>JAWDJE010000003.1:337119159-337719159 GCA_035047345.1 Bradypodion ventrale
CCTCAGGCAACTTCGGGGGCAAGATGGCCATTTTGCCCTTCCTCCACCACATGGCACTTCCTGGTGTGGTGGAGGCAGTGGGGGACCACATGAAATGGTGCTGTGGGCAGCATCTGGTCCATGGGCTGCAGGTTGAGAATCCCTGCTTTAAACAAAGAGCCTTCTATTAGGCTAAACTACAGGCTTTATAAAGTATTATGTCCAGGCCCTAGATTCCAGAGTACACATGACTGGTCATAAGCAGTGATTGGGGGGAGGGGGGGCAGCAAAGCAAGTGCCTTTAGTATTTTAAGTTAGCCTTTTCTTTTCATATACTGTAAAGATAATGTAGGTCCATCACATTGTCTCAGACCTTTGATCTTTTCCAGTTCTTTATACTAAATACTGGCTGACAGCAGTGTCTCAGCAAGAAGGCATTCAGAATGTGTCCGACTTGGTGCCTTCAGTTCTACTCATTTGCAGCTGGCCTGAGGGCTCAGTGTCTGTATATTCCTGTGTGCTTTAAATAGCATAATTGGCCTATCTTCAGGTACTTCAAGAACTTCCAAATAACCTCCCCTTGTTTCTTTTTTAATGGTGCATTAGCACTGTTTCCTCTTGGAACAAGGCAGGGAATACAGCAGGGGTGCCAAAACTTTTTGCACCAGGAGCCTGACCATGCCCCCAGAACAGCTAAGCGGGCGTGACCATGCCCCTAGAGGCAGGCATGTTTACGCATGCGCATCCAGAACCACTTGCGGGAGTGGCGCAGATGCATTTGCACATGTGCAAATTCATCCGCGCCACTCCTGGAAGTGGTTGCGGATGTCCTGGGAGTGGTTCTGGACATCCCCATGAATGCACAAATGCATCCATGTCATTCCCAGAAGTGGTTCCAGACATCCCTGCACATGTGCAAATGCATCTGTGCCACTCCTGGGGGTGGTTTTGGACGTGCATGTGCATTGGTGGGCATGTCTCCATCCACTTCTAGTATCGGCAAAGGCATCACAAACCAGATGAATTGGTGTTGGGGGCCATATCCAGGCCATGAGCCATAGTTGGACACCCTATCACAGCTCATGAGCTTTCTTAGTCCACATACCTCAAAAGCAATAGTCTCACACGTGGATAGAAACTCACAGCCACCAAGCCTGATGTCACAAGGACCGTATGATGTCGAGTTTAGGCCCTGAAATCTTAAGAAATGGGATGATGCTGACCTAGCACCCCTACTTCCCAATGTCATTGACCTCTGTGTTGAGGGGACACATAATTGTTTTTTTTTTCCCATTGCAGGGAGATTTGTAAACATGTTATTTCATCTGTAGCCTAAATCTATGACAAATGGTATGCCTTGCCTTACAGCCCTGGGAAGGCCGTATCATTTGAGATACTGTACTGCTGAACATGTCATTTTTAAATAGTTTTAACAGATGTAAGGACAAATTTATGTGAGTAGATCCCATTGCACTTTTAAGAAGGAAAAGAAGTAACAGTAAGAAAAGTGGAAAATAAGAAAAATAAGAGACACAGTGAAGGGGAAAATATCCTCTCGAAAATATAACTGACAAGGTTTTTGTAACTCTTCATGTTTTCATCATATTTCCTATACCTCACTGAGCAAGTAAATTTTATCATTTAGCTATACGTGAACACCTTTCTTAACATATTTTAACAACCAGCTTTTAATATAATGCCGACTTCATTTACATGAACATTTTTATATTTTGGTGGAGTAGAATATTGCAGGCAACTGCAGCTTAGAAGTTACTTTTAAAAATATTGTACAGAGTATATTGAATGCTCATAAAAATGTATGGAAAGCCATGCTGGATCAAGCCAAAGGCTTATCTAGTGAAGCATTCTCTTCATACAATGGCAAACCACTTGCCTGTATGAAGGCCACATTATTTAATGTATTATGGTAAGTAAACAAATTAAAAACCAACATTTTCTCTCTTTCTTCACCATTTAATTGGAATTAATTATTAATTTCATTTTACAATTGTTGTGTTCTAAGGGTTTTACCTTCCACATGGATTACAATGTATCTGAACCAATGTAACCTTACCTATAGCAACAATGTAACCTTCAGCTGTATCATATGAACCCTGCATGAGGACGCGAGCTAATGACCACCAGCTGGCAGCAGCGAGCGTCCAAGCTCTCTTGGTCAGAACTCATCAAAGGCAACAGCGCGGGAAGCTTTCCCGCCACCACCTACACCTGGACAAGAAGGGAGTGACTCGCAATGATGTCACGCAGGCAGTAGCCAATGGGCTACCATGGCACCACATTCAAATGTATTACTGCAGTATATAAAGAGCTATCGATCCGCCATTACCTCATGTTCCCTCTGTCCACGATGCAATAAACCTGAGTTAACCCAGCCCGAGGCTGTGTCCTGTGTCTTGGTTTTCATACACTAAATTGGCGACGAAGGTGGGATTAATGGATTCCCAAAGCGCCAGGACACAGAGCGGGTTCAATATTACCAAGCCGCAAGACTGGACCATCTTTAACATGGATTTCAAGGCGGCCTTGGTGGAACTCAAAGTCAAAGACGACGAGGAAAGGAAGAGGGCCATCCTCACCCGAATGCTGGGTGTAGAGACCAAGCGGACGCTGGTGGGCATGATCGAACCGAAGACGTTGGATGACTTCAAAACCGACGACATACTGAAGTTGCTGCGTGAGCGTTTCCAACCCTCGAAGGCAATGTTTCCTGCGAGGAGTGCGTTTTGGAGGCGAGTCCAAGCGCCGGATGAGTCGGTAGAGGCGTTCGTGGAGGCCCTGAGGGTAGCCGCCGTTCCCTGCAAGTGGGACAACCTGGAGATGATCATGAGGGACGTCGTGCTGTGTGGCCTGAAGGACAAGGAAGTGCAGCGCCGCCTGATGAACAGGGAGCCGCCACCCACGCTGGCCGAGGTCGTAGAGACCGCGGAATCCGCGGAGTCCACGAATGCGGGAGTGGACGAAATACACGAGTGGCGTGAGTGGCGTCCTAGGGCCAGCAAAGCGGAAAGCTCGGTGCGCGGCAAGTCAGGACAGCCGGTGCACGCGACCCGGCGAACCTCGAGATCCTCCACAGATGGCAGCGACGGCGAAGAGGTACAGAAGGTCCGGAAAGGGGGGCGCCACTGCGATGGTTGTGGGGCGGCCCACGAGCGTGCGAAGTGCCCTTTCAGGAAAGCCGAATGTTACAGCTGTGGCCGGCGCGGGCACATCGCCAGGGCATGCAGAAATCGGAAAGAGGGCCGGAGGCAGTCGAAAGACCGTTCGGCCAGACCGGACCGTCCAGCGAGACCCCAAGATGGCGCCCGAACCACGAGGAAGCAGGACGGCGTGGGTCGCGTCTCGGACGGCAGTGAGGACGACGCCCCCGTGTTCAGCGTGTCCGCGGGACAAAACCATTACTTCATTGAGGTAATAGTACAAGGGGCCCCTGTTAGGATGGAGATTGACTCGGGGTCCTATTATTCCATAATTCCCCAGAAAGAGTTCTTGAAGATCGACCCCCAAGCGCGGCCCAAACTTAAGACTCTGAGGTCCACGCTACGGGACGTACAAGGGAACAGCATTCCAGTGCTGGGGGTCGGAAAATTTCGGGTTCGTTATAAAAGACATTCCGCAGAACTCCCTCTAGTCGTTCTCAAAGGGGGGAATTGTAGCCTCCTAGGGACGCAGTGGTTTCAGCCCTTGGGCTTGTTCATAGGGGGGGTGCATGCCGTGGGCGCGGATCCGATACAAGCGGTGTGTGACGCGCACCCCGCCGTTTTTGAAAAAGGACTTGGAAAATTCAAGGGACCCCCTGTAGCCTTCGACCTGGACCCGGAGGTCCGCCCGATAAGACTCAAACCGCGCAGGGTGCCTTTCGCACTAAAGGACAAGATAGAGGCGGAACTGGACAAATTGGTGGGCCAGGGGATTCTTATTCCTGTTGATTCCGCGGAGTGGGAAACTCCAATTGTAACAGCTCTGAAGGCTAACGGGGAGGTGCGCATTTGCGCTGATTATAAGTGTACCATTAACAAGGCGATTCGCCCTAATGCATATCCGGTGCCAGTGGTCAGCCACCTTTTGGCCAGGCTAAATGGGGGAAAGTGTTTCGCTAAGCTCGATTTGGCACAAGCCTATCAACAACTCCCCGTAACTCCCGCCACGGCCGCGGCACAAACGATAGTCACACATAAAGGAGCGTTCCAGGTGTCGCGTTTACAGTTCGGCGTGAACTCGGCACCCGGTCTTTTTCAGTCGCTTGTGGAACGCCTCCTGAAGGGGCTGGAGGGGGTGTTGCCTTATTTTGATGACGTATTGATAACAGGGGGGAGTGAGGCCGAACTAGCCAGGAGATTGGATAAAGTGCTAACTGTGTTCGAGAAAGCGGGGCTGAGACTGAGGAAGGACAAATGTGTTTTTTTCGAAACCGAGGTCGAGTTTTTAGGGTTTCGGATCACACCCGAGGGGATTAAGCCGTCCAAGTCCAAAGTAGCAGCCATTAAGAAGGCCCCTCGCCCCACATCCAAAACCGAACTACAGTCATTCCTGGGGCTCCTCAACTTTTACCATACATTCCTCCCGCGGAAAGCCTCCGTGGCCGAACCGCTTCATCGGTTACTGAAAAAAGAGGAGACATGGATGTGGGGTGACGAGCACGAGAAGGCGTTCAACGAACTAAAGCAACTGTTAACATCGGATGCAATCCTTACGCACTTCGACCCCAAACGGCCGGTGGTCTTAGTCTGTGATGCATCACCGGTGGGAGTGGGGGCGGTGCTGTGCCACGTGTTGGATGACGGTCGGGAGGCCCCAGTTGCGTTTTATTCAAGGTCCCTGTCCCAAGCAGAGCGAAATTACGCACAAACCGACAGGGAGGCATTAGCAATAGTAGCGGGGACCAAAAAGTTTCACGATTTTCTGTATGGCCGCCCGTTCACAATCGTGACGGATCACAAGCCCCTGTTAGGGATCTTCACGGCAGGCAAGCCAACGCCACAGATACTATCTCCGAGAATGTTGCGATGGGACATTTTTCTTAACGCATACCAACACGAGTTGGAGTACCGGCCCGGAAAGGAGATCAGCCATGCTGATGCGCTTTCGAGATCTCCTTTGCCTTTGTCGGACGACCAAAAAGCCAGAATAGGAAGAGACCGCCAGGTGTTGCTAATCGAGGTTTTAGACGAACCCCCAATAGTACCGGCTGATATAGCTAGGGCGACAAGCAAGGACAGGACGCTGGAGAAAGTCAGCTCATGGGTGCAGAAAGGGTGGCCAACATCGTCCCCAAGCAAGGAATTCGACCCATTCTTTCGGAAGAAGCTAGAGTTGTCCATAGAAAGGGGGTGCCTGTTGTGGGGCCAACGGGTGGTGGTCCCGACACCCATGCGGCCGAGGGTTCTCAAACTGCTGCACGTCAGCCACCCGGGCATCGTTCGCTCAAAAGCGCTGGCCCGCAGTTACTTTTGGTGGCCACAGCTGGACGAGGACATTGAGCACATGGTAGGCACTTGTGAGGCGTGCCAGGGGTCCCGACCAGAGGCGGCCCGCCTCCCGCATAGGGAATGGGACACAGCGAGGGGGCCATGGTCCAGAGTGCACGTAGATTTCGCTGGCCCTTTCCGAGGAACCATGTTTCTCCTGGTGGTGGATGCATTCTCAAAGTGGCTGGAGGTCATTCCTGTAAAGAGCACGTCCTCCACCACTACAATTAACCAACTACGGAGAGTTTTTTCAACGTTCGGTTTACCCGACACTTTAGTCAGCGATAACGCGAGTTGCTTCACCTCCTCAGAGTTCGGGGCATTCATGGAGGCGAATGCCATTCGGCATGTCACGTCCGCGCCGTTTCACCCGGCCACGAATGGCCAAGTGGAACGGTTGGTGCGCACAACAAAGGAAGCGCTTCGGCGCATGGGCCCTGGGGACCTGAACCACCAAGTATGTCAGTTCTTATTAGCGTATAGGGTGACCCCCTTAGCGTCAGGTTACTCGCCGGCAGAACTATTGATGCGGCGGAAACTGACTACACTCCTGTCCAGGCTGGACCCCACAAGAATTGAGGACAAGGGAAAAAACGTGGGGCTGGCAGTCTCGAAAGGTTTCGCCGCCGGCGACCCTGTTCATTGCAGGAACTATGCCAGCGCGGGGCCAGCCTGGGTGCCGGGGACGGTTGTAGAACAGACGGGGCCAGTGTCGTACCGGGTCGAAACCCACACCGGTCTCCTCTGGAGGAGGCACGCAGACCAACTGAGGCACCGAGTCAGTGGGCCAGTCAGTGAGGATTTCCAACAAGATTCAGCGTTAGGGTTCTCCCCCACCCGCGTAACCCAAGGGGGAGACAGCAGCGGACAACAGTCCCAAGCAAGGGGGGAAGGAAGAAGCGGCGGCCCCGACTCATATCCTTTTGATAAGCCAGTTCCGTCAGAGGCCCGGGAAGGGGGAGAGGAGTTCGCGACCGCTGCCCCCGAATGGAATTTTGGTTTTGATTTAGCAAACCGGGGGGGTTTTCAGGAGTGTTCCCCCACCCATCCAAGAGAGAAGAGGGGTTTTTCGTTAGTCCCCAGTGCCCCCGGTTCCTCCCTAAGTAAGAGCACACCTCCCAACAACGCCGCGGAGCCGCGGCAGATCACTAACGAGTCTCCCTCTCAAATTACAGGACAGGAAACCAGGGGACAAAGAGAAGGTAGCAAACCCGGGGAGAGGCAGCCCGCATCGAGACCCCAGCGTGTTCGAAACAAGCCATCTTGGCTGAAAGATTTTGTCTCCTAGGGGGGGGAGTGTCTAGAAGCATGGGCTCGAGACATTGTCTCGTCCTAGGGGGGAGGGATGTTGTGTTCTAAGGGTTTTACCTTCCACATGGATTACAATGTATCTGAACCAATGTAACCTTACCTATAGCAACAATGTAACCTTCAGCTGTATCATATGAACCCTGCATGAGGACGCGAGCTAATGACCACCAGCTGGCAGCAGCGAGCGTCCAAGCTCTCTTGGTCAGAACTCATCAAAGGCAACAGCGCGGGAAGCTTTCCCGCCACCACCTACACCTGGACAAGAAGGGAGTGACTCGCAATGATGTCACGCAGGCAGTAGCCAATGGGCTACCATGGCACCACATTCAAATGTATTACTGCAGTATATAAAGAGCTATCGATCCGCCATTACCTCATGTTCCCTCTGTCCACGATGCAATAAACCTGAGTTAACCCAGCCCGAGGCTGTGTCCTGTGTCTTGGTTTTCATACACTAAAACAATAATACTGATTAAAGTAGAATGAAATCATAATCAGGATTAAACAACTAAAAAGAACCAAAGATGTTTTTCATAGGACCTATTAACTGATTAAGGGGCTGAGGGGACTGCAGTGGTTCAAGTGGTTAAGAAGCTTAACTCGCTGACTGAAAGATTGGAGTTCGATTCCCGAGTACTGTCCCAGCTCCTGCCAACCTAACAGTTTGAAAGCAAGAAATTGCAAGTAGATAAATAGGTACCACTTCGGTGGGAAGGTAAACAGTGTTCTGTGCACTCCGGTGTTGAGGCACTCCTGCCCATACCTGTCAAGTTTCTGGAAATTTCTGTCAAATAAGGGAAATTTCCCAGCCAAAACGGGGAACTGGACAGCTATGCTTATCCTGTGCTGGCCTCCTGTCTAACTCCAGTCTAATTGCAGTCTAACTAATATGGGATGATGGCAGGAAAGAGTGTAAAATACAGAGGTTTGACAGAAATTTCCCAAAACATGACAGGTATGCGCCTGCCATGTGTCCATAGAAATGTCTGCAGAGGCAGATAGCGCTGGCTCTTTGGCTATAAACAGAAATGAGCACTGAACCTTAGAGTTGGATATGACTGGCTTTTGAACAAGGGTGACCTTTACCTGCATTAACTGATAGTGTTTTTGGCTTGGGTCTATGAGACCTAAGAAAGAACGTTCAGCTGGCCATCTTAATTCCTGATCTTTGAAGTTTCCAATGTAAGGATAAGGATGATAGACTTGATGCTAAGTTTAAAAAAAAAAGCTTTATTTATGTCCTTCCAGGACATGAAGACATCAGTTGTCTTTAAAAATAAATAGCAAAACACTATCCTGCCTCTTCATTCTTTATACTGTTGTAAAAGTAATGATCATGCTTTTTGAAAATATGTCTAATAATGGATAGCAGTCTCATAACCTTCCATGTGGCTTCATGGAACTGTCTCAATAATCCCAATGGAATGTTTGAGCAGCGAGAGAAAGAATAATGTTTGATGCACAGTTTTTAATGCCACAGAAATATGCAAAAGTATCAATAAAGGAAAAAAAATATTCTTTATGGCTCTTTCTGTAAATACTTTAGTAGTCCAGTTCAAAAGTATCAAGAAAAAATGTATCGGAGAGTAAACAAAACAAAAGAAAAAGAAAAACATTGTAGCACTTTAAAGACTAACTGCTGTTTCTTAATGTTAGGTTTCATGAATCAAGTCCACTTTGTCAGACAAAGAAGTGAGACTTCATTGCATCAATTTATACACATCAGGTACAGGTTGGTTGATTTGTATAACAGAGTATACAAATCAATATGCCTTTTTACAACTGGTAATAGCAAGTGAGACTTCATTGCATCAATTTATACACATCAGGTACAGGTTGGTTGATTTGTATAACAGAGTATACAAATCAATATGCCTTTTTACAACTGGTAATAGCAGGTGACCGGTTGTTAAAATTTGTAGGCCTTGTGGTAGCAATGAAAAAGAGGCAGCCATCTCCCCAAAAAGTAAAAAAAAAAAAGTTTGGGAAGTAAAAATCCTGCTAGGAAGCATTCTGTTTCTGAAGGACAAAGAAACACAAAATGTCAAGATGATTTTGGGAGGAGAAGGAGTCTTATGAGAAATTTTAGTGCAAAACTAATTATAATTCTTTGGGGCTCAGCTTCTTCCCCAAGTCTTCCATATTGTACATTTTTAAGGGACTACTGTAGATGTGTCTGTAATTCAGGTGCTTATAACACAGCTCTTTCTGCTTAAGCCCTGTAATGGGTGTGATGGAAGACAGCATTGTATCCTGCTATGTGGAAAAAGTAAAGCTAGTGATGTATTGAAATTTGTTCTCCTATTTTCAAAAAGTCTTTGTTCCCCTGTGAAAGAGAACAAATGCTCCTTGGATCATGAAGCATTCATATCCTCAGGTACATTGCAAGAACAACTTAAAGTAGCTGTCAAGAGCCATAATGGATCAGTTCAAACACTACTGTTCATCTTGGTTGAACACTCAGGTGTGGAATTATAATTCTACTAAATTAATTTCTATACTTGCTCCCCATGGGAGTATGGGAGATACTTATCTCTCTCATTGTTTTATAAAATGTGTCCTTAAGTGAGTGATCTGTTTACAAAGGAACACACGCATGTGTTAGTATGCCCTCTTATTCCATATAATTCCACTATAATTCCCCTACTTACGAAAAAAAAGTCCATTCCATAGGCTTTTGCTTAAATTGGTTTTTTATGTAACTCGAAGCAAACCCATAGGAAAAATGAATTTTTATGTAAATCGAAGCAAACCCATAGGGAAATGAATTTTTACATAACTCAAAGCAAACCCATAGGAAAAAAATCTTTATGTAACTCGAAGCAAACTCATAGGAAATCGTGTAAATCGGGACATGGTTTTAGCACAAAATCATTATGTAAGTTGAATTTTATGTAACCCGAGGCATTTGTAAGTCGGGGTTTTAATGTATTAGGATAAAGAATATTTTTAACCCATGAGTAAGTGACTCTTGTTTATTTAGTTCTATGGTTAGACTCTGCATTGTCAAAAATGATCACATATTACTAAATTTAGATCAAGCAGTCAATTTTAATAAGACCAGCAAAATGGAGGAAAAGTTTTTCTACTTTAAACTAGACTTTAATACTGAGAAAATAAATTTCTGGGGTTAATTTAAAAAAAGATGGGATGTGAACCAAACTTTTCCATATATTATTTTCAAGCATAAAAATATTTTAAAATATAAATCATATAAATCTGTATATCATATGATAGTAATGGTTACCATTCACTCCTTTTGTTACAGATAATTATATACTGTAAATGCTGTATTTGTAACATAAATTTGATCCCAAATGTCTTCTGTTTCATATTAAAATATAACCTTAAAGTTGGGTTTATAGCTAAGCAATGTACTGTACAAGGATTTGAAAGCCTTTTGGTCTTTCCCAAGGATCAGCAATACGCAAAAGAACCTTTGGCAAACCATAGCAATTAGATTTTAATGTCCTTATTTTATATTATTATTTTTATTATGATGTTTAAAGCTCAAAGATGAACTTTGTGATTCATCCTTGTAACACAAAGTGGTAAAACACTTTAATGATTCTAGCTATAAAACTATTAGTGGAACAGTTGAGCCTAACTGAATCCATTTGCTGTAGAAGCTCTGTCCATCTTATAACTTTATTACATCATTTTGAGCATTGATTGCATTATTATAGAGCATGGATCACTATAATACTATTCTACCCTAATCTGATGGATTTGGTTTCCATTTAGTTCTCAAAAATGTCTGGCTTATAAATATATCTCCATTCCCTGTAACCAAGATTACAGCATTACTTGTAAATTTTCTAGAAGAAAACCAGTTGTGCTGGTCTCAAGAGAAAATGATACATCCTTTGAAATAGAATAACAACTTTATTGCATTAAAAAAGAGCCCATGTTGATTAAAAAAAACTTTTCCTAACATTTCCAATGTAACACTTAAATTAATTTGATTTTCAAACAGTGCATTATGTTTTAGCTGCCTTTACTCCGAAGCATGCATTGTAAATTTAGAGGCTAAATCTTTTTTCCAGTCTGTGAAGTCACATTAGATTTCAGTGTCACCCAAATTTTAAAAAAACCTTCAGGCATATTCTGAAAATTAAGCACAGGATTAATCTCTGTTCAATAAGACAATACTGATTTTGAAATTTAGTGGTTGCAGTTAAAGCATTAACATGTGTTTGCTGGGAGGAGGCAGAAAATGTGAATAGTTGGAGCTTGGTTTTCTATGTTCATTGCAACTGGTATTCAACTGCTGAATAGATCTGAGTGGCTTCTTGACTTGAATATTGTTTGTCTCTTTGGCAAGGGATTTCCCTTTAAGACAGGTTTCCCTGTCTTTCAAACATTTGTGTCGCACTTCTATAAAGTGAAGCCTATTGCTGCCCTATTGCATTTTAGCTATTCAAAAAATTCAGACATGGAGTAGAGTACTGAAAAAAATGTCTTTTCTAGTGTGTTAAAATGAATTGACATTTCTGGGAATATAGATCACTATAGACATAGGTTACACCAGCTTTCTAGAAACTTCTGTCTTGCTGACAATCATGAATGTGCAATATGAGGAACACTTATGATCCAATATTATGATAGAGGTTAGATAATTTTTGGCATCTTCAATTTTCTGAATCCTAGAAAATATCACCCTCATTCAATCTAATTATGCAGAATCACTAGTATTCCGGCAAAATGGAGGCCTGCTTTGGGGAGGGAATGGCAAGTTCTGACGGAATTTTGCCTGGATAATTCTGATATTGGGTGAATGTCATCGAGTCCTTTTAATTCTATTTTGTTTTAGATGTGTTGATTTTAGCTTTGTATATTATTACAGTATATTGGTATGTCTGACATGAAGAAAGAAAGCCTGAAAACTGAACTCATTACTCTTAAGAAATTGAAAACATTCAGAAGTTTAACAGATGATATCCATATATGTGTGTGTATATGTGCATATGTGCTTATACATATACACACGCTGGCCATGCTACCTGGAGAATTCTGGAGCTGCACTCCAAAGCAGAAATCTGCACACTCATTACATAGTAAAGGTCAGCCTTGCTTGAAAGCCAGTCGTATCCGACTCTAGGGTTCAGTGCTCATCTCTGTTTATAGCCAAAGAGCCAGCACTGTCTGCATTTGCAGGTGTTTCCATGGATATGTGGCAGGCATGCCTAGACACCGAAGTGCACAGAACTCATTACATACATTACTGTATATGCTTGATGATGTTATGCTGCCTCTTTAGTCATTTCAGTTCTTTGGGAAGTAGTCAAGAGAACAGTTTTTCACCTCAGTATTCTGGGAAGAGGGAGGAATGGGGAAAATATGAGAGCCAAGTTTTCCACTTCATACATGGCCTAATTTCATTTATTCTCATTTTATGCCCCTGTCAGACCACCGCTCTTGATAAGGAGAGGCAGGTTTTCCGACGAAGACGCAACCCGGATGTGAGGGGATCATACAAGACACAGCAAGCACCTCCAGAACTCAATTCTGAATCAGAAGACTATTCACCAAGTTCATCTGAGACTGTTCGCTCACCTAATTCACCCTTTTAATAAACCACTTCTGCTGAAGGTCTTGGCTTAACCCTTTGAGATTCTGAAAACAAACATACATACAAACAAAAATCCTTTCAATCTGTGTGTAATTGTTTCATTTCATTTTGTTCTCTTATCAGTTTCTTGATAAAAAAACAGCAAAGGGGTGTTTATAGTATCTTTGTAATAATTATTTGCTAAATGACTGAAATTATCTTTGTTTTCTGTCTTTATTGTGACTTGCTGCTAATATGATCCTCAAAGGGTTAAGACTATATATATATATAAAATTTTCAAAAGGGATAGAAGCAATGAATGTTTTCATCAGTTCAGCTAGGAGCTACTGTATGTGGCTTAAGCATATGTTAACCCTCTGAGTGCATAATCTTAAATTTTACCGACTGCCCAAATCAGGGTATGGAGTATGATTTATGTAGAGTTTCTTTTTATGCATAAGAGTCTCTTTTACCATATAGAAGTCACTCAATAGTCACTGGCACTTAAAAAACAACGGCAACTCAGCATTGAAACAAAGACATGAACTTTTGTATGTAGGTTGAGATCCTAGAAAATTTCACTGCTGTTTCTGAATTCCCCCCCCCCTCCCCTGCTCTTGTGTGATTGTGTCAGGAAAATCTAACCATTCCTGTGCTATATTCTACTGTGATTACATCACTGTACTTGATTTCCCCCCTCCCCCCAATTGCAGTAAAAATGGCTAATAGTAGGTCATCTGAAAATTGATATCTACAGTTCCCTGCTTGCTGGTTACAAAGCTGTTTCATTTGGGAATCTATTTGAAAATATGTCCCAAATATCGAAAACATGTAGAATTCTACTTTCTGCATATTCCGTCCATTCATATGCACAGAGAGTATATGCAGAGGCCACATGTGGGAAGCAGCAATAAACACAATCAGTTTTTATATACCATGGATTCTTTCTCCATTATTATATACAATATATTCTTTCTCATTTATTTTCATGTTACTCCTGTGGTGAGGGATTTCCCCCCATTAAAATGGGGAGGGGGATACTGTAAAGAAGTCATCGTTATTCTACAGAAATCGTGCATTAAGCAAGGTGCTTACAATGCCAGATCTTAATATACCCTTTGTTTTAAAAATCAGGAGCTAAACCCAATGTTAGACCCACCTGGAACATAACTGTTGACATTAGTGGAACTTTTTTTATTATTTATAGCTAGCAAGCTCCATGAATTTCAATGGCTAAAAATCCTGTTCTATTTTATTGTGTATGCAATGGGCTATTCTGCCTGTGGTTGTTTTTCTTTAAGGGTGTTTGGCAAGGGAATAGTCACTATTATCTTGCACACACATAAGTTCCATTGCTGTCCAAGATCTTTGATTTCATAACTGCAAGCTGGAGATTGCATAAAATGTTCTACTTTATTGCTGTTGTGTTCTGTGTTTGCCAAGAGGATTTTGACCATTGGGTCTACTCTAAATAAGATTAAAACTGGATGTAGCTTTTCCCAATCTGGTGGCCTTAAAATGTTGGACTACAACATTTTGCATTCTTCTGCTGGCTGGGGATAGTGGGTATTGTAGTACAATATATCTGGAGGGCAACAGGTTGAAAAATGCTGATCTAGCATGTGCACAAAAGTATTTGCAAGATTTCGGTGTGAAATATGCAGATAAAGAACAAAACTATCAGAAGTAAATGTTCTGTCAGTCTTTCAAAAATACAGTTAAATTACATCAATTAACTTTTTATATAGTTTTGGTTCTGAAATGTAATATTGCTTATAAAAGAGACATGTGTGCATTCACACATTAACTCTCTCTCTCTTTTTTTTTTCTAGCCTTCTTCTAAAGGCATGATTCTCAAGTATATTCATGAGATAAATGTTGAGGCCAGAGATGGACAGGGTGAGGTTGAAAAGGTTGTAAGACAGACATTGTTGAAATGCAACTCCCCTACTGTAAGCCCTATCCAACAGTAAGAAGTGATGGGAATTGCAGTTTAACAACATCTAGAAGGCAACATATCCATACTTTAAGATACCAAGAGATACAGAATGCTGCTGTTGCTGTTGTTCAATTGCACAGTTGAGTATGACCTTTCTTGACCCCATGGCCCACAGCACACCATCCACAATAGCATACACCTTCTTATCCAAGGGGCTCATCTTCTGGCATCATTATCATTTAGCATTTGATACTCTCTGTGGGGTTTTCTTGGCAAGGATACTGAAGTGGGTTGACAATTTTGTTACCAAGTGGATCATGGTTAGTCTTGAGTTCTGTGCTATGGCCTGTCCATCTTGTGTGGCCCTACATGACAAAGAACATAACCTCATCGAATCACACAAGCCCCCTCAACAGGCACTGCAATGATCCTTGGAAGGATACAGATTGTAGGTATCCCCAATATGTGGGATGGTGAAATTAAATGTCACATAGAATTTTTAGATATTTTGTTCTGAGATTTGAGAACCAAAGTAAGTGAGGGTAATCTTAAAGGTTGCAATCCTGTTGGCACTTAAACTATTTTGGTTCAGCTAAAATCACTGAGATTCAAACAGCTGTAACTATGGAGAGGATTTTAGTCTACAGAATGCATATACATTTAGTTTATGATCATGTAATTGAGATCAAATCTTTTGGAACCACCTTGGCCAAATTGTTTGTCACATCATAGACATTCATTCTGAAGGGGAATTGTATCAGGCCTAAGCATATAGCTATCCATATGTGGTTGGTTATAAGACTGAACCTTAGGGCAGTTTGTGTACACTCCTGCAGCACATGACCTTAAATAAGAATCAGTATTATTCAAGTCAGTGCAAAGAAAATATATTTGAGAAGTGGGCCCATTCATATGCTTATTTACATATCCAGTTATCATAACAGATATACTAGTAGGTGGAGAAGTTACATAAGCCTGAGGTTTTCACTGTATTGGTTACCTATGCATCTGAGATATATATGAACCAGGCCCTAAAGCTTTGAAATGTTTCATTTTTTGTCAGTGAATTCTAGAATCAAATTTTAAAATATGATTCTCAACATTGCCTATACAGATTGGTGGATTCTCGAAGTAATATATCCAAAAAAGTAAATTTTCCAAGCTCCAGTCTTATGGTTCATTATGTTGTTAGCTTTAACAATATCAGTAAAATATCGCTCTTTTGCCCATGACTTATTGTTTATATAATTTCATGACCATATTGTTTCCCATGATCAAAAAATATGAACAATTTACAGAGCCATGATAGGATGTGATTACACATTTGGGCAAGTGTCAGCTAAAAGAAACTATATTGAACCTTCTCTGACCACTGTATTCTCCGTGTTGTTTTCAGTTCACTTCATTATGTTTCTCTAAGTAGAATTTTTCATAGAACTTCTGACAAATGGGCTTCCTGATCCAATTTTCCATCTTCAGTTATAGCAGAGCAAGATAATTTATAAACTTTTGCAATACTTCCTTTTTTTAATTCCAAGGTTGACTGGACAAAATGAGTAGCACAGCTTTGTGTTGGCAGCCACAGATCTTATGAGTACTTTCAATGTCCAGAGAGAATTCTGCTATCTGCAAGGGTCTGTCATTCCTTTTGAACAAAGTAGTTCTGGATCAAACAGTATAGCAGTAGTTCTTAATACAGACACAGCAGTTCCTGTGATGTTTAATCAGATCCTAGTTTGCAACAAGGGGTAGTACAACCTGGCTGTAACAACCTGTTAGATTACAGCAGGGCTAACATTTGTGTAGAAGGAACTGTAGCAGTTTACAAACCGATTGCTGCATCAATTGATAAGGATTTCTTTTTTAAAATTCCATGGACATCATACACCCACCCAAAAACCTCAGACATAGAAATATACAAATGCACCCATAGAAGGCATCTGGCATCAGCGAAGAGTGAAAATTGCTGATTTCTGTGGTCAATATTTGAAATCTTTCCCCTATAATACTGGGGTTTTAAAATACATACTGTAAGTGCTTGAATATTGGATTCAATAGGATATTTATAGGAGAAGATTTGAAACACCAAGACTTTCAAAAGATTGAAACTTTTTTCATATGTGCCAACACACAATTTGTTCACTAAAATAATTTGTAATTCCATAACAATTAGCATTTTTGTCAGTTTTATTTGGCTATTTCTAATCTCTCCCTGCTTAAAGAAGACTGTTTTCAAGTGTATTCACCCATAAGAGAAGGACCATTTTTTTTATTCTATTCTTTTTATAGGTGTTTTGCACTGAAATATTAACATACATTTCTATCCAACCAAATAAAAACATTTCAATATAGACTGGTGAGAAAGAAAGAGAAGGAAAATCTTTTTTAGACTGTAGTGTCATCGGTACTGATCCATTTCATCCTTAAATTTAATGGTGTGGGCATCGTAATTCCTTAAGGCACTGGAACTTTGTTGTTGAATCACACATTGATTCTACTGTTGTGACTAGTTTGCTTCAAATGTGTACTCAGCTAGGAGCCATTAAATTATTTTTATGCCTCTGTCCTGTGTTAGGGTATCTGGAATTAAATGCAGGCAGCTCAAAAAACCTAACTGATAGTGCAAACACAAAATAACCCGAGGAGCTTTGGAAATCTTTACCATTTGAAGGCCAGAATCCTATTGGTGTTCACATAAATTTTGTTCACTTTGCTGCTGCTAATTGTGACTACTTGTTGGGGTGGTGATGAACCATGCTGGTTACACAATCAGCCAGGTGATTAGGAACATCATTGAGACACACCCCAGCCCCATTATCAGCTACAATTAACTGCAGCATGTTATCTAAGCTACAGAATACCATTACATTTTTTAAAAAAATATTTGTGGTGGTTTTTTAAAAAATATATATATAATGGCACACATATAATGTGATGTCTAGAATCCTGCTGGCATTCATGTAGTTTGTTCAAATTACTGCAACTAATTGCAGTAATTTGAACAAACTACATGAATGCCAGGTGCCATGGTGTGTCTTGGAATTAGACCAGTGATGGCGAAGCTTTTAGAGACTGAGTGCCCAAATAGAGGGGCGGGGTGAACTCTGTGATGGGGGAGGGAAGAAGCGCTCCCATTGGGCTGCTGGGCAGAGGGGTGGGCGAACTCTGTGCGTGCCAACAGAAAAGCCTGGGAGTGCCATGTCTGGCACGCATGCCATAGGTTCGCCACCACTGAACTAGATTATTCAAGAGAAATGCACTACGGCACCCCAGAACTTAGCTTCAATTAGCTACAGTGTGTTACTCAAACTTTAATGCCAACACTAATAGGATTCCAGCTTTACATAAAAGAATGTATTTAGAACATGTTCTTTAGGGACAAGTTTTAGTTAATAATGCAGTCAACTATGGTTATTAGGTTTATGAGTGAGGACATTTTAACTAGGGAAGACAAAATTTTATTAGTGGGATAGCAAATTATATGTAGATTTATTTAACTTTGGAAATATGTTGACTTCTGTGTATCATTATAGTAGGAAAGAGAAACAAAATATTGGAAATGCCTTTCTCTTCTAATTATGGGAGATCTTGTTAAATTGTAAACTTTCTTGCACTTCTTTCAGCTTCTTTTGAAATGCAAAGTTATTTATATGTTGGAAAATTAATCGACTAGATTTTGAATAATTAGTTAATTTACCATATCAATAATAATTTATAATTTGTATGTCTGCCCCTGCAACAAATTAGACTTTTTACTCACTGGTGACTGGGGGAAAACATTGATTTAAGGCCAAAGCCCACAGAACAGTGTAAGTGTTGTTATGACAAGTCATGTAAAAATTTTCTGCCATACTAAATGTAGTCCTTTGACATAAAGTGCCCATTAACAACATGTCTTCCTTGACTTTCTTGGAAAAAATGGCACTTTAAAAGAAAAGAGCTTCATTTGTCTTGATTAAAGGAAGTGATCTGAAGAAACTAGCTCTAGAATACTTTGTATTATGGTTGTACCGATCGTGTAAAATCCATGCAAAATAATTCTATTAGGAATAGCACTTTTTCAAGTATCTGCATCACTTTCATCCTTGTACCATATTATACCAGTTACAAAGAAAATCTCCCACCTACTAACAATAAATATTTTCTCATTCATTTCCATTCTATTGGCACTAATTCTATAACATCTTTTAGAAGTTACTCCTGGGATGAGATGAGATATGCTTTCAATTTTCAAATCCTTAAATTGTGTGATTCTAATGTTCTCAAAGCAAACTAATGTAATGTTCATGGTCAGAAACTGATGTAAATGAAAGTGATTGCCTGATTTTCATGTTGGAAATCTATCAAAAAAATGTGTTTGACTAGTGGTTGAGTTTTGCTACAGTATGAGCAAATTTATTTTTAAAATTTATTCATGTAAAATATGACAAAATTCAACACTGATCAGTTGGCCAGAGTTATAGACACTAGCCAAACTCCTGTTACTTATCATAAATAGAAACTCTTTATTTGATTGACTAGGAATAGAGTGAAATTTACAGTTTTCATTAGCATTTCTGCAGCATTTCGCCCAAGATTTTATTGAAATATTTATTTTACATAGTTCTGTTCTTATGTACATGTTTGCTATTTCAAGACAGAAATGTCAAGTGATTGCTTCCCTGTGTGGAACAATCATCATACACCACATTTCAGAGATAAAAGTTTTATGTAACATGAAAGATATTCAAATGTCACAATAAGTCAGAATTCTTTAGAATGTTCTCAAACATTTTCTAGCTAATTTCAACATTTATCACAAAAACCTATTAGTGAATGAAGGCGATTGTCTGCACTATGAAAGGTTTGCTTTACTATTGATTTTGATTTGTCATTATAATTGATAGAAATTTTAACTACTTGTTTTCCACACTGTAATATTTGAAATTTCAACAATGATAGTTAGGAATGAAATGTTCTTTTTTTCCCCCTTTCAAATTCTGGCTTCTAGGGAATATTGCTTCATGTTGGTGCTCACACATTGCTTAATTTTTCCTAATTAAGCAAAGAAGTGTTCATAGTTTGTTTATTGTTATGCCCAAATGTGGTACAATTGTTTATCTCTCTTCTAACAAATTATAGTCTTGAACCATGATTTGTTTTGGCATTTGATTCTAGCCTTTTGTGGGAGAGACAAGTCAGATTGCTTGATTAAGACATCACCATAAATAAGCCATGGACTGCAGCTATTCCAGCTTTGAATAATTCAGTAAGCCAGAATTCTTTTTAAATGTATAGTGGCATCTAAATGCAGTCAATGAATTGAATCCAGACATAATCTTACTTGGAGTAGACCCACTGGAATCCCTGGGACCTAAGCTGATTAGGTCAACCCAATACATTTCAACAGAGGCATTTACATAAACTATTATTTGAGTGTTGAGTGATCAAGTGATGTGTATGCATGTCTGAAGCAGCACTGAGTAGCAGGTCATACTGGTGCTAAATAAAATAAAACATGTCTGAAATGAATGTGTGTCACTTTTTGGACCCACTGCTGCACTTCATGGTATATCAGATGGTTGGATAACTCCATGATTTAGGTACCTGACTGTGGAGTAGAGGTTCAGGTTTCCATTCTTCACTATGCCTCTTGTGAGGAGAGTCAGCTGGTGTAGTCAGGGATAAACTGCCATAAGTCAGAATTGACTTGATGGCACACAATCATTATTGTTATTAAAGTAAATCAATGATACTGTAGGAAAGGCCTTGTATGTCGAATGCAATGTATGCCTCCTACACTGATTTATTCCGAATAGTAGATGAATGAGATGTAATGTAAAGCTCTACATGGTAGTGGGCCAGGATATCTAAGAGACCACATCACCCCAAGAACATCTGTCCATCCAACCAGAGTGGACCGGAGGGGCTCTCTAATTGTACCATCTGCTAGAGGGGCTCGTCTCTCTTGCATAAGAAGGAGGGCCTTCTCTGTGTCCACACCAGCCTTATGGAACCTCCTATCAACAGAGCTATGGCTGCAGATGGAATTGCTCCACTTTAGGAAGGAACTCAAAACCTGGCTGGTGGGGCAGGTATGGGGCGCTGATAGAGGTGTGACCTGCGCCTGTTGGATTGTGTAAATCATGATCATGATCCTCCCTCTTTCTTTCTGAAGATGGGGTGGGTACGTTTTTAATGGGGATGTTTTGGATGTTTTATTGTGGATTTTTAGTTTTTATTTATTTATTTATTTTTGTGTTATTTCTATACCACCTTTATGTCTGTAAGCCGCCCGGAGTCGTCTCGGCAAGGGGTGGTGATACAAATATGAATATTATATTAAATTTAAAATGTTACTGATATAAATTGGCAAATCCATTTACAGAACATGAATTTGTGAGCTTTCTGGGGGGAAATAACTGTTTTGATTACTTGTACTCAGAGGGTTAACACAAAAGCACAAGGCATGCTAAGTGCATTTGTGTAAACTGCTTTTGCTATTTTAGCCAGTGTTGTGTTTCTTTTATTCTCCTTTCCCTCTTTTCTCCCTCTTCAAAACAATTTTGCAAACTTTCAAATTCAAATTTTTTTTTAATATTGGTGTCTAAGGCTTTCTATCACTAGAATGATCTTATTTGAGTTTTTCTTTGGCACTGGTTGTTCATGGCTGGACCTTATGCATGTTCAAACCTTTATGACAAGTAAATATTCATTGGGTTTAAAGACAGCTTTTGCCTTTTCCAATTGATAAAAACCACCATATTGTACTTTCAAGAGAATCTTGGGAGCGATTTTTTGGAGGGTGAGGCGGGGATTGATTACAGCTACTAGGTAGAGAAAAACTATATCATTACATGTACTGTATTGTATAAATCATCCTTGTAGAAGAAAACTGTTTCATATTTAATATTTAAATATTTAATAGACTAAATTTCATATTTAATAGATCCCCCCTACTTTCTTGACATTGTAACAGACACCAATACATAGATTTGCTTCAGACTGTTAGAGGGGAATTGAAGACTTCAGTCTTTGATGGTGATACTACTCTGCAAGTAACCCTCGTTTAATTTCAATTGTGGTGCAAAATGCAACATGCGGAACTGAATATGTCAATAAAACTACTGGGAAAAGATGGTGCTCCTGTATTTAGTGAAGCATAGGGTATAGCAGGGGTGAGTGCCCAAATTTTTTAGGTCAGGGGACTGACCACACTCCCTAAATAGCTGAGCGGGCCAGACCACGCCCCCCAGAACAGGGCATGTTTGCACATGTGTGTCCATATTCTCTTCCTGGTTCAGCGCAGATACTTCTGTGCATGCACAGAAGCATCCATATTAACTTCCTGTTCAGCACGGACGCTTCTGCGCATGCACGAGCACGTCTGCGCCAAACCAGGAAGTGAATACGGGCACGTCTGCACATGCAGAGAAGCATCTGTATTCACGGTTTGGCAAGGGCGTCACGGGCCTGATGGAATGGCTTTGGGGGCCTTATCCAGCCTGCAGGCCATACTTTGAGCATGCCTGGGGTATAGCACAAAGACTCTTGCTAGGAAGGTTGAATTCTGGGAACTAAAAGTTGGGGTAGGAATCCATTGAAAGGAAAGCAAGGCATTTCTCTGGTTAAAAGAATAATTGGCTCAGGAGGGTTACAATACTACCATATGACCACAGGTCAAGTATATTAAAGCAGTGCTATTTTTGCTGGCCTAGAGTATGTTTTCCTCTTGTATTTTCTTTAGAGAGCCTCCTGGGACTTTCCGTCATATTTACTGTGTCTGCTGTTGCAAAAGTCCTATTGGTATTTTCATTATAAACTCTCATTCTCAGAGGTTGTTCTTTTAAAAAAACAACAGAAAAATGTGCCACAGGCAAATCTCTGCCGTGCCATTTTTCAGTTCAATGTGTTTCTTTTTACGGGATTCAAGGCCAGCTGACTTTTTTGAAATTTGGGCTGCACAAAAATGTAGGAATGAGATAACATTGTGAATCTAATGTAAAAAGAGGGAGAAGAGAAGGAAAGGGGGGCTTGGTTTCATTTATAAATCATTAGGATATTATCTGTAAACCTGACCATGGGAAATGGTGAAGTTCTCTTTATGGTTTACACTATATCACTGAAACATTTATTTATTTATTTATTTATTTCTACCCTGCCCTTCTAGTGCAACGCACCACTCAGTGTGTGTGTGTGTGTGTGTGTGTGTGTGTGTGTGTGTGTGTGTGTGTGTGTGTGTGTGTGTGTGTGTGTGTGTGTGTGTGTGCAATACAAGAAAGATAAAACCATTACCAATAAAAACATTACATTACAGCTAAAAGCAAAATTAAAACACATAAAAACTAACATAATCATCACTAAAAGCTACCCTAGCCCTCCCGCCAACCTCAGTAAAACAGGTTTATCAAAGAACTAGAGGTGGGGGGCTCAATCACACAACAGGCAGGCTAAATAAGCCAACGGGCTTGAGATGTGGAGCCTAATGTGCCCCACACCCATTGGCAGAGCCAGGTTTTCAACATCTTCCTGAAGGGGAGTAGCTCCGACTGGAGGCGCAATTCTGATGGAAGGAGGTTCCAGAGGGCTGGAGCAGCACAAAGCTTGCAGCACATGGTCTTGTATCAACAATAATACATTAGTTGGGGTTGTTACTCATATTTTACTCGTAGTCAGTGTATTAAATGCACACAAGGACTACTCTAGCTGTGCAGCAGCTTTACCGGCTTTCTGAAAGGGCCCACTTGTGTAGTGAAGTTGGGCAACAGTGTAAATTCCATGGTGGTGCAGCAGACGTGTCTACTCAGGCCTTGCAACACATAGAAGATAATATGAAACTTCTGTGCATATACTTTTTGTACTGGTAAATGTTGGGTATAATCTTGTTTTCTTTAATGTGTGTTTATTCACAGATGTTGGTGTATATATATATATATATATATATATATATATATATATATATATATATATATATATATATATATATATATATATATATATATATATATATATATATATATATATATATATAATTCAACTTCCTTCCCATGTCATCTAAGTCTAGGAATTCATTGTCAGCTAAGATCTAAGCCAGGAGTTGCCAACCTTTTTAAATCAAGGCCCGGGTCACGCTCCCTCAGACAGTTGAGAGGGTTGGAAATGATAAGAGAAAAGATAGGTTATAAATAAAATGAAGAAATAAAATAATAAATACATTTTGAAACATTTGAATTCTGAAACGTAACTAACCAATCAGTACAGGGAATATATGAAAGTAACCAATGGAGAGCAGGATTCAAAACTGTGACAAATGATGGGGCTTGGATTAGCATAACTAGCGCACCCTTTTACAGGGGATTTCACACCACTTAAGGCCTCTATTTAGGTTGGCGGGAAACTGCCATTTTCCTATTGCAAGAGCGCTCCCTGGGCTACTTGCAATAGTGCCTCAATACACAACAGAAACCTTTACCTTTACTAGGAAGCATATGTGAAAATCCTTTTGGGTAGGCTCAGACTGCACAATGGGCATGACATCACCATCAGTGGCAGATGCAACTTTCTATCCCATACTCTGCTGCACAGCTCCAGTTGTACAACTGGAATGATATTATCGTCAGTGACAGATTGCCACTAATAAAATCCTTTCTTTTAAAATGTCAGGGTGCATGCTATTCTTCTTGTATGCTGGCCACAAAAACATTGAAAAGGGAAATAGTTAATCAGAGGCAATCTGCCACTGACTATGACATCAATCCAGTTGTACAGGTGGAGCTACAGAACAGGATTTGGTTCACAAGCATGTGTTTCAATCCCCTGGCCTTTCAGAACTGCATGATTAATTACTGTGGATTGATATTCATATCCAAGCAGAAGAAAACACAGCCACCTCTTGGAGATAAACAGTTGGCCATACTGATGGAGGGGCTTTATTCCCTCCAGTCTAGTGTGATATAAACATCATTTATTTGTTATAGTTCTTGATTAAAGCAAGACTGTGCTAGAATTGTTTTGGCATCAGTCTCTGGAAGGCAGAATCTGTTGACTGAGTGAATGATTTTATAAAGTTCAGATGATTCATTTCCGCTGCAATATGATACAGAAGTGGGAATATTATTACCCCAAGTAATTTATCACTAACCATCAATGCTAATATATCTGGTTTTATTCTCAGGATTAGATTGTTTTTTAAAATGGAGATAGGCCAAGGTTCAAGTCAACAGTCTCTAACTTATTTTTTATTTTATTATGGAACCAATAGACTTTTTGATTCCGTGTCAAAGCAAATAATTAAAGGATTATCTGAGTGTGAAATTAAACCACGTTGATACAAGAACACACACACACACAAAGAGTAGAGAAAGGGAGAAACCTTCTGCTTCAAATCTTTCATTGCCAATGTGGCTTAAATTCTGAAGCCTTAAAAAAGAGAGAAAGGGAATCTTTAACCTGATCAGTCTATAAATGACTCACTTTATGTATTGATTTTCAGCACCAGAAATCAGGTTGAAGATTGAATAAACCTATGACATTTGACGGTCTATGTGATCGCCTAACACTCTCGCTTGAGAAATTCACAAGCCATCTTAAAAACCCATGAGACTGTAGAACAGGAGTTCTCAACCTGTTTAAGCCGGAGGCAGGGTCATGCTCCCTCAGACAGCTTCATGGGCCGGGCGGCCATTTTGCGCTTCATCCACCACATGGCACTTCCTGGTGTGGTGGAGGTGGTGGTGGGCCACATGAAATGGTGCTGTGGGCCACATCCGGCCCACAGGCAGAAGGTTGAGAATCCCTGCTTTAGAAGATCCATTGAAAATTACTCAATTGCTGGACTACATGAAGAAAATACAATGACAAGGCCATTATATAAAATAAGAACACTTTAATTTTATTTCATTTAATTGCTTTCCACTATACCTAATTCTTTGGGTGGGGAACTGCTGAACATTCAAAGTTTAATTCTCTTTTTTAAAAACAAAAATAATTGAAATTTTAAAAGTTAGTCAGTGAATATTCTACATCTGCAGGTCTAATTAAAGGAAATTAGATTAAATTAGGAGAAGTCTAAAAATATTTTGCAACCTCTTATTACTTCTAAACCCAGGTTCTCCTCTTGATTGAAACTTAGAATAAATTCTTTCCCATTACATTCCAATCACATCCACCAGTCAGCACTAAATAATTCAATTGCCAATCCACATTAGTACTCCACCCATGCATAAACACTATACAGTCTTCAAAGCTATACACATGCACACCTGTTAATTATATATCCATATAAATCATAGAGTGAACAGAATCTAGTTGCCATGCTGTGTCCAAGTTTGACCAGCACTGCATGGGGAGGGGAGACTCGCTCCTGAGCTCTGCTGCTGCTGGACATGTGAAGGCAGTATGCCTGTGGATGGTTGTCTGTTGTCTGGCCGGACATCCTGCTATGATAAAAGAGTAGATCGTACAGCCTGTGACTCAACGCCGAGTGTCAGGCAGCAGTTAACCAACCTGACTCCCTAAGGGGGCCAATGGCTACAGACAGATGAGCCCATTTAGGTGGGGTGATGGTCCCCCTTAGTTGAGGAAATGCCACTGGAAACCATATTGGGCCAAACGGCAAAATGAGTGAAGGAGGAACTCTGATTCCCAATGATCATGGAGACAGAAGAGGCCATGCCAGATGGATTGGCTGTGAAGGTGCACCATGATAATATCCTCAAGGATGTGGCAGTCCATTGCAGTCCCAGTGTTAAATCCTGCATGTATCATTTCATATGTGCCACAGGAGATGGCACTGAGATCATAGTGTGTGGGTCACTTTATGGCAAACAAATTCACACCAATGACATTTTTCCTGCTTCAGGGGAAAAAATGCATTCTTGAATACGAGTTGCAGCTGACGATGATGGTGCACTATTGTGAGATAAAGGTCTCCCTTGCTTGAAAGCCAGTCATATTTAACTCTAGGGTGTACATAGCTGTCAAGTATCCTTTATTGGCCTGGAAAACCCCTTATTCTACCCTCTTTCCCGTCATCATCCCTTATTAATTAGACTGCAAAGCCCTATTGCCGCCATTGGAGGGCAGCACAGGAAAAGCATAGCTGTCAAGTATTCCTTATTTGCCGGGAAATTTCCCTTATTTCCAAATCCAAAACTTGACAGGTATGAGGGTGTAGTGCTCATCTCCATTTACAGCCAGAATGTCTGCAGAGGTTTCTGTGGACTAGACACTGGAGCACATGGAACACTGTTACCTTTCCCGCCAAAGCAGTACCTATTAATCTACTTGCAGTTTCTTGCTTTCGAACTGCTAGGTTGGCAGGGACCTTCTCCTGGCCTTAGAAAGCATTGCAAAGCACCCCATGGCTTTTTGATTTCCCCCAAACACCTCTTCCCTTCTATGGCTGCTCAGTGGCCTTATACAGATGGCCATGACTCAGGACCGATGACAAAATACCAGACAAAGGGACACAAAGAGAAAGCATGTGTTCTAGCACTGAACCGTGACTCTTTCTTAGCAGCAGACTACAGTATTTCGATCAGCCTCTTGTAAAGAAAGGCTAGGGGTGGATATTAACTAATGATAAAGCTACAATCCCTCAAGCATTTACAATGTGAACTGGAAATAGTTTGGCCCTTTTCCCTTGACAAGATAAGCTTGCAGTTAAGATCACAGCTCATAATAAAGCTTGCATATGGAAAGTTTCTTTGAATGTCTTCATTAATACCATGACCTGGAAAAAGCCATTTTAAAAGGGGAGACTCCGCGTGCCCCATTGGCTCCTAAATTGATCGGCTGGGCCAGCACGCGTTTGGCTCCGCTTGCCCAGCCGATTTCTACTGCTCGAGCAGACTCCGTAGTGGCGCTTGGCTGCTGCTTCGCCAGGTGCTCTGCTCGAGCTTGGATTGCCACAGCGCTCTGCTGCGGGGCCCAGTCGGTTTCTGTGCCCCGTATCCTCGGGGGTTGGCTGGTAGGGGTAGCGGACTGTTGCCCCTGTGGGCGGCCTTGCCCTGCTTCTTTTGGAGCCGTGTATCGATCCCGGGTATCAGCCCAGCCCGTTCTTGCTACCCCCTCTACTCTTTAGGGGCTATTAAGCCTTGAAGGCTCTAGGCCTGTGGGTCCAATCCCGGCTGGGATTTGATAGGGATCATAGGGGAGTGAGGATGGTGCCTAAAAAGAAGGCCACCCACCCCAAGAGCAGGCTCTCGGGGGCCAGTCACACTGGGCCTCACAGGCCTTGGGTCTCATGCAGCCAAGTAGCTGCTGGGCCCAGGGCGGCAACAGGCTCATCCTTGCCTACTAGGCTTATACAGGCCGGTGCTTTTCATGGGCCTAGAGCTCCTTCTGGCCCTCCGACCTTCGCTGATTCTACTGGGCACAGGTTGGTGCCTTCTGGGCCTGGGTCAGGCGCTGCACAGGAGGCATCGCACTTGGATCCCAGGGCCTTGGTTGCCCGCATTGTCACACTTGACCAGGTGGCGGGCATTAAGGCTACCCCGGCCACATGCCGGTCTGCCAGACAGTTGGCCCGCCGGGTGGCTGAACCATTTTTGCCCGATTGGCCCGGCATTGCTGACCTTCTTCAACAGAGGGTGGAACAGCTTGAAGCTGCTTGGCCCCCTCCGGCACCGGAGACAGTGGTCACCAGGGCGGCCAGTTTGGCTACCTTCCCTTCGGATGACCATGCGAATCGGGATAGGTCGTGGCCATCTTTTTCAGGTTCAGCGGGCTCTAATACGGTCGTGAGCCCCGACGCCTGGCAGCAGCCGGAACCCCCGGTGGGGGCGGTTGCTGCTGGTGCAACTGGTGACTATGTCAGTCAAGTAAGACCACAACATACAGGTTTTTGGCCTTTGGCCTAGGTGGCCCAATGGCCCTGGACACAGCAGTCGGCTGTGACTTGTCCCCCTTTGCTTCCGGCCTCACAAGGGGCCCCATGGTGGGCGCCTTATCCTCTAGTACCGCCTGGTGTTCTGCCCGCGGGGCCTAACGTTCCGTACCCGATATGGCCTTACGCCCCCCCCCAGTGAATACATCCTACCATTCCATTCCACGTTCGGCCATCCCAACTGCTGGCCTTTCTTTACCATTGGGGGATCATCTCCTTCTGGCTACCAGGGATAAGATCTGGTGCTGCGAATATGTTGACTTGTTCAGCTTATTGAACAGGGAGGCCACCAAGGAAGACAGGAAGGAGGAGGACTACCGGGATAAGGAGTTGGCCCGTCGTTGTAAGCCTCCACGCACCTGGGCCAACTGACTGCCGGCCTACTTGATTTATGCTGCAGTCTCCATCAGAGCGCGCCCCGATCTAGCGATCCCTATGATCCAGTATTTGGATATTATATACAGGGCATATGTAGATTTCCTGGGCCGATCAGGGCTTGCTTACGACGAAGAATTTCGTATGCGGGTGGCCCTTCACCCTGAGATGCCCTGGGATTAGCCCAACCAGTTGGTTCCTTTATATGACACTGTCCCGCCCTGCCTCCGGCGACCACTACCATTGTGGCCATGTTGTACAGTGACCTGGCCCAGTGCAGTTTCCCCACCAGCCGGCAGGGTAGGAGGTTCCAGCCCGCCTGCTCTGCTGGAATTTCTTTCCTCGGGGGCAGTACCCAGAAGCAGCACAAATTCAGGCATGAGTGTTCCATCTGCTCTGGACCTCATCCGGCTACCACTTGCTTCCGGGCAGGTGGGCCACATGGTCGGTGCCGTGGACAGCAGGGTTTAGGTCATACGCCCCCAGATGCAGCAACGACTACAAAGGGCCCCTCCGCAATTTGAATTGAGGTACTGGAGCATTGGCCTTGCGTTTACGGCTTCTCCCTGTGCACCCTGATGATTTTGATTTGCTGGGATTTCACTTGAAAGGCCAGTATTTTGTTGATAAGGCCATGCCTTTTGGCTGTTCTGTATCCTGTTCAGCCTTTGAACGCTTTACTTCTTCCTGCATTGGACATTTGTTCGCCGGTCCAGGGTACATAATGTGGCTCATTATTTGGACAAAAATTTTGTTTGGTGGGAGGCAAGCCTCTGAGACATGCGAACAACTGCTGATTACTTTCCAGTCGCTCATGGCCGAGCGAAAAGTACCATTAGCTCCTGAAAAGACCGAGGGCCCGGCCACTACATTAATATATTTGGGGATAGAAATTGACACCATAGCACAGACGTCCAGGCTCCCTAGGGACAAGGTTGTCCGAATCTCAGGGGCAATCTTGTCCATGTTGGCCAAGCGCAAGGTTTCGCTCCATGACCTGCAGGTGCTGCATGGATATTTCAACTTGATTGCAGGGTGATTACACCTGGCCAGGCCTTTGCCAGGCGCCTGTGCGATGCTATGGTTGGTTTATCTAGGGAGCACCACAGAGTTCGGCTCACGCGTGGTATGCGGGCTTACTTTCGGGTCTGGCTTGCATTCCTGGCCGATTTCAATGGAGTTTCCTTTTGGCGTACGGAACATTTCTATCATGACTAAATTTCAGGTTCAGTCTGATGCTTCGGGGTCATTGGGATACGGCATTTATTTTGATGGCCGATGGTGCTGTGGACAGTGGCCCTCAGCATGGCAGGGTTTAGAATTGCTCAGAGACTTGACAATTCTAGAATTCTTTCCCATCCTGGGTGCCCTGTTGCTGTGGGGAAACATTTAGTAGAATTCAGTGGTGCACTTCTGGTGTGATAATGCGGCCGTGGTGCACATTGTAAATGCCCAAACATCTCGTTAGCCCAAGGTCATGTCCCTTGTCCTCCAGTTTGTATTAATAATAATAATAATAATAATAAGTTTTAATTTCTACCCCGCTTTCATAGCACAAGTGCCACTCAAAGCGGCTTACAACACATATAAATACAGTATCACAGATATAATTACACAATTACAAAAACAGATTGAAAATTAACACATTGCAAGAAAAAAAATCCCATACAATTAATTTCAAAAACACAAGCCCCATACTACCCCCCCCTCCAGTGGGAGCACCCAAAAGCTCCCACTTCCCCGCGGCCAATGCCGGACCAGGGAAAGGCTCGGGTGATGGCAGCTACCCTCCCCCATAATTGCGAGCGTCCCTCTTCTGACCCCTGGCCAGACAGGACCAGGGGTGAGGGGACAGTGTCCACAGTGTCCACAGGTGCCACCCATTCCTTCCCCACGCCGACCCAGCAAGGTCCAAAAACAGCTGCAGCGGCTCCCACCTGTCTCCACTCCCGGGGCCGATGGCGTGGGCTCCCGGGCGAGACAAGGAGCTCCTCGAGGGGCCGGCGTCGGCGGCATCCTTTTCTGCTCTCCGGGCGGGCAGGCCCAGAGAGCGAAAGCAGCTGCAGTGGCTCCCACCTGTCTCCACTCCCAGGGCCGATGGTGTGGGCTCCCGGGCGAGACAGGGAGCTCCTCGAGGGGCCGCCGTCGGCGGCATCCTTTTCTGCTCTCCGGGCGGGCGGGCCCGGAGAGCGAAGGCAGCTGCAGTGGCTCCCACCTGTCTCCACTCCCGGGGCCGATGGTGTGGGCTCCCGGGCTCCTTGCGCCATAATATTCTTTTCAAGGCTAGGCATCTTACAGGCATAGATAACAGTATTGCCAATGCTTTATCCCACCTGCATATGACCCGGTTCCAGGCACTAGCGCCAGAGGCCGAGGAACTTCCCTCTCCACTTCCGAATGAGATGTGGACATTTGGCGAGTTGAAGTGAGCAGGGCCGTAGGCCTGTCCCTTGCCAGCTGCACCTGTAAGGCATATCAACGGGCTTATCAGGCTTTCCGACGGAACGTGCCCTTGCCTGACTTGTGGCCTGTCCCGGTTGACCATGTTCTTCAATACATGGTACACTTGCACGGTGGCGGTCTAGCAGCCCATACCATTGGTGGGCACCTGTCTGCTTTGGCTTCTGCTGCCAAGGTTTGGAGTTACAGGGACATCACGGGAAATTTCCGTATCTGCAGAGTCCTGGAGGGTGGGCCTCGGGAACGTGGCCCTCACCCCGCTTTGCAGCAACCGGTAGCCACGGCGCTCCTTTTGAGCCTGGCCGAGGCTTGGCCAGCTCTTTGCTATGACCAGTTTGAAGCACCCCCTTATCCATGCTGCCACCACAGTGGCCTTTTTTTGGGGCTTTTAGGGTGAACGAACCGGTTGCCCTTTCAGGGAACGACCGGTTGCACAGGGCCCTAGAGCAGACTGATGTCTCACTCGCTGATGATTCTGTCCAATTGACCATCCGTTACTCCAAACTCCTTGGCCTCTGGCGCTAGTGCCCGGAACCGGGTCATCTGCAGGCGGGATAAAGCAAACTCAATGTTAGGGATCATTAGGAAGGGTATAGAAAATAAGTCAGCAAGTGCAATTTTGCCTCTTTATAAATCTATGGTGAGGCCCCATCTGGAATACTGTGTACAGTTCTGGTCACCATACCTCCAGAAGGATATTATGGAGTTGGAGAAAGTGCAGAGGAGGGCAACCAGAATGATTAGGGGACTGGAACACCTTCCTTACCATCTGAGGCTGCAACGGTTGGGCCTTTTCACTCTTGAACGACGGCGTCTAAGAGGTGACCTGATTGAAGTTTATAAAATCATGCACGGTGTGGATAAAGTAGATAAGGAAAAACTGTTTTCCCTATCGCACAACACTAGAACTAGGGGACACTCGATGAAACTTTTGGGTACTAGTTCTCAAACGAATAAGAGAAAGTACTTTTTCACCCAGAGGATTACTGGTCTATGGAACTCCCTGCCAGAAGAAGTGGTGACAGCTGTCAGTCTTGACAGCTTTAAGAAAGGATTAGACAAGTTCATGGAGGACAAGGGTATCAATGGCTATAATTATGGATACTTAAGGACAACCTCGGGGTTGGAGAGATAGGCAGGATATCTCTCAATGCCATTTCCAGGGAATCCTAAGCAGGTGAAGGCATCTCCTTGGGAATACCCTGAAGGAAATGGTGAACCACTGTGTGAGACAGAATGCTGGACTGGATGGGCTGTGGCCTGTTCCAGCAAGGCTGTTCTTATGTTCCAGGAGGACCAGCTGGGCAGGGGCGGTACGGTCACCCTGCCTAGTTGCAGCACATGAGCGACTGCCCAGTTCTCGCTTTTACATCCTTTTTGGCTGTTCGGGGTATAACCCAGGGGCCCCTCTTTTGCCACCAGGATGGGTAACCTTTAACAAAATATCAGTTTTTGAGGGTCGCGGAGCTGCACTTTCCGATTTGGGCCTTCCAGGAGCTCGGTATGGTACCCATTCATTTCATCCTCAGGATGGACCATTGGGGATTCGCTCGCTGTCGTTCATATATTCGTCCCATGTTGCAATGAGCACCTCGCTGGCACTTGTTCTTTCTGTTCTTTATTTCAGCTCCTGAGCTACTGGATGCTCTGGCATGGGCGTGGCTCGTTGGCCATGGCTACATTTCTTGGGCTGCCCATCACGCTGCTTCGTCGATGTGGGGCATGCACCTGGGGCTTCGGCCTGTAACGCACCGGATGAGGTGCAGATTCCGTGGAATGAGATGGCACGATCTACTTCCCTTCGTTCAGTCTACTGGGAATTCCAGTCCGCCTGAATTTTGGTACTCCATCTGGGGGGTAATGACCTGGGCCAGGTCACTGGCATGGATTTAGCCAACGCTGGCCGCAGGTTCAAATTTGATGGTCCTATATCATTCCACGGGCATTTTTCCGTTGAAGCGGTGTTCCTCGCCGCATTGACCGGGCCCGGCGGTCTGTTAATGGGCAGTGGCTCGATATTTCGAGGAGCATGGTTTGGGGACCTTGGTGGAGCATCCCACGATCCGTATAGAGGATGCCAGCTTGTATCGCAGAGTTGGGGTGCACATCTCTGCATGGGGCACAGACCTCTTTATGGCTTCTTTGCAAGCGGGCCTGGTGACCAAGTTGGCAGTCAGGAGGGCGGTGAGTCGTGGAAGACTCCTCCCCATGTGGCGGCTAGCACTGGTAAGGAGAAAGTGGATGAACCCTAGGAATCCGGCAGGTACGCAGTTGGTTGGCCAACAGAAGTACAAGGTAGAGGGAAAGTTGGGCTGGCCAATCAAAGGTGGACTGTGAACAAGGTGATGCTATGCTCAAGACAGCTTGCAAAACCTTTCAGAGTTCACCGGATGTACGTCAGAAGCTGGAGTTAACAAGTAGCATTTCTGACTGGGGTCAACAATTTGTTTAATTAAGTAAACAAATTGATACAATATAGCTAATTAAGATCTGGAAATAACAAATAGTCCTTACCAGTGCTATTTCGGCCCATTTGCCTTAACAAAAGTTAAGTAAATTTATAAGTTAACAAAGTGCTCCAATTTTAAAATCCAACACAGGTGTCCGTCTCTTTATTGGGAAGTGGGTTCGGCAAAGGACATGTCATGCATGTAGTAACTTGTCAAACAGTATAAAAATGTAGTTAAACCATTAATTGAGGTCCCTAGGTCTGTTTTGACCTGGGCACCACATATGAATATGTCTCAAATAAAGTTCTTTTGTTGATAAATCTCCTTTTCCCTCACAATCTCTTTGGCTATTTTATTTATGGATAAATGAAACCTGAGGAATGGATGATCCCTGTTTTAGAGGGTTATAGGTGACAACAATGGGGTGAAATCAAAGGAACCCATCCAGCTGCTATCTTACACTGAAGCCTGAAGTACCTCTGCAGTCATTCTATGGTGTGATCTAAAGAGTCAGATAATAAGGTAAAAATTCAAACCTTAATCTTTGTTTGTGGTCCTCCCACCCATTCAACTTCTCAAGATAGTTTTGCATATCCTAAACATATTAATGCCAATTACAAAAGGACATCCCAAGCTTCACATGGTAAACACCCATCTGACGGGCATCCTAGAACAGGGGTGCCCAAACTTTTCAGGCCATTGGCCTGATCATGCCCCCCCCCCAATACAGCTGAGCAGGCCGGTCACATGATTCCTCCCACAGGAAGCAGAAGTTAAACACACATGCATGGGATGCGTCTCTCTCTCTCTCTCACACACACACACACACATGTGCAGAATGCTGCCATAAATGACCTGCGGCTGTTGTAAACTCATTTACAATAGCTGCGGGTCATTTACAGCAGCATTCTGCACATGGGCATGTGCGTCATACAACTGCTCATGTGTGTTTTACTTCCAGTTCTGGGAGCAGCGAGAACATTGGGGGCCAGATGAAATGCTTTGGGGGCCGGATCCAGCCAGTGGGCCGTAGTTTGGGCACCCTGTCCTAGACTCATATTTTTACATTGGTTCATCAGGCAGTTATTAGCTGGGAATAATATCTTTGGAATTTAAATCTTCTCTTTGGAGGAGTCTTATCACACTGTTCTATGTGCAAGAGGCTGGAATTGCAACCTAAATTCAAACACTGCCTGAAGCCTGGCTTGTATTTTTTTTTAAGCCCGAATGAACTGTCCAAGGGGATTGTTAGCTGCTGGAATAAAGTACTAGTGCATTATAATCCAGACATTTCCCCTTTTCTGTATTCCTAAAAGTTATATTTTTCCTATTTCCTATTTTTAGGCTTTCTTTCTTCTTCTTTTCTGAAGCTGTTTTCTGATTTTTCCTTCACCTTGTAGTTAGAAAAAAATGGCTGCCAACAGTCCAACTGTATCTTCCTGTAGTATTCACATATGGATTTATTTTTCACATCAAAAGTACTGTTCTTCAAAGTGAATATTCCCTCTGGCAATCACAAGCTCAGCATCGGGGTGCTGTATTCTGCTTGCAAAAATATCTGCTTCTGGTGAGAGAAACCATGTGACCAGCCTGATCAGCTGTCTGGGGGTGGGGGTGGGGTGATAAGGCCCATGGCCTGAAAAGTTTGGGCACCCCTGGTCTAGGATACCCGTCAGATGGGTGTTTACCACTTATAATATAAATATAAATTCTGAAATTTAGAAACAAGCCTTTCCAGGATTAAAATGATGGAGATTGACTGTTTGTTCCATTTTACTGTCTGTGGCATGAGTTGAGTTAATTCACTGGTGGTTGATAGGTCATTTTTTACTCTGCGCATGTTAAATTATGGTGTCTGACTAGGTTATCCTGCTATGGTAATAGAGTAGACCATACTGCCAGTGACTCAACACCAAATGTCAGCTGGCGGTTAACTAACCTGACAATCCTGAGCACTAACAGCCTTGGGTGGCCAAATCCACAGGGAAGGATGATGGTTCCCAGGTGGTTTAAATCCCACTTGAATCCATCTTGATGGAGGGAAGCAGCTTCAGCAATACTGGCCTGGGGCCAATGAGGACTTTGTGTGCCAAAAGGGCTCAGGTCCAGAAAGTGACTTGCAGAACTGGATCAGTGGTACGAGTGTCATGCTGTGATGTGGAAGGCAGACAAAAGGCCACTGTATTATATTCTCAGGACAGTCTTCATGACTGATTGCCATGAAGATCGCCAATATTCAGATTCGGATATGGCAGAACAACAATGTTAAATTAGTTCCTTTTTTATTTATACTTTTTATTAACAAATATTATTATAAAGATAGTTTGAATACTCATAACACAAACACACAAATCAATCACATTTACAAACAACGCACGCATGCTGTACAATGGAATTTTCAAATGAATACAACTCCCTCCCCTATCTTATTTCTCCCAAAATTTATGCATTTCCTGGTCTGGCTTAATACTATTTTCATTTGACAGAGCATAAACAACAAAAGGTTTCCAAATTTCCCAAAAGTTTTTTTTAGTTATGATACCTTTTTTATATTCAATTCCGTTGTTAGTTTTTCGTTTAATGCTAGTTGCCATACTTCGTCATACCATCTAGTTTTACTAATCTTAAAGGCTTCCTTCCATTCTTTGGCAATTAATAATCTTGCCACCAATCACAACGTAATCAACAACTCTTTCTCATTTGGTTCCAGTTTAAGCTCGTCAACCTTGCCCAATAAAACAATTTTTGGGTTCAGCTTTATTGTATTATTCATAATTTTCCCCAGTTCTACTTCTATTGAGTTCCAAATGATATTTGCATATTGGCACCCACACCACATATGTAAGTATGTACCTCTTATTGCCTTGCATCTCCAGCATTTATCTGATTGTTTTTTATCCATTTGATTCAATCTGATGGGCGTCAAGTACCATCTCCATAAAAGTTTATGAAAAAGCTAACTCAAGAGAATATAGAAAGCAAAGAGCCGGATTGGTTAGAATACAAGAATCAGTACAAGAATTGTACAAGAATTGTGTTTGTTAAGATATTATTTTGTTATTGTTTCTCTATTGATCAGTTAGTTATTGTATGCATCATTTTTATTTTATTTTTTTCTATGTTCTTGTTTTTGTATGTATATTTTTTTTTAAAAAGAATAATAATAAAAAAAGAATACAAGAATCTAAAAGGAGAACTATTTTGGGGGGACTCTTCAGGAAAACAGGAAATTAATAATTGGACACTGAAGACGCTTTATAGTATATATAAAGTTTTAAAGGAGAAGTTTGTTCCAACAAGATCTCCTATATTAGAAATCTTGGACTTAGAGAATTGCCCATTAAAATTGACAAAAGAAAATAGATCTATTTTATCTCAGAACAAATTACTATTAATAACAGAGTGGAAGGGAATTTTTTTTATTATTTATTTATTTCAATTTTGATGCCGCCCACTCGGGTAAAAACCCGACTCAGGGCAGCATACAACAATTAAAAACATAAAAAACAGATTAAAACCCTGTCATCCACCCTCTTACTCCCATCCCATTTAAAACTAAAAACTAAAAGCTAAAAGGTAAAAGGGAGGGAGGGGGAATACAAAAACACAGAAGGAGGGCACAAGCTGGACTCTAGCTGGAGATGAGCCAACAGGCTGGGGCCGTATTCCCATTAGGGCCCCACACTTGCCCCGCCAGCCAGGTCTTCAAACCTTTCCTGAAAGGCAGCAATTCTGTCTGTAGCCTCAATTCTATTGGCAGGAGGTTCCAGAGGGCTGGAGCAGACACGGAGAAGGCCCTCCTCCATGTGCCAGAGAGGCAAGCCCCTCTAGCTGAAGGCACAACTAGGGAGCCCCTCTGGTCCGCTCGGGTTGGACAGGCAGACACTCTTGGGATGATACGGTCTCTCAGGTAACCTGGCACACTGCCATATAGGGCTTTAAAAGTCAAAACCAGCACCTTGAATTGCACCCGGAGGCAAACTGGCATCCAGTGCAGCTCCCGGAGTAGTGGGGAGGCATGGGCCCACACTCCATCACCACCCGGGCAGTCGCATTCTGCACCAGCTGTAGCCTCCGAATGGTCGTCAAGGGCAGCCTCATGTAGAGTGCATTGCAGTAATCTAGTCTGGAGGTGACCAGAGCATGAGTGACCATGAGCGGGCGCAACTGGCAAATTACTCTAAGTTGAGCAAAAGCCCTCCTGGCCACGGCCACCACCTGCTCTTCCAGCAGCAGCCGTGAATCCAAGAGGACCCCCAAGTTGTGCATCAGGTGTGTCTGGGGCAGAACTGCCCCATCCAAGACCAGAGGTGGTAACTCTCTCGAAAACCCTAAACACTCAACCCATAGCCACTCAGTCTTGCTAGGGTTCAGCTGAAGCCTGTTGCCCCCCATCCAGACCCAAACGGTCTCCAGGCATTCGGATAGAACTTTGACAGCATCAGTGGGGTCCCCATGGGCCATGATGTACACCTGGGTGTCATCCGCGTACTGATGGTACTGCACCCCATGGGAATGGATGATCTCGCCCAGCAGCTTCATGTAGATGTTAAATAGGAGAGGAGAGAGCACTGAGGCCTGCGGCACCCCATATTTAAGGGGCCTAGGACTGGATTTCTCCCTCTCCAACCACACTGACTGGGTATGGCCCTCCAGAAATGAGGAAAATCAGGACAATACTGTGCCCTGGATCCCCAATCCTTTGAGCCATTCAGTAATAGTAATGCAGTAATAGTCAGACTAGGAAGGAAATATATAGGAAATTAGGATTGAATTGGCTTCAGGAGATACAAATGGACAAGTGGTACAAAATAACAAGAGGAAATAATTTAGAAGGAAGAATACCAATGTGGTTTTTTTTGTTGTTGTTTTGAAGTTAGTATACAAGATTAGAAGTGAATGAATAAAAACACAGGGAATAGTGGGCAAATTATATCAGGAATTAAACTACAAGAAAGATATTCAACAAATATTAAGCTGTGAGTGGGAAAACAATCTAGGCATTGCTATCAATGAAATCAATTGGATCAAAAGATGGACTCAAAGAACAACAAAGTTATTGTCTATAAGGGAGAAAACACATAATAGTATATTAAATGAGTTCCTATTTGTGAATAACTAAAATTCAGATTTTGAGGTAGGGGAGGGAGAATTACTCCAAGAAAGCATTCCTTTAAAAAAAAGTTTAGTCTTTTGTAACAATTTTGGAGTAGAGTAATATGATTTGCCCTTGTACAGTTCTTTTCACAAGACAACTTGAATGTTCAAAAATAAAAGTAACTCTTGAAAATTCTGTAAAAACAGACAACCAAATTCTAATACTAAGGCCTTAGATTTGCAAACTAAAAGACATAATTCTCATTTATGGAACTATAAATTCATTGACCCAGAAAATAGATCTCTTACTCCTGGCCACATTCATAATCCAATTATTCTTGATCAGTGAAATGTAAGTCCATAATTAATGTGCCACCTAAGAGGTCATGTTATTTTCCATAAATTGCCTATTAATATATGAAATTCTCCTGATTAAGTAGGGCATTTTCTTGTCTCAGTTCTTTGCAAAGAATATTAAATACATGTTCATGATTCATATGTGATAATACACTGATGTGCAATAATTAAGCTAATGTTCTAAATTGTTGCAAGAAAAGTTAGGTCTCTACATATTTTACGTATGACCAAATGCTTAGAAACTAGAGAGAGAGAGAAATGCATAGAACTCATACACATACAAGGTAATAAGACTTTCTCTTAATTAGTAAATGAAGTACAGTATGCAGGGATCATTGACTAAATTTTAAAATGTTTGGGGAAGAGAGGCGATAGCACCTTGATAGAATGCATGTTTTATTTAATACCTGGCACAACTAGACCTCTGCTTGAGAACTTGGAAAGCTGATGAGAGGAGAGAAAGTCAGGCTAAACAGTCTATAAGTGTTTGAATAAAATTGCATACATTGCAGCAGTCAATTGCAGCTAATGGATAAGGTGTCAGTGTGTGTCTTGGTTGGGTGCCTGGTCATATTCTCATTGTGCAACTGAAGTACAGGCTCTGACACTTCTTCCATTAGCCACAATTAGCTACAGCAAGTTGTGCTGTCTTTCCCTCAACCTCAACAGGATTCTGGCTAAACACCGAGTCAGATATTTGAAGAGGCACATTGTTATTAATAATAAATAACAAAATTAATTAATTAATAATCATGCCTACATCATGTATTCACTTGAATCCCGAGTCCCAATTCTAAAAGAAAGTTGCAATGTTAATCATATAAGTAAATAAATATTGAAAAGAGGACTGCGGCCATGTGTATCAGCCCAACTTCAGAATTCATGTGTGCAATTCCTACAACTTCTACCATGAGCATTCCATGAGTATTGGAGGAGGCACAGACTTGTAGAATTGCACATAGAGAGAGTTCCTTCACACCAAAGAGATCTTCATGCATACATTATGCATGTATGAACACATTTGATACTTTATTCTAAGATTAATTGCTACATGGAGCAATTTTGTAGAGGTGTGGCAAATGAAGAGAAGGGAGAGAAGAGTACACAAAATCCTGATGTTATCAGTATTTTTTTTTAACTTGCACTGAATTGTGGGGTCTTCTTTGAGCCCATTGGATGTTAAGGTATAATGTTAGCAGCAAGGTTAACTGACTCATTTTGCTTCAAAGGGACATTTGCATATTTCAATTTTTTTTACAAGCTACTCCTCTGACACAGTGTTGGTGAACTGAACTCAGGGATTTATGATTGATAGAGTTCAGTTTTGGCTGTTTCTGCTACTATTCTGTGTTTTTTTTTAAATAACATTTTTAACTTTTCTGTTGCCAATAGGTGTTTTTGTTGCTGACAATTTTTAAACGTGTGGGTATTATTTTCTTTCTTTCTGATATTTATAATTTATTCAATTTTTTAATTTTTTAATTGTAAAGTTTTTTTTAATGTTGTATGCCACCCAGAGAGGGAAAATATTCCAGATGGGCAAGATATAAATAATAAATAAATTTTAATAAACTTCATTGTGTTTGAAAAACTCACCAAGAAAGAGAGCCACATGGAATCCATAGTGTAGTGCAGAGAAAGAACAGAAGTTCTAACCAGGGAATGGCAGTCTAAAGAGCTGAAGGTTCTGTTTTATTCTCCACTTTTCTTCTAGCCATCAGGAGAGAGACTCAATTTTGCCAGTGAGTGGAGCAGCTTCCTTGAACAACCATAGGAAAGGAAGGAAAAGAAGAATTTTACCCAACAAATGTCAGATTCAACATGGAAGATCTATGGAAGGTGCCACACCATTTCATGACTGCCTCTGTGCTCTTTGTTCCACCCTATGGTTGATCCAATACTTCTTCTGATTCAGTCCAGTTTTGACACATGAGCACAAAATAGTTCATATTCTTGGTTTGTGTCAAAGCCAGTTCAAGTTTTTATTCTCCTTAGTTGGTTGGACAAATCAATTGAGGAGATCTGGATTTGAAGTCATGAAGTTTCCTGGATGACACTGCATATTACTCAGTTGAACCTAACAAGTTGTTGCTGTGAATATAATCTGAAGTGGATAGAAACGTCCATATGTCATATGATTCATGGAAGATGAGATATTGGAAATTTGGACCGCTAGCTCCAAGTGTTTTCTGGAAGTTTTAGTAAATTTTCAAAGCTCTGATATAGATACAGAATAAATAATTAAATCTGGCCACTTACATGAGAAGGAATCAAGGCACAAACAACTATGTGAAACAAATATCTTTCCACAAGCAGTTCACAGATATAACAGAGATTTTTATTGTTCAAATATAAAGGATTCTTTGTAGTTTCTACCAGTGCTCTCATGTAATGAATATGATCTTTGGGCTTGAGTGATTTCAATTCCCTTATGGATTGCCAAGTATTTTTTTTTGTTTTTCTTTTCATATAAAAAGAAACTAGAGAAAAAGATAAAGGAATGTGTCTGTTCCTGACAAACTGGGAAGACAAAAGGAAAAAGGAGAGAAATGAAAACTGCAGTTGGAAGATGGAATTCCAAACTTGTCATACAGTCTGTGAGGTTTCGTGGTTTAGGCATTTGTGGTAATGTGAGTTCTACCCTGATTGACGCAGACTCTCACACAGTTATTTTAGTTATTCAGCATCAGATTTGGCATTTCCTAGCAATCAAAGTTGCTAACATAATGCTGTGCACGCCATTATGTAGTTGTCATTTGTTACTTGCATGTTTAAATTTAGTTCAGTTTTCTTTCTTCAAAGAAAAGTTTGCAGATAGATTAGAATATACAAAGTCAAGCTTCCTCACTGTACTGTATATGATTAAAACAAAGGGCTATGTGATTTTTAAAGTTGTAGGAGCACACCTGATTCACATTATTTCTGTGAGTCTGAACTGCCTCCTCCTCCTCCTCTGTCCAGGGAACATTACATTTGAGAGTGCTGTAACAACAACAACAACAACAACAACAACAACATCATCATCATCATCATCATCATCATCATCATCATCATCATCATCATCATCATCAACAACAACAACAACAACAACAACAACTATTATTATTATTATTATTATTATTATTATTATTATTATTATTATTATTATTATTATTATTATTATTATTATTATTATTATTATTATTATTATTATTATTATTATTATTATTATTATTATTATTATTAAATTTATATCCCACCCTACTCAAGCACAAGATGACTCAGGGCGGCCATACAAAAAAAATGAAAAATACAATACAATCACACAAAATACAATAGAAAAGCAAGAAGTACAGAATATCAGTAATACAATAACCATAACATCTCTCAGTTAAGCAATCAGAAAAAGTACAACACAATCCTCCTCCCTCCCATCAAAACCGGCCAAAGGTGGGCAGGCGAGGGTCCAAGGTCCACATAGCGAGAAGGAAATGTCCGTGGCCAGCTGGACCCAAGAAGGCACCGAACATCTCAGTCCCCCCCCCCAGGTGCTCCCACTTCCCCTGGCTGGCGAGACCAGGGGAAGGAGCTCGCAGTGGCACTTGGCTCCCATCCCCAGGGCCGATGGAGTAAGCCCAGGGGAGAGGCAACACAGCAGCGGTGGAGGGGCTCTGGCAATGTCTCCCTTTTGAAGCCCTCTGGGTGGGCGAGGCTCAGCGGGGCTGAGGAGACATCCCCAGGGCCAAAGATCTATTTTTTGACACTAGCCAATTATTTGGCAACAGCCTTTAAGATTGTGTCTATTGGAATTTTTGTAACTGGACCCAATGCCATATCAGAAATCCCTTGTAACATTTTCAACAGGAACTGCTCTTTGCTTTAAAAAAAAAATGAACCCTAAAGCTTGTTATTAGCTGTGCAGATATTTTAAGTGACACATTTTCCCATATTTTCTGCATATGTTTTGTATCCTCCCAAGCCAATTCTCTGTCTGTGATAGAAAATGGATTTACTGATATGTTGTTAGTTAAACACCCAAAATTAAAATACATTGGGTAATAGCAACAAATGCATGAAACAGATGACTTGTGTCAACCCATTTAAAATACCTAGCAAGCAAATTTTAACCTTGCATCAAAAGGAGTATAAGTCAATGCCAGTTGTAAGTCAGTGGTGAGAGTGTTGCACAATTATGCTTACCATAGCAGAGAAGGTTCTTTCCTGTGTTCTCACATATTTTAACCAAAGCATTACCAATTGTCTCAAAGCATAGGCACAATAATATAAGCAGAGATGCTCCTGCAGATATTTCGATCTCATCAAGTATGCTGAGTTGTCTGTGGTAAGATTCCCTGCAGAGAAGGGTGGAAGATCTCTGTGGCACCAGATACTTGGCTGAGGAAAATACCACACTGGCCAGGCCAGTAATTATATTTCAAGAACAAGCTGAATGTCATCTTAGGACTTAGATGAAGAAACTCAACATTTCTCAGGAATGGTACCTCAGGGGAACAGCAAGTCCAGTCAAGATGACATTGACGTTAAACTCTGCTGGACAGTGGTACCTCGCTTAAAGAGCATAATGCATTCAACGGGATTGCTCTTTAAGCGAGTTTGCTCTTTAAGCGAAACACTATCTTAAGTGACCAATTGTGAATTCTGGTGGGGAGATTGCAAACCCCAATTTAGTTGTTAAGCAAGTTTTTGGTTGGTTTTAGTTGTTAAGCGAGGCGACCATTCAGAGAAAATTCTGTTCTTTAAGCGAGTTAGTCTCTAAGCGAGGCGCTCTTTATGCAAAGTTTTACTGAATCTAGTTTTTGAGCAAAACTGCTTTGGACTTAGGAAATTTATATTTGACAAAAAGTCTTGTTTTAATATGATTATTACTTTCTTATTTTTCTGAAAATATTTAGAGAGAAGAGAGTTGTTGTTGTTGTTTTGTTTTGTTCCAGGCATGTTTGATATACCATGCCTTCAAGTTTTCACCCTGAGACAGAATATAGGCATTTAAGAACAAGGGAAGATGCCTTTGAGTCCATTTAGCCTAATTATGTCCACTCAGACTATCAAGGGTAGAGTTGCTGGCTTCTAGGCATGGATTTAAATCTTAAGGAATAGCTATGCTTCCTGGACCTTCAAAGAGGGCAAGGAGCATACCTGTCAAGTATCCCAGATTGGCCGTGAAATCCTGTATTTTGGCATGCCTCCTCCCCTTTCCTGGTGCCATCCCGTATTTAGAACGGCGGGGAAAGGGGTTACTGCGCATGCGTGCATGCACAGAAACCACCTGTGCATGCACAAATGTGTTCTGCACATGCGCAAAGGGGTTCTGCACATGCACAATGGAGTTTTTCCTGTGCATGCGCACCTGGGCCAGAGCAGTTCCCATATTTTCTGCAGCGACGCTTGACCGGTATGGCAAGGAGCACTTTAGAGAAAGATAGATTGAACTTTGTGAGTGAGGAGGATTTAAAACTTGGGCATCAATTTCCACTGATTCCCAGCTAGTGTCCACTCAGTGCTTCAGCATGCAGGTGTTTATATGTATGTTACTCCAAACACCATAAGGAACCCATATGCATGTGCCCACCATCTCTCTCTCTCCAGTTTCTTCCACTTGATTCTACCTTTTTGCTACACCAGCATTTGTCTTGTTATGCCATTGATACCTTGGAGTAATTATTCAGCAAGGAGTCAGTGGATTGGTAGACATCTCTGAGATGACATTCCACACACGCAAATGGACCTGATAAATCAAGTCCATCTGTATGCGGGTTTTAGCCATTTGGATATCATGTTACCCATGTGCCCTCTCTTTTCACCTTGCCCAAGGGATCTGATGGAGGACATTTTGGTGAGTTTTAGTCCCGGCCTAACATCATTGACAAGAGATGGGCAACACTACCTAGTTAGACTGCTCAAGCCCCCACACCCCAACAAGGCTATCACCTAGCTTGTCATGCCATTTGGAACAAATCAGGGACTAGAATCAAGCATCATGACTCATTAGCCTTCTTATTGCACAATCCCTGGTAAGGCTAGCACAAATTTCCCCCAAAAATCTTTCTCTGCCCCGTATCTGTGATCTGACAAGGATCTGTCCCTAGCTTCAGACTTTAGTCCTGGAATCTTAAGAAATAGGAAGCTGTTTTACCTGACAACCACCCAGAGTTTCAGCAAGATTTTTTTCCTAGTCTTTTTAGAAATCCATGGCTTTACCAGATGGCTTCTCATTTCAGACCTGGCCCTAGTTGGCTTTCAAAACTGAATGAGAAGGATATGTTCAGGGTGATACAGTGGCTTGGCTGGTTTGTCATGAGGACTAGCAGACAGCACTCATTGATTTTAAATTTGCTCCTTAATATCAGTATTGCCAAATATATGTCATAAAAATATGGTAGGTTTTAGTGGACAGCCTTCTCATTTCTCCTAACTAACGCCCATTCACCTGTTGTTTTTATTTTACCTGTTGGGAATTTATATATTTGTATATTTGTATATTTTATCTCTGTGCTTTATGTTCACCACCCTAGGGGCTTTTTGGCCATAAGGGTTATCTATCTATCTGTCTATCTATCTACCCAATCCAATCCAATCACTACTAAAAGGGCATTGCTTTGTGTTTTTATTCTTTCTTTTTTTTTTGCTGCTGCTGCTGTTCAGCTACTCTGGAAACTTACAAAATATTACAAAGGAAACCTCATTTTGGATGAACATCACTCCATAAAGTTGACTAACATCACATTGAAACATCTTGGGCATAACTAAATAAGTGGTTAAATGTCAGGAGGATTCCTTCACAACCATCATGTGCCCTGCCTTTCATGGTATATTGCAAATTTAAACAAAACCATATTCCACAGTGTGCTGTACTGACATCTTTCTTCAGATTGGGTACATTGGCCTGGAAGCTATTAGTTCCAGTTGCACTGCTCAATGGCACTGGTATTTTTGTGCATTTTACTTACTCAATGTGATCCCACATTCTTCCTTTGATTCTTGCAGCAGCCAAAGTGTTGGGCTAGACAGACATTATGGGGGGTAGAAATGGTTATCAGGAAAGCATGAGCAAAAGGGCAATGAATATTGACTGTTGGGTAATATAACATTTAGCAGCACTTCATAAAGTGTTCTTTATCACCTTTCGTGGGAGTGAGCTTTCAAAGTAGTATGTGTTATGTATAACCTCCAAGGAGATTCCCTCCCCCCCACCTTTGAAAATCTAGCAACGATTTCAAGGCTGGTTGAAAATACTGTACAGCTAAAAGAACTTACAGCAATGAAATTGTTGGCTATTATCAGGGCCAACATCAGAAATTTCTGGGCCCGGTACGCCCCCCCATTTTGGCCATGCCCCCTGTGGTTTCTGCACATGCGTGGTCTGTTTGCGCATGCATACATCTGTGGTTTCCCAGCAGTGCCACGCTCCCATGGTTTTCTGCGCATACGTGGTCTGTTTGCGCATGCGCACATCGTTTGTTTCTCGGCGCCGACAGGCCCCCATCATCTCCAGGTCTGGGATGGGAGTCCTACTTGTCCCCCCCCCCTAATTGCGGCACTGGCTATCATGCTACTAATCATATGCACACAGAAGATAATCTGAAACCAAGCAGTTTCTTCTCTTTAAAAATGGAGTGTTTGGGAGGGGATGGATTCGATCCCCTCTCCCTGGTTCCCTAGGTTTGGAAGGGTTGGGGGACAAAAGGGGTCTGTCTCCCCAACCCTTCCGGACCCAGAAGACCTGGGAGAGGTGATGGATTCCACCCCCCTCCCAAACACTCCGGGGTGTGCTGCGGGGGGGAGGGGATCCCCTCTCTGCAGCACCTTTGCCTCCCGGAGAGAAGGAATCTCCATCATGGAGGGGCTTTGCTTCTCTCTGGGTTGGCTGGGAACGGAACTCCCAGCCAACCCAGAGAGAAGCGAGTCCTTCTCTCCAGTAGTCCAGGAGGTGCTAGGCCTTTGTATAGGTATAGATATATACCTTTGTATGACCAGATGTCAGAAGCACTTATTTAAATAATAGTACTGTAAGTTCTGTGTGTCTTGCTTATTGTGGTAGTAAATAATATTTGAACTGAAAAAAGTGTAAAGTATAAATCAATAAAGTATAAATCTTTCTGGCTGGCAGAAACAATATAAGTTTCAAATCAGAAATCAGAACTGTATATGTTTTTTTTACCACAACAACCACCACAACTCCCCCCCTCTCTCAGTGTAAACATATGTGTATTTTTTATAATGCTTTTTTATTTTTGGAGTAAGAAATAAGCAGCTACCTCACATAACCTTAAATTGTATGAACAGCATAAAGTAGCAAGGCAAACTCTACAGAATACTATACTATATTCTGCAAAGGGGCAAAAGATGAGTTCCTTCACACTGCATTTTGGCTCAAAAGCATGGTGATGCAATTTCATCCCAGTAGTCCAGATCAATGCTATATATTATGGTAAGGTAAATGTAAAGGCAAAGGCAAAGCTCTCCCTTGCTTGAAAACCAGTCATATCCAACACTAGAGTACTCATCTCCATTTATCGCCAAAGAGCCAGTGCTGTCTGTCTCTGCAAACATTTCTGTGGTCATGTAGCATGTATGACTAGACTCTGGAGTGCACAGAACACTATTACCTTTCACTGTTACCTATTTATCAACTTGCAATTTCTTGCTTTCGAACTGGTAGGTTGGCAAGAGCTGAGGTAGGTGACAGGAGCTCACTCCATTGCACAGTACAGTACTCGGGTCTCAAACTGCTGACCTGCCAACCTTCCAGTTGTCAAGTCCAGCGTCTTAACCACTAAGCCACCGCAGTCCATACACCAATCACCAATGACAGGTTCAGAAGAATTAAATAGTATCACACAGGAAAATGTTCAGTACCAAATCTAGACCTCAAAGCTGATTGAAATATAACAAGGTAATCAGCATGGCCTTTAGCAATGTTGGAAGGGCCCTTATGTACATAAGAACATAAGAACAGCCTTGCTGGAACAGGCCACAGGCCATCTAGTCCAGCATTCTGTCTCACACAGTGGCTCACCATTCGCTTCAGGGTATTAAGAACATAAGAACAGCCTTGCTGGAACAGGCCACAGCCCATCCAGTCCAGCATTCTGTCTCACACAGTGGCTCACCATTTCCTTCAGTGTATTCCCAAGCAGATGCCTTCACCTGCTTAGGATTCCCTGGAAATGGCATTGAGAGATATCCAAAAAAGTAAAAAAAAGCATTATAAAAATGGTATTGAGAGATGTCTCTCCAACCCGGAGGTTGTCCTTAGGTATCCATAATAATAGCCATTGATACCCTTGTCCTACATGAACTTGTCTAATCCTTTCTTAAAGCTGTCAAGACTGACAGCTCTCACCACTTCTTCTGGCAGGGAGTTCCATAGAACAGTGGTCCTCTTTTTGTTTGAGAACTAGTACCCAAAAGTTTCATGGAGTGCCCCCTAGTTCTAGTGTTGTGTGATAGGGAAAACAGTTTCATTTCATTTAAGGTATCATTACCTTAAAACAATTTAAAAGACATGCTTGGGTTATGGTCACCTACAATTTCAATCAGATCATTTTGCAACACACAAATCTGTGCTTTGCCACCAACAGTCTCTATATATTGAAAGATGAAAGCCCCTTGATTTCACCATCAACCTCATTATATGAACTAGGCACTCTGTGGCAATGCTTCCTTATGTAGAAAATAGAAACTAGTCAAGCTTTCTTGAAGGCCGTCCCCTGCTTGAAAAGTTGCCATAGATTAAACAAGAGTTCAGAAAAATTACTGTTTGGATTGTAGCTTCCAGAATCCCACCATCTGCTTGTACAAAATTTAACTTCTACAACTTCTGTTTGAAGTTTTGTCCTGTTTGAACAAGTGTTGTGTATTGAGGCACATTTGGAAGTAGCGCGGGTGGCGCCTTGCAAGAGGAAAATGGCAGTTTCCTGACATCCATATTAGGAGTCTAAAGTGGCGCGAAATCCCCCGTTACAGGGTGCGCTGATCATGCTAATCAAAGCTCTGTGATGGTTACAGTTTTGGATCCTGTTCTCCATTGGCTAGTTTCATATATACTCTGTTATGATTAGTTAGTCATGGTTATCCGGCGGATTGCTACTTTGTATCAAGGAGCCACCGCCGAGAAGACACTATATAAGCCCCACGGGTAAACAAGGGTGGGGCCGGGCTGGATCTACACTTCTCACTCCATACAGGTAGCCAGCTAGTGCTACGCCTGGGTCTCCTCCATTATGCTACGCTCCTATGCTAGCTAGTTATTGCCTCCTACATGGCAAGAGTCCAGAGGGACTGATTCCACTGGGATTGTGTAGCCATCTCTGTGTCCAGAGCACCTTGTAAGCTCATCTCTAAAAGACTGTTGAATAAAGACTTGTTGCTGTTTTGTTCATCGTTGTCTGGACTGGTGCTTATAAGGGCCGGACATAACAAGGAGTCTCAAGATAGGGGGTCAAATCCTGTTAGCAATCATGGAGTGTAACTGCTAGTCCATGTGAAGTCTTTCACAATTGGTCCAATGATCTCCAGCTTACAATCACAGACTTTAGTGCACATACCAGAAGTGCACAAATGTAAATGGCTGTTGTGCACACAGAACCACAGGAAAAGACAGTAGTGTAGGGCATGTTAATGTTGCATGTCTTCTCTACTATGGCAAGAGATAGCGTCCCTCAATTTACACTGCATTAATTAATGTGGAGAGAGAACTACCAGAGGTGCAGGCTGGGTTCAGAAGAGGCAGGGGGACTAGAGACCACATTGCCAACATACGTTGGATAATGGAGAAAACAAAAGAATACCAGAAACAAGTCTACTTTTGTTTTATTGACTACACCAAGGCTTTTGACTGTGTGGACTACATCAAAATGTGGCAAGTAATTAAAGAGATGGGAATACAGTAATACCTCATACAAAGTCTGCTTCATACAACATCGGATTCATACAACACCGCCTAATTCCTTGAAAAAAGTTGCCTCATACAAAGTCGTGTGACGTTGTATGAGGCATTGGGGTTTTCCCAGGTTGCATTGTGCCTGGGCAGTATAAAAGACAAGACACATGTGTGCATTGCTTTTGTGGGTTTTGCATGAAGCAAAGACTGTTTAGGAGTGGTTTTGAGCACGATTTTGGATTTTTTTGGATTTTTTTGTCAGAATTTTTAGAAGCATTCCTGGGATTTTTGCAGCATTCTTCAGGTTCTTGGACATTCAGGGTTGTTTGACAAGTTTTTGTAATGTTTTTAGCTTTTAGACAATGATTTCTTAAAGTTCTGTCAGTTTCCTTGACTTTGCCCTGAAGTCTGTGCTGTTACAGTACAATGTATCTCTATGGAAACGAAGTTGTGTGAGGCATCGCATCAAGGATTTGGACGTTGTATGAGGCATCACGGCTAGGATTTTGCATGCCTCATACAAAGTCCAACTCCGTATAAAGTCCAAACTTGTGGAACCAAGTTTGGACGTTGTATGAGGTATCACTGTAACAGAACACCTCATATGCCTCATGAGAAATCTGTACACAAAACAAGAAGCAACAGTTAGGACAGAACACGGAATGACAGAGTGGTTTGGAATAGGAAAAGGAGTAAGACAAGGCTGCATTTTATCACCCTGCTTATTCAATCTATACACAGAGCACATAATCCGCAATGCAGGGATGGAGGAATCACAATATGGGATCAAAATTGCTGGGAGAAACATCAACAATTTGAGATATGCAGATGATACCACCCTAATGGCAGAAAGACCTAAAGAACCTCTTGATTGGATTGAAGGAGAAGAGTGCAAAAGCTGGCTTGAGACTTAATATCAAAAAAACCAAGATAATGGCAACAGGTCCGATCAGTCCCTGGAAAATAGATGGGGAAGAAGTAGAAGCAGTGACAGATTTTACTTTCCTGGGATCTAAGATCACTGCAGATGGCGACTGTAGCCATGAAATAAAAAGATGACTGATTATGGGGAGACAAGCTATGAGAAACCTGGGGAATATAGTGAAAAGCAGAGACATCACCTTGAAAACAAAAATTCGCATAGTCAAAGCAATGGTATTCCCAATGGTAATGTATGGGTGTGAGAGCTGGACCATTAGGAAGGCTGAGCGCAGAAGAATAGATGCCTTTGAGATGTGGTGTTGGAGGAGAGTCCTGAGAGTCCCTTGGACAGCAAAGAGAACAAATAGGTCAATACTGGAGGAAATCAATCCTGACTGTTCACTGGAGGGACAAATAGTGAAGATGAAGCTAAAGTACTTTGGACATCAAATGAGAAGGGAGGACTCACTTGAGAAGGCCTTGATGCTGGGAAAGGTGGAGGGCAAGAGAAGAAGGGGGCGTCCAAAGATGAGATAGATAGATGGTATTGTGGACACAATGGGCACAGAGCTTGGTGAAGAATGGTGGAGGACAGAGGTGCCTGGAGGAAAATGGTCCATGGGGTCGCAAAGGGTCGGAATCGACTGTGCGACTGAACAACAACAAATTGTTGTTGCTGTTCAGTTGCACAGTCGATTCCAACCCTTTGTGACCCTATGGACCATTGATCTCCAGGTACCCCTGTCCTCCACCATCCTCCTGTCCTCCACCACCACCACCAAATTACTTTAAATCTATGTGTGAACATTTTATATCTTTTTCTTGGGTTATGTATATTTCTTTTTTTGGTAACCCATGTGTGGGAGATTCTGAATATTTTGCCAGACAGCTTTTAAAAATATCTATCTATTTCTCTTTTATGTTCTTTGCATAACAGTGGTCAGCACCTGTCATGTAGGGACCAGAACAGACCCTGACAGGAAAATTAACTTTGTTCTGTTTTTACCTCAGAAATGTTTACAATCAAAAATGCAAATGCAGCTGCTTATACACCACACCACAAATTGCTAAAACACTCTCTGGGTGGTCTACAAGGTAATTATGCAAACTATATTTTCTCCCCAACAAAATGAATACTCATTTTATTGACCTCAGAAGAATGGAAAGCTGAGCCAACCTTAACTCCATTGGGTTCAAACTCAGATTGTGAGCAGAGTTTTGACTTAACCACCGCACCACAAGGACTCATCTGCTGCCTGTGCCGCAGGAACTTAAGATATTTCAAAAGTCACAATCATGCTGGACTTCTACATGTTACATATTATTCTTTTGACTGTTTTTAATTACAAACTTTACACCAGGAGTTCCCAACGTAAGGCCCACAGGCCTGATCCAGCCCTCAGCACCATTTCATGTGCCCTCACCCCTCCAAGGGCATTCAAGAAACAAAATGGCTGCCCCTTTGAAGCTATTGGGACAAAATGGATACTTGCATCATGCAGGCAGGACAAAATGGTCATCTGGCCCTTGAGCTGACTGAGAGAGTGTGACCGGGCCCCTGGCTTGAAAAGGTTGGGAACCCCTGCTTTACACAATACATTTCAGCTGGTGACCTTTATACATCTGCATTGGGTGAACTTTTCAATTTTAAAGGAAAACTGGCTTCATACTCACTTGGCAGGAAAAAATACTAATAATAACAATTAGCCACACAGATTGAGGAGGTAAAATAACATTGTCTTCCAAATCTGCATGAACAGTCATTTGGAAAAAGACTACTCCATCTTATGTAAGGAAACTGCCAAGAAGCCTCTTACCTTTCAGCCACATGGCAGCAGAAACTGCTATTTGACTCTGGCAGCTGGGATGGGAAAGCAATTCAAAGTTGCTATGCATTGGGTGGAACAATTCTGCTGAATAATTGCTGTTATGGCTCTGTAAACCTTGCTTGTTACATAAGCATACTTGTTCGTAAATGGGAGACTCAATTCTCCACCTTTAGTGAGCACTCTGTTTTATGAGATACCAGTCAAAAGCATTCTCAACATGGAAAAACAATGACAAAAGTCCTATGTCATTTGTTAAGTCTGCATTCTGTTGAAGAATGAATACTTCCTGAGCAATAATATTAGGCATCTCCAAAGAGTTATCTACCGTATTTATTCGTGTATAACGCGCACTCGTGTATAACGCGCACCCCTAATTTTCCATGAAACCTCGGTATAAAATTTTGTTTCACACCACGCTTGATACCCTGAGATGCCATCTAACGGGTACCAGTTATATCGGTGAAAAAGCTTGTTCATAAGAGCACGCCTTAAAACATTGAGGGAGGGGGGGATAATCAGACCCACCTGTTGCAGGGTAAAGAAAATGCAATCCGAAACGAGCACTTCCGACCCCCAGGAGCCTCGCTCGAACTGCGAGCTACCTCCGGGCCACGCCTCGTCTCCCGCGCCACCCAATCAGATCCCGTCAATTTCTTCAAAGCCACACCCCCGCCTCCCCTTCAATAGACAGCCGACCCAATTCTAAAAAGGAAGTAAAAGAGGCTCGCGACGGGGGTGGGACACCAGTCCTCGTTTATAACGCGCACCCAAACTTTGATTTCTTTTTTTGGTATAAAATTTTGCGCGTTATACACGAATAAATACAGTACTCACATATATCACATTGTTCGGTCATTCTATTTGGATCTATGTCCTTTGACAACCAGTTCTATCACTGTCTTCTTCTTCTGTGTCAAGACCAGAAGTGAAACTGCCAAATGAAAACTGCCAAACGGCACCTTTTGATGAGTTCATTCTGCAGTTCCTTTCGCCTGACCTAGTGTGATAAAGATTAGCCCGGCAACACAAGGTTGCAATTACCGGGGCACGCCCGATTGTGGTTCAAAAATACCATAATATTCGAGGAGGCTCCTTCTGTATACCCCTCCTGTGAGGCTAAGATGTTCACTTGTTTATTTCCAAACCTCACTGTTTCTGATGTTGGATATGCATGCACTTATTCATCTGGACAGAGATTATATATAGAACGAAGAAAAGATCACATGTCCTCAGTGGGTGAAGCATCTCTCTCTTCTCTCTCTCTCTCTCTCTCTCTCTCACACACACACACATAGAATCCAAGAGACAGAGTGTAAAGGGAGAAGATGTCAGCTTCACAACTAGAATGTGACAAAAAAGTGACTCTTCAAATCAGCATTGATTAGAAAGTTGCTCCTTCTGTAATCAGCCCACAAGTGAATCCTGTGCTTAAGCATCAGATGACTAATTACTGAATGAAAGCAAGCTTGTGAAGCAGCAGGAATATTGTGTCAGAAAGAACAAATGTTAAGGGAGGGTAGCTTCTAATGACGAAGTTGGTGTTTCTTCCAATTTAGTCTTCAGCAAAAGTAAAAAAAGGGACCTGGGAAGAGGCTGCCAATCTCAGTGGGAAAACCTTAATGTCAGAGTGAGTTGCAAGCAATTCCTGGTTCCTCCTTTTTGAGCTTTTTGAAATTAGGGATAAAATTAAATATCTTCCAATCATCTGGCACTTCACCCATCCTTCCTGATTCAGAAAAAATAATAAATGAGTAATTATCAGAGATTAAGTCTCAGTAAACCTAAAGGGCCTTATTTTTTAGTATTGAATTTTAGTTAATAAAAAATTAATATGGTTCTTGGAAGGCAGGGAAGAGTACAAATCCCCAAAGCTCTAAAGATCAAATAAGAATACAATAACTTTTGAGTACCATAAATAATATGAGAAGTGATGGTATATTTCTAGCTCAGTAGATGATCAGAAATCAATGGAAGAATACACTCCAGTAGGAAAGAAGTAAGGTTCCATTTGTTGCATTCAAGCTTGTCCTAGACAAGGTGACAGAGGGCAGACTTGTGGGATCTCAGTGCTTGGCCTTGAGAAAGAGAGAGAAAGAGAGACTCTAAATTCTCTGCGGAGGAATTAACTTGAGAAAATAAAGAGCAGTGAATTACTAGCAACATGTGGTATTCATCTGAGTACTGAAAGAAATAATGTGCATAAGAGGCCTGCTATACCAATGAGTCTGTACAGTATATGTCATCACAAAAGGGATGTCTGACTTCCAAGAATCTAAGAAGATAACGAGCAACTCTGCTGTAACCTGATATTTTGAATAATTTGAAATTCTGAAAGAGAATTCCAAGGATTCTCTATCCCTTGCCTTTGACTGATTGAAGGAAAACCAGGAAGAACAGAGAGCTTGTTTAGGTAAAGGTAAAGATCGTCCTTGCTCAAAAGCCACTCGTATCTGACTCTAGGGTTTGGTGCTCATCTCTCTTTTCATCCCAAAAGCTAGCGCTGCCTGCATCTGCAGACATTTCCGTATACACATGGCAGGCATGCCTTGACACCAGAGTACACAGAACACTTTCCTACCAAGGTGGTACCTATTTAACTACTTGCAATTTCTTGCTTTCAATCTACTATGTTGGCAGGAGCTGGGACAGAGATGGGCGCTCATTGCATCATGCAAAACTCGGGTCTTGAACTGCTTACTTGCTGGCATTCTAGCTAACAAGGTCATACCTGTCAAGTTTCAGGAAATTTCTATCAAACTTCCATATTTTACACTCTTTCCCGCCATCATCCCGTATTAGTTAGACTGCAATTAGACTGGAGTTAGACTGGAGGCCAGCACAGGTTAAGCATAACTGTGCAGTTTCCCATTTTGGATGGGAAAGTTCCCTTATTTGACAAGAATTTCCCGAAACTTGACAGGTATCAACAAGGTGGGCTTCTTAACCACTGAGCCACCACAGTCCCCCATTTGTAGAGCTTATAAACAAACCGGTGGAGACCACTTGTAGGCTGATGTGGCCATATCATGTATTTAATGGGCAGTCTGGTTCACATTCATTTGAAAGATAAGGAGCCTTAAGAAGGACAAGACAACAAGTGCCTTTAATTTGCTCATCAGAAATGCATGCCTGGACAGCCAGTTGAGCTATCTATCTATATCTATACCTATAAATCCAAGCATTAACCATTGGAACGTGACAAAGGCTCCCGCACCCGTCCACACTATCCCATACTGAGCCTCCTGTACTCGCCCCAACCCGGTACGGAGGTCACTAAATGTTTGAGAAATGCGCCAGTGGGGCAAGAGCCCCACAAACACGAACAAAGGGAAACAACTTCAGTTCCCAACATTCTCTGCGCCGCACCAGAACCAATCAGGCTGAGAGGCGTGAGCAAAAAGAACGTTGGGAAACGTGGCACGGCCAATTGAAATCGAGCTGCAGAAAAAAAACACTGCACGACACCAAACCACAAACTCAAAACTACAAGTACCAGCATCCTGTGTGCTGTGAGGGCGCAGAACACTGAGAAAGCAGGCGCGCGAAAAATAAACTTACAAAATGCAATGGGAGCGCAAGTCCCCAGCAGGCAGACGCAGTGCCTCACAGCCACGCAAAACAAAAAGCCACAAAACGCCACCACGAAACACCCACCGTCCTTCTTTCCCAGAGCAACGGGGAGAAGAGGGACTCCCTCTCCTCCATGCTACCCTGCCGAAGACATGGTGAGACCACCACCAGCCTCAAGTAAAGTTGAGCCAGGGTGGAAAAAAAACCCAAAACAGGCAGCAGTTCATCAGGGGAAGCACCCTCCCTGGCAGATGACTGCCTGATGCCTTTGTACTTCCAAATACAAAAGCAGCAGCCAGCAATCTGCAAGGAAGAGCCCCACCGCTTATGGATCGCTGACTGCCGATCTCTGGTTAGGTAAGCCGGGAGAAAAAGGAGACAGAGAGGAGAGAACCATCGTTAGGCAGAGAAAGCTCTTCTCTGCCTCCTCCTTCTCCCCCGACCTACCTAACGAACCTTTCCGGGAGAAGAACGGGCTGACTGCCTCCTCCTCCTTTCCCCCAATACTGCATCTAAACCAAAATTCAAAGCAGCAATGGGGAAAAGAGGAACTGACAGGCAGCCCGTCCTTCAAGCTAAAGTAAACACCAAAAACAAACACCAAAATTAATAAAAAAAATAATACAACAATAATAAATCAATAATTAAAAAACATTAAAAAAGTAAGCCACAAATTACACAAACAAACAACAACTAATTACAAAAATAAACAACGAAATAAGAAAAATTAAACTAAACCAGAAATTACCAAACCAATTACACAAACCTAAAACCCAACCAAGACAAAAAAGAACAAACAGAAACACCTCCCAGCCCACCACCACAAAAACAAAACAAAGAAAAACCCCAGAAGAAAGAAAACCAGACAACTCAGCAGCATGTCCTCCCTCCACGACGCCCGGAACAGAAATGATGAAACAAAGACGACTTACCGGAAGAAGCCCTACCCAGAGGCCAGGAGAGAAAAAACAGTGAAACTTAAAAAAACCACTAGCAGCCCCACCTGCAGGGCAGAATAGTAAAAACAACTCAAAAAAACACAATAGCACCACCTAGAGGCCACAAGAGTAAAAACAAGTAAAAAACATAACAATAAATCAAAAGTTTACACAAATCACAAACTTATGTCAATTTTTTTAAAAAAAAGATTTATAACTTCCGGTGTTGAGTTTTAACTCAAATAAAAACCCAAAATATCTTGTTGTTGTTCAGTCGTATAGTCGATTCTGACCCTTTGTGACCCTATGGACCATTGTCCTCCAGGCAACTCTGTCCTCCACCATCCCCCTCAGCCCGGCCAGTTCTGTGCTCATTGCATCTACAATACCATCCAGCCATCTCATCTTTGGCCTCCCCCTTCTTCTTTTGCCCTCCACCTTTCCCAACATCAAGGCCTTCTCAAGTGAATCCTCCCTTCTCATTTGATGTCCAAAGTACTTTAGCTTCATCTTTACTATTTGGCCTTCCAATGAGCAGTCAGGGTTGATTTCTTCTAGGATTGACCTATTTGTTCTCCTCGCTGTCCAGGGTACTCTCAAAACTCTCCTCCGACACTACATTTCGAAGGCATCTATTCTTCTGCGTTCAGCTTTCCTAATTGTCCAGCTCTCGCATCCATACATTACCACTGGGAATACCATAGCTTTGACTATTCTAATTTTTGTTTGCAATGTGATGTCTCTGCTTTTCACTATGTTCCCCAGGTTTCTCATCGCTTGTCTCCCAAGAATCAGTTGCCTTTTTATTTCATGGCTGCAATCCCCATCTGCAGTGATCTTTGATCCCAATAATGTAAAGTCTGTTACTGCTTCTACTTCCTCCCCATCTATTTTTCAGTGACTGATTGGGCCTGTTGCCATTATCTTGGTTTAAAAACATTGAATGTGAAAAACATGTACTTTCACATTTTAAAAAATATTACCTACGGTACAACTATTACCAAAAAAATCCCACAAACTAAAACATTATTTGGTTAAATAAAACAATTTGAAACAATTATGTCATCCTTTGTTCTTTTTTTTAATCCACAAAACAACAACAACCCGAAAAGCTGATCACAGTTTATAACAGCCGGGCAACCTATGCTAGTTATAAATATAAAGCAGAAACGTAAGTTCATATGTCCTGCATACGTTTCACACACACCCGCGACCCATCCCCTGAAAATCTAACTGGGCCTACCTTGCATGTCCCGTCAGTCAAAGAGGGGGGTCCAGATGCTGCGGGTGGGGCACCAGCCCCACCAGCAAGTTACACGGCAGCAGCGCTAGTGCGCATGCATGTGACAGCGCGCAGGCAGCCCAATAGAGGTTGGCGTGTGTGCACCAGCACATGGGCGTTGCATCAGAGAGCCTGACCCTGACGCCCACGTGCTCACTGACAAGGGACCAAAATGCGACCAGCAGCCACCAACGCAAGACCGCATGGCATGGAGTGCATGCGCTTGTTAGCACCCGGATGCCTGAAGACTAACAACGATCGAATAACCATCCCCAGCCAGGTAGGAAACGCGGGGGGGGGGGGGGGGGGCAAACAAAAAAAAAACAAACTGCCCCAGGCAAAGCCGGGCAAACAGACTAGTGAAGTGGTAAAACAGTTATCCAGTCATCTCCACTCTATTCCCTTTTTAAATGATAGTAATTCTGTCTAAGTGGCTCCGGTGGCTTAGTGGTTAAGACACTGAGCTTGATGAATGGAAGCTCAACAGGTCAGCAGTTCGAGATCTGAGTATTGCACAATGGAGTGAGCTCCTGTAATCCACTCAAGGTCCTGCCAACTTGCCAATTTGAAAGCAAGAAATTGCAAATAGATAAAAAGGTCTCATTTCATATGTGCCGCAGGAGATGGCTCCGTGATCATAGTGTGTGGAGTTACTTCATGGTAAGCCGGGATCCACCTTAAACAAATTCATGCCAATGGAGTTTTTCCTGTTTTCAGTAAAAAAATGTATACTCGGACATGAATAGCAGCCACTGTTGCTGACGAAATAGGTACTGCTTTGGTAGGGAAGGTAATAGTGTTTCGTGTGCATCTAGTCACGCCTGCCACATGACCACAGAAACATCTGCAGATGCAGATAGTGCTGGTGCTTTGGCTGTAAACAGAGATGAGCACCACACCCTAGAGTCGGCTATGACTGGCTTTCGAGCAAGGGAGACCTTTACCTTTAATTATGTCTAAATTTCAGCCTATACATCTTCATTGATATCTTCATATGTGATGGAAACCTGTCTTCTCTTCCATCATCTTCTTTGCTTATGAACAAGTGGAAACCCCACTACTGTACTTCCCTTTTTTTTTGACATAAACAGGACCCCTGTCAAAGCAGGAATGTGGCTATTATCTGCAAGGAGGCACCTGCATTCTCTTTGAAAAAAATATCTCTCTGGCAGGAAAGGACATTAAAAGAGTACTTTGGATAAAACAAAATGGTATTTTAATCCTCTTATTGCAGTACAAGACACTTAATATAACAGAGTGCATATTGCAATAAATTTATTTTAGAATTTATATATTATGGTATCTTGCAGTTAAATATAACAAAAAATATACTGATTGCCAAAGGAGTTATGCATGCACTTTATGCTGATATTTATCGGAGCTCAATATTTTCTGCATTCTGTGCCATCCATATTTTCTCCCGTGCATATCCAGGAGCACCATTTTCCCACTGTGACTCAATTCCCTGCTGAACCTTCACAGCATTTTGGAGTGCAAGTTTAAAAGTATTCACCATGTTTTTAAAATGATATTCTCCATCAATAACAATTCAAACAGTCTAAATACTTGTTTCCCCAATATATTCTTGACATACTTTACAGGCAGCAAAAAAAACCTTTTAACATTCTTAACCACCGCAAATAATTTAATTGTAGATTATTATACTTTTAACAATTCACATCCATTCTTGTGAACCAATAAACTGTCTTCTTTTAGTGAAGCATTCCTTTTCGTAAACTATTGCCTGTCAGTCTTCTCATATTATTTATTTTAACTCTTGTTAGGGATGTGGAGGGAGTGGTTTTTCATTTTGATCAGAAATTCTATGTTTTGTTCTGCAACACTAATCTCTTTTTATTCCATAATATCTTACTCTGCAACAGTATCCTGATTTGGACATTGCACTTGAACTTAGGTAAAGCTAAAGCTAAAAGTCGTTCTTGCTCGAAAGCCAGTTGTATCTGACTCTAAGGTTCAGTGCTCATCTCTGTTTATAGCCAAAGAGTCAGTGCTGACTGCATCTGCAGACATTTCCGTAGACATGTGGCAGGCATGACTAGATACCGGAGTGCACAGAATGCTGTTTACCTTCCCTTCGAAGTGGTACCTATTTATCTAGTTGCCAATTCTTGTTTTTGAACTGCTAGGTTCACAGGAGCAGAGACAGAGATGGAAGCTCACTCTGTCATGCAGCACTCGGGTCTCGAACTACTGACCAGCTGACCTTCCAGTCATCAAATTCAGCATCTTAACCACTAAGTCACTGTAGTCCTTGCACTTGAATTTACAGAGAGCTAATTCAGGAAAAAGTCTTTAATATAAAGATCTGGAAAACAGATCTATGCATGTTCAGAATGCAGCATTTCTGCAATTGGGAACCCTACCTTATCAGCTCTATTCAAGCATTATCATGGGGGCAGAATCAATACACTTAGAAGGAAAGCCTAGCCCAGAGGAGGGGAACCTGTGTCTTTGAGGGAATCCTGGGCTTCAGGGAATTAAAGTCCGGGTACACCTGGGACACCCAAGGTTGAGAAACCCTGGTCAAGAAGAAACTGGCTAGTCCTTCATACCAGTCAAGTTTTGGATTTGAAAATAAGGGAAATTTCCTGGACAAAATGGCAGACTTGACAGCTATGCTTATCATGTGCTGCCCTACAGTGGCAGCATTAGGGCATTGCAGTCTAACTAATACGGGAGGACAGCAGGAAAAGGGGTAAAATACGGGAGTTTCCTGGCCAAAACGGGAGACTTGACAGCTATGACCCAGGCTCCCCTCAAGGTCATTATGTATGTTTCCATGTGGAAAACAACATACAGAACTGCGCAAAAGTCTTACGGACCCACCAGCTAGATTGGGGGGAAATCAATAACTGACTTTGGGACGGATAATAACTCAGTCCTCAAGCTACTTAGACACACAAAAATTGGAAAATGTCTTCTCCTGATTCTCCTTTAGCACTCCCCAAGACTGATGAAATTTGAATCTATGATGTGCAAGTTATGGCCCCCAAATTACTCATTGATTGTTCACGAAATTAGCTGATGGTGACCTTAGGCTTTTGCACCGTACTGTGTCTGCAGAGATTAACCTGCTCATTTATATGCTCTACAAATGAGCAAGAACTACAGTGACCCAGATGTTTGCTCATGCATAGATCCTATATACAAATAAGGACATTTTGTCTGCTTTTCATGAGGACAAAGTGGCAATGAAGAGGAAAATGTATAAATATGATTGTGTGTGTGTGTGTGTTGTGTGTAATTTACAGCTGAATACAGCTAACAGGAGGAATGCCTGATCATGGGAAGCACTTATAAGGTCCTCTGCAGAATTTCTTAAACACATTAAGTGTTTATTGTCTTCTGGCAGGGTGTGGACAGATGGCTGGCCTTACCACCATGCGCTTAACACCCATTTAACCCACCACAGCTTCAGCAAAAGGATGGAGTGATTATTTAAAATACTGAGTACCAATATACAGGGTGTATGAGAAACACTTTGTTCCTCAATTCTGAAGATACACAGCATGCATTGTTGAAGGTTGTCTTCTTTTGTATCTAGACCTGTGTCAGATGAGGCTCCAAAGGCAGTGTTTTCAACTGACTTTTATTCAAACAGAGCATGCAAATGAGCATTACTGAATGAAGCAGAACCCATAGCTTGGAAAAGCAAACCATACCTTCCACCATAGCTGTGCTAATTTGAGAATTCTTTAAGTTTTACTATAGAAATGGAGTGCCCAAACTATCTCCTGTGAGCCAGATCCAGCCCCCAATGCCATTTCATCCAGCCCACACCACCGTTGTTGCTCCCGAAAGTGGACGTAATGGGCATATTTTACTTCCGCTTCCAGGAGCGATGAGGGCAGTGTGGACCAGATGAATTGGCATCAGTGGCGATATCCAGCCCATTGGCCATAGTTTGGGCACCCCTGGTTTAAGCAGAGAAAATTGAAGCTTAAAATCTATCTCATCCTGTTGCAAAACAGATTGCAAGGCACGTTTTACTTCTGCTTCTGATGGGAGGAACCACGTGAACGGGCCATATACCAAAAAGTTTGGACACCCTGGTCTAAAATGATGTGCCCTATAAAAATAACTTTTCCAAGCTCTGCTCCAGACCTGTGCTTCATCTCTTCCCTGAATCTGGGAGGAGCCAAGTGGTATGTTTGCAATCAGAAGCCTGCTTAATAAAGAGGTGCCACAAATTCCTCATTAAATGGATGGAAGGTTCAACAGCCTAACTGGAGTAAGCTGGCTGCTGGCAGAGGTGAGTTGATGCAACTCTGTGTTGTGTTCTAATGGTTTTCCTTCCACATGGATTACAATGTATCGGAGCCAATGTAACCTTGCCTATAGCAACAATGTAACCTTCAGCTGTATCATATAAACCCTGTAATAGGACGCGAGCTAATGACCACCAGCTGGCAGCAGCGAGCGTCCAAGCTCTCTTGGTCCGAACTCATCAAAGGCAACAGCGCGGGAAGCTTTCCCGCCACTACCTACACCTGGACAAGAAGGGCGTGACTCGCAATGACGTCACGCAGGCAGTAGCCAATGGGCTACCATGGCACCACGTTCAAATGTATTACTGCTGTATAAAAAGAGCTATCGATCCGCCATCACCTCATGTTCCCTCTGTCCACGATGCAATAAACCTGAGTTAACCCAGCCCGAGGCTGTGTCCTGTGTCTTGGTCTTCATACACTAAATTGGCGACGAAGGTGGGATAATGGATCCCCAAGGAGCAGCCAGGGCACAGAGCGGGTTCAACATCACCAAACCGCAAGACTGGGAGCTGTTGGAGATGGACTTCCAGGCGGCGCTGGTGGAACTCAAAGTCAAGGAAGACGATGAGGAGCGGAAGAGGGCCATCCTCACCAGAATGCTCGGGGTGGAAACCAAGCGGACGCTGGTGGGCATCATCGCTCCGAAGAAGGTGAGCCAATTTAAGGCGGACGACATCATGAAGCTGCTACGGGAGCGCTTCCAACCCTCGAGGGCGATGTTTCCCGCTCGGAGCGCGTTTTGGAGGCGAGTCCAAGCGCCGGACGAGTCGGTTGAGGCATTCGTGGCCGCCATGAGGGTAGCCGCCGTCCCCTGCAAATGGGGCGACATCCTAGACATGGCCCTCAGGGACGGCGTGCTGTGTGGCCTGAAAGACAAGGAGGTGCAGCGCAGCTTGATGAACAAGGAGCCGCCACCCACGCTGGCAGAGGTCGTCGAGGCCGCCGAAGCCGCGGAGTCCACGAATGCTGGAGTAGACGAGATGCACCAGTGGCGTGAGTGGCGTCCCAGGGCCGGCAAAGCAGAAAATTCGGTGCACGCAACTCGGCGGGCCTCAAAATCGTCCTCGGAAGGCAGCGACGGCGAGGAGGTCCAGAAGGTCCGAAAAGGGGGGCGCCGCTGCGATGGTTGCGGGGCGGCCCACGAACGCGCGAGATGCCCGTTTAGAAAGGCTGAATGTTACACCTGCGGCCGTCGGGGGCACATTGCCAAGGCATGCAGAAAAAGAAAGGAGGGCCGGAGGCAGTCACCAGACCGTTCGACCAGACCGGACCGTCCCGCGAGGCCCAAAGATGGCGCCCAGACCACGAGGAAGAAGGACGGCGTGGGCCGCGTCTCGGACGGCAGCGAAGATGACGCCCCGGTGTTCAGCGTGTCCACGGGACAGTCCCATTACTTCGTTGAGGTACTAATACAAGGGGCCCCTATCAGGATGGAAATTGACTCAGGGTCCTCCTATTCCATAATCCCCCAGAAAGAGTTCTTGAAAATCGACCCCCACGTGCGGCCCAAACTTAAAACATTGAGGTCCACGCTACGAGATGTACAGGGAAACAGCATTCCGGTATTGGGGGTCGGGAAATTTCGGGTTAATTTCAAGAGACTTTCTGCGGAACTGCCCCTAGTTGTCCTCAAGGGGGGAAGTTGTAGCCTCCTTGGGACACAGTGGTTCCAGCCTTTAGGCCTGTTCATAGGGGGAGTACATTCGGTGGGGGGGGATCCAATACAAGCGGTGTGCGACGCGCATCCCGACGTTTTTAAAAAAGGACTGGGAAAATTCAAGGGACCCCCTGTAGCCTTCGACTTAGACCCGGAGGTCCGCCCGATAAGACTCAAACCGCGCAGGGTGCCCTTCGCACTAAAGGACAAGATAGAGGCGGAACTGGACAAATTGGTGGGCCAGGGGATTCTTATTCCTGTTGATTCCGCGGAGTGGGAAACTCCAATTGTAACAGCTCTGAAGGCTAACGGGGAGGTGCGCATTTGCGCTGATTATAAGTGTACAATTAACAAGGCGATCCGCCCTAATGCATACCCGGTGCCGGTGGTCAGCCACCTTTTGGCCAGGCTAAATGGGGGAAAGTGTTTCGCTAAGCTCGATCTAGCACAAGCCTATCAGCAACTCCCCGTAACTCCCGCCACGGCCGCGGCCCAAACGATAGTCACACATAAAGGAGCGTTCCAGGTGTCGCGTTTACAGTTCGGCGTGAACTCGGCACCCGGCCTTTTTCAGTCGCTTGTGGAACGCCTCCTGAAGGGGCTGGAGGGGGTGTTGCCTTATTTTGATGACGTGTTGATAACAGGGGGGAGTGAGGCCGAACTGGCAAAAAGATTGGACAAAGTACTAACTGTGTTTGAGAAAGCGGGGCTGAGACTGAGGAAGGACAAATGTGTCTTTTTCGAAACCGAGGTCGAGTTTTTAGGGTTCCGAATCACACCCGAGGGTATTAGGCCATCCAAATCCAAAGTGGCAGCCATCAAGAAGGCCCCTCGCCCCACATCCAAAACCGAGCTACAGTCATTCCTGGGGCTCCTCAATTTTTACCATACATTCCTTCCGCGGAAAGCGTCCGTAGCCGAACCGCTTCATCGGTTGCTTAAAAAGGAGGAGACATGGATGTGGGGTGACGAGCACGAGAGGGCATTCAAAGAGCTAAAGCAACTCTTGACTTCTGACGCAATTCTAACGCATTTCGACCCCAAACGGCCGGTGGTATTAGTCTGCGATGCATCACCGGTGGGGGTGGGGGCGGTGCTTTGCCACGTGTTGGATGACGGAAGGGAGGCCCCGGTTGCGTTTTATTCAAGGTCCCTGTCCCAAGCAGAGCGAAATTACGCACAAACCGACAGGGAGGCATTAGCCATAGTAGCGGGGACCAAAAAGTTCCACGATTTTCTGTATGGCCGCCCGTTTAAAATTGTAACGGATCACAAGCCCCTGTTAGGGATCTTCACGGCAAGCAAGCCCACGCCGCAGATCCTATCCCCGAGAATGCTGCGTTGGGCTATCTTTCTCAACGCATACCAACACGAGTTGGAGTACCGGCCCGGAAAGGAGATCAGCCATGCTGATGCACTTTCGAGATCCCCTTTGCCCCTGTCGGATGACCAAAAGGCTAGAGTAGACAGAGACCGCCAGGTGTTGCTAATCGAGGTCTTGGACGCACCCCCACTAGTACCAGCCGATATTGCTAGGGCGACAGGCAAGGACAAAACGCTGGAAAAAGTTAGCTCATGGGTACAGAAGGGGTGGCCGGCATCGTCCCCGAGCACGGAATTCGACACATTCTTTCGGAAAAAGCTAGAGCTGTCCCTAGAAAGGGGGTGCCTGTTGTGGGGCCAACGGGTGGTGGTCCCTACATCCATGCGGCCGAGGGTGCTCAAACTGCTGCACGTCAGCCACCCGGGGATCGTCCGTTCGAAAGCGCTGGCCCGCAGTTATTTTTGGTGGCCACAACTGGACGCGGACATTGAGCACATGGTCGGCACTTGTGAGGCATGTCAGGGATCCCGTCCAGAGGAGGCTCGCCTCCCGCATAGGGAATGGGACGCAGCAAGGGGGCCGTGGTCCAGAGTACACATAGATTTCGCTGGCCCATTCCGAGGAACCATGTTTCTCCTGGTGGTGGATGCGTTCTCCAAGTGGCTGGAGGTTATCCCAGTAAAGAGCACGTCCTCCGCCACGACAATTAGCCAGCTACGGAGAGTCTTTTCCACGTTCGGTTTACCCGACACGTTAGTCAGCGATAACGCGAGTTGCTTCACCTCTTCGGAGTTCGGAGCATTCATGGCGGCAAACGCAATTCGGCATGTCACATCCGCACCGTTTCACCCGGCCACGAATGGCCAAGTGGAACGGTTGGTGCGTACAACAAAGGATGCGCTTCGGCGCATGGGCCCGGGGGACCTAAATCACCAAGTATGTCAGTTCTTATTAGCGTATAGGGTGACCCCCTTAGCGTCAGGTTACTCGCCGGCAGAGCTCTTGATGCGGCGAAAACTGACCACGATTCTGTCCAGGCTAGACCCGACGAGAGTCGAGGAGAAGGGAAAAAACATAGGGCTGGCAGTCTCGAAAGGATTCGCCGCCGGCGACCCTGTTCACTGTAGAAACTATGCCAGCGCAGGGCCAGCCTGGGTGCCGGGGACGGTAGTAGAACAGACGGGGCCAGTGTCGTACCGGGTCGAGACCAGCACAGGTCTCCTCTGGAGGAGGCACGCGGACCAGCTGAGGCACCGAGTGAGCGTACCAGACAGTGGGGCTCATCAACAGGATTCAGCGTTAGGGTTCTCCCCCACCCGCTTAGCCCAAGGGGGGGACATCAGCGGACAACAGTCCCAAGCAAGGGGGGAAGGAAGAAGCAGCGGCCCCGACTCATATCCTTTTGATAAACCAGTTCCATCAGAGGCCGGGGAAGGGGGAGAGGAATTCGCGACCGCTGCCCCCGAATGTAATTTTGGTTTTGGTTTTGCGAGCCGGGGGGGTTTTCAGGAGTGTTCCCCCACCCATCCAAGCGAGAAGAGGGGTTTTTCGTTAGTCCCCAGTGCCCCCGGTTCTTCCCTAAGAGAGAGCACACCTCCCGACAACGCCGCGGAGCCGCGGCAAGTCACTAACGAGTCTCCCTCTCCAATTACAGGGCAGGAAACCAGGGGACAAAGAGAAGGTAGCAAACCCGGGCAAAGGCAGCCCGCATCGAGACCCCAGCGTGTTCGAAATAAGCCATCTTGGCTGAGAGACTTTGTCTCCTAGGGGGGGAGTGTGTTTGAGTGGGGGCTCGAGACTTTGTCTCATCCTAGGGGGGAGGGGTGTTGTGTTCTAATGGTTTTCCTTCCACATGGATTACAATGTATCGGAGCCAATGTAACCTTGCCTATAGCAACAATGTAACCTTCAGCTGTATCATATAAACCCTGTAATAGGACGCGAGCTAATGACCACCAGCTGGCAGCAGCGAGCGTCCAAGCTCTCTTGGTCCGAACTCATCAAAGGCAACAGCGCGGGAAGCTTTCCCGCCACTACCTACACCTGGACAAGAAGGGCGTGACTCGCAATGACGTCACGCAGGCAGTAGCCAATGGGCTACCATGGCACCACGTTCAAATGTATTACTGCTGTATAAAAAGAGCTATCGATCCGCCATCACCTCATGTTCCCTCTGTCCACGATGCAATAAACCTGAGTTAACCCAGCCCGAGGCTGTGTCCTGTGTCTTGGTCTTCATACACTAAACTCTGCTTAAATTAAAGAGTTGCAGGACTCACTTTTGTCGAATATTTTAGTGTAACCCCAGCATACAGTGAGTGTTAGCAGAATGATCATAGAGACACAAATATTAGACTAAACTAAAGGAAGTTGTTAATACTGTTTTGTCCCTAGCTAACCAATAGGAACGTGTCTGTCTTCCCATGTATGTATGTATTTATGTATGTATTCAGCTATGTTGTTTCAGTCTCTCTCTCTTGCTTTCTTTACCTTTGAATAGGAAACATGCATATTTGAGCTCACCATTTTGAAGGCCACATGGCAGGCTTAAAAGAACTTAAAGAGTCTACCTTTAACTTTTTTCTTTCTGAAACTATTCTTATCGAGAATCCAGAATACACGTATATTTTTGACCTAACTTTTGAGTAAACAATACTTTCGTTCTTTCTAATCTAAACACTTAGTGAAGTGCATTTATTGCAGTGCTAAACAAGGAGTAAACGCCTCTGAAAACTTGCTTTTCAAAACTAAGATTGCCTAAAACTACCCCGCCTTTACTGCTGATGCATAATACATAACAACTTTTAGCCTGAGTGTGGGCTAAAAGTGAGTGGAACTCACTGGGAATGGGCTAAAAGTGAGTGCACCACAATAGTAGATTCAAAAAAGGGACAGTTGGAATTAACCATCATCCAAAAAGTGTGAATGCCACAACATTGAGAAAACTCAACTAGTGAGCTATATACACTGGTCATGTGCTGGCCGTGAAATTGAAAAAGGATATGTCATCTTATCAGTTCATCACAGTTTGCCATGGTAAGTTATACAATTCCTCTTAGAACACTAGTAGTATTCTAGCCACCATATCTTGAAGGAATCCCTGTTTCAAGCATGTCTCCTTCCAGTCAGATCAACCTACACAAAAACACACTGAGCATTTTCCTCTGGGTGTGGGTAAATCTCATTCTTTTCACTCCTAAAGATGTAAGATCATAGTCTTGTACTTGAGTGTTGTTATTTATGACTGATGCAATGAACTTCTGGTTTTCAATTGGGAAAATAAGTGGAATAAGATTAAAAACCATGATTTTATTCCTGGTTTTATACTAGTTTCAAAAAGTGCCTAGCTAATACATTACAATAGAGATTACTTTTTATTTCTTTTGAAAAGCACAAAAAGTGAAAACTGTCGGAAAGGAATTTTTTGAAGTGGTAGCCATGTTAGTCTGTGCAAGCAATACAGTATTAGAGAGTAAATGAAACAAAAGGACAAAAACATTGTGACACCATAAAGCAGTGATGGTGAACCTTTTAGACACCAAGTGCCCAAGGAGAAGGTGGTGGTGGGTGGGCAGACACTGCGCATACCACACACCCATGTGATATCACCAGTGCGCTTCCAGCGATGTCACATGAGTGTGTGCACTGTTGTGGTGCTTGCCCTTGCACTGCTGCCATCTCTGCCTCCTAGGAGAGGTGGGGGGGGTCTAGTCACCTCACCTCATCCCTGCCCCCGCCCCCATCTCCCGGGCAGGACTTCAGCTCACCTCACCTTTCCATTGGCAGAGTGAGATGGGTGGATTGGGAACCATTGCTGCCATTGGCGACTGCAGTGTGGTGTGAGGCACAGCAGCATGGGGCTTGGCCGTGACTGCGCACATGCTGACAGAAAGGGCTCTGCGTGCCACCTTTGGCACATGTGCCACAGGTTCACCAACATTGCCTTTAAGACTAACTGCTATATTTTAATTTTAGCTTTCATGAATCGAGCTAGAGTGACCTCTAGCTAGGTCACTCACACCATCCTCAATTAACTCATTAGCAGATTGTGATGCCAGACTAGGGACTACGGTGGCTCAAGTGGTTAAGACACTGAACTTGAGAACTGGAAGGTTAGCAGTTCGAGGCCCATGTGCTGCATGACAGAGTGAGCTCCCATCTCTGTCTCAGCTTCCTTGCCAACCTGGCAGTTCAAAAGCAAGACATTGCAAGTAGATAAATAGATACTGCTTTGGTGGGAAGGTAACAATGTTCTATGCACTCCGGTGCACTCCACTGTCTAGTCATGCCTGCCACATGTTCATGGAAATGTCTGCAGATGCAAACAGTGCTGGCTCTTTGGCTATAAACAGAAATGAGCAATTAACCCTAGAGTCAGATACAACTGGCTTTTGAGGAAGAGCGACCTTTACCTTTACTAATACCAGAATACACTACTGGTGGAGCTGCGCCAGGCCCCATCACTGGCTACCTTTCAAAAACAATTTAAAACACTCTTCTTCAAGGTGGCCTTTCAGGGCATTGTCCTCTAATGCCAATTATTTTCATTTCAGTGCAGTTCAGTTTAGTTTAGTCTATGATGTATTTGTTAGTGGTGGGTTTTGATTTGTTGTGGGTATTGTTGTTATTCATTTTCTGTTGTTTACTGCCCAGAGTGGGATAACACTTAGATGGGCAATACAGAAATCCAATAAATAAATAAATGTTTATTTTGCTGTATTTCAATGTTAGCTTTTATGGATTGAGTCCACTTCGTCAGCCAGCCATAAGAGTGAGGTTTCGTGACATTATTTTATACATATCAGGCACAGAGTTATACAATGATTGGCTGGCATAACAGAAAGATTTGCAAATCAGTGTGATGATTTACAACCTAAGATCCCTGACAGGGGTTCAGATTGACTGCTGTGAAATTTGGTACTGTTCAGCAGTAAATGGTTAGTAGATACATTATTTTTTGTCTTTTTTTTTGCTTTGTTTACTCTTTGATATGTCAGAAAGGAACCGTATGTTTTATGTATGTATTATGCAATTAATAAATCCTGTGAAAATTTCAAACTGCTTGGTTAAATCACAAATGAATCTTTGTTACTGTAGCCAACAGCAATACACACAGGAAGACTACAATCATATACTGTATCCACTTACCTGGGGACAGCCTACCAAACTTAATAGGATGCATCTGAGTAGGGATGAATAAGAATAATGAACATAGCAGTACTCCAAAAGATGGCTGTTTATGCAGTGAAAGTAAAATACAAAGGTCTAAAGTTACATAAGTTAAAACTAAATTAAGTATTCCTCAATAATTTAGGTCTAGGAGATGCAAATTGGTAAAATGCCACTGTGAACTCTAAATGACTGCACTGTAAACCTCTGGAGGAAGAGCTGACCTGAGGCTCGATGCTGTCACTACTGCAGCTCTGGTTGAATGAGTTCCAATTTGACCCTCAAGTGACAATTCTGCAGGGAACGGCAGTGAGAAATTCAGGAAGACAAGCATTTTAATATAGTTCTCTTGGACACAGGCAGACCTAATGTGCTGGTGTCACAGGAAATAAGAGATGGATGGACTTTCTTAAAAGGCTTTATGTTCTCTGGATAAAAGCTAAAGACCTGCTTAGATGCCATTGGAGACTGAAGGAGCTATGCAAGCTAGAGAAAAGATTGTTTGGGAAAGACTGGAATGATTGTCAAAATTTTAAGTCCACCTCTATGTCTTGTGCCAGCATGCTGGTTTGGTTTGCAGCATCCTTGTTAACACCATGTTATTGCTACTATCCCAGGATCTTTGAACCTTTCAACCTTCCTGCTAATTTTTCGGGTAGTCACATGTTAACTACATACATTTTCCTGACCATTGTGGATAGACATATCTCCTGCCATTGCATGAGAGAGAAAAAATAACAGTTCCAGCCCGAGGCTAACTATACAGTTGATCTCAAAGTAATTCCATGCCTTTCAGCCTCAGGAAGCAGGGGGGCTGAGATTATCATCAAATTTTTATCTTCTACTTTGCAGCAATATCATATCTTTGTGTTATAAATGCTGGCCAGCTGTTCCTGCAATAACCCTTGTAAAGCAAATTGCTCCTCAGTGACACAAAAGAACTGGTATATGCCTCTTCATTGGGAGTTGAGGATCTTTTTGGAATATTTGGAAGGTAAAGAATGTTACCAGATTGTGGCATCCAGGACCTATCACTTATAATAGGCTATCTGTGGTTTTGGAAATGTTACACCAGGGGTGGCCAACCTTTTAATGCCATGGGCCTGACCATGCCCCTGGAACAGCTGAGCAGGCTGGGCCATGCCCCCAGAAGTGGACACATTTACACTGTCATAAATGCACCCACTTCCACATTTCTGACAGCTGCATGCACATTTATGACAGCCACAGGCACACTGCAATGCACAACACACACGGAGTGAGAGAGAGTGGGAAGCGCCTCCCTCTTAGACCCTCCACATCTTCAGCTCTCACTCAGTCGTTCCCGGGTGCCCTGCGACGCACCACGAACGCCAGGGAGAGGCAGGCAGTGGCGGTTGCTCAGGTGCGAGGGTGGCATAGCCTCTCCTGCCTCCAGGTGGATTAATTTCAGCTTTGGTGGGCTCTTAGTGATAGAGTGGGACGGCTGGGGTGTAGCAGAAGCAGGAAAGAGAACAATAACACTCCCAAGTCAAGAGATAGATGAGGGTCGTGTATGTATCTTTAATTAACAAAGGCATTTGTATACTGGTCCAATGTTGAGGTATCGAGAAAAGAATGATGCAGTATATTCACTTCAAAAAATTCACAATAAAGTGTCTCTTGGCAACAAAGTTAACTGAATCCATGGAGCTGAATCATAACACTGTACGATAAACCTCATACACACAAATGCGCACGGATGAGAACCTCCACAAGTCCAAATTACAGCGTATAAGTATTGTCACTAAATCGTCCGGTGGTTTGAATCACGAGGATTGGTCTATTGTACTGTACTATATAAGTTCTGATGTTAAAGTGAGCAGCACAAAGTCACTGGGTGAGCTGTATGGTATCACTGCTAAGAACTAGGGTCCTAGTGGGTCATCGGCGGGTTCTTGTGCGGCGGGCAACATCACAAAATTGTCCTTAGCAACCATAGAGAAATTACAGAAGAGACAGAGAGGACGCGAAACACAAGAGTGGTAAGCTTGGGTAAGCTTGGACTGGATAATGAGCATGGGGGCTTGCAGCTGGTTTGAACATATAATATTGTAACAGACATGTGTTTTGTAACCTTTCAGATATTGCAAAAACTCCCCTGATGAAATTTATTGAATGAAATGTCTAATTAACCGGATAGACGTCGGGAGTTTGGGGCCAATATATATGGGAGTTTGACTTCCCAACTGAATACTAGTTTATGAGCTGTTTTGGACGAGAGATAGAAAGTGTAATAGAGGAATGAATCATTGTTTCATATTGGACATAGTGAAGAAGTTGAAGAGAACACATTTGAATTTGGTTACTATTGTAAAGATTACAAAAGGAACTTGAAGACTTTTTGTGCAGAGAAGTATCTGAGTTTGGTTTCTGTTTGATGACATTACAAGTTAATATACAAGAGTTTGCAAAATAAAAATAACTTTAAGAATACAAAGACCTTATAAGAAGATTCATTTATTATTATCTTCATCATTTTTGGGCATACACAAACGGTATATTGTGTTTGTATCCTTTTCTCCGTTTGGCCATTTTTTGCTGTGCTTCAAATTGGTGGGCATGGCAAAATTAGTTGGTGTGGCCAAATTGGTGGCCATGTGTGGCTTGCTGGGGGTGACCATGTGACTGAGTAGGCTAGCCGCTATCTAGTCATGTCTGCCACATGGCCATGAAAACATCTACAAACAGCACTGACTCTTTTACTGTAAATGGAGATGAGCACTGCACCCTAGAGTTGGATAGGTAATGGTAAAGGTTTCCCTTGCTCGAAAGCCAACCGTATCCGACTCTAGGGTTCAGTGCTCATCTCTGCTTCAAAGCCGAAGAGCCAGCATTGTCTGCTGCTGCAGACATTTCCGTGGTCATGTGGCAGGCATGACTAGACACCAGAGGGCACAGAATGCTGTTTACCTTTCCCACCAAAGTGGTCCCTATTTATCTACTTGCAATGTCTGGCTTTCGAACTGCTAGGTTGGCAGGAGCTGGGGCAGAGGACGGGAGCTCATTCCGTCCTGCAGTACTCGGGAATCGAACCGCTGACCTTCCGCCTCCCAGTCAGCATCTGCAGTCCCTCAAACAAAAGGGAAGGGAAGGGAAAAATACATTTAAAATTAAAAAAACAATCACTGCCCTCTTCTTCTTACCAGACCATCCCATACGCGTCTTCCCCAATGTAAGAGAGGTTGGTGTAATGCGGGCCCACATCGAAGGCCTGCCAACGAACCATTTCCGGGCCCCCGGCCAGGGTGGCACCACTACCCACGGGACCCCCGATACTGCCGCCATGTTTGAGGTCCGTGAGGAGGGAGGAGAAAGGCGGGAGGAGGAAGGGAAACTTGAGGGGGGGAACTGAGGAGAAAACTGAGTCAAGAGACTGGACCTAGCTGTTGAGTAACACCTTTTTTCCCCCTTCAAAAAAGCCCTCTTGCTTGTGAGGAAAAAGAGTGAAATAAGGGCCGGAAACGAGACCAAGCGCCACCGCTTTAATTAACTGACACAGCCTTGGTGTGAGAAAGAGTCAAGAGACACCGCTGACGCCGCATCTCTGAGGGGAGTGGAGGGAGAAAGGGGCAGAGCCTATTCCCTCTCAGAGACAAACACCACCACCTTCCCTCCGTGTGGTGCATGCCGCTCTGTGCTTGTGCATGTGCACGAGCACCAACGGTCAAAAGAGGGGGGGGGGAAGAGTTGGATACGACTGGCTTTTCGAGCAAGGGCCAAGGGTGACCTTTGCTAACCAGCTGGGGATGATGATGATGAGGAGGAGGAGCTGAGCGGCGGGAAGGCCAGCTATCACCACAGCTGCGAGGCCTCCATCCGGAGCTGGGCAGGGGCCTCCCAGACTGGAGACCACCACCCCCCCAGCCGGGGGTGAGGAGGAGGAGGAGCAGCAGCTGAGCGGCAGGAAGGCCAGCTACCGCCGCCGCCGCAGGGCCTCCGGAGCTGGGGGCCACTCAGCTGTGAACACCTCTATTGTTTGTAATTGTAGCTGGCCTTCCCGCCACTCAGCTGCTGCTCGTCCTCCTCACCCCCGGCTGGGGGTGGTGATCTCTGGTCTGGGAGGCCCCCGCCCGTCTCCGGACGGAGGCCTCGCGGCGGCAGCAGTAGCTGGCCTTCCCGCCACTCAGCTGCTCCTCCTCCTCCTCACCCTGGCTGGGGGTGGTGGTCTCCGGTCCAGGCAGCCCCCACCTGGCTCTGGATGGAGGTCTTGCGGCGGCGGCGGTAGTTGGCCTTCCTGCCGCTCAGCTGCTGCTCCTCCTCACCCCCGGCTGGGGGTGGTGGTCTCCAGTTCGGGCGGCCCCCACCCGGTTCCGGACAGAGGGAAATAAGGGAAAATATGGGGAAATTAATAAAATGGGAGGGGGCGGGAAGAGGAGTGAAAATAAGGGGTTTTCCCAGGTAAAACGGGATGGTTGACAGGTATGCCGTGGTGGCAGTGGCAGGGGGCCTTGTCTGGGGCCTGGCATATTGGCAGGGACCTCTCTAGGTGGTGGTGGTGTAAATTGGGGGTGTGCATGTGCAGTTTGAAGAATACAATGATGTCACATGGCTGTCTTAGTTTTGTGGGAGAGAATTATGGCAACCCTAAGGCTACATGATAGGGCCTCTTTTTCAGCAGCACTGTGCTCATGGAACTGTTTCCTGTGAAGGAGGACAGATATGACATCATATTGTTCTGGTTACAGTTTTGCTAAATATAACCTTTGACTGAGTTGTTTTAATTGATGGACCGGAATAAGTCCTTTTGTCTCTGGGGATAAATGTTGACCAAATCACATCTGGCAGTCTTCATATTATCAAAGGCAGCTTCCAAGCACTACTTTGTGGCTTCTGAATGCGTTTGAACTGGGAGAATTCTCCTGAGGAGAAGTCAGAAATAGTCTTACTCCTGGCTGAAAATCCAGCATTAGGTAGTGAGATAGTAGCCTCAAGGCAGTGTATGTAATGAAAGAACAACAAACAGTTAGTTCTGTATTTTCCTTTAACGGAATAGTGTTTGTTGAATTTTCTGTCTCAGATCGTAGTATAACATTACTAGTCTTATGTGCTGTATACCTGATTATGGGGAGAAGAAAAACTGCTTTACTTCAGGAGGGAAAATATTTTGGTCCAGCTCCATCCTTCTGCATGTGAACACCTCTATTGTTCGTAATTGTTAGATATCTCAGTGGTTTAGGTCTCTGACTGCAGAGCCCAAAGTTTGGGAGTTCCGGTTGCCACTGGGCCTCTTTGGGTTGGACTTGACAATGCGTAAGGTCCCTTCTAGCCCTTCAATTCTAAGATGATTATCATCTGGCCATATAGTTAGTAGTGGCTATTCACTCTCCAGCAAGACAGAATGTGGATTCCAATAGCAGTAAGTGATATGCATGCTTTTATTTTCTTCTGATACATGAGCAATTTAAAATCCTAGGATGTTGCTTTGTATAACATTGGACGTGTGACTTTATTTTGTTGAGCAATTTTATACAACATAGGGGTTTAAAAAGACTTTGTGGTTTCTCATGTATATATTTGCGCTAGCAAACAATGACAATAAAGATTTATCTATCTATCTGTCTATCAATCTGGGAACTGCTGTATTTTTAGGGCAGTGATGGCGAACCTTGGCACTCCAGCTGTTCTTGAACTTCAATTCCCAGAAACCCAAGTGTCTGTGAATCCACATGAATGGGACCTGGGGCCTGATGTTCAAGAACAGCTGGAGTGCCAAGGTTCACCATCCCAGGCTTAGCGGGTTCATTTCCCCACTGTGCCTCCTTGACAGGGGCTGGACTTGATGATCTACAGAGTTCCTTCCACCACTGCAGTTCTAAGATTGTTTTTATATTATTACAATCCATCGGATTTAAATCGAATTGCAGTGCTTGAGAATTTGCAGATGCTGTATGCTAATAGCACAAAAGATGAAATTGAAATTAAATTGCTATTGGAGTCCTTCACTTAACAAATATGTATAATACATAGTAGCTACACAGTACTCATTTTCTGGGACAGCTCTTTTTCCTAATGGCCACTTGCCTTTTGCAAAGCCATAAACTGCATTAAATTGCTACTATAGTGTGTAACCTGTTTATTTGGCACCTCAAGTTTACGGTCTGAAGTCATTAAGGTGGCTACCACTACCACCACCACCCGACCCATTCAGATGCATAGCAAAGACGCATAGTAAAAACTGTTAACCTTTGAACAGAGGGCCATTTTGTGCATTTTTAAATGGCTTTCTTTTCCTCTGTGCCTCTCTTCGGCTTTTGCTTTCCTCCCTGTCCTCCTTCATGCAATTTAAAAGTGAAGACATATGAGTCCATCCCATCCCAATGCATTTATTCAGCTTATACCTACTTATTCAATTTAAATTGGGAGGATTGTTTACCAACTTCCAAAAATAAACCATGGACCACTGAAACCAATTGTATATATATAAAAAAACAAATCCTATTTCATTTCTTCAGTATATTGGGGAAGTGGATGGGATGGAATAGGAAGAAAGTTACAAATTGCCTTTTTTTTTCATAAGGAGAGCAAGAGAAAACATGCAATTTGGTTTACAGTTGTCCTTAACTTGTAAACTTCCCCTCCCTTAGAAGGGCAGAACAAAATTAATAAGACCTGAATTAAAACTGAGAGTTTAAATTAATTTCTTCTGGCAAACTGTCAAGTGATATTAATCCTATCATTCAGCACAATGCCAGTTTGAGAAGAAGTCAGACAGGACATTTGAATGTTAGAATCCTGATTAACTGATTACATGAATTCCTCTTTTATCTTTGAACCTTTCCCTGTAAACCAGGGGTGGCCAACCTTTTCATGTAATGGGCTTGACCACACCCCCGGACAGCCTGAGTAGACTGAACCACGCCCTCCAGAAGTGTAAGTGGGTGCATTTACGGCTGTCGTAAATGCATTTATGACAGCCACAGGCGTGTTTGTGCATGTGTGGGCACATGTTATGGCTGATATAAATGCACCTGCTTCCTCTTCTGGATGCGGCAGAGGTGGTGATGGGCTGGATGGAATGGTGTCACAGGCCGGGTCCAGCCCATGGAAAGGTTGGCTTTTCCCCAACCCAGCCACTGGAAAGCAAATGGATAAAGGATTTCTCTTCCCCATGGACTGGGACAGAAAGATCCGCACCCAACTCAACCCCCCCCCCCACACACACACACACACATGTCTGCCAGGGAAGCTCCTCTTCTGCCAACTGCATCCAGCACTGACAGCTAGAAGCGCTGGAAGAGAAATCCTTTATCCATCACCCTGCTTCTAGAGAAGGTGGTGTGAGGGTAGCTAGACAGAGCCCTTCATTTGCTTTGCAATGACTGGGCTGGGGAAAGCGATGAGGGAAAATCAGCTGGGGGGAATTCCTTTAGCTCTTTGACTGGCACCACCCACTTCCAGGTTCATCTTCTCCACTTCTTTACCTCTTCTCTTTCTGAAAGAATGGAATATATCTCTATATATCTCGGCCCATGGGGACCCCAGTGATGCGGTCAATGTCCTATCCAGATGTCTGGAAGTGGTTGGGGTCTGGATGTGGGACAACGGGCTACAATTGAATCCCTCCAAGACTGAGTGGCTTTGGATAGGGGGTCCCACATTATCCAGGGAGCTGCCAACTTTGGTCTTGGATGGGGCTGCTTTGCCCCAGACAGACCCGGTACACAACTTAGGAGTCCTCCTGGATTCGGGGCTGCTACTTGCAGATCAGGTGGCGGCCATGGCCAGGAGGGCTTTCACACAGCTTCACGTCATCCGTCAGTTGCATTTGCTCCTGGACCGGGACTCTCTGCTCAGGGTCACACATGCTCTGGTCACCTCCAGGCTAGATTATTGCAATGCGCTCTACATGGAGCTGCCCTTGACAACCATTCGGAGGCTGCAGTTGGTCCAGAATGCAGCAGCCCGGGTAGTGATGGGGCATGGGCATTATGCCCGTGCCTCACCATTACTTTGGGAGCTTCACTGGTTACCAGTTTGTCTCCAGGTGCAGTTCAAGGTGCTGGTTTTGACCTTTAAAGCCCTTCATGGTAGTGGGACAGGATACCTTAGAGACCGCATTGTCCCAAGAGTGTCCGCCCGTCCAACCAGAGTGGACTGGAGGGGCTCCCTAATTGTCCCATCTGCCAGAGGGGCTTGTCTCTCTGGCACACGAAGGAGGGCCTTTTCTATGTCTGCACCGGCCTTGTGGAACCTCCTACCTGTAGAGTTGCAGGAGCAGATGGAGCTGCTACCTTTCAGAAAAGACCTAAAAACCTGGTTGGTGGGGCAGGTGTGGGGCCCAGATGGAAGGATGGTCCCCACCTGTTGGCTTATAAAATAAGCCACCATTTCTTTTAATTGTTCAATGCAGGCAGTTTTAATGTGGGTAGTTTTAAAGAAGAACGGGGTAGGTGGGTGGGTATGTTGAGGTTTTTATGGTTTGATTGTTTTTATGTATGTGAGCCACCCTGAGTCGGGTTTACCTGATTGGGCAGCATAGAAATCTCAATTTAAAATAAAATAAATAAAGAGCATTGAAGAGATTTGAAAGAGTGGAAAGAGAAGGCAAACCTGGAAACAGGAAGATGATGGCAGCCTTGGATGAAATCGCACCACTATGGCCTCTCCGAGCCCGTGGGTCTAGGTCATCCCCGTGGTTCACTGAAGAACTGCGGGAGCTCAAACGGGTGAAGAGATGCCAAGAGCGCCGCTGGGGGAAGACTTGGACTGAGTCTGACTGGACACTGGTTAGAACTGCTGTTAGGGCCTACCTGGTGATGATAAGAATGGTGAAGCGGCAATATTTCACCACCCTTATTGCATCCACGGATAATCGCCCAGCCACCCTGTTCCGGGTGACCACCTCTCTCCTCAGTAGAGGGGGGCTGGTGCCTGGTTGGCAGGGTTCGGCTGAGGTTTTCGCTGATTACCTGACGGCTAAAATCACTCAGATTCGCTCGGGACTGAACCTTGACATGGATGGGGAGAGTCAGGAGGGGACTGGACCACAGTCTTGCCATGTCATCTGGGTTTGATCCAGTTGTCCCTGATGAAGTGGACAGGCTCCTTGCAGCTGTTTGCGCTACTACCTGCCCTTTAAATCCCTGTCCTGCCAGCTTGGTGAAAGCATCTAAGGCAGTGACAGGCGGCTGGGTCGGGGTGAGGGTATTACGGGAGGGGGTATTCCCTGCACCTTTAAAACATGCTTTAGTGCACCCCCTCCTAAAAAAAACCTGGTCTCAACACAGCACTTCCAACTAATTATAGGCCGGTCTCCAACCTTCCTTTTTTGGGGAAGGTATTGGAGAAGGAGGTGGTGCCGCAGTTGCAGGGGGTCCTGGATGAAGCAGATTATCTGGACCCCTTTCAGTCAGGGTTCAGGCCCGGACATGGTATGGAGACGGCATTGGTCACACTGATGGATGATCTCTGGCAAGAAAGGGATGGAGGCCATCCGACCATCCTTGCTCTCCTTGACCTCTCAGCGGCTTTCGATACTGTCGACCATGGTATCCTTCTGGAACGGCTCCGAGGATTGGGGGTCCAGGGCACTGTGTTGTCCTGGTTTTCCTCATTCCTGAAGGGCCGTACCCAGTCGGTGTGGTTGGAGAGTGAGACGTCCAGCCCTAGGCCACTCCAATATGGTGCCTCAGGGCTCGGTGCTGTCTCCTCTCCTATTTAATATATACATGAAACTGCTGGGTGAGATCATCCATTGCCATGGGGCACGGTACCATCAGTACGCGGATGACACCCAAGTGTACATCTCGTCTCGTGGTGATCCCAGTGATGCTGTCAAAGTCCTGTCTGAGTGCCTGGTGGCTGTTGGGGTCTGGATGGGGGACAACGGATTACAACTGAACCCTGGCAAGACTGAGTGGCTATGGATTAGGGGGCCGGTGTTATCTCGGGAGCTACCATCGTTGGTTTTGGATGGGGCTAGTCTGCCCCAGACAGATCCAGTGCACAACTTGGGGGTCCTCCTGGACTCACGACTGCTGCTTGATGTTCAGGTAGCGGCCGTGGCCAGGAGGGCTTTTGCCCAACTTCAGGTGATTCGCCAGTTGCGCCCACTCCTAGACCGGGACTCCTTACTCATGGTCACTCATGCTCTGGTCACCTCTAGACTAGATTATTGCAATGCGCTCTACATGGGGCTGCCCTTGACGACCATCTGGAGGCTGCAGTTGGTCCAGAATGCGGCTGCTCGGGTGGTGATGGGGTGTGGGCATTATGCTCGCACCTCACCACTGCTTCGGGAACTGCACTGGCTTCCAATTTGCCTCCGGGTGCAATTTAAGGTGCTGGTCATTACCTTTAAAGCCCTATATGGTAGTGGGCCAGGATACCTAAGAGACCGCATCGCCCCAAGAACGTCTGTCCGTCCAACCAGAATGGACCGGAGGGGCTCTCTGTTTGTACCATCTGCTAGAGGGGCCCATCTCTCTAGCACAAAAAGGAGGGCCTTCTCTGTGTCCGCTCCAGCCCTATGGAACCTCCTGTCAGTGGAACTAAGGCTGCAGATAGAATTACTGCCCTTCAGGAAAGATCTGAAAACATGGCTGGCGGGGCAGGTGTGGGGTCCTGAAGATGTCATGACCCCCACCTGCTGGTTGGTTTAATATCAAAGTAATCTTCCACTTTTTAATGTGTGGGGTTTTAGCGGGGTAATTTGTTTTAATGGGGTTGTTCTTGTTTTAAGGGTTTTAAGATTGTATGCTGCCCAGAGTCCTTGTGAGTTGGGCGGCTATATAAATATGAAAATAAATAAATAAATGGGTGCCGCCGGTCAAAGAGCTAAAGGAATCCTCCCCCCCCCAGCTGATTTGACCAGCGCTGCATGTGCCCACAATTTCTGCTTTGGAGTCAAATCAGCTGGGGGGGGCAATTCCTTTAGCTCTTTGACTGGCACAGGCCACTTCCAGGTTCGTCTTCTCTTTCCACTCTTTTGAATCTCTTCGAATCTCTTCCACTCTTTCGGAAAGAGAAGAGGTAAAGAAGTGGAGAAGACAAACCTGAAAGTGGGCGTGCCTTCCCAGGTAGAGATCTCTGCCCCAAAGCTGGCAAGGCTGCTTTCTGCCTGGGAAGGCACCTCCCAGGTGGAGAGCAGTCTTGCTGGCTTTGAGGCAGAGATCTCTGGAGGAAATCCGGGGGGAAACGAGATGCATCACACAACATTAACTTAACATTGTGTGGTGCAAATTTTTCCCTCAAATTTCCTATCGTTATCCGGTTTTAGCATTGTGGGGTGCAAACGTTAACCGGGGCATTACTGTATCATCTGGTGACATTTTGAAGGGAAGGCTGGACTGGGTTTAGCAGTGGTCACTGTGGTCATATTTGCAAATGTTACTAAATGTTTTAGGATGGTTAAAAGAAAAGGTGAAAAGAATTTTTAGAAAACTGTTGAAATTGAGGAATGGGTGATAGAATGACAAATGCAGTTCTTTTTAAATTTGCAAACATGCCTTTTTCAGATAACTCCTAGAGAAGGAGGGGGGGGTTTGGATTGCTTACCATGTACTGCTCACCTTTGTAAGTGGAACACCCATTGACATCTCCTTTCAAGGAATTGAAAGGGCAACAATGTACTGGAACTGGCTTATAGAAAAGAGCAACTATACATTCTTTTCTAAATCAGCTTACCATTCAGCGGCATCTCTAGTATTGTCTTCCCTTAAGGTTTTTCTATTGTTAAATCAATTCTCTGTTCTCTAAAGTTGGCAGTGGCCTTTGTACTCAGTTGATCCTGAAAACCTGGCAAATAAAGCAAATGACTAATGGGGCTTTTAGAAAGGACAGCCCTATGCTTTTGCTAAAGCAAGTACTGTACTTTGAACTTGACTCTATGTAACTAAATAATCAAAGTTTATTCTGATGTCTGAATAAATCCCATCACTATCTAAAGCCAGAGAATCTTAGTTCTTCTGCCTCTTCTATGTTTTCTTCCCTGACCCTTTTAGTATCAAGTATTTATTCACGAAGGACTGTGGTGGCTTACTGGTTAAGACGCTGAACTTGACAACTGGAAGGTCGGCAGATCAGCAGTTTGAGACCCGATTGCAGCATGACAGAGTGAGCTCCCATCTCTGTCCAAGCTTCTGCCAACCTAGCAGTTCAAAAGCAAGAAATTGTAGGTAGATAAATAGGTACCACTTCGGTGGGAAGGTAAAAACATTCTGTGCACTCCGGTGTCTAGTCATGCCTGCCACATGACCATGGAAACATTGGCAGATGCAGACAGCGCTGGCTCTTTGGCTAGAGTCAGACACGACTGGCTTTCGAGCAAGGGCGATCTTTATTTATCCATGCTCATCTATTGGATTGCTGGATCTTTGGTGTTAAGAAACTTTAATTTCTGAATCCAGTTTTCTTAATTTGGGATGCTTCTAGACAATTGGCTCCAGGCATTATGTATCAAAGGACATAGTATGACTGTTTTGTCTTTTCCTCTCTAACATATTTGTTGTGGGGGAAAAAACAATAAAAAGGGCGGTAAGGGGACATGGAAGAGCTATAAGTAGAAGATGGTGGTCTTTGGACTCTCCATGAAATCTTGTGATGGAAGCAAGATGATTTCATATAAAAGCCTAATCTGGGAATATCTTTCTAGAATCAATTTTTAAAGAACAAGAACCAAGAAAGGTTGTTTATGGCTATATTGTTCTAGGGCTGGAATTATACTTTAGTACTAAATAAAATAAATTGAAATTTACCCTATCCCTAGTAACTAGATCAAACTGAAAGCCCATCTGTTCAGCAAACAGTTGACTTATTTAAGAAGTTAAATTGCTTTTGGGATCTAACTTGATGTCACAACACATGCTGTGTTTTTAATTAAATATTACAAGTGAAAGAACAGGAAGAAATTAAGTAAGTAAGGTACAGATACAGGAAAGTAACTATTTTGATGACAGCTATCATAGTACAATATCTAGCATGGCAGCTGGCTATGTTCGAAGGAATATTCTGTCAAACTGTTTTCCAAAAAAAGTAATGTTTCCCTTATTCTGGCCGTTTTCATAATACCTATTAAGTGCCCTTTTTTGAATGTCTGAATTCCCCTCCAGCGTGAATACACTTTCTAACAAGATGGATTGGCAAACTTAACCATGTTATTCATTCTCATTGAGTCAATATATCACGGTCAGTTATGCCTTGTTATACCACCTACAGAAACAGACAAATTCTCCCTACTGCTTTTTTATTTTATTTTTTTAAAATATTATATTCCCATTAATTTACATAATTCGCCCAAAGAGCATTATAATTCCAGTGATGCTTTTTTAATAATTGTATTTGCTAATTTGTTTGTAATACCTTTTGTGGTTTTATTGCTTGATTTGATTTTAGTGCTGTTAGCGTCCTTGTTGTGGAGTTTTTAGTTTAAAGGTCATATCCGACTGTAGGGTTCAGTGCTCATCTCTGTTTCATAGCTGAAGAGTAGCGCTGTCTGCTTCTGCAGACGTTTCTGTGATCATGTGGCAGGCATGACTAGACACTGGCGCACACAGAACACTGTTTACCTTCTCTTCAAAGTAGTCCCTATTTATCTACTTGCAATTTCTTGCTTTCAAACTGCTAGGTTGGCAGGAGCTGGGACAAAGATGGGAGCTCATTCCATCCTGCAGTACTCGGGAATTGAACTGCTGACCTCCCACTTTCCAAGTCTTACCCAATTATTGGGTAAGAGCCAATTATTTCTCCCTGAGAAATAACTAATAAAAAGACCTTATCCTGGCCTCTTTAATACCAAGTGTTTATCAGCTGAGTTTCATGAATCAAATGCAAGTTGTGCAAATCTCACTACATTCAGTAATGTTGATGAATTATCCTTTGTTGATGACACATCAAAACCACAGTTCGGTGGCAGATTAGATTTTGTGAATTTGTTAGCCTAGTAAATGGCCTCAAGAGTGTAGCATAAGTGTGTGAGATTGATGAGAGCATTGTTGCTGTAATATTTCCATGAAATTATAGTCTGTGAAGTCCAAGTATATGATAGCCAATATTACCTTTATGATACAGATACCATTCTGATTGTTCGTGGTATTGCTTGTTTTGAGGTAAAAGCCTTCTCTCTCTCTTAAATTTGTTTATGATACTGGAATGCCACAGAAAACAAGGAGCAAATGAATCTTAACATAGCCAATTTTCTTACCTATTTTTGCTTCTATATCAATTAACATAAAAGCCAAGGAGTCTCTCAAATATTTTGTTGATTTTCTTTGCACGTTTAGGCATAATGTCTCATTTTAAACCATTTTTTCATCTCTCTGTAGTTAACCTTTCAGGTTTTATTATTTTCTGTGGTGATGCTTGTAATACTGTGGGTATGTGTTTCTGCTCTGATTTGCTAAGAGAAAAAGCAGCATTTTTACAAAGTGGAATAACAGAAATATTCAGTAGTATTGACAGCTATTATTATGTTATATTAACAGAATTAGCAGATCTTCAGTCTGCAAATTTCATTTTACAGTACAATTCTGCGGAGTTTAGTGGACTTACTTTTAAGTAAGTCATTACAAGATTGCAGCCTTGACTTTTAGTATAGCTATATTAGGTCAGAGTAAAATATTATACTCATGTCTTTTACATTGTATAAGACAATATTTTAAATCTTCAACATTTTATCACACACTATCTACTTTTGAACTAATCCACAAGTCTGTTTACTGCGCAGCTTTTTATCATTTTTAATTAACTGCAAACTCATGAAAAAGGTACTTTAGTAAAGGTAAGGTAACCTTTGTATTCATATTGAATGATTATACTTCAGTCCCATTTTAATAATAACCAAACCTACAGTTAATAAACAAAATGATTGTTTTTCAAGATTTTATTGACTATTATCTTTCCAGTGCTGTTCAACATCCTATGAAGCCACTGGGTAGGGTATCTCCTTCTCAACATCGGCAGTGGAGGCTGTGCAGATCCCAGAAGAAGCTGTGATAATGGGTTGGATGAGGGACAACATATTGAGATTTAATCCACACAAGATGGAGATCCTGCACCTTGAGGAACTACTGCCTAGTTGGGTGCTCACTGGCCTCATCTAGAGAGAGTAGGTCTCCCTCTAAAGGTTCAGGATCGGGACACAATCCTGGACCCAGCTCTCTCTAAGGAAGAAACAATATCTGCCATGGCCAGGTTTACCTTTTTGCATGTCAGGCAGATTGCCAAACTTCACCTCTTCCTGGATAGGAATTCCCTTTTAACATTGGTTCATGCATAGGCACTCTACATGGAGTTACCTCTGAAGATGGTGTGGTAGCTGTGCAGTTACAAAATGTGGCTACTAGACTGGCATGAGAGCTGCAGAGATCAATCAATATGAGATGTTTAAAGTTGGACCACCACCCAAAAGGACCAATTTCTAGTAGTGGTCTTTGACACGCAAAGTCCACCAACTTGAAAGGACAATATTGTCCATTCATGATTTATCAGGGAGAGTCGCTTCAGTGGGAATCAAGGTCATATATCATTTAGGGCTTTATATACTGTATGTTAATACCAAGATCTTGAATCTATCACAGAAGCCTACAAGTAACCAATGTAGGCAAACTGGGTTTGAAGATATTTGTTTGTTTGTTTATTTATTTTTATACCGCCCATTTGGGAAATTTCCCACTCTGGGTGGTGTACATAGAAATGTCAATTAACACAACAAAACACACAACAAATCAAAAACAGACAACATTGTCCATTCATTTTGACCTATTTGTTCTTTTTGCTGTCCAGGGGACTCTCAGGACTCTCCTCCAACATCACATTTCAAAGGCATCTTTTCCAGCTAACAAGGCGAGCTTCTTAAAGCAGCCCTGGTCAAGAAATTAAAGGACTTAAGTTGGTAGCTGTTAATATCAGTGACTGTTGCTTTTCTTTCTTCTCCCACATAGTAAGGATCTAAATCTGTTGTGTATGTAACAGTATTACTTTAAGAATGTATGAATGTAACCTGACAACGATTACAATGTAACCCAGCTGTTTAAGGAACGCGAGTAAGCTGCCCATAGAGGGCAACTGCGAGCGATCAGCTCACATGGTTCACATTCCCCAAATCACCGGCAGCAGCGGGAATCTTTCCCGCGCGAGGATCACCTGGAGAAGATGGGCATGACTCAGAATGACGTCACGCCTGTAGCAGCCAATGAGCTACCGTGCAACAATATTCAAATATATTTACTGCAGTATAAAATGAGCTGTACCTCCGCCATTACCACATGTTCATCCTGACCATCATGAAATAAACCTGTGTTTTAGCCCCCACTGCGGCTCCTTCTTTGTCTTCCGTGCAAGACACCAAATTGATGACGAAGGTGGGATTCATGGCGTATTCCAAAGTCAAGCCTCATCAATTTGATATCAGCGATCCAGAACAATGGGAGCTGTACGAGTGCCAGTTTCGGCACGCGATGGATGCTGCAGGCATCGACGACGACGCAAAGATGCGCTTGCACTTCCTGGCCCAGGTGGGGCCGGCCACGCTGCGTATCCTGATGAACCTGGTGGCCCCCCGGAAGGTAGACGTGGTGCCCATCGACCGCATCCTGGCGCTACTGAGTAAGCACTTCCAGCCTCCCGTCTCGATTTTCCCGGCCAGGGTCGCATTCCACAGGCGGGACCAGCGCATGGGGGAGTCCGTGTCCGCCTACGCGGCGGCCCTCAGGCTTGCGGCGGTAAACTGCCAATGGGAGGACCTGGACATGGCCCTCCGAGACCGCATGCTGTGTGGCCTGAGGGACGAGGAGGTCCAGAGGAAGTTGATGACCCGCGACCATCGCCTCACGTTCAACGAGGTACTGTGGGAAGCCCAAGCAGCCGAGGCGGCCAGGAGCGGGGTCAGAGTGTTCAAGTCCCGAGGGGCCGCATCCGAAAGGGCCAAGTCACCCGTGCAAGCGGCCCGGCGGCCGGCGGTGAAGACGGCCTGGCGGGCACCCCGGTCGCCCGCAGGCACACCAGCGACCTCCGAGGAGTCGTCCACGACGGCGGACTCCTGCTCCAGCGAGGACGACGACGTCCAGAGGATAAAGAAACGCGGGGAGAAGCACCAGACCAGCGAGCGACAAGGCCGCCGTTGCGACGGCTGTGGGGCATCTCACGACAGGACGAGGTGCCCATTCCGGAAGGCCGAGTGCCACAACTGCGGCCGGAAGGGCCACATCGCCAGAGTCTGCAGGCGCGGGCGAACCGAGGACAAGGGCGCATCGAGGCACCCTCAAGCACACCAACGAAAGGCGGCCAGCATCGGAAAGGTCTCAGCCAACGATGGCGCGGAAGGCGTGAACCGTGTGGGCCTGGAGCACCGGCGCTTCTTTGTAGAGGTACTGTTACAGGGGGTTCCAGTGAGGATGGAAGTAGACTCGGGGTCGTCCTACTCCATCCTGTCCCAAAAAGAATTCATGCGCATTCCCCCAAATGCGCGGCCCAAGCTGCGTGCCATGAAGTCACACTTACGGGACGTGCAGGGCTATGGGATCCCAGTGTTGGGGGTGGGGAATTTCACAGTGAAATTCAAAAACTACACAGAGAAACTGCCCTTAGTGGTTCTCAAGGGGGGAAGATGCTGCCTTTTGGGAACTCAGTGGTTTGCTCCCCTGGGAATCAAACTGTCCGGCGTTAACGCCAAAGAGACTGACCCAATGCGGGACGTGTGCGATGCGCACCCGGACGTTTTCAAGAAGGGGCTCGGGACATACAAGGGGCCCCCAGTCTTTGAGTTGGACCCAGAAATCCGGCCCATACGTCTCAAGCCAAGAAGAGTGCCCTTCGCCCTCAAGGACAAGATTGAGGCAGAACTGGACAAATTGGTGGGGCAGGGGATTTTGGTTCCAGTTGATTCAGCGGAGTGGGAGACTCTGATTGTTGTTGTTCAGTCGCACAGTCGATTCCGACTCTTTGCGACCCTATGGACCATCGCTCTCCAGGCACCTCTGTCCTCCACCATCCTCCTTAGTCCACACAGCCCCGTGCCCATTGTGTCTACAATACCATCTAGCCATCTCATCTTTGGCCGTCCCCTTCTTCTTTTGCCCTCCACCTTCCCCAGCATCAAGGCCTTCTCAAGTGAATCCTCTCTTCTCATTTGATGTCCAAAATACTTCAACTTCATCTTTGTTATTTGTCCTTCTAAGGAGCACTCAGGGCTAATCTCTTCTAATATTGACCTATTTGTTCTCCTCGCTGTCCAGGGGACTCTCAAAACTCTCCTCCAGCACCACATCTCAAAGGCATCTATTTTTCTTCGCTCAACCTTTCTAATGGTCCAGCTCTCACATCCATACATTACCACCGGAAATACCATTGCTTTGACTATGCGGACCTTTGTTTGCAGTGAGATATCTCTACTTTTCACTATGTTCCCCAGGTTTTTCATAGCTTGTCTCCCAAGAATCGGTCGCCTTTTTATTTCATGGCTGCAATCCCCATCTGCAGAGATCTTGGATCCTAAGAAAGTAAAATCTGTTACTGCTTCTACTTCTTCCCCATCTATTTTCCAGGGACTTATAGCGCCTGTTGCCATTATCTTGGTTTTCTTGATATTGAGTCTCAGGCCAGCTTTTGCACTCTCTTCTTTCAACCTAATCAGGAGCTTCTTTAGGTCTTCTTCACTTTCTGCCATTAGGGTGATATCATCTGCATATCTCAAATTGTTGATGTTTCTCCCAGCAATTTTGATCCCATATGGTGATTCCTCCATCCCTGCATTGCGCATTATGTGCTCTGTGTATAAGTTGAATAAGCAGGGTGACAGAATGCAGCCTTGTCTTACTCCTTTTCCTATTCCAAACCACTCCTTCATCTCCTCAAACGGGGAGGTCAGGATTTGCGCTGACTACAAATGTACAATTAATAAGGCCATTCGGCCAAATGCATATCCGGTGCCAGTGGTTAGCCACTTACTGGCCACGTTGCATGGGGGGAGGTGTTTCGCCAAGCTAGATCTGGCGCAGGCGTATCAGCAGCTCACAGTAACCCCAGCTGCTGCTGCTGCGCAAACCATCGTAACGCACAAGGGGGCATTTAAGGTAACGCGCCTACAGTTCGGCGTAAACTCGGCCCCCGTGATCTTCCAGTCCCTTGTGGAACGCCTTTTAAAGGGACTTCCAGGCATACTCCCATATTTTGACGATGTTTTGATAACAGCGGGGAGCGAATCGGAACTAGCGAGAAGACTAGACAGGGTCCTTTCAGTATTCGAGAAAGTGGGACTTCAACTGAGAAGGGACAAATGTGTATTCTTTGCGAGGGAGGTTGAGTTTCTTGGGTTCAAGATAACCCCGGAGGGCATCAAGCCGTCCGAGTCCAAGGTTGCGGCTGTGCAAAACGCCCCTCATCCCACCGCGAAACCGGAGCTGCAGTCATTTCTAGGGCTCCTAAATTTTTACCACTCCTTCTTGCCAAGGAAGGCATCCGTTGCGGAGCCACTGCATGCGCTACTAAAGAAAGAGGCGGTTTGGCGGTGGGGGGATAGGCAAGAGAGAGCCTTCAAGGAGCTCAAAGCGCTTTTATCCTCGGATGCTGTCCTGACCCATTTTGATCCGAGGAGACCAGTAGTTTTAGTCTGTGATGCGTCCCCAGTGGGGGTGGGGGCGGTGCTGTGCCACGTGTTGGAGAGCGGGCGGGAAGCCCCGGTTGCGTACTACTCCAGGTCCCTTTCAAAGGCAGAGCGCAACTACGCGCAAACTGATAGGGAGGCCCTGGCCATAATCGCGGGAACAGAGAAGTTCCAAGATTTCCTATACGGCCGCGAGTTTACAGTTGTGACTGATCACAAGCCCCTTCTGGGAATTTTTACTACAGGCAAACCCACCCCACAAATTCTATCCCCCAGGATGCTACGTTGGGCAATTTTCCTTAACGCCTACCAGTATGAACTGGTCTATCGCCCAGGGAAGGAGATCTCCCATGCGGACGCGCTGTCCCAGTCTCCCCTCCCTAACTTAGGAGATCCCGCATGCGAGGTAGAGCAGGACCACCAAGTCCTGCTGATCGAGTCCCTCGATTCACCTCCCATAGTCCCGGCTGACCTCGCCAAAGCCACGGCGGCCGACAAAATCCTGTCCCAAGTTAGTTCCTGGGTTAGGAAGGGGTGGCCCACAACTCCCCCCGAGGAGCATTTCAAGTCATTTTTCAGGCGCAGAGTAGAGCTCTCCCTTGAAAGGGGCTGCCTGCTCTGGGGCCAGCGGGTAGTCATCCCAGAGAAGTTAAGGGCCAAGGTGCTGAAACTGCTGCATACCAGCCACCCGGGAATAGTGCGCTCCAAGGCTCTGCCCACTTAGTGGGCACGTGTGAGAGCTGCCAGAGCTCTCGGCCCGAGGAGTCCCGGCTACCCCATAGGGAATGGGACACGGCCCGCGGGCCATGGTCCCGAATACATGTCGACTTCGCTGGCCCCTTCCGCGGGTCCATGTTTCTGCTGATAGTCGACTCCTATTCCAAGTGGCTGGAAGTAATCCCCATGACTAGCACCTCATCTGCTGCAATCATTAAACACTTGTGCAGGGTGTTCAGTTGCTTCGGCCTGCCAGACATCCTTGTTAGCGATAACGGCAGTACCTTCACTTCTGTGGAATTCAAGGCGTTTATCGAGAGGAATGCCATCAGGCACATTACCGCTGCCCTGTTTCACCCCGCCACAAATGGTCAGGTAGAGCACCAAGTGCGCACTACGAAAGACGCACTGCCACGCATGGGTCCCGGTGAGTTGAACCTCCAACTGTGTCAGTTCCTCATCTGTTATAGGGCAACCCCCCTAGCTTCAGGACTTTCGCCGGCCGAACTCCTCATGAGGAGGCGGCCGGTAACCCTGTTTGATCGGTTGGATCCGACCAGGGTGGAGGATGAAGGGGGAAATATAGTGGTAGAGAGTTCCAAAAGTTTTTCGGTAGGGGACCCGGTTCACTGCAGGAACTACGCGGCCTCGGGACCAATGTGGGTCCCAGGGATGATCATTGAACAAACGGGGCCAGTGTCCTATAGGGTCGAGACTAGCACAGGTCTACTCTGGAGAAGGCACGCTGACCAACTCAGAAGTCGAGTCACTAGTGAAGGGGAATCAGCGTTAGGGTCCTCCCCCACCTGCGTAACCCAAGGGGGAGACACGGCGGCATCCTCGGGTACAAATGCATACCCTGGATTCTCAGCCGAGGAGGAGGATACTTTGAAAGAGTGGAATGAGTTTGACTTTACGTTACCGTACCAGGGGGGTACGGGGGTACCGTACCAGGGGGGTCGCGGAGTGGTCCCCCACCCGTCCGAGTGAGAAGAGGGGTTTCAGTTCAGCCCCTGGTACCTCCAGTCCCCCCAGCCCTTTTGCTTTAGAATACACCATATCTCCAAGCCCCCCGAGACAGGCAGCAGGGGGAAATTCGCTCTCCTCATCCCCTAGAACTCCGTGCCAGGCAGCAGGGGGTGGCGCAAGCACGCCGGTTGCCGGCGAAAGGAACCGGGGGGAGGCAACAAGGGTCTCCTCGTCGGTCCCGAGGTTCGTACTGGGGGGTCCCCAGGCGCCACAAGCAACAGGCAGGGGTTCACATCCCAGCTGTATGTTCCGTTCCCTTCTCCCAATGCAAGGTTGTCGCAGAGTCCCCGCCAAACGACTAACGAGTCCCCCCTTTCCATTGCAGGACGAGACTCTGCAGAACTCGGAGCCCCTAGTTCCCCTGTGCTAAACCAAGCAGCCGCACGCCCCAAGCGCATGTGCGGGAAGCCACAATGGTTGAGGGACTTCGTCCCATCCTAGGGGGGAGGAGTGTTGTGTATGTAACAGTATTACTTTAAGAATGTATGAATGTAACCTGACAACGATTACAATGTAACCCAGTTGTTTAAGGAACGCGAGTAAGCTGCCCATAGAGGGCAGCTGTGAGCGATCAGCTCACATGGTTCACATTCCCCAAATCACCGGCAGCCGCGGGAATCTTTCCCGCGCGAGGATCACCTGGAGAAGACGGGCGTGACTCAGAATGACGTCACGCCGGTAGCAGCCAATGAGCTACCATGCAACAATATTCAAATGTATTTACTGCAGTATAAAATGAGCTGTACCTCCGCCATTACCACATGTTCATCCTGACCATCATGAAATAAACCTGTGTTTTAGCCCCCACTGCGGCTCCTTCTTTGTCTTCCATGCAAGAAACCAAATAATCCTAGGTTGGCTTTTCTTTACATTTGATGATAAGAAAATGCAAAACTGTTCTCCTCAGTTGCAAGAAGCTGCAATAATTTCTGACACTCATGATGGGAGTTCTTGAATTGGCAAGAGCAAATTATGCATAAATTGAACAATTTCATAAAATATAGATAAACGCTGCTGCTTTGCTATGCAGACGTTTATTGATTAGAAATAGTGAAAGGGTTGTGTACCCCATTCTGAACAGTCAGTTCAAAAAGTCATGTCTGGACTTTGTATGTAAGAGTATGCATCTATAATTGTTTTACTTCTCAAAGGGAAATAGAAGTAGTTTTGTGGAGACATGGTTTCTGTGATTTGTACAGACATGATGAAGAAAAAAGTTATGGAGGCCAGAAATCAATGATAAAATTTCTCATTGCATTATCTTGTTGGGTTGAGAGAAGCTAAATGTAGTAAGTATTTTTCATATCCCTAAACAATGAAGGTCATTGTCAGATAGGGCCTAGATGCAGGAAAAGCAAGAGGTGGTTTGTTTTGCTCCAGTGATCTAACAAGGCCCATCACTAACAACATATTTTAATTAGGTTTTTCTGCCCACCCATAATTGGGATAAAGTCTTTAAAAAGTAAAAAATTGCCCTTAAACCTGTTAATGCTGTGCACCCTGGAAGTGAAAAATAGTACACAATGGCCCCCGTTATTTTCAGTAAATATGTGTAGGGAATCGATAACTGAGTAAGCAGAACTGGGCAAAGATTGTACCACAGTTCCACTAATTTGTGACACTTTTGGGTGAAATTTTTACTTGACTTAACTAGTCCAAAAATTAAAATGTTAGTCTCTTTTATGAATCTTTTACAGTATGGTCCATAACTGTGACAAAAAATAGCAGCTAATGGCAGCAAAGCTGTAGGAAGAAGATACTATGTTAAAATGGCTCTTGCTGTTACATATGATGGCATCTTTCTTGTGCAAGGACACTGAATTGGCAAAAAAGCAGGGGGGAAAGAATAGGGTCTTATTTTCATGGCAAGCCTGGAAATTTCACAACTTGTATGGGAGTTTTGGGACAATACATTCCATAATTTTCCACTCCATGAATTCCACTTGACAGATTGATACCTACACAGCCTAAATATGGTTCTACGAATACTTGGGAAATTGCAGAGAACATGAGATTTTGTGAGTATTTTTTCCCCACATGCCTAGTGGATAAATACGAAATCATAGTGACTAATATTGAAGCAGGAAAATTGCACTCTGTTGTATCCACGAGCACGATTGGCATAACTGTCCCTGACAGAGGTTACACCGGATGAGGCAGACCCCTGGTCACTGACCTCTGTGGGTACAGAAATTGGGGAGCGGATTAATAGTCATAAGATTGATTCACCCATATCTGACCTGGCAGGCAGTTCGGCAGGAGGAAGTTGAATATCTAACTCAAGTTAGGAATTAGGTAATTCCGCATTTGCAGATTAGCCCAAGCCCTAGCGCAAATAGTGGCCATGTTTACTCTTGTGCAAGCCATGAACAATGGATTTCCCCTGTCAGTATTTGCCTTAGTTAATTAACTTCCCCAAGAGAGATTCCCAATTAACCCGGGTAAACAGGTGATGTGATTTTCTGTCAGATGATGATTCTATCACACGCTGCCTTGAATTCCTATATATATGATGATGATTTTCCCTCAATAAACCACTGGTCTTCGCTCCATCTTGTCTCGTGTCATTACTTGACCAGTCTCCTCCGGGACCTCAAGGGCCGCTTCACGGCCCCAATCCAACAGCACTCCCTCTGGATCCCATAGCCTTAAATGCCCTGCTCCATGCAGTGTCTCTTAGACCATAAATGGCTGCAATGTTTGGAATTTGTCAAGCAATAGTTTGTGGTGCAAGGAAGGACTATATAACATGTATAAGAGTGTTGCATTTAAAATCTCCCCCCGCCCCCAATTGAATAGAAGACAAGCTACGTGATCTGCAGATGCCTAGAATTGTATTTATTAGCCACAAGTAGTGTATTGTCATTATAGCTGACGCACAAAAGCACGCCTCTTGTGCTTGCACATAAAAAAATGTAGCCTGTATTTTACATTTTGTAGTATACATGTTTCCTTGGAAAGAGGGATTCTATGAGTCCATTGTTAAGGATTAATGGCCAGATCACTTCATAAATCTCACACATGCTCTTAGAGAAAACAACAGCTACTTTAGGCGAACTCTCTGTGATGAGAGTTGATTAGAATATATGTGTACTTGGTTCATTGCTCCAAGCGCTAATTAGTGCTGCTGCATCAGTGAGCATTCCTATTTATTTATTTATTTTTGCACAAAATCCATGTTTAATTCACATTGTATTCCAGCAGACTAATCTGCTATCACACTGAATTAGTGTATACTGTACTAGCAAAAGAAGGAGCTTAAATCACATTTTATTTTATCACTCTTTAGGGTTTGAGAATATATGAATATACATTCTTACTGGCATCCCTGTTTTAAAGCATCAGCAAGGAACTGCCTAGTCTTCCAGGTTCTGTTGAGATTCTAAAAGTGGGCTGCGGTAGCTCAAGTGGTTAAGATGCTGAACTCGCTGGCTGGAAGATCGGAGTTTGATTCCCGGGTACTGGATGACAGAGTGAGCTTTTGACTCTATCCAAGCTCCTGCCAACCTAGCAGTTCGAAAGGAGAAAATTGCAAGTAGATAAATAGGGACCACTTTGGTGGGAAGGTAAACAACGTTTCATGCACACTTGTGTTGAGGCATGCCTGCCACATGTCCATGGAAACTTCTGCAGGTGCAGACAGCACTGGCTCTTTGGTTATAAACAGAGATGAGTACTGAATCCTAGAGTCGGATACAACTGGCTTTCAAGCAAGGGCAACCTTTACCTTTACCTAATTAATATTTGGTCAAATAAAAGTATGTTTTTATATTTTGTCATTCCAATGACAAGCTCAGTATCATTGCTCCAGCTTCATTTTGCAGTACTGTATTTAGAAAATACATTGTGTGGATAGAGGGTGTTAGTTTGATGTGACTATGTTCTGAACCAACCACAAATGAAGATACCATTGTTCTTGCCCTTTGACCATGTGCTACAAAGATACCATATACTGAAATTGTATTTAACACAGCTCCTGCCAACCTAGCAGTTCAAAAGCAAGAAATTGCAAGTAGACAAATAAGTTCTGACTGCTCCTTGGAAGGTCAAATAGTGAAGATGAAGCTAAAGTACTTTGGACATTAAATGAGAAGAGAGGATTCATTTGAGAAGGCCTTGATGCTGGGAAAGAAGAAGGGGTGGCAGAAAATGAAATGGCTAGATGGTATTGTTGATGCAATGGGCACAGAGTTGGGCAGGTTGAGAAGGATGGTAGAGGATACGGGTGCCTGGCATGCAATGGTCCATGGGGTCGCAAAAGGTCGGAATTGACTGTGCGACTGAACAATAACAACAAAATAGATACCACTTCAGTGGTAAGGTAACAGCATTCAGTGTGCTTTGGTGCCTCCCACATGACCATGGAAATGTCTGCAGGCACAGACGGCATTGGCTCTTTGGCTGTATACAGAGATGAGCACCATACCCCAGAGTCGGATATGACTGGCTTTCGAGCAAGGGCTACCTTTACCTACCTTTGCCTTTGTATTGTGCTAAGAGACTAATGTAAGGAATTGAACAATCTCACATGCTTCCTAACAAAGGATATGAAAGAGAGAAGAACTTTCACAAACAAAGATGTCTGTCTAGTGCCCTTAACCAATTAACAAGAGTTATTTTCCCCACCTCTGGCATTTGAGGCATGTTACAAACTTTTGCCCCTCCTTCTTCTGTCTGCCTTTGTTTCTATTGTTCTTTGTTAGTTCCTGACCAGGTTGGATCTTTGTAATTGTTTATCAGAAATTTAAGTAAAGATTTTTTTTCTACTTAAGGTGCTTTTAAAGATTTTTCTTTTCTATTTTAAGTGCTAGATAGTAAAGGGGAGCATTCTGAAGACTTGTAGGTCTCTTTTATGTTTCCTCCACTGTTTTTTCTTTACTTTAATTCTGCTAATTAAGAAATGAATTGGCCAACCTTACATAAGAACATAAGAACATAAGAACAGCCTTGCTGGAACAGGCCACAGCCCATCCAGTCCAGCATTCTGTCTCACACAGTGGCTCACCATTTCCTTCAGGGTATTCCCAAGGAGATGCCTTCACCTGCTTAGGATTCCCTGGAAATGGCATTGAGAGATATCCTGCCTATCTCTCCAACCCAGAGGTTGTCCTTAGGTAGCCATAATTATAGCCATTGATAGCCTTGTCCTCCATGAACTTGTCTAATCCTTTCTTAAAGCTGTGAAGACTGACAGCTGTCACCACTTCTTCTGGCAGGGAGTTCCATAGACCAGTAATCCTCTGGGTGAAAAAGTACTTTCTCTTATTTGTTTGAGAACTAGTACCCAAAAGTTTCATGGAGTGTCCCCTAGTTCTAGTGTTGTGCGATAGGGAAAACAGTTTTTCCTTATCTACCTTGTCCACACCGTGCATGATTTTATAAACTTCAATCAGGTCACCTCTTAGACGCCGTCGTTCAAGAGTGAAAAGGCCCAACCGTTGCAGCCTCAGATGGTAAGGAAGGTGTTCCAGTCCCCTAATCATTCTGGTTGCCCTCCTCTGTACTTTCTCCAACTCCATAATATCCTTCTGGAGGTATGGCGACCAGAACTGTACACAATATTCCAGATGGGGCCTCACCATAGATTTATAAAGAGGCAAAATGACACTTGCTGACTTATTTTCTATACCCTTCCTAATGATCCCTAACATTGAGTTTGCTTTTTTCACTGCTGAGGCACACTGGGTTGACACCTTCATTGAGCTGTCCACCAGGACACCAAGGTCCCTTTCCTGGTTTGTCGCAGAGAGTTCAGACCCCATCAGTTTATAAATGTAATTGGGGTTTTTTGCCCCAACATGCATCACTCTGCACTTACTGATGTTGAAGCTCATTTGCCACTGTTTTGCCCACTCCCCCAGTGTCAAGAGATCCCTCTGGAGCTCTTCACAATCTCTCACAGTTTTCACTACCCTGTATAATTTAGTGTCGTCAGCAAATTTGGCTACCTTGCTTTTTACTCCTACCTCTAGATCATTTATGAAGAGGTTGAAAAGCAGGGGTCCCAGTACTGAACCTTGGGGGACCCCACTCTTTACTTCCCTCCACTTGGAGAAGTGTCCATTTAGTGCTACCCTCTGTTTCCTGTCCCTTAGCCAGTTGCTGATCCAGGACAAGACCTGTCCCTTTATTCCATGACTGGTAAGTTTATTCAAGAGCCTTTGGTGTGGGACCTTGACAAAAGCCTTCTGAAAGTCCAGATAAACAATGTCAACTGGATCCCCCTTATCCACATGCTTGTTGACACTCTCAAAAAATTCCAACAGATTAGTGAGGCATGATTTGCCCTTGCAAAAGCCATGTTGGCTCTCCTTTAGCAGTGCCTTCTCTTCTATGTAACTATTAATTCTGTCTTTTAGGATGGTTTCCATCACTTTACCTGGGACACATGTCAAACTGACAGGCCGGTAATTTCCTGGATCACCCCTGGATCCTTTTTTGAAAATTGGTGTTACATTCGCTACCTTCCAGTCATCAGGCACAAAGCCTGATTTGAGGGAAAGATTATATATTTTGGCTAGGATATCAGCAATTTCATCTTTAAGTTCCCTGAGAACTCGTGGATGGATGCCATCTGGTCCTGGGGATTTGTTAGTGTTTAGCTTAACAAGACATGCAAGGACCTCCTCCCTGGTTATTTCTATCTTGCTTAATTCTTCGGTTTCCCTCCCTACGAAGATAGGCTCTGTTTTGGGCATGTGGTCTCTGTCTTCTTCAGTGAATACTGAAGCAAAGAATTCATTGAGTCTCTCTGCAATCTCTTGTTGTTGTTGTTCAGTCGCACAGTCGATTCCGACCCTTTGCGACCCTATGGACCATCGTTCTCCAGGCACCCCTGTCCTCCACCATCCCCCTCAGTCCTCCCAGTTCTGTGCCCATTGTGTCTACAATACCATCTATCCATCTCATCCTTGGCCTCCCCCTTCTTCTTTTGCCCTCCACCTTTCCCAACATCACGGCCTTCTCAAGTGAATCCTCCCTTCTCATTTGATGCCCAAAGTACTTTAGCCTCATCTTTACTATTTGACCTTCCAATGAGCAGTCAGTGTTGATTTCTTCTAAGATTGACCTATTTGTTCTCCTCGCTGTCCAAGGTACCCTCAAAACTCTCCTCCAACACCACATTTCAAAGGCATCTATTCTTCTGCGTTCAGCTTTCCTAATTGTCCAGCTCTCACATCCGTACATTACCACTGGGAATACCATTGCTTTGACTATTCTAATTTTTGTTTTCAAGGTGATGTCTCTGCTTTTCACTATGTTCCCCAGGTTTCTCATGGCTGCAATCTCTGTTTCCTCTTTAATAACCCCTTCCCTTCCATTGTCATCTAATGGTCCAATGGCCTTCCTAGTTGGGTTCTTACTTCTAATGTACTTAAAGAAGTCTTTGTTATTTCTCTGAGTATTTTTAGCTATACGCTCCTCAAAGTCTTGCTTTGCTTTCCTGATTGTTGCCTTGCATTTGTTCTGGCAGAATTTATGTTTCTGCCTGCTGTCCTCATTTGGACAAGCCTTCCATCTTCTAAATGAGCTTTTCTTGCTCTTGATCACTTCCCGAACAGCTCCTGTAAGCCACATCGGAGTCCTCTTGGACCTGGCAGTGCCCTTTTTCCTTTTGGGTATGCATTCCAATTGAGCCTCTGTTATTGTTTTTGTAAACAGCCTCCATGCCTCTTGGAGTGTTTGGACTCTCTCAATTTTCCCTTTCAGTTTCTTTTTTACTAGTTTCCTCATCTTTGGGAAATTTCCTTTTTGAAAATTTAAGGTCTCTGTGTTAGATTTTATCAGTGACTTGCGGTCTATGATCAAGTTAAACATAATTGAGTTGTGGTCACTGTTCCCTATTGGATCAGTCACATTAACATCTTGCACCAGATCCTGAGTATTACTCAGAATCAAGTCAAGGATTCTTGTACCTCTAGTTGGGTCTTCAACCATCTGTCCCAGGGAACAATCATTGAGCATATCTAGGAACTTTATCTCTTTATCATGTGCTGAACAACAGTTCACCCAGTCTATGTGAGGGTAATTGAAGTCCCCCATTATAACCAGGCTTCCCTTCCTGGATGCCTCCTTTACAACATTCTCCAACTGCCAGTCTCCCTCAAGAGTTTGGGTCGGAGGCCGATAGTATATGCCTACTGTTAGACCATCCTTGTGGCCTGGTACTCTTACCCACAGAGCTTCTAATGGTGACTCCAAATCACCTAGATATTCCAATTCATACAATTTTATCACTTCTTTGACATACAAGGCTACACCACCTCCTGTTTGCCCCTTCCTATCCTTCCTGTACAGTTTGTAGCCTGGGATAACTGTATCCCATTGGTTATCATCCGTCCACCAGGTTTCAGTGATACCAATAATATCAATATTTTTATCTATTGCTAAGTATTCCAGCTCCCCTATTTTGTTCCGGAGGCTTCTGGCATTTGTATACAAGCATTTATATATGCTTTCCTGATACAGTCTTTTGAGTCTAGTTGCATTGTTAGACTGCCTCTTGCATCCTTCTGCTAGAGTGCTGGTGACTAGCTCCTTGCTCTGCTCAGTAATTTTTGCATCCTCCTCACTACTCAAGTACACACTTTCCCGAACCGGATGCTGCCCAGCTCCTGTCGGCTTTCCCCCAGTTATCAGTTTAAAAGCTGCTCTGCAGCCTTTTTGATGTTGAGTGCCAGCAATCTGGTCCCATCATGGTTTAAATGCAACCCATCCCTCCTGAACAGATTTGGCTTGTCCCAAAATGTTCTCCAGTTCCTGACAAATCTGAAGCCCTCCTCTCGACACCACCGCCTCATCCACGCATTGAGGCTTCTGAGCTCTGCCTGCCTGGTAGGTCCTGCGCGAGGGACAGGCAGCACTTCTGAAAATGCTACCTTGGAAGTCCGGGACTTCAATCTTCTTCCTAACAACCTAAATTTGGCTTCCAGGACAGACCGCTTGGCCTTCCCAACATCATTAGTACCAACGTGTACCATGACAACTGGCTCGTTCCCAGTTCTCTCTAACAATCTATCTAGATTTCTTGTGATGTCTGCAACTTTTGCACCTGGCAGGCAAGTCACCATACGGTTATCATGTGCATCACAAATCCATTTCTCTGTATTTCTAATTATTGAATCGCCTAGTACAAGGAGCCTCTCTCCTGCAATCTGTTCATCTACATGCACCTCATCAACCATATTAAGGGAGAGAACCTCAGTTTGTTCCTGTTGTTCATCTTCCTGGGTCTCATCAAGTGTGATGAAGGAGAGATCATCAGGTGGAACCAGTTGTTCCTCTGTGTGTTCCTCATCAGGTGTGATAAGGGAAAGAGCCTCAAATTTATTCTGTAATTTCAGACTCTCAGAGTGATCCCCTACTCTTCTCCTCCTTTGAGTCACATTCCTCCAACCATCTCCCTCCTGAGTTAGTGAAGGGCCTTCTCCCTCAGAACTGTGCCCTGTCACTTCTTTGTCCAGCATAGTCTGCTCCGCTCTGTCCAAGAACAGCTTCTAGTATATATTTAATTCCCAGTAGATTGTAGCCTAGTTTAGCCAAGTGTGTAGTCCAGGCAGACAGAGAGATAGCTTACAAGAACTTTTAAGGGGTGCATGTGTATTGTTCTAAAAATATTGTGATTCCCCCCTTCCAGCCCAACTAAATCACTACTAGCTAAAGAAAGAGCTACTAGTTTTGCTCATTTTTATACTCTTATTTCTTAGATCAGAAAGATGGATTTTGATCATACTAAAGGTTTCTCTGGAAAACTTCCAAATGACTTCTATAACTTTCTCCCAATGGAAAAACAAGCTAAAAGCTAATTTAAGAGTCTTATGCTTACACGAATGTTTAGAGATTGAAGAGCCACCAGGAATGATTTTTGAGAGATCCTCAGACCAACAAATGCTTTATATTAGGGGTGCCCAAACTTTTTGGGCTGAGGGATGGTCATGTGGTTCAGTGGCCCAGTCACGTGGTTCCTCCCACTGGAAGTGGAAGTAAAGCACACCTTGCCATCTGTTTTGCAACAGATATTTTTTACAACAGGATGAGATAGATTTTAGGCTGCCATTTTCTCTGCTTAAACCAGAGGTGCACAAACTATGGCCTATAGTCCGGATCCAGCCCCTGACGCCAATTCATCCAGGATGTGCCACTCTCGTCATTCCTGGAAGTGCAAGTAAAACATGCCCAACTGGGTTTTACTTCCACTTCTGTGAGCGACGAGGGTGGCGTGGGCTTGATGAATTGGTGTCGGGGGCTGGATCTGGCCCACAGGCCATAGTTTGGACACCCCTGGTTTACATAGATATGAGTAAGGGAGCAAAACAGATGCTGAATGCTCTGTAAAGATCTTATGGTTTGACTAGTTTTAAAATACAGACCAGAAGGATAAAATGGTCATGCTGAGGCTAGATTCAAAAGAAGAAAGTAAAAATCATACAGCTACTTTGTTAAACTACATTTACCAACTTCAGCTTGTCTGGCTTTAAATTCAATTATAAACAAAGACCAGATTTCCACTTAGTAAAAGATTTTATGCTTTTGTATCTCTTATGAATAGCAAGGAATTAAGTTTTGAAGAGACATTCAGTTTTTTGAGAGAAGCATGCATAGATCAGAGGAGATCTCCTGGGACAAACTCAGGTCAAAATGGCTCAAATTACATGGTGAATAAGAAAGACAATAGAAAAATCACACCCCACAGCCAGTCACACAGTTTCTGGAACTGTGGTAGGAAAGTCCACCTAGACAAAGAATACCCATCCCCAGAGCCTATTTGACCAATACTAGCTCTACCAATTTGGATTCAAAAGAACAAAGGAAGCATCTGAGGGCTGACTCTAGCAGAGAGAGAAAAGAGAAATCAAGTAAGAATTTTAAACAGAGAGCATGCATGGCTTATAATTCTGAACAGAAATCAGCTGACAGGATCATAGTTACAGCATGTACCAGTCACTGCACACATGAAAGAGAATTTTTTATTACCCAAGATGGGAGTGCTGGTGGAAATATTCAGATGGCTAATGATAACTCTATATGCATAGTGGGGAAAAGACATTGAGATCTTAGAAGGCGAACTATCTAATGAAATCAGTCAGAATACCCGAAGTGATTTTCTGTATGCAGTGCAAAATGTTGAGTGCATCAGCCTCAGTGACAAAGGGTTTTCCATACATATTGAAAGCGGAGGACGCATAGTAAAGAAAGAAAGAAAAAGAAAGAAAGAAGAGAGATATTTTCAAGCTTTGTCTACAAACTGATTCTTTAAGCCCATAAAGCTAACACAAGGCAACTCCAAAAAGAGGATGCCATCAATCTAGGGATGTGGCACCACTGCTTTGCACACCGTGATTCAAAGGCAATCCTCTAGCTGCAGAACCACAGACTTGCTAGAGTCATCAGATTAAACCTATTGGGTGTAAACAACACAACCAGGTGCATTTGTTGTATCATAGAAATTCATTCCGACTAAGGAGCACCAAGATGCTGGACCTAATATATACTGACCTGTGTGGGACACCAAATATGCTATCACTAGGACACAACAAATGCTTAAGACGTACATGCCCGTGGTCAGGGGGTGGGCATCAGCAGGTTCGCACCAGTTCGCCAGAACCAGTAGCAGAAATTCTGGCTGGCCCCACCAATCCAAGTTTTGAAATAAAGTACTGTAGTCCTAATTCAGGTGCAATGCAGGACTTTCCCCCTGGCCATGCCCACCATACCACGGGCACAGTGTGGTAGTAAAAAAAATTTGAGCCCACCACTGCCCATGGTCAGCCATAAGTTTGAAAGAATACCCAAGGCTCTGTAGACTGGCAATGGTGCTGAGCATCTCACACCACACACAAGCTTTCCTGGAAGAAGGTGGAATGTTGCACAGGAAGAGCGCTGCACATATCCACGAACAGAATTGAATGGAAAGGAAAGTGAGATCTCTTTTGGAAATAACAACATACACACTTGCAGATGCAGAATTGCCTAGCAAATTGTAGGTGTTTGCAACCTCTACAGCAGGTTTAGGTAAGGTGATGCAGCTCAGTGCTTGTAGAGCAACAAAAGAAATGGACATTTAACCTTTATTCTTGACTGTATAGATGACCTAATTAAAGTTACTCATGGAGAATGGGAGCAAAAGAGATTCTATGCTACCCTAACAAAGAAGTAAAAATCAGAGAGCTAGGAGATGTGACACACTATCTGAGCATTCAAATAGAAAAAGGAGGCTGTTGGCTCATATTTGTTGAACCAGAAACAAAAGATAATAGAGCTTGTGGACACACTAGACCTCCAGGATGCCCACAGTGTTGCAACCCCCCCCCCCCATGCAAACAGACTTTCTGAAAGGTAAAGATGAAACCGAACCTCTTTCAAATAATAGCAAGTACAGAACATTTATAGGAAAGCGTTTGTGCTTAGATGAGATATAACTACTGCTGTAGGAATACCGAACAGAAAGGTTCATCAACACAGAGTGACTGGACAACTATAAAAAAGGTAGCTAAGATACTTGAATGGATTTTTATTTTATTTTAACCCAAGACTGCTAGCCAGCAGAAACCCCAAACTTGTAGGGTATACAGATGCAGGCTGGACAGAGAACAGCTCATCCAATAGAAGTTGAAGAGGAATTTGTACATGTCTCAGAGCATAGCCTTTTGTATGAACAGGTCAGCTAGATTGGTCAGTGTGGATGGAAAATACTCTGAAGATTCATTTTCTTTACATCCCTGAGTAACAGGCTGATGTTCCTGAAAGCAGTGGGGATATATATTTTCCATAAAGATAGGGGTGGGCTTTGGTGTTGAGTCTGTCCTTTTGATAAAACCCTAATATTCCCAGGAGTTTCCAGATTTGTATTTGAAATATGTGTGAGTGCATACACACATTCAGATCTAAGAACATTTTTTTTATTTCAAGATGTGGGGGCAGGAGGCAGAAAAAACTCTTGCATAAACTATTTCCATCCCATTCTTGCATGTATCCCATGGATCTTACACTTAATTTTTAATGAATCTAAGCATCACATTTCAAGCCAATATGGTGGGTTTGACAAACCATTTTAATAAGTCTAATTTAATTAAAGTAGGAATTAACCACATATGCTGACATATCTGACTGATACCAATTAAGGGTAAAATGCTTAGCTAGATCATAATGTAGAGCTAGTAACAGCATAAACTGTGGGAAGGCATCTGGCAATCCTAAACATATTGTAAACAAAAGCCTCTTTGCTTACTGAGAGACAACGCTTGATTGTGGGCATGCGTAGAATAGTGAAAAAGTATTCTCCTTATTTGGGTTCTGACTTTCTGATTGGCTCTGTGCCTTAAGTTTTGTTTCTGTTAAGTTTCGTTTCTGAGATACTCTGCTTGAATAAAGAGAAGCCATTAGTATCCTTTGTTCAGCCAAAGACTGCAGTCGTGTTTTCTCTCTGTCTCTTTTTTCCTTCTTACTCCGTCTAATGAAGCTGGACTTCATCAGACCTTTTAACTCTCTCTCTCAAAAGATCTGGGGCTATAAACTGCTGCTTCATGAGACTGATTGAAGAGATCTTTACATGAATCAGATTCCTACAAGTGGCGCTCCGTGGGAGGCTGGCTTTGAACTACAATGAGAGCCTTCTTTGAAATCTGCTTCAGCAATTAGCACCTAATTATCACCTCATCGACCGGGACAAGGTCTCACTCACTCGTGACCAGAGGAAAGGTCATTCGAGCGCTCGAAATTCATCCAATTCTACATTGGGTCCCAAAGGGTAAGTGAAAAACAATTTAATTATGGGATGTGTGCTGGCGTCGCAAATGCAGGAACTTTGTAAAGATATCTCAGATCTTTTGCATATGAATGGACGAATGGCTGATGAGAAGGAAATACAAAAGCTAGTCAAAGCTATAGAAAAAATCTGTCCTTGGTTTAAATATGAATGTTTGGACTTAAAACAGTGGAATCAGATTGGGAGAGAAATGCAGAAGCATAATGGAATTTCTGTTTCAGTGCAATTTACGTGGGAGGAAGTTAGAAACTGCCTTCAAAGACTTACTCCAAGAAATATGTTATTCTCTCAGAGGCTTGATGGCCCCCTCCCACAGCTTTTGCCTCCAGCCAAGGGAGGGGGTCCAACTGCCCCTCCATCATATGAGAAGCAACAGCATAAGCCCCCTGATGAAGGGGATGGGGATGGAAAAGGAGATGGGACATTATATCCTGCCTTGCAGCAATCAAGCACTTTTAGCCCTACAAAAGACCTGTTCTCTGCTGCTTTACCTGCAGCTGTGCTGGATGTGGAATCTCCTGAGATATATCTAGTGAACAGAGAGGCTCTGGCAAATGGGAATGCTGCAATACTGCCTGTCGAGTCTAAAAAACAACTAGTGCCAGCTGATGGGGAACAAATGGTGGGGACCTCATCACTGATTGAAGCTATTAATGCATGCAAAGTGGCAAGAAGCAAGGAGTGTGATTCAAAGAGCAGCATAGGAGATCTCAGTCCGCCCGTGAAGCAACCCTCTTCACAAAAGCAGGAGAAGCTGAGTGGTAAACTTGATACCTCACGTTTGGGCAGGAAGATCCTACAGAATTGGGAGGATTGGGAGGAGGAATTGGGAGGAGGAATGCACAAAACCCAAGCCCAGAAAGGGGTGCAAGTACAAACTAACAGATGCAGTTTGTCATAGAATTGAGATTCAGATGCTGCAAATGAAAGAAATCCAGAGGAAGAGGGGGGTGAATCCTGCCTGTATGGACAGCAGGCTGTTGCAAAAATACAAGGAGGGAGAAGACATACAGTTTTTGGCTGATTTTGAATTGCCCAACCCTCAAACAAAGAGATCCAGAATGAGCTGTTCCAAGTTTCAAGCATCAGGATTGCAGGGAAAGCAACTTGGAATTCCCTGTGATTTTCTTCTGTGTGAAATTGCTTGCAAATTCTGGAGAAGTTCTTTGTGCCTGCCTTAATGCAGATGGGTGTGGCTGGAGCAAGAAGGAATGTGTGTTTGCTTGAAAAGCTGAAAAGGGGGGTCTGGTTGTCTTGTGAAGTCAGTGAGACTTAATTTATGGCTTAATTTCAACCTTTGCCATGCCAAGAACTGTGCTGGAGAGAAGAGAGTGTTTAAGAAGAAAGCTTCAATCAACGTTTGGACTTTTAATTTGGACATTTTAATTGGACTAAAAAGAAAAAAGTTTGTGTGGACTGTAAAGAAGAATTGGCTTTGTTTGCATTTTAAAACCTGAAAACCTTTTTAAAGCAACCTGCTCATGCTATGAGTGTGAAATGTTCTAATGATATTTGTACTGTATTGATTTACCATGCTATGCTGGTTTTAAGTTATTGAATGCAATGGAGACCTTACTCATGTAAGGAAGAAGAGAAATGTTCATGTTTTGTTCATGCTTAAATGTTTGCTTATTCTCTTGCAGGGGAAAGACCTGTCCTTGCTTATGTTATGTTTTACCTTATGAAACTGCATATCTCAAGGTACCTTCAGAAGTACATGGAAGAGTTTTCAGTACCCTACACATGTAAATGGGTTTGTGACATTGCATTTGTGTTATACATCAGGCATGTTTCACGTTTAGTTATATGGTACTAGTAATAACAGGGCATGCTCCTGTTTCTTAGGGGAGTGTCTTCCTAAGCCATTGGTCGTTTATTGGCAACAAGGGGATCCTGAGTGGAAGGATTCCTGCTGGAGCGATCCGCCCATGGAGGGAGAAGAAGGTTACTCAGCTCCAGGATGGTGGTTCACCAGTAGACTAACTTTGCTGACATTTGTTCTTTTCTTTCTTACTGTGCTTCCAGCTGTAAGAACAATACCTCATGGGGGCAACCCCAACTTTTGGATTCGTCATGCTAACTATATGTTTGAGGTGCATGGAAAGAATGCAACATTATACTATGAGCATCCACTGGCAGTGTCTCAAATGGCCTTTCTTCCGGCATTGTTCAACATGCCAGAGTTGGTTATTGGACATTTGCAACATGTTGATAGGTCTACACTCTTCTCTAATCCTCCAGAACAATTTAACAACACCCGCTGGCGAAGCATGACATTCAAGAAATACACTAAAGGACTTTGTTTCTGCTGTCATAGTTCTGGAGTCTGGAATAGTAAATGGAAGTACTGGACTCAAGCAAAAAGGGTTTTGCAGAATGTAGGCAATTATAGGGTTGCGATGATTATTTTTGGTTATGGGGTAGTTATAACAGTTCTTATAAGCTTAATTATACCTTGTTTAACACTACTATTGAAGATATATATGATGTGTTTCCTATGTTTACTCCTGATTATTCTGCTATAGATAGTGGTTCAATTTGCAATGGATGGCAAATTAAGGATCCCAACATGTGGTTCTTTTTTAATGGAGTTGCCACGAAGTTCCATCCAGGACAATATCAATGTGCAGCATTGGGTTATTTTACCTTACCCGTACAAGTGCAAATGCCGCTTCAGGCAGATGCACGGCGCCGGAGAGCTGCTGCCGGCCCGATGGGTTCTGGTTGCAATGATGAAGTGATAATCGATGTTCAGCTTTCTGATGGTAGCTCCTGGGGGAGAGCTATAGGGGGTGTTATCACTGGAGCACTCACATTGGGATCATACCCATGTGTCATTTCCCAGGAGAATAGAAGGTCCATTTTGGGACTCACCTGTAGGCTGGAGAAATCAATCAATGCCACAGGGAGGGTCATACGGGATCTTCAAATGGAAATCACTGAGCTTCATCAAGACCAAATGCAGGACAGACTAGCCATAGATTACCTGTTAGCAAAATCCGGAGGATTTTGTAAACTGGTCGGGAACCAGGGATGTCGGGTAAAATTCCAGGATCTGAATAATACTATTGAGAAAGAACTTCAGAATTTACAGGAGAGCATTACTAACAATGTACGCACTGATGTTAATCTCTTTGATTGGGTGACTTCTTGGTTGCCTGATTTATCTGTCCTTAGACAAGTTTTCTTTTATGGGTTCATTATTATTATCTGCCTTATACCTTTGTGTTTTTGCATTAATTGTATTCCTAATCTTATTTCTATGTGTAACGCATGTCCACTGCGTAGAAGGGAGACATCGGGTTTTGCACGACGGCAATTGTACTCAATGAGGTATCATCCTCCGGAACAAAGTACCAGGAGTCAGGAGGGGTACGATGTCCAGGAGGACAGTGATGATGTATATGGAGGAGTAGTTATGGAGTATGATGACATGCAGGGGTATGATTAGCCGTCCCTCTCTCAAATTTTAAAAATGAAAAAGGAGGACATGTGGGAAGGCATCTGGTTTCTGTCTTGCCTGTCTTCCTAAACATATTGTAAACAAAAGCCTCTTTGCTTACTGAGAGACAACGCTTGATTGTGGGCATGCGTAGAATAGTGAAAAAGTATTCTCCTAATTTGGGTTCTGACTTTCTGATTGGCTCTGTGCCTTAAGTTTTGTTTCTGTTAAGTTTCGTTTCTGAGATACTCTGCTTGAATAAAGAGAAGCCATTAGTATCCTTTGTTCAGCCAAAGACTGCAGTCGTGTTTTCTCTCTGTCTCTTTTTTCCTTCTTACTCCGTCTAATGAAGCTGGACTTCATCAGACCTTTTAACTCTCTCTCTCAAAAGATCTGGGGCTATAAACTGCTGCTTCATGAGACTGATTGAAGAGATCTTTACATGAATCAGATTCCTACAATAAACTAATTTCCAGAGTATCGATTTCTGCTTTATAACAAAGTGTATGAAAAATGTAGGCATTTGCTGCTTACCAGTTGTAATGGTATAAGTCACAAGTTATTCAACATGGAGTTTCTTTGGTTTTTAAACTGCCTTAGCATGTAGCTTTGCTTCTTTGCAAAGGCCTCATAGCTCTTTCTTCTGTGCTTATCAAGCAGGTGGGCTTAGAAGAAGCTTCTCAAAGCTTCAGGCCTATGTTTTGTCTTCTTCCCCAGGTCTGGAATGTCCATTTATGTCAACACCCAGAGCCTGGGAACACCAGACATTTGTTATGGGAACCAGTGGTTGTTTATACAAACCCTGGGCTCTAATTGGCTGTATGCTAATTAGGAGGGCCAAGCTCATGTCTTTCCTATAGGCACATGGGTTTGGGAGTGAGAGTTTGGGGGTTCTGAGAGTTACACTTCAGAAGGGAAAGGGGGACTCTAACATCGACCCCTTACTCCAACCCAAGCTTAGTCATTACCTAGAGTAGTCAGGTTTTCCTTTTATTTCTGGGGGAAGGTCTGAGGTTGGATTTCCCTACCTGTACTTTTTGATTAGTATTTTTGTATGCTGTACTTCTGTATCCTGAACCAACAGAAGAACTGTTATTTCTGCAATATTCTTTGAGAACAATAAACATCTTTACTTCATCAACAACACTTGTTCTTTGGGAAAGGGGGTAAGTTAAGCCATAAGCCACACACTACAACATTTAATACAATACTCTCCATAATACTTGCTGGGCTCTGTTAATACAGGTAAGCCCCAGGTTGTTGCTGCAGAAGGATCTGCAGGATGGCACATAGGCCTCCTGGAGCTCGGGGTCTTTGGGGGAGTTCCATAGGGCAGACTGGTAAAATGGCAGAGCCCCAAGGGCAAGGTCAAAGCCTATCTGTCACATCAGTTACAGCCACACATACACATGATGGAAGACTTGCATTTATTATGCATCAGTTTCATTGTGAGAGAATGTCTCTTGAAGATATTATTTTAAAAAACACCTTATCTCTGTGAGTCTGTTACAGATGCTGTTATCCCTGCAGCATAAGGGCTTGCTTCAAACATTCTCCTTTTCTGTCAGCAGGACTGAGACAGTGTATTATAACAAGCATCCTCCATAACAAGTGTTCACAGGCATTTATAGCTTTAACATGTGCAGCCTGCAAGATTCCTTGCCAGGATTATGATGCTGCTTCTGCAAGAGCTGTTCTACTCCGTTGAGCCCAATTAGACTTTCTGCCCTACAGTCGGAGTCTTGGTTTTCTCTCTAAAAGCTCCTTTCTCCTGTGGGCATTTCTTGGGGGGAAGACAGGTGTGGGTGAACAGGAGCATATTTTTCTTTTGAGGGGGAAGTAAATTACCTTCAAAATTTGAAAGTTGTTTTAAAAGAGAGGAAGGGGAAAAAATCTTTAGTTTTGAAAAAATTAAAGCTGAACAGTGAGTTCAATTTCTCCTAATGTGACAACAATAAGGATCCACCATCCTTTTCCCCATGAGATTTGATACCTTTACTCTTTCAGACCCTTAAGCTATAAGGAGAAATTTATTGGTAAAGTCTGATCTCCTATTGATATATTTAGATTCACAGAAGAACACATCCACTACACAGAGACACAAAGATAACAAAGACAAGCTTAAGAACTCTTTGCTTGTACTTAGTGGAAAATAAGACATGCCTCTGTATAGCACATGTGGTTTCCTCCCCCACCCCCCACAGAAATCTCAATTGTTCCAGAATTATGTTCTCCTCATGATGTAATTCCCAAACCGGTGCATAGCTTCTTGTAAATAAGGGACAGAAAAAAACTATCAGATTATTTTTTCATCCAACCCAGTTTTTTCCAATTTGATTTTGCTTAGGGACTTCTTAATAGTTTCCTGACTCTTCCTACAGGAGATCGCAGGTACTTAAATCTGTTCCTTCTGTATGCAAAGCATGAGCTTTAACATTATGCTGTGGTGAGCTGCTTTACTCTAAGCAGTGTCCCCCATCAGAAGGGCGGGATATAAATCCATAAATAATTATTTTGATTGCAAATTAGCATTTCCCTTTCAATCGGCAATTAAGTTATTTGACCACCCACCAGGAATGAAAATATGACAGAGGGAAAAAGAAGAATTAAATGGGCACAACTTAATTATCATAAGAAAACTAAAAAGTGAGTACCATCATCTGAGTCCCTCTACGACATTTCAGACAACAGTGGAGCTGCTGAGTCCCCTGTTGTGAACATATAAAGAGCAAGGGCAGTTTACTGTGTGAACAGACCATAGCAAGTTGTTGACTTTCCATCAGCTGTATAAATGAAGATTTGTTGAAATGGCCCTGGCTTGTAATCCCTACATGTAATGTAGCTACCCAAATTCATGGGTCAATCCATTTCAGTGCTAAGTTGGAGTACACCCTAAAGATCACATTCTATGATGGAAGAATATCAAACATGTGTTGGACAGAAGGTACAACCTGAAATGTTTGAGTGGGGACAGGAATGATAGCCCTTTTATAGCCCTTTTACCTGTCTGCCCTGTGACAGGGTCTCTTTTCCATCAAATGAAAAGTCCTCTTGTATCATTCATTACTCAAAGAGAGTGAGTTTAAAGAAATCTATCTCCCCTATTAGATTAAATGTTCAATGAATGAGAAACAAGCCATGAATTCTTTGCATATTTTATTTTTTCATTTTGATTTCCAACTCACACACATCTGGCATATTTTACATCTTTGCAATAAAACATGGTTACAATAGCTTAAGGAATTTATATATCCAAAATATTTCACCATGATCTTGAGATGAAATGAACTTATCTTCCAGATGTTCAATATTCTCCCAATTCTAAGCTACAAACTCAAGATATTGCTTACAGACTGATGATGAATAACTTAATCATTACATTGATGCCCCATGATTTCAGAATCTTATAAATACAAACAACGATGAAGAAGGTATTTAGTGCTAAAACTTACTAATACAAGGTGGATAACAAATAAGAATCACATCAATAAATAATGATATGTTCCTGGTGCAAAGTGCCAGTACAAATAATCCATTACCTTGTTTTATGTTTTTTAAATAAATGACTGCAGGTGAGTGTAAAGTCTGAGAAAATTACATTCCTGTTACATGCCTTATAGCCCTACCGACACAATATGTACATCTATGACAATACAGTCACCAAATATACAAAGAAGAAACATGAATTAAAGTGTATATACCCCTGGGTATGATACTTGATCCACAGAATGTGTGGCAAATTATTCTGATAGTCATTATTACATTGTTGTCAAACATGGATTGCCTTCAATGGAGAATGTCGATTAACATGTGACTTTCATAAGAATGTAAAAGAGCTACCCCATTGAAGCTACAGTTGCCTTTAACCAAGCTTTATTTTCAAGGAAATGAAGAGAAAATTGCAATTGCTCTCTCTCTTTCTGCAATGTACAGTATGCCAAATGTGATGAATCTAGAAGTCTAGCACTCTTGCTTTGGTGGGCGTCATTAAGCACTGTAGCATGACATCTCTTCTGCATTCCTACCTATCTATCACATTACTAAATTATGGAGGGAAGAATTTTTTTTAATAATGCATTAATATGGCAAATCATGGCTTCATATCCAAATGCTTCATGTCATGAGTGAAACTCAATTCAGAAAGGGTGGCTTCGGATTGAAAAGTGCAAACCGTGTTTAGTGGCAATGACGTAATCATGGTTCACACCCCATTTCAACCCTTGAATGCAAGCTGGACGCTTATACAGCTGTTCAACCTGTGATTGTGGCTGTTTCATCAAGACACCAGGTTTTAAAGTACATGCAAGTTCTAACTCCACAGCAAAATTAAGAAACATTTTTTGTTCTTTATACAAGGTTTTACTTTTACAAAAGTATCCCTTTAAAGTTAAGATGTGCATCTGATGTACAAAGTATCAAACATAGGTTCTTTCCCCCCCCCCTCCTTTTAATTATTGTCATCTTGAAAAGAGGCTGGAAATGGGAAATGTATGCTGGGTTCATGGCCTAAACATTGTAACAGCCAGACACAAGGTTCTTCAGAATATTCAAAAGTCTCTTGCGATGTATTCTACTGCCTTTTCTCAGTAAACAAAGGTATATGAAATAATTACCAAAACATCTCTAAGTCATTATAATTTACATGATACAAGCTTGCTTCTGCAGCAGCTGGTGTTTGGTTGTGAAAAATAACCACACAAAGTAAAATGGTTGCTGACTACAATGTACAGCTATTGCTGGGTGTAATGGAATGTACAACGGAGGTCAATGTAGATTTTTCTCTCTCCACCAGAGATGACGCCTTTCAACAGCACTTATGCGCTCAGCTTCACCTTGGCTTTCAGTTCTTTACTCTGGTTCAATATCTATTCTGATGCTCATAATGCCACCGATTAAAATCTATATTAAAAGCTACAATGCTGCCAGAAGCCATGCCGGTAATTAAAGTCCTAGAAAAGAGACAGAGATTGTTCATAATGAGACATACATTTAAAAAATGTTCATATCTTTTCAGGCTTTCTAATTAAAATTATGCTAATTCCAAAGTCAGCAGACATAGAAGGCAAGTAACATATACACCTTTCACAGACAAAGGCTGAAATGGCCAGGTCTATGTGAGTGATTTCCCCACAGAAGGATCTGGTTTACAGAGATTGGGAAACAGACGTAACAGTGGCCCTTCGCTTTGGGTGCGTCAGGCCCCATCTGTGTGGAAGACAAGCTCCTTGCAAAGAAGAAAAGTACCAAGAGGCCGACAACACCATAGATGAACTCACTAGCAGACAATAATAACTGAAACTAAAGATTTTTACTACCACAATGTGGGCGTGGCCAACTCTTTGGGTATGGCCATGTGACTGGGTGGGTGTGGTTAAACTGCTGTATTTTAATGTGAGATTTTGTGGATTGAATCCACTTCGACAGACCATTAGTTAGCAATTACACTTCAATGCTCTAATTTTCCTTTAAAGAGTAACTGCAGCAGAGTAACAGCTGGCTCAGCCCGGGCGCCTGGACCCAGCAGGAAGGATGTTGGAGCCACGTCCAGAGTGGGGTGGGAGGAGGAGGAGGGTGGGGCAGTGGGCGGGCCCAGTCAGTTTTACTACTGGTTCTCCTGAACCTGTCCAAACCTGCTGGAGCCAGTGGTGGGCTCCCAAAAATTTTACTACCACACTGTGGGTGTGGTATGGTGGGCATGGCCAGGGAGAAAGCCCTGCATTGCACCCGAATTAGGACTACTTTATTTCAAAACTTGGATGGACGGGGCCAGCCAGAATTTCTGCTACCAGTGCTGGCGAACTGGTACGAACCTGCTGATGCCCACCACTGGCTGGAGCCCACCACAGAGGGCAATGTATCTTTCCTTGGGTGGGGCAAGCTGAAATCACAACAGTAATGACACCTGCTGAAGGCTAGTATAGGTAAAGGCCTTCTTTGCTAGAAATCCAGTTGTGTCTGACTTTAGAGGGGGCGTATTTATCTCTGTTTTCAGCCAAAGAGCCAGCGCTGTTCGCAAACATTTCTGTGGTCATGTGTCAGGCATGTCTAGACACTGTAACACACAGAACTCTGTTGCCTTTCCCACTAAAGTGCTACCTCTTTATCTACTTGCAATTTCTTGCTTTCGAACTGCTAGGTTGGCAGGATCTGGACAGATGACGGGAGCTCACTCTGTCATGCAGCACTCAGTTCTTACCTGCTGACCTTCTGCCCATCAAGCTCAGTAGCTTAAATACTAAGCCTAACCCCCTTCAAAAATTATTTCTACTGCATCTTGTCTTCCCAAGAAAATTTTAAGGCATCAATGGTAAAATCTTGGTTATGTGACACAGACTCAGCCTGTGAAGACCTCTTCACTAGGACCATGGAGACACCTCTCAGGAAATGTTCTAAGTGGCCCTTACCTTTCTCAAGGGGAATGTGAGGTCACAGCTTATCAGCACTTAAATAATTTTATAAGGTCCCATGAAATCGATAAGAAGAGTTTCTCACACCATACTATATATTTTGATATACAGTGGTACCTCAGATAAAGTCCAATTCGGATAAATTCCAATTCAGATAAAGTGATGCATCGCATAAAGTCCAAAACCACTAAAAAAAATGGACGTTATCTGAGGTATTTGGTATAGGAACCTCGGATAACATCCATTTTTGGATGTTATCCAATGCATTGCCCATTTGATTCGGATAAAGTCCAAAATCGGATAAAGTCCAAATTTGTGGAATGGAGTTTGGACGTTATCCGAGGTTCTACTGTAGACTCAAATATAAATGTACCAGTTTAGTTCTCCCTTTCAGATACAGAGGGGTAGAGGCTAAGTAAAAAAAGCAGCAAATTCTCACAAGTTGTGGGAGAAGTCATAAATGATCCAGTAAAATTGGACTGAAGTTCTCAACAAAATCTGTACACGAACCAAGAAGTAACAGTTAGGACAGAACATGGAATGACAGAGTGATTTGGAATAGGAAAAAGAGTAAGACAAGGCTGCATTTTATCACCCTGCTTATTCAATCTGTACACAGAGCACAAAATGCACAATGCAGGGATGGAGGAATCACAATATGGGATCAAAATTGCTGGGAGAAACATCAACAATTTGAGATATGCAGACGATACCACCCTAATGGCAGAAAGTGAGGAAGACCTAAAGAACCTCTTGATTGGATTGAAGGAGGAGAGTGCAAAAGCTGGCCTGAGACATAATATCAAGAAAACAAAGATAATGGCAACAGGTCCAATCAGTCCCTGGAAAATAGATGGGGAAGAAGTAGAAGCAGTGACAGATTTTACTTTCCTGGGATCTAAGATCACTGCAGATGGAGACTGTAGCCATGAAATAAAAAGACGACTGATTATGGGGAGGCAAGCTATGAGAAACCTGGGGAATATAGTGAAAAGCAGAGACATCACCTTGAAAACAAAAATTCGCATAGTCAAAGCAATGGTATTCCCAGTGGTAATGTATGGGTGTGAGAGCTGGACCATTAGGAAGGCTGAGTGCAGAAGAATAGATGCATTTGAGATGTGGTGTTGGAGGAGAGTCCTGAGAGTCCCTTGGACAGCAAAGAGAACAAATAGGTCAATACTGGAGGAAATCAATCCTGATTGTTCATTGGAGGGACAAATAGTGAAGATGAAGCTAAAGTACTTTGGACATCAAATGAGAAGGGAGGACTCACTTGAGAAGGCCTTGATGCTGGGAAAGGTGGAGGGCAAGAGAAGAAGGGGGCGTCCAAAGATGAGATGGATAGATGGTATTGTGGACACAATGGGAACAGAGCTTGGCGGGCTGAGGAGAATGGTGGAGGACAGAGGTGCCTGGAGGAAAATGGTCCATGGGGTTGCAAAGGGTTGGAATCGACTGTGTGACTGAACAAGGACAACAACAACAACAACAACAACAACAACAACAAAAACAGCTGGTCAAAGCACATATTCAAATATAGCCTGGATAATTTCTTTGTCCACCCTGTTAGGGAACTAACTGAGGGGATGGGGAAGCAATTGTATTACTTCCTACACTGAGAATTACCTCTGATCATGAGACAGGTCCATTGCTCTTATGCCAGCATCACAGCCAGGGTAAATGTAGAGCTGCTTGAAGTCACAAGCCTGCCATACTTCGACTATGCCATTATCTCCACCTGTGACCAAGTTCTGCCCATCACTGCTTAAGAGGATAGCCTACAGGGGAACAAAACCAGAAACAACAGGAAATATGGAGACATAACTATGCTGAGTGAGACAACTGTAGCAACTGAAGTCATTCCTTACTTACCACATTTTAAAGTTATAAAGACCAACTAAAAGCTCCTACATGTTGAACAATACAGTGATATGCAGGGGTAAACAGGATGCACTGTAACTTGAAGTCTGTGGTTTAATTTCTGACTTTGCCCTATAACTGTAATGGTGAACCTTGGTACTCCAGATGTTCTTGGGCTTCAATTCCCAGAAGCCCAAGCACCCTGTGAATCCACACAAATGGGTTTACTGCAATTCATCTGGCTCACTCTGCCCTTGTTGCTCCCGGAAGCGGAAATAAAATGTGCCTGTACAGAGGAAGGGTTAACCCAGAAGAGTCTTAACTGTACATGTTTTACTTCTGCTTCCAGGAGCGACGAGGGCAGCGTGGGCCAGATGAATCGCAGTAAACCCATTCGTGTGGATTCACAGGGTGCTTGGGCTTCTGGGAATTAAAGTCCAAGAAGATCTGGAGTGCCAAGGTTCACCATCACGGCCCTATAACAATAGGTGCCATCAATGACACTTCATGCTGGGCATCACTTTACCCTTTTGGAGGTGCTTCTAGATGGAATTGACTCCTCAAGGCGCTATATCCATTACCTAGTTCCTAGTTAAAGAAGGTTTTTATTAGGTTTTTAAGTTTTAACATTCTTCAAGAAATCCTTAAGTGTAAATCAAATCTCTGGAAATCACCATTGGTGAATCAGATTAAGAGCCCAGTTCCTATGAATGTAACTTTTCGAGGTGGCACTAAAATTCATGGAAAACTTCCACAAACAATGATACTAATATATTTTGTCAAGAGAAAGATTTACCCTGGTTGAATCGCTGATTTCCATCTGAGCCAAAAGTTTGCCATTGATGCTGAAATTGCTGAACCTGCCTCGTTCATAGTAGATGATACAATGACCTTCACTAGATACTGAAATTAAGCGAGGGTACAGACAGTTCTCTGTTCCTTCAAGTGCTCGCAGTAGATCTCCAGTAATTGTGTGCACCAGACAAGGCCCTTCTGTAAAATGAAAGATAACACAGTATGTTATAGACATGCACATAATTTAGGTCAATGATGCAGAATGTGCTGAATTAATGCTATGCTAATTCAACATTAGGTCCTGCCAACATGTATGGGACAGGTTAATAACGACTCAGGTGCTGCTGATTTCAATAAAAAGCAAAAATGCAAATCTAAACTACCTTAATGAAAATAAGCATTTTCATGTTTCCATCCTCCCAAATAATCATTGGTGTGCATGAATTGGAGCTCATGACTAAAAGGACAACTGACCTTTAGCACCACTTATGACAAGTCCCAGCTCAGCACATACTGATACACAGACAACTTCATGATCATGACCAGTAAGAACAGCTCTGGGAGCAGGGTAATCACCTAAAAGAAAGGAAAGGGGCAAAAGTAAAGCAAAAGCAAAATAGTATCCCCAAAAGCATATAGTCTGGTGACAATAAATTGGACCAGGGGTGCTCAAACTTTTTGGGCCGCAGGCCAGTCACATGGTTGAGTGGGCCGGTCATGTGGTTCCTCCCACCGGAAGCGGGAGTAAAACACGCCCACACATGCACAAAATGCTGCCGTAAATGCACCTGTGGTTGTCGTAAACACATTTACGACAGCTGCGGATGCTTTACGGCAGCGTTTTTCGCATGTTTTACTTTTGCTTCCGGGAGCAGCGAGGGCAGTGGGGGATGGATTATTAGGTGCCACGGGCCGGATCCGGATCCCCTGAATTAGACCCAGGCTGGCTTGGATTTACAATTTTGGAGGTGTTTATAAATCTTATTCTCAAGTCCATCTCTCAAAAAAGTCAACAGGTGCTACTTAAGCAGGTTTTTACAAGAATAATAATAAGAAGAAATGACAGTGACCTTTTCTATTTCCTCCAAAGCAATACTGTTATTTTTTTTACATCATTGTAAAAAAAAATGGAGGGGATGTAAGTAAAATAAAAATTATCTCGAGAGATGACGCAACACTCTGGAGAACCTTTACATCCTTTCCTTGTTTTTAACACAGTAGCCTGCCACAGCAAAGCAATGAATAGCTGCAGTCTTAAGAATAGGTTAGAATCTATTTTCTTTAATTATACCCTTTTTAAAATTCAATTCCCAAGTTAACTTATCATTTAGTGCAAGATCCCACATTTCCTTATCCCAATCTTCAATTTTCAGAATTGCATTACTTTTCCTGTTTCTTGCTATACATTGTCTACCCGTTGTCAACATTATAGCCAATAACTCTTTTTTTAAGCATCTAAATTTATATTATCCATGTCCGTCAGCAAATTGGAAAATTTGGCAATTATTGGTGGAGTCTAAATTGGTTGGAGGAGCAGGGGTTGGACCAGTACCAGATCAAGTGAATTTTTGGAAAGTGACAAATGCTGTGATATCCTGCATCCTCCAGGGCATTGTATGATACACAGGGTGTGTAGTGTGATTTTATGTATATTATATTTTTATTATTGCATTCTTACTGTGTTTTGTTTAGGGTGAGTGTGGTAATACTGTAATAGTTAAGAAGTTATGGGTAGATTAAAAGAGGTAAATACGAACATTTATGGGTATATTTAAATGAAGATGATTTGGAGACTAAACATTATAAGAAATAGAAAATACTGCAAAAGTAATTTTAATGATGCATATGAAAGACTTAGAGTATAACAATCATTAGTGAAGGATGGGGAGGTATTACATTGACAAAGTAGAGTTACTGTATTGTTTTAGTGTTATTATTAGTATTGTTTCATATTATATGAATTTTATGTACTTGTATATTGTTTATGTATTTGTACTCTAATTCTTTATTTTTGTTTAGTTTTTGTTATTATATTCTGAAAAAGTAATAAAAACTATATTAAAAAAAAGAATAGGTTAGTACGTGAAGATTTAGATTAAGGATGGGCAACTTTTTCTAAGCAGAAAAAGATGTATTGGAAATGGACATAGAGATGAAGGGTTCACATAAACTGTGTATTTCTGGAAGATACTAAACTGTAGCTGGCAGAGGGCTTGAACCAGTGGTGGGCATCAGCAAGTTCACACCAGTTCGCCAGAACTGGTAGCAGAAATTCTGGCTGGCCCTGCCCATCCAAGTTTTGAAATAAAGTAGTCCTAATTCGGGTGCAACACAGAGCTTTTCCCCTGGCCATGCCCACCATACCATGCCCACAGTGTGGTAGTAATTTTTTTTTTGAGCCCACCACTGGCTTGAACCTATTCTACAATATCCTTAGTTTGAAACTGCCTTTCTCAAATGTGAATTACCTGTGCTAGCCTTTGCAGAACCTTGAGCACCTTTCTTGACAGTTGAAAAGAAAACAAAGCAAAGCAGCCTACTGTATTATCTCTCATACTCATGATGGAGAGGCTGCCATGGCAACAGGCGCCAGGACCACCCCACCACTGGCACCCTGGGCCCCACCCCTGGCTGGTGCTCAAAAGGCTGCTGCGGTGGCAGGACTTCGCCGCCACCCTCGGACTCCTGCAGCTGTGGCAGAGAGGCTGCCGTGGCAAGGGGCGCCAGGACCACCCCACCACCTGCAACCTGGGCCCCACCCCTAGCTGGGGCTCAAAAGGCCACTGAGGCGGTGGGCGGTAGGACTTCACCCCCCCCCCCCCCCGACTTGCTTGCGGCTGGGGCAGTATTGAATACTGTGTATTGTTTGGATTGAATACTGTATAATTATTGTATATTGAGTATTGTGTATTGAGTATATTGTATATTTGTATTGTTATAATCATATATAGTATGATTATTGTGTGAGCCACCCTGATTGGGCAGCAGACAAATGTGAAAATTAAATTAAATTAAATTAAAATGACTGTGGATTACCAAACACACACACTATTCACTGAAGCTGCAGGTTATCTATATTGAATTGAATCTGTATTCTGGTTTACTTTGTTTGCCAAGGCAAATGTCTATGACGACCAGTGCTGTCCTTAAAACCAGATTTTTAACGAAATCCTAGCTAATCTATAATTCTAGAGCAGGGGTTCCCAATCTTTTTGCGTCATGGGTCAGACCACACACCCCAGACTGCTGAGCGAGCTGATCATGTGGTTCCCCCCACTGTAAACACTGCCATAAAATGTGTCGTGGCTGTCATAAATGCATTTACGGTGGCCGCAGATGCATTTATGGCAGCATTTACGCATGCACGGGTGCGTTTTATGGCTGTCGTAAATGCATCTGCTTCCGTTTCTGCTAGCAGCAAGGGCAGGCTACATGAAATGGTGCCGCGGCCGGGGTCAGCCCATAGGCTGTAGATTGGTCACCCCTGTTCTGGAGCCTTTAGAATCAATTATAGCTTTCCAATAGAAATGAGAATCATTTTGACCTTTAGGGACAAAAAGAAAATACAACTTTAATCAGTTATACATCATTACGGTGAAGCTCTGCACAGAACAAGAATACCACGTCATATTACATTTAAGTGCAAAAGATGGAATACTTTAGACAAAATCTAGCAAAATATTCTGTCACCACCACACCATTATTGATAGATGCAGCAAGAGCTTAAAGGCTGAGAAACCTGGGTAGGTGTAGGTGAAACTTGACCACCTTGAATCGAATCACCATCACTTTGAACTCACAGTAATTTCCCCAATGTGGCACCTTGATATCTGCAGTAGAATCGCTTCAGGGCAAAAGATAAAATACACAAGATTGAACTACCAACTCTGTTCCCTCTGTGTAGCTCAAAATAAGAATCTAGCTTTTGTTCCCTACAGCAGACATAATGTGTGGTGAATTGCTGTGGAAAGCAGCATCCCTGCTGATTTTAAACAAAGCAGAAATATTAATAATCTTATTGTTTATTCTGATGGGCCCTGGCTTTCTCTGAGAAAATATAGTTAATCTAAAATGGAAACGTCTTTTTTTCAATTTTAGATGGCACTGGAGATAACCATTTTAAAAAGAACCACACATCACAGCATCTCAGCCTTGGTACAATTGCTTTCTTATCATAAGAGAATCAGCAATACTAGGAAGTGAGCATTCATGTATAATCAATAAAAGACTGAGAATCCAGTCCCAGAAGAAATTCAATGGAAATGCAATTCCTCACTGTTTTCTAGACAACACTCTATCTATGGGTAAGCGACTTAAATGAAGAGGAGGATCTAAATGGTGCCCTGGCAGTGGGTTTTAAGACTCATACTCTTACTATAGGCAATGGAGAGAGAACCGCCAAACTCATGGAGCCAGCACTCTATCTTCAGGTCCAGATCATAAGAACATAAGAACAGCCTTGCTGGAACAGGCCACAGCCCATCTAGTAGTGCAACCAGCTTGCACTTGCTGCAAGTGTAGTTCTCTATGTGCTTTGGCAAGAACACAAACATGGCACAAGTGTTGCAGGTAACTACAGATCTTTTACTTTTCCCCCCAGTCCACTGACAGCAATTTGGAAGTTCTCTTCTCTTCCACTGGAATAAGGTCTAAGGCAGTGTTGGTGAACCTATGGCACATGTGCCAGAGGGGGTACTCACAGCCCTCTCTGTGGGCATGCACACCATCACCCCAGCACAGAGCTTGCCCCGCCCCTCTGCCTAGCAGCAGAATGGGAGTGCTTTCTCCCCCCCCCCCCCAGCACAGAGTTTGCCCCACCACTCTGCTCAACAGCCCAATGGGAGCACTTCCTCCCTCCCACCAGGACAGAGTTCACCCCGCCCCTCTGTTTGGGCACTCGGTCTCTAAAAGGTTTGTCATCATTGGTGTAAAGCATAATTTGTGAAAACCATCCCTGCACAAAATTAGCTTCCTTTCTGTTTTACAAGCAACACACACACACAAGCTCAGGAAAGACTGCCCACTGTTCTGTGTTTTGCTTGAAAAACAGAAAGCTAATTTTGTACAGGGATGGTTTTCACAAATTATGGAGCCCTTGCTGGGGAAAGAATAGCATGCCTTGTCTCACTTTTGCCTAGAGATGGGGAATCTTGCATGGCTTGAACATTCCTCATTGATTTGTTTCCTCAAGTGGAGAAAGCCTAATTAGATGAGAATTAAAAATTCAGCAAGTATTATTTACATTGCTACTACATGTGCCTCCAGCACAATGATTCTGTCTGAAAATTTACTGAAATACTATAATCTCCCACACAAGTCTGCTCTGGCTTTGAGATACATAGGACAAGCCACTCTCAGCAGTGCCACCTTTTGAGGTATGCTTGCTGATGTGAGGGAGGGATTTCCTACATCAAAGATCATTCCCAGACTAAGGAAATCCTTACTGAGGGATGCTAAGTTGGCCACCTTCCTAATACCCCTCTACAAACATAAAGCCTTCAGTAACTGGCTGACAGCTAAAATGGGTTTTTAAAAAGGATGTTTAATTTTTTGTATTGTTAACTAGCCGGAAGAAAGAAAGTGGGATGGGTTGAATTCAAGTCCATCAATGAAATCTTGCTAAATGAGAAACTTGACAAGTTTCTCATTTAGCAAACAATGCACTAACAATGCACTAACCTTTTTAATTCAACAGTACTACCTAAGGTTCCCTATGGGAATGAAACATGGTCATTAAGGAAGGCTGAGGAAGAAGAACTATCAAGAGCCATAAGAGGGCTCCCTCCAGTGGCCCTGCCGTTCACGGGAGGTGGGAGCACAGCTGAGCTCCATCATGGCAGGAGAAATGAAAAACTGCCACCCCCGCCCCCGACACCAGCGCCTTCGGCTCCCTCCCGTGGTCATGGGAAGTGGGAGTGCAGCTGAGCTCCACCACAGTGGGGGGTGGGAAAAACTGCCACCACCGCTCCCAACACCAGCGCCTTCGACTCCCTCCAGTGGCCCTGCCAGTCATGGGAGGGGGAGCGCAGCTGAGTCCCATCATGGCGGGGGCTGTGAAAAGCTGCCGCCGCTGCTCCCAACGGCAGCCTCTCGGGATGTGGGAGCGCGGCTGAGGACTGTTCCATCGCAGCTGGAGTTGTCGGATTTGTCAGACCCCCGCCCTTGGTAAGAGCAGGGGCGGGGAAGAGAGACTGGCCCAAGATCTTGTCACTTCCGGAGCTCCCGGACTCGCCATTTCCCATACTTGGTGAGAGTAGGGGCAAGGAGAGAGACAAGAGGCAGGGAGATAGACCAGCCCAGCTGTTGATGTTTCCTCAGCTGAGGACATTGAGCTGGGGCTCCGTCTGGGACGTGAGCTGTGATCCATCATCTGGGGACTTTGCGTATAGTGATGTTAAAGATATGTGATGCTGATGTGATGTTTTGAAATTTTGTATTATGTGATTTGTACCGATTTTTATTGTGTTGGATTTATTTTTTTCGGTATTGCTATATTGTATTTTTCAGGTTATTATATTGTAATTAGTGACTGCTTTTGTACTGAATTTACCTTTGTATTATTATATTATTATGTTGTAATATTGTATTGATATGTTGTTGCTACCTTGAGTCGGCCTTGGCTGAGAAAGGCAGGGTATAAATTAAAATTGAAATTGAAATAAGAGCCATGGAAAGATCAATGCTAAAGATATCCTTTCATGACTACATCCCCATCACCCAGAAAAGAAAACAATGGCTGCGGCACATGCGTTGACAATGTGCATGCAATTTGCCGTCCATCTGCCCAAGACGGGCGACCATCCCAGAGGCCACTGGTGTTACGGGGAAGAGCCATGTGCACTATAAAAGTGCGGCTCCTTCCCGCCTCGCCTTCTCTCTTCTACAAAAGCACTGTTGAAAAACATCCAGCTCTCCTTCCCTTTACCTAAGCATGGTTTATTAATGGTTGCTTCGGGGCCGAGAGGGAATTTGTTCATCATCACTAATTGGCCAGCATGATGATATTTTTTGCCCCCTCCATACTTACGAGGGGGAGACCGAGATAACGATTGTAAATCACCAGTGTGGACAGTAGTGGGGAAAATGGTGATCAAAATTATGCTTAACTGAAGATGGGTAATGGGGATTCGTTCATAGGCCAGGAAGGCATAGGCGCTATTGGCTGGTGAAGGAGCCTTCAATGACAAATTGGGATACTAGGCTGGTGAACCTGATATCAAGTAATGATGTAATAAGGATTGTAGGGAATGGTTACCCCTCCCTACATTGCTGTAAACATTTATGACAACATGGGTAAGCGTACCCATAAATGACTAATATTGTATTTTAATCTGTTATGTTCCAATAAAGTGGCTCATGTTTTCATCAAATAAATAGTGGCCTGTCTGCTCCTTGGGGGGATTGGGTGGCAAAGCAGAATCAATGAAGCTGTTATTAAATATCATAAACAGAAATTGTGCTGTGCTAGACATGTTTCTTGAATGACAGCAGCAAGTCACTGAGTGGTATACCAGAGGAGTAAAAAAAAAAAACCTGTGGAAAGACCCACAAAAGGTGGGAAGGCCCAATCATGAAAAGTTTTGGTCGAACCCAGAAAAGAAGAGCGCAGCAACAAATGGAATGGAAAGCAAGTTGCAATCAGAAGCGATTCACCCCTTGATAGTCTTGACAATCAAGGAATCGAGGAATTGTTAACTGTGAGGTTTATTTTTTAAAAAACAAACAAAAAGAAAACGGAGATGTCTTAAATAGTTTTCGATTCCATTGTTTTAAAAAGAAAAATGATATAATTATATAATTTAATTATATCATATAATACATTAATTTTAACGGTATGTGTATTTTAATTTCACTGTAAGCCTCCTTGAGTTCCATTTTTTTTGGAGGGAAGGCAGGATACAATTTAAAAAGGACCTATTTTTTCAAATAACGAAACAATTTGAGGTTTTAATGGCTAATGTACAAATGCAGAGGATGTTTCAAATCCTATGATGCCTTCCAATTAATTTAGAGTCTTTTAGATCTGAAAAAGATCCTCAAAAGTGACTAGAAATGCTTTCAAAAGTATTATTGATAAAAGCAATGTAACTTTCTCCCTGGGATTTTTTTTTTATTTTTTACAGATGCATCTAGTATTTTCAATGCACAGGGCAGTATACCATAGTCATTTATGGAAGTACTGAACATTCCCTTTAAGTGTATGTAAAATATGTCAACTGAGACAAAATACGCTTTTGTGCCTTTAAGGGATAATTGTTGTAATTGGTTCACAGACTGAGCCTTTGGCTAGGCAACACAATATGCTCATGGTGCTCAGTGCAAAAACAGCTGGGGAAAAAGCAAAGTTAACTCACACCTCTGGTGACTATCTGGTATGTAATGAGAAATGTCAAGTCCCAAGATCAATGAAATTTCAGACTCTGGGGACACAACAGGAATAGCATTGATCCTTTTAAAGAAACCAGTCAAAGGCTGAACACAATATATTGCACAGATAGGCTCAAGAGGATAAGCAGCCAAGTCCAGCATACCTACATGACATAAAATTCAATCAATTCTTAGCACAAGCTGCTGGCTCTATTCTCTTTCTTTCCATGCAGGGAGATGGTTCCAATTAAAGTGTGCAAATTATTTTTTATCACTTCAAATTAGTTTCTTGAATTTGTGTGTTTCAAAGAAAGGCCTCTGCATGCACCACCCCTCCCATTTAGCTGGTCGGCTATTTTTGTTTGGTAGAGGAATTAAACCCGTGATGGTGAACCTTGGCACTCCAGGTGTTCTTGGACTTCAATTACCAGAAGCCCAAGTCAGCACTCCTGCTTCTGGGAATCGAAGTTCAAAAATAGCTGGAGTGCCAAGGTTCACCATCACTGAATTAAACCATATTCCACATACATAAATGGAGAAATACATATTAAGGATTTTAAAGGTCTATATAAGAAAGAGGCTATAGAAATTCATGCTTAGCAAAATAGAATTCTTCAAGTGAGAAAGAGAATAAAGACATTAGACATCAGTTTTCTCAAACTATGAATTATTACAGTCTGATCTATAGCAGCACAGTATCTAATTCTGGCACAGGGATTCAAGATACCAGGACCTCATGTACAACAACTTCCAAAAGCCTTCGAACCTCCAAATTGCTGTCAGTGGACTGGGGGGAAAGTGAAATCTGGACCTGAAGATAGCACTTCCAGGGTATATATAAAAACTGGAACAGATTTGTGAGTCCTATTGTGCGGTAGCTAATACAGTATAGATTTCTGGCTGACCCTAGGGCTTTGGTTTACATACGGTTTTGCCCTTTCCTGCAGGTACCGTGTTAGACAAATGAGTGTCACAGTCAGAATGTATGGCATATTTGGCAATAGCAATTATACTTATATACCGCCCCATAGTGCCTAGCGCACACTTTGGGCATTTTGCCCTCAACATGCTGGGTACTCATTTTACCGACCTTGGAAGGATGGAAGGCTGAGTCAACCTTGATCTCCATTAGGATCGAATTCACAATGTTTTGGCTGCAGTTTAAGCACTGTGCCTCTTTGCATAGTGATTGGAAAAGTCAACAAATATTTGCTCTCCATTTTTTACACATAAGTATAACAAAGTCTGATAAGAATTTTTTTACAAATTAGTTTATTGATGTGTGGACACAGCAGCATACAAGATGATCTGCCTCAGTCTCAGAACTAGCAAAGGTGCACTTCCTCAATGTCAACAATTTAGTCATTCTTTTAGTATTTTTAGTAAGCATAAAAAATTAAGTGGGTGTGATCCCACTTATATACGCTCATGAATGTGTTTTAACATACATGATTAACACATGTTAATTAAGAAAATAAGGAAAGAAAGATCCTTTATACTATTTTTCTGAAACAACTGAAGTTCCTTTTGGTAATTGGACGCACTGAAGCTGAAATTGATAATTAACTGTCTTTCAGCTTAAAGGATCATTAGAAAGTCAAACACCTAGCCCACATAATTACTATAATGTGACATTTTCTTTTGAATTCTCTATTTCCTTATTCTCTGTGATATAAAATATCTTATCTGTGTTTCCAGATGACAGCTTTTGAAAAAGTAATCCTTTTCTGGAAATATCATATGCATCTTCCTAGATTTTCATTTTAAAGATGTTAACTAATTGGATTTAACCTACATTGTACATTTTACTTTCATTTCTCCAACAAGATAAGCCCTAATCTTCTGGCAGTGAATATTTGGAACAGTGGATGATACAAAGAAATATTTCCTGCCCATTTCAAATAAAAATTGGGGGGCTAATCATCATGCAGCCACCACACATCAATGCCCACAGGTGGTGCAGAGAAAGATTTTGCTTCTAGCAGCAGAAGAAATGTGTAAACTCAATGAATACACAAACATACAAAGAAGACAATGCTAACCCCCACCCTGACCTTGTTGTTGTTTTAGGTAAAGGTTGCCCATGCTCAAAAGCCAGTCTTATCCAATTATAGGATTCAGCGTTAATCTCCATTTACAGCTAAAGAACTAGCACTGTCTCCATCTGTAAACGTTTCTGTGATAATGTGGCAGGCATGACTAGATGCTGGAGTGCATAGAATGCTGTTACCTTCCCACTGAAGTGATACCTATATATCTACTAGTAATGTCTTGCTTTCAAACTGCTAGGTTGGCAGAAGCAGGGACAGAGACAGTAGCTCACTCTGTTGTGCAGTACTTGGGTGTCGAACAGCTGATCTGCTGACCTTCTAGTCATCAAGTTCAGTGTCTTAACCGCTAAGCCACTGCAGTCCCTTTGCTGCTTTACTTGTGTGGAAATACAGTGTGTGTGACTGAAAAAGAGGGGAATGAGGTCACACTGCGATGCAGAAGGCTGATGAAAAGCCACAGCATTATATCCGTAGGGCAGTCTTCATGGCTAATTGCCATGATGATCACCAATATTTGGAATCGGATACGGCACAAGAAGAAGAAGAAGCTTTAAGCCAGTTGTGTGAAGACTGTAGCTTCACAGAGCAAAGTTTTGGAAAGTGATCTAAACTTCCTTTAAGCAATATATTAGCTTGCTTTGCCCTTCCTGAAGTGGAGAGCTACCTATTATTGTACATATTATTTCCAAAACCAACTGTTTTAAACTTATTTCACCTCCTGATGGCTTTACATCAAACTTCCTGATAGTTTTATTTTAAATAAAACCTGCACCCTACAATAGTTAGTGATTAGAATTAAATTACATTTATAGAGTGAAAACATTTTCTGAAATACAAAATGTTAATATTAAAATATAAACACATTATAAAAACTAAATGAAGACTCAAAATGAAGAAGTTTATGAACTTACTGCTATTTGGATTGTCACCAATAATGTGATGCCTGCCACTCCAATACCACAGCAGTAACGTAGCATCGCGAGAGCCAGAGACAATGTAGCAGTCCCCACCAATATAAGACTCTGATCTTGCAAGGCAAGTGACTACATCCCAGTGTCCAAAGACGATCTGAGTCAGTTTGCCTACAAAGAAGAGACATTGTGTTCCAGAGTTTTATTTTTTATCAGTACAAGTGGAAGATAGCAGATTTGAATATGAAACTATACACATGCAAGGTTGGATCATATGCCTATGCAAACACCATATAACAATTCAGGCATACAACTCCACTAACTTACTTTTAGCAGGACAGCTTTGTGTGCATCCTGTGCCAAAGGTTAGAAAAGAAAAAGATGATCCTAAAATAACCCACATTTTTTCAGTTACTGGATCTGGACACTGCAGATCCACTAAGATCTGCAAATTCATTTATTTCACATATAGCGCCAAGTGTTGGGCAGCAGTAAATAACCTGTCTCTCTAAAGGGGCCAACAGCTACAGGTGGATGAGTCCCTTTAGGTGGGGTGATGGTCCCCCTCAGTGGAGGAAATCCCACTGGAAACCATCATATTGGGCTCAACGGTGAAATGAGCAGAGAAGGAACCACTTTCTGATTGCCAGTGGTTATGGAGGTGGAAGAGGCCATGCCAGATGGACTGGCTGTGAAGGCGCACTTTTCCAATATCCTCAAAGCTGTGGTAGTCTATTGCAGTCCTGGTGTTAAATCTGGCATGTCTCATTTCATATGTGCCACAGGAGATGGCTCCGTGTATGTGTCACTTCATGACAAGCTGGGATCCACCTTAAACAAATTCACGCCAATGGCATTTTTCCTGCTTCGGGAAAAAATGCATTCTTGGATACGAGTTGCAGCCAACGAATGGCATTTAAAAGAGCATTCTAGATAACAGATTCTGTGTATTCTGTGCTAAAGGATATGCTTATTTAAAATGTGTGGATATAAACAAAAAACTATTTCTTTGTTGGAGCTCTCTTTGTTAGGGAACGTACGTTTTCGCTGCTCTCCCTAACTGGTTGTAAGGCATATTGTGTCTGTGATCCCTTTAAGACTTTACTGCTGGGGCACACAGGTGCTGATAGTTTTCCCTGATGTGCTCCAAGGGCCAGTGTATTAAGGACAGAGCAGGATTGCAGACCTTCAGCTACAATGCTCAACTTGCCTGAGCTACAATGCTCACCTTCTGGACAAAAATTTCTGTATCTTCCAGAACCTGCTACGAGGATTGAACCTTTGCCACTGTTCCTGCTGATGGCTTTTGCTGGATATGCCATCTGTGCTTACTGGACAAAGGAGAACTAACTGGGATAAGCCTCCACTGGGAGGACAGAAGCTGTAGAACTCTTTGGCTTTGTTTGTAACTACAGCTTGCCTTTACCATGCTGAACTGAACTATTGCTGAACTGTATTGACTTGTATATAGCACAACTGTACTGTCTCAGTGAGGTCAGCTGAGCAACCCGAGAGAATATATATATATATATTCACTTATTGTTCACATTTGTATCACCACCCCCTTGCCATAGCGACTCCAGGCAGCTCACAAATGAAAGCATAAAAAACATATACAAAAAGCCACAATAAAATAATTTAAAACCATCCCCATTAAAATCCCACCCACCCCATCTGTAAAAGAGGGAGGATCTTGATTATGTTTTATACAAACCAGCAGGCGGGGTCACACCTCCATCAGTGCCCCACACCTGTCCCGCCAGCCAGATTTTAAGTTCTTTCCTAAAGGGCAGCAATTCCGTCTGGTAGGAGGTTCCATAGGGCTGGTGTGAACACAGAGAAGGCCCTCCTTCTTGTGCTAGAGAGACGAGCCCCTCTAGCCGATGGTACAATTAGAGAGCCCCTCCGGTCTGCTCTGGTTGGATGGAGAGACATTCTTGGGGGGACGCGGTCTCTTAGATATCCTGGCCCACTACCATGTAGGGCTTTAAAGGTCATCACCAGAACCTTGAATTGCACCCTGAGGCAAACTGGTAACCAGTGCAGCTCCCAGAGCAGCGGCGAGGAAATATATCTGTTTTGTGTTACAGTTGTTGCACTGGATATACTTGCATCCTTCTACTTTCTGAGTAAACCTTCTTTGAGTTTTCTTCTGCGCCAAACTCTGGTCTGGCTGCTTTTTCTCACAAGAGACCACTTGGCCAGGTGCGATCCTCTTGCTGGCCACTGCATCACTCTGCTGACCAATTACATCAGCACTCTTCTTGTTTCTTTATATATGTTCCCATAACCTTCTGGGAATTGATTCCACTTTTTTTAGGTACTAGTGCTAGAATAACATTGCTTCTAGTTTTTGTCATAGGAAAAGAGGCAACTGCCATACGTAGACTATAGTATTTGTTCATTGAGTCTAGCACTGACCTCTGTTAGATTGGCATTGACTTCTCTTGAGTCTCATGCAGATATTTTCTTCATCATCTGGTACCTTACTACCCCCTCCCTCCAAAATAATTGAGCCCTAAGTATATGGAGTTCATTCATTTTGAAGGGAGCCTGGTAGCTCCACTTATTGGCTTCTGGGACTAAAGCATCTTTTCCTGACATTCTTTGTCAAAAGACTTGAACCATGAACATCAGCTTTTCTGAGTGATCTCTTCTCAACAGGTTTTTCCAATAGCATAAAACTTTAAGATGTACTTCAACATTTTAGAATAACAGCTACTGAAGCAGAAATTACAAAATATACAGACATTTTCTTTCAATAGTTCTCACACCAGACACCCATGCTACTATGAATATCAAGAATATTTAAAACATAATTTTAAGTTTAGAGTAGCCAGCAAAATAATCCAGTGGCATCACAAGAATTTAAATAGTTATGTATTTGTGTGGTTTTTATTCTTTTCTTTATTAGCTAGTTACTGATCCATTCTTTATTAGGAACGGCCTTTTAATACCTCTCGAACATGACTAATGAGCAAACAGATTGTATGTCCTGATATTATTTCTAAGGCATAGGACAGTGATGGCTAACCTTGGCACTCCAGTTGTTCTTGGACTTCAATTACCAGAAGCCCAAGTCAGCACAATTGCTGATCAGGGCTTCAGGGAATTGAAGTCCAAAAACATCTGGAGTGCCAGGTTTGGCCATCACTGGCATAGGAGAATGTATGTTAGCATAATATGTACAACATTACCTGTTTCTGTAGAATAAACTCGAAAGCTCTTGTCCCAGAAGCCACAGATAAGAATGTAGCGATTATCTGCTGTGACCACAAAACAATGAGCATTGATCTGAATGCTTTGATCCACAAGGTCCGTGATCTGCCGTTTGTTGACACCAGAGTTATTGGCTACACAAAATGGAGAAAATTATAAGCTAGTTGTTTTAACAACTTTTTGACAAATGGTATATGGAAAAAATAAATCTTAGCACTGAACTGTGAGCAGTTAATATGCTCTCTATCTAACATGATTAGCTAGCTTTCCAAAATACAGAACCGCTGTACGTTGTTAGACTCCTTGTTGAATCAATAAGTTACATCTCCAAGCTGACATTCACAGACCAGAAGTAATTAACATACAATCAAGCTACAGACTCAAAAGAGGGCAAAGTTACTTATAAGGAATGCTGAGGAATCTGTCCCAGAGAAAATTGCTTCCTTATTTCAAAGCTTACCTGCTAAGTTACCTCCTGGAAATTTCCCCTCTATGATTGCTTCCAGGGATGGAATCATATGACACTATGTTATAACAGCTGATTAAAGCTCTTCAGCTAGCAACTATAATCACTTGGAGATCGAGACATGGTTGTGTAGCTAGGGACTAACTCTTTATTTATCCCAAGAGTTCTCAACCTTTTAAGCCGGGGGCAGGGTCATGCTCCCTCAGACAGCTTTGGGGCCAGATGGCCATTTTGCCCTTCCTCCACCACATGGCACTTCCTGGTGTGGTGGAAGCAGTGGGGCCCCACATGAAATTGTGTCATGGGACGCATCCGACTCATGGGCCACATATTGAGATTCCCTGATTTATCCAATGGAAATATCAAAGTGGATTTTTTAAAGAATGAAAATATTCTTTTATTTTATCACATTCTGCAATGTGCTCTCCATATTCAAATAATTCAGTTTACTTAAGAATCTTCTTTAATCACATATGGTGACTCTTTGCTCCATCCTCCACCCTGTTTTGTGTCTCCTAAAGAAAAGGAGATTGCATTAAGGCAATATCATACATCTTCCTTGATGGGTCACATTGGGATAGCTAAGTTAATAGGCTGACTGCACAAAGCAAGAGTAGATGTTGACTGAGACAGTTTAATGATCGCTGAACTATCTTACCCTGTACATTACTGACTGGAATATTTTCCATTGAGTCTACCTTATTTTGATATTGATACCTATCTGTACTCTTGGAAATCCATACTGTCTGTTATCTCCCCCTGCCTTGGTAAATACTGTATAGTTGTTTTTGAAACAAACTTTTTCTGGCATCCTACCCTTAAGAATACTGTACATTGAGCTACAACAGAAAGAGGAGTAATTTTGGCTATAACTAATAGAGGCATTTCATGGAAATGAGGTCCTGAAAAAGAATGGTTTGAAGAGACACCATGGAATTCTGTTGTGAAGACTTCATTTAACCACTTTCACTTGCTTCCAGTCTCATTCTCAGACCACATCATTTCAATATTCTTTAGTTTCAGTTCAAGGCAGCATGATTACTCCACTTATACATGGAATGACTCCTATTTACCTTATAGCACTAAAACAAGGTAACATGCTAATGTAAAAATGTTTTGTCTTGAATCCTATTACTTGCATCTGCCAGCATAAGGCCATCAGCAATGAATAGCTGCTAGTTATGAAACTGGCATAGTGATTTGCTGTCACAAATCAGTTACATGACTTGGCACATAATAGTAAATATCTGCAGTGATTTTTACACTTCTGGCATTTTGCCAGGAAAATTTGTGCAGATGAATTTATACCATTGTGCAGAATCATTGATTATATGGATCCCTTGCTCTCCCTCAACAGAGGTACCATTACCTTTTATGTTTTGATTTTTTAAAATTAATAATTGCAATACTTTGTTCCATAAAACCAGAGATGTGCAGCAATTATTATTCACTAAGGATATAAATCTTTGCTTGTTTTGTTCTTGAAGAAAATTTCAAGTGTTTCTTTCTCACCATACTAGATTACAAGACCTTCTGTGCATTTTAAAAATTTGAATGCCTTGTAAGAAAACTCCCAGAAGTGATTTTTGTGCAAAAACTAAATTTTGGATGAAAAAAGGAGAGGCAAAAAACCAACTTCTTGTATTTTATAGGGGAAAAACTATTGCCATTTTTTGGCACAAAATAAAATATACAGTTTTGTTAGCAATGCTTTTGTTGGCTTTAAAAATTATCTGCTGTTTTTGATGACACAGAGGGGCAAAAATTCTCACTGTAGTTAACAGATTTTTTTGATCGGATGCCTCCATGTGTCAAGAAAATTGCTTTTCTTGAGGAAGGGGGTGTCTGAATGTACTCCTAGAATCCATATCATTCTTGTTACTCTTTCTTAATATTTTCATAAGATAAGTACATTACTAAAATGTATCCTATTCAAACACAGTTGAACACATACATTTCTAATAATAGCTATTTTAATCCTTGACATACCAATCAATGGATCCATTTCAATTGGAAGATGATGGGCTTGATCCAAAGAATATCCTGGTGCTCCCCTGAGGCCTAAATGATAAGAATCACAGTAACAATTATGATACTACTACTACTACTACTACTACTACTACTACTACTACTACTACTTATAACAACAAGTACAAAAATACCACTATAGAAATCAAATCAAATCTTTATTACAGTCCAAGATCAAATCAAATCTTTATTACGGCCCAAGACCAGCATAGAACAACAAAGGGAACAGAAGTTAAAATGGGGGTACTTAAAATATATTAAGAGACAAAAGTGCTTAAAAAGAAGCATTTCTGTTCAGAGTTAAGGAGTAGTAAAATTAATACCTAAATCAATAGTGTTACAGCTATTACTAAGCCTATGCTGAGGCCACTACAGCTATCACTTATCTCACTGAATTGGAACTGGGATGGGAGGATTATACAGTAGAACCCCACATAACGAAAGAAATTCAGTTCCGCAGAGCTCTTTGCTATGCGGATTTTTTCGTTATGTGAAACGAATGGGAGATACCCTGGATAACAAACAAAAATGTTCGTTATCCAGGGTTCCCATTGATCGGGTATACCCTGGTTACCAAAAACCCCACATAACGAATGATTTTTTTCGTTATGCAGGGTATCGTCATTGCCTAACGAACATTTCGTTATGCGATTTTTTCATTATACGAAGCGTTCATTATGCGAGGTATTACTGTATTCCTCATATTTTGTATCATATTTTTGCCATGACAAAATATTTATTTCTTTGGAAACAATGGTCAGAACCTTATTAGTTATGCTACACTGAAAGTGAAGCCAGTCTGAAAAAATTGTGTCTGCTAGAGGCAGAATTAGGTAATCCTACTTACATTTGTATGTGTCAAAAGACAGGAAAATAAAATAGGAGGATTCGGCTCCTATTATTCATGTGGTTTTTTTTTCTTGAGGCTCCCAGTCTCCTATCCTATTCTTGCCTTTTACACGGCAGACACATAAACAAAGAAATGGTATCGGACTTTGTTGAAACCAAGTGGGAACTAGGAACATATACTTGGTTCGTATGGAAGCCTGCAGAATGATGGTATGTATTCTAATACCAGTTACTGATGCTATAAGGCAGTAGAATAAAATAAAATAGGCTAAGATGGCAGCTCACTGTATTTGTAATACCTCTTGAGACGTTGCAGATTTTGAAAAATCTTCTTTGTATTAGTACATATTGTATAAAATATTTTGCATAAAGAAATATACAGTGGAACCTTGTGGAACGAATGCATCATAAAACGAAAAAATCGTACAACGAAGAGAATTTGAAAAAAAAGTTGCATCGTACAATGGAAATCTCTATGGGAAAAATTGTACAATGAATATTCTTCTTTGTACGATTTTCCCCAGAGATTTATGTTGTACGATTTTCCCCATAGAGATTTTCATTGTACAATTTTTCCTATAGGGATTTTCGTTGCATGCATCGTACAACGAAAAAAATCGTGTAACAAAGTGCTTTGTGGAACCAATTATTTTTGTTATATGAGATTCCACTGTACCAAACATATTTGAAATGATCCAAAATACCACCACCACTCTGCAAAACCTCTTTGTGAAAAGTTGAATGCAAAATTTCTAAAATTAATTTAATTTAATAGATTTATATACTACCCTATCCAATGGACTCTGGGCGGTGTACACAAGTTAAACCTAATATAAAACAATTTAAAAACCCTTAAAAACATAGCAATACGTCTATAAGAATACATACCGACTGTATTATGCCATCTATTCACTGCAAAAAGCCGGCTGCAAGTCACAGTGACCACAGCAGGGATGGTCAGATGAGGGAGCGTGTTGGCTGCCACATGTGTGACAGGAGAATTTGATGGAAATTTGAGAACCATGATAACATCTTGCTGCATCTGATCTTTAAACATAAGTGGACTCTGTGGAAGGAAACACTGTTGAGTAGAAAGGAGAAGAGAGCAGAAGAAAACAGAAGGGATAACACAATTAGTGAGGAGGTCTGAGGGGAAAATAAGGTTCAGAGAGTCAGGAAGCATTTACACATACAGGGGAAACAGTGCTATCTCTACATCTAACACTACAAAGATGGTACAGCAAAATTAGAAAAAGCTATTACCGGAGCATTACACAAGGATAAATAGAAAAAAAGGGTATGGTTAAGGTCCATTGTGTTATCATTACAGGAGGTCCATTGTGTTATCATTACAGGGTGTGGAAAAAATATAATGTTTTGCACAGTAAAGATGTCAGTCAAACAGAAAAATCACTTAAGCCACCCCTAAGGTTTATATTAAATATAAAACAGTTGCTGAATAATGTAACTTGGATGGACTTAATTACATTTCAAGAGGAGAAAATGGCAAAACTGAACATGCAATTAGTGACAGGAGAAAAACCAGCAAATATATAAGAAAGGGGGGGGGGGCTGCTGAAAATGGCATTCTCATGAAAACCCCTCCCCTCCATAAAAGGTCATACAACCTTCTAAATGTCATGATGTAGTGCATATATCTGACCTAGCAGCAGTCAAGAGGGAAAACACACAGCCCAATAGCTACAGGACATGAAGTAAATAATAGTATATGCTTCAGGCTGTATGTGATAAACCTCCCCACAATCTTACATGTCTTAAGGTGTGTAGCTCTGCCCTCAGCTGAACCACAGTGCTTCACATTGGTAAATGTCAGGCAAATTCCTCCTCGTCAACATCTACATTCATCAACATTCCTCCATCTACAACCACATGGACTTTGTGTTTTTTAAACAACTTTATCATATCATGAAAATTTCATATAGGTTTGACTGTTAATGTTAGGGAGTGGGCTATAGCTCAGGAGCACAGCGTGTGCTCTGCATACAGGAAGTTCCAAAGTTCAATTCCCTGCATTTCCAAGCTAGGCAGAACAAACTGTTGGCTGAAGCCCTGGAGAGCCATGATCAGTCAAGATCAACAGTCTATACCGCCGGCCTGACTCTGTGTGATGTGGCTTCCTTTGCCCCTTATGTTCATCAAAAAGGCAAGGGTTGGGAGGAAACCTCAATGCTAAATAAACTGTTCTATATTGAGCGGGTGATGAAATGAAAACATCCAAACAGTACTGTATGGAATTTATAGACAGTTCCCCACAGTTAAATGTTTCAAGCCAAATGCAAAAATGGAAATAGATTCCATAGTTTTTAGTTCAGCTGAATAATCTCTCCCCCTGGGGGAGACGACAAAACAAAACAAAACAAAAAGAACCACTGGAATTAACACACTGAATAAAGAATGATTTTGGAGTTCAAACTAAAGTTAAAGTGCACATTGTGTTCTCTCTGGAGAGTGGGCAGGCAGTTCCCCCCATGATTTCAGTTACAATTCCTCACTCCTGACAAAGAGCCAAATGTCCATAAATCACATAAATCATTTCCTAATGCTTCCTTCTTCTCTTGCAATATGATCTTCACTATAAGAAAATGTGCAAGGCTCTTCATTTAACATGATGACATCCATGGAATACATGGCATGATGATAGAAGCTCATTTAAAAAGTCAAGTAATGAATGCAAACGAAAACCAGGGACTGTTTAAAAAGCACATATTTATCTATAGACTGTAGCCTGAGATATTTTTTTTTGCACAGAGAAATATACTATGTTTGTGGAGAACTCAGGGCACATGAAGAGAAATTGTTGTTTAGATTGCTATTTTATGACCTATGAAAGGATCCTCAGATTCAGAGGAAATAAATTCCCAGCAAGCAGTTATATCTCACCAGGTGCATGGCAGAGCTCCGAGGCGGATGTGGCTCAATAAGCAACTGAGATGGCGTCTGTCCAAAGTTCTGTATCTGTGCCTCCATGGCCTGCAGGGAAAAGAGAGTGATTGTCACAATCAATATGCATCAAGGAGATAGGTCAACACACTCCTTGACAATGCAAGCACATCCCAAGTCAGCCATGAAAAAAAGTCCAGAAAATTCACCAAGTGCTCTTCTCCCAGACTCATCCAAGTGTTAGTATTTTGTAGACAAGCTTTGCTTCTCCTTTCAAGCATGCTTCAGTTAACCAACTAACCATTCCTCTTTCAAATAGCTGGAAACGCATGTGAAAATGTTAACCTGTGAGGACATGCAGCTACAATCTTGCAGTACTGTATTAAATACAAATAGCACGTATACCTTAATAAAATCCTTTGTAAGGAGGAAAGTATGAGGATCTCTAATAAAATAAGCTTCTGGGATCTTGAGTGGAAAAAATAAATGAGAAATCAAAGGCACAGAGAATCAGATCTAAAAGAACATTTTTCCTGTGACACTGAATATTACAAATGATTGATACATCAGTATCAAGACACATAAGTAGTAGATAAATGTTGATGATGAAACAATCTGACCGGATTGCAGAGAACACTCTTAATAAAAACAATGATTTGCCTCAATATACTTTTTCCAGTAAATGCAAGCTTTTCTTAATTAGAAAAATTACTAATGGCCATGATGATATGAATGTTTAAAGAAGAGGTCCACAGCTTCTAAAATATACAGAACCAGCAATTGATTATGTTTGTTATTTGTAAATTACCTAAACATTAGCAGGAGAGAATTGATAGACTTTTCTAGGAAAGGAATTCCATAGTTTAATGCTACAGCTGACAAAGTCCTATCTTGAGAAAGTATGTATTCTTTATCTAATGACAAAATCATCCCAAACAACATTATGTGATATGCCTTCAGTGAAAGGTCTTGGTTAAGTTTTCTCCATATTAATGGCATCTAGTGATAGGCTTCATATACAGTGCTCTTTTCACTGCATGCCCCCCCCCCCCCGGTGTGGAATTAAGTCCTTCTGCCCTGTGTGTAAAAGCAAAGACATTGTAACAGTCTGCTACACAGAGCATCTTAGCCATATTTAGATGTATTAAAGTCATAAACACAGTTACATAAGAAGTGCTAGGGGAAGCTGCCCAAACAATTTTGGGTGTCAAGGAGAAAATATTGGACAGAATTCTCTTGTCTTAGTATGCAAATGTTGTAACTTTTGGAGGCAAATTCACCAAAGTTTAGGAGGTTTTTTTGGAATAGTAGCCATGTTAGTCTGTGTTTCAGGCATATCAGAATAAACAAAACAAAACTGCTGTAATACTTTAAAGACTAACTTATACAGTTGAACCTCAAGTTTGAATTTAATGTGTTCCCCGGGACATTTCGTGTTATGAAAAATTCGTAACTCGTATTTCCCATAGGAAAGTAATGCATTGAAAACCAAAATTCGTAACTCGAAACGTGGTATCACATAGGAATGCATTGAAAACTAATTAATATGTTCCAAAAATTTGTAACTCGAACGATTATTTTCTATAGGTTTTCATTTGCAACTTGAAAATTTCGTAACTAGAACTGCTCATAACTCGAGGTTACACTATATTTCAATATGAACTTTTGTGGATCAAGTCCACTTCATCAGACACGGGAGAGAGGCTTCATGGCATCAATTTATACACATCAGGTACCTCTGTACAGATAACAAATAAGCATACAAATCAATGTGGCTTCATACAATTGGTAATGGCAGATGATCACTGGTCGTTATTCAGATTAGCTGTAAATCCCCTTATTTTTCAATTGCAAATTAAAAAGTTAAGAAATCACCTCAAACATTATTAGTTGCACATTTAATCACACAACTTAATATGCAACTGTATGCTACGGTATTTCTTAAGGTAAGACAATTTGCCTACTAAAGTTACATAATTTGTGTTCACCTGGGTATCGAAGCAAGAGAATGTTGGCCAATGTATGGAAGATATGAGTGAGCCTATGGACTGTAGCTCCTCACAGATGTGAACCTGTATTACAACTCCAATAACTTCACACCATTAGGCATGCTGGCTTCCACTTGTGGAAAGTAGAACCCAATGGCAACAGATATTTTCTTTGGGACTTTTATTTTCCAACCAAAAGGCTGATTTTAGTTGTCCCACTAGATTAAATAGTGAGTTAAAAGCAAAATGCTGCAGTTTCTGCTTAATGGTTGCTTAAAAATACTTCCGTGGATCAGTTTTTGTTACATTTTTAAAATGTCAGCAAACTACACTGCCCACGAAACAAAGGGTTTTGTTTGGATGGGGATTTTAATTTTGTGTCATGGATTTTCCTGAGAAAAATAAGCCTAATAGTGGAAGAAATCTGGTAATGTTGGTGATGAGTAGTTCTCCTAAAAGAGCTGGGTTAGATATATTGCTGAATAAATTGCTATGCAAACTCTACACTGGGAGTAAAATTTACCCCCATGGTGTCGGGTGAAGGAACTATGAAGAACTGCTTCCGATGAAGAGAATCTAATGCTGTTATGCGCAATATTATCATCTCCAGAATTTAAATTACAGACAAACCAGGAAATATAAAAGACAGTTTCAGAAACATCTTTTTAAAAAAATCTTCTGAAGACAAGATCTCATCATGCTGATTTCTGTATAACCAGCTAGTTTCCCCTCCCTCCTCCATGATAAATATTTAATCATAAGAATGTGTGGAGAAATAGTACAAATGTTTAATGCCAGACAATGTCTGCTGAGGATAAAGAGGCTTCCAGAAAAAGCTCTTTTGATAAACAATTCAAGTAAATAACCCTTATTTTTCAGTATTTCTGACAACATTAAGGCAATTTTCTTGTGCTTTTAAGGCATTATTTTCAAATACAAATGTTATATTTAGTCTCTATATTAATCATGGACATTCATCTGCCACATTTTATAGCAATGGCTGAAGTGATGTTTCTTTTCTTTGCAGAGGAGGCAGGAAAGTGACTTAAATCTTGTATAATGATGCAGGACCTTAATTTACACGTTTGCTTTCAGAATTGACCAGCCTGGCAAATGTTGATTATACAGCTACAAATTCAGTTTATACCAATGCTGTTGATTTTACTTCCCACTTCAAATGGATTTATGTTAACAAAGAATGAAGCTGGAAACAATAGTAACTTCTAAAAAAGAATGAGCTACATAGAAGATAAGGAATGGACAGTTAAATTTCTTCTGTCAAAGGAAACTATTATTTTTATGGCCAAGTATATGTTATTTAGTATATACTAAGTGGCCATAATACCATCTGATCTTTCACATGTAGAAGTCACGGGTAAGCCTCTGAATTTTCCATATCTGCACAGGAAGCAAATCGGCTTGTTCATAGCTATTAGTTTTCCCTTAATAAAACCAATAAAGTACAACCAACCCTCAACCCCAGCGACATTAAGATATTGTTTCTTGCCAAATCTCCATAAATGTTATTAGTGAATTTAAATAATAGAGCAAAAACTTTCCACATCTTCTTTACCTATAAAGAGGGGCGTTAACTGTTGGACTCCAGTATACACGCCCGCACCTGACTATCATATCCCGTACCGCGCTGCCTGCACTCGCCCGAACCCGGGCTGCAGAGCGCCACAAGGTTGCCGAAGCCAGCAGTGGGGCAACAGCCCCACGAACGGGAACAAAGGGAAACAACTTCAATTCTCAACATCCTCTCTGCCGCGCCTCAGCCAATCAGGCTGAGAGGCACGAGCAAAAAGAACGTTGGGAAACGCGGTGCGCCCAATTGAAATCGAGCCACAGAAAAAAAACTGCCGCACGAACGCAAACAAAACAAACAAAACTCCAAGTCCCAGTGTCCTACGCGCCATGAGCACTTCAGCCAATCAGGCTGAAGGGCATGAGTGCACAGAACGCTGAAAAGGTTGGCGTGCAAAAAATAAAATAAAAACTTGCCGGCCTCCCGCAACGGGAGCGCAAGTCTGTCGCAGGCAAACAAACACACACAAACAAACATGGTGAGACCACCGCCGGCCTTCTTTCCCAGAGCAACGGGGAGAAGAGGGAGTCCCTCTCCTCCGAACCGAAGACACGGTGAGACCACCGCCGGCCTCAAGGTAAGTTGAGACGGGGTGAAAAAAAAACCAGCAGCAGGCAGCAGTTTGTCAGGGGAAGCACCCTCCCTGGCGAATGACTGGCTGCTGCCTTTGTACTACCAACGGATGTAATACAAAAGCAGCAGCCAGCAATCCACAAGGAAGAGCACCACCCCTTATGGATCGCTGCCTGCCGCTCTCCAGTTAGGTAAGCCAGGAGAAAAAGGAGACAAGAAGGAGAGAACCATCATCAGGCAGATAGCTCTTCTCTGCCTCCTTTTCCCATGTTCTACCTAACGAACCTTACTGGGGGAAGAGTGAGCTGACTGCCGGCTCCTCCTTTTCCCCGTTACAGCATCGAAACCAAATTTTGAAGCAGCAATGGGGAGAAGAGGAACCAACAGACAGGCCGTTCTTCAAGTAAAAAAACACACCAACAACAAAACCAAACATTTGCCGCCCTGAGTCGGGTTCTGCCTGAGTGGGCGGCATATATAGATATGACTATTAAATTAAATTAAATTTACCTAAAACGCCAAACACCAAAATTAATAAAACACAAATAAATAAATAAACACATTAACCAACAAAACAATAAACAACAAAATCTACAAACAAAAACACCATGAAAGCACAGAAAAAACACCTAACTACAACATAAAAATACCTAACTCAAACAAGAAAAATATTACAAATTAAACAAATAAACACAAAAGAAATCAGAAACATAAAAAACAACCAGAAATAAACAAAACAATTAAACACATCTAACCCCCCCAAAAAAAACCCCACAAAAGAAGAAACAGAAACACCTACCAGCCCAACACCAAAAAAATAAAACCCAAATTAAAAAAAACCAGAGAACTCACCAGCGCGTCCTCCCTCCAGACTCTGGAACAGAAATGAAGAAACAAAGACTACTTACCGGAAGAAGCCCCACCTAGAGGCCGGGAGAGAAAAAACAAGTCAAACAAAAAAAACAATAACCCAATACTATTACTAACAGCCCCACCTGCAGGCCAGAAGATTAAAAACAAGTCAAAAAAATGCAAAGCAACCCTCTTGCTAACGGGCTCACCTAGAGGCCATAAGAGTAAAAACAAGTCAGAAAAAATAAGAAATAAATCAAAATCACAAATAAATCTAATAAAATAGATCAAAAAAAGTCACAAACCACAAATGCAAAATACCCCCACCCAAACCACCCTTAACAACAACAACAACAAAACACACAAATAAAAACTGCTTGGCTGGCTGGGCACAAATATGCTAGTTACCTATAAGAAGGGACGTTAACCGTTGGAATCCGGCATACACGCCTGCACCCGTCCCTACTATCCCCTACCGAGCCACCCGCACTTACCTTTACCCCGACCAACCATCGCCGCAAGGGTCCGGCAGTCACCAGAGGGGCAGCTGCCCCACGAATGTGACCAGAAAAAAGAACTACAGTTCCCAGCGTCTTCCGCACTGCGTAATCAATCAGCCTGGCTAGATTTTCTCCCAACCAATCACAGTCCAACATGCAAATCAGCTCTCTCCAACATTCCGTTTTTAGGCCTGGCTGTAAATAAACTGCTATTTTTCTCCCATGGCACAACACACAATGTGTGTGATTGTGTGTGTGGTTGTGTTGTATGTGGCTCCCTCCAAAGTCTCGGCAAGGCCACACACACACACACACACACACACACACACACACACACACACACACACACAGCACCACTCGTGTGTGTGTGTGTGTGTGTGTGTGTGTGTGTGTGTGTGTGTGTGTGTGTGTGTGTGTGTGGTTGTGTTGTGTGTGTATATTGTGGTTATGGTTGTGTGTATTGTGTGTGTTTGTGTGTGTTTGTGTGTGTGTTTGTGTTGTGTGTGTGTGGTTGTGTTGTGAATGTGTGTGTTGTGTGTGTGTGGTTGTGTTGTGTGTGTATATTGTGGTTATGGTTGTGTGTATTATGTGTTTGTGTGTGTGTTTGTGTGTATTGTGTGTGTTGTGTGTGTGTTTGTGTTGTGTGTGTATTGTATGTGTGTGGTTGTGTTGTGAATGTGTGTGTTGTGTGTGTGTGGTTGAGTTGTGTGTGTGATTGTGTTTGTGTGTATTGTGTGTGTGGTTGTGTTGTGTGTCTGTGTGTGTCTGTGTGTATTGTGTGTGTGTTTGTGTTGTGTGTGTGCTTGTGTTGAGTGTGGTGTGTACCCCCCAAAAAAAACCCCTACCACCAAAACACACAAAAAAAACTGCCTGGCAGAGCCGGGCAAAAAACTTAGTACAATATAGGCAAAGGCAGGGGTCGACAACCTTTCTAAGTCGGGGGCCGGGTCACGCTCCCTCAGACCATTGAGGGGGCAGGACTGGTGATCCCCCTGTGTAAATGCTGCTGTAAAATGCATCCACAGCTGTCGTAAACTCATTTATGACAGCTGTGGACGTGTTTACAGCCGCTTCTGCCGCTTCTGGCGGCAGTGGCGGTGGGGTGAGGGTGGCAGGGGCCATGGGCCAGTCCCGGCCCATTATTTGGTGCCATGGGCCAGCCCCGGCCCATAGTTGCCAACCCCTGGGTAAAGGTCACCCTTACTTGAAAGCCAGTCATATCTGACTCTAGGGTTCAGTGCTCATCTCTGTTTATAGCCAAAGAGCCAGTGCTGTTTGCGTCTTCAGATGTTTCTGTGGACATGTGGCAGGCAAACCTCAACACTGGAGTGCACGGAACACTGTTTACCTTTCCCCAAAGTGGTTCCTATTTATCTACTTGCAATTTCTTGCAATTTCTAGGTTGGCAGGAGCTGGGACAGAGATGAGAGCTCATTCTGTTGTGCAGTACTTGGGTCTCGAACTGCTGACTTGCTGACCTTCCAGTAGTCAAGTTCAGCATCCTAGCCACTTGAGCAAAACCACAGTCCCTCCATATAATATATGAAGCCTTTAATGTATCTACAGTTACCACAAAAATATTTCTGTTTGTTCAACTTTTATTAATTATCGAGCCATCTCAGAATACTTTTGAACTAAAAGTAACAAAAAAAATGTCAAAGAGCAATGACCACTAATCTAAGAATATCTGTGAAATCAGACAAATATGACTGTTCTTCCAATTCACATGGGAGGTAGATCACATACATAGAGGTAGGGTACCTTCATTTTTTTACACCTCAAAATACACACGAAAGGCAATATTTTAAAAATGTCTACAATTCATGATAAAACCTGCTTTTAAAGTACATAATTGACTTTTGAAAAGCTTTTTCAGAGTCCCATCTAGCTATGAAAATATTTTAGAACTTCACACTGAAAAAATAATTCCTCGCTCTTCCTTCATCAGGAATATGAGGATTTCTATTTGGAAAAGAAAACTCCAGATGCTTTGTGGATAAACCACACCTAAAACATCTGCACTTTATGTTCATTTTAGGGAATAATCTTCTTTACCTCAAGGGAAAACAAGCATCATTTATCTCTCTTATCCTCAGGATTTGTCAGTTCTCCCTTTCTGAACTCTTTGACTGAGTTCCTGCTGTTTCCCCTGCCATCATCCTGTTTTTCATTTTTCTATATATGTTATTTGATGGCTCATTTTAATCAGAATATTTATGAAATGAGCACAGCACTTATGTAGCCTTTTAAAAAACAATGCCAGCAACATGGAAATGAACTTATAAGCATTTTACCCCATGAAACTGGAAAGCCAATGGAATACTCTGTTTGTAACCATCTCTTCTTTCAATAAGGACTTTTCATGAAAGCAATGCTCATATTGCAACATGGTAGTGTCAAAATCTTAGGATTTTCTTGCTATTTCTTGTTATTTCTTGCGTTTTTAAACAAAATTATGAGCAGCTGGGAATCTCAGGTTTGCTCCCTAAGTCCAACCCCCAAAGCCATCTGGCTTGATTCATCAGCTTCTATAACAGGAATCTTGGGTATGATGCAGCTGATTAGATTGCTGACAGTCATGCAAATAAATAATTTTGTATGTGCATGTACACAGGGCAGGTTATATTACAATGAATTTGAAAATTTCACAGTTGTGAACATTTGCAGAGGAATGCTAATATTTTGACACAGACCTGAAACTTGGCATAGATATATGCCAGCGATTCATACTCAATCATCACTTATTCATGCAAGCTTGCAAATTCCCTTGAGGTTGCCAGCATTTACCAAAGATGTATCTAAGAGGTTCAAGATTTCATGGTATCTTTAGGGTATACAAGTGTTGTAACCAACTGAACAAAAAAGAAATGATATTGAGGGAAGTAATTACAGTACCTTAAACAGAAATCAGTAACATATTAGTTCACAATCTTTTTAAGATTGTGCTCAATATTTACCCCTTCATGTTAAATCTGGGTCATGAAACAATGTGGGGGAAAATACAGTAATTCGCAGAAGAGGAGAATGTTAGTCTATTGTAGCAAAATCCAGCAAATAGCAGGAAACATATCAATAGCCCCCAGCAGTCTATAGCTGATCTCAAACTGGCCATTCTGGAACAAATGAACTTCAAAGAAAGATTTCTGCATAAATCCACTGATTTATAGTTTTTTGGTAACGTCAGCTGTGACAGAACTTGAAATGCTACTTTTTATAAGGAATTTTGTTACTTAGTACCTTGGATCAAACAGCAGATTGCTACTGTTATAGCTACCCTATCAAGAAACACAGTTAATTCTTTTGCCAATACCTAACACATTGCCAATGTTCTCACTTGTGTTGTAGTAGAGAATATAGGAAAATTCTTGTCACTTCATTTAAGTGCTCTCAGCAGGGTTAGTATATACAAACAGGTAATGCCTGAACAGATTTTTTGATCTCTGGCATTCTTTCTTTCTTTATTCATGTCAGAAGCACCACAAGCATATAAAATCATACAAAGCTAAAATTAACGTATCTAAATCAAACAGGAATTAGATGACATCCTACAAAATATCGGGCCACATCAACATCATCTCCTCTTGTCAACATAAGGTCCTCCTCAATGCACGTTGAGGAGGCATTTATTTCCAGCTATGGCTGCGAACTGTGGGACTGTGGTAGCTTAGTGGTTAAGATGACTGGAACCTCATCGGCCACATGAGATATAACCCAAGTGGAGGAAATTTAGACCATCCCATTGGAATATATAGCTATTGTCATGGGGAAAAACCCGTTCTGACTGTGCTTTTCCCTGATCCCTGTAGCCACTTGATTGCCTAGTGCTTCAAGATGGAGAATTTCATATGTAGGAGTCCCTGTATATGACATTCCAATGACAGACAGACGAATGTAAATTAATTTCAATTGGCTAGAAGTCCCCACATGGGAAGACTGATATCAGGATAATAAAACCACTGTGCAAGGAACTGTTAGCTCTCTTTCCCTGAAGACCAGCCGTGGGAGGGCCTCACACAATGTAATTGTGAGTCAGATAGGGCCAGAGGGCCTAGATGACCAGTTAAGTTTTCTTTATTTTTGTATGTACTTTGAATGACTACGTTTTCAAGTTTGCTTCCTTATGATATACTCATTTTCTTAACTGACTTAATAAACCTTATTAACCTTATTGACTGGACCACGCTGAGAGGCCACATCTATGGTACCTAATTCTGATTCCATGCACCCTCACTAGCCTGGGCCAAGCGGAGCCAAGGGGAACTCATAAGGGGAGTTGCCCCATGGAAGAGGAGGCAGATGCAGCTGGTAAGAAGGCAAATGGTGAGGTGTTGACAGAAAGGCATGATTAACCCACCCACTCACCCCAAAAGAGGGTAAATATCATGACAGCTATGCACAAGCAGAAGGTATTCCTGGATAGCATACTAGCAGTTGTTCACAGCTGCAACATTTAAGTGCCACCAGCTTATTTACTGTTAGTTAAAGGGCTCTAAGGAAGAACTCAACTGTAGTCTAAGAGTTCAACAAATTGTCATTTATCCCTCATTTTGTCAGGTTGTTGGTATGATCAAATTCAGGCCAAATTCATCTCCCACAACACTTGATGGGGTAAAAGAGTAAGCAAAGAAGAAGCAGCCCAAATCCTATGCTTATTTCCTGTTTACTTGTTTAAACTATGATGGTGGAACTTCCCAAGCATCTGATGATACCAAGTGCTAGTATAAGAAATTATGTGCACCGGCCCCAGTGGTTTATCCAACAAAGTACTGTACTGTTGACTGAGCTCATAATGGATTTTCTAGCATCCCTCTCTGCCTATTGAGAATTGAGCCTTTTTTTTTGCATGGGAGTTATAATCCCTCAGAGAATATATGTTAAGTCTACCATTCCAGCGGTGAAACAGGCCAGAGTGGCAGAGGCCAACTCTTTCTCCTCTCTTCCCACCTTTTTGAGTTTCCCCCCTCCACCCCTCTCACTTTACTATGCCATTCTTCTTTATTCTTCTCACTCTCCCCAAGTAAAAATGAGAGTAAGAACGATGGGATATCAGATTTTTGAAGAAAGACCGTATTAATAGTCCCAGGGTATCAAAAAGCAGGACACAGACATAGAAACAGCAAGGAAAATCAGAGTATTTAGTGAGCCTGCAATTTGTGCCATGGTAGGGATACTAATACTGTAAAAGGTTTGTTTGAAGGGAGTGTGTCTGTTGATATCAGTTGCTAAAACCACTGAGAATAACTGAGATAGAAAGGTTGTTTCTTTTCCTTCATTTCATTTGTCTTCAGAAATTTCAGGAAACACAAAATAAAATATAGATGTTCTGCTTTAAGGTGAGTCACACATTTGCCAACTGTGCATTTCAGGACTTATCAAGAGAACTATTTTTCCCAAATGGGACTCATATATCTCTTTCTGCCCACCCACCAAGTGCTCATCAAACCCAACTTTTTATTTACAAAGCAGCAATGTCTTTAATTATATTTTTAAGAAACCCAGAAGCTCTTAACTGAAAGGGACCTTATTCTATTTAAAATTAAATGTGAATATTGTTAAAGGCAATTTTGAATAACTTGAAAACAGTTGGGTTTAAAATAATTTTGAAATTTCCTTCTCTTTCCTGATAAAAATGCTTTTTGGTGCTCATGAAATTTGATAGGAATTACTTTCAGCTGCCTAGATAAGTATGTATTAAAGACGTAGAGTGAGAATTTTAAAAACTGTTATAATAAAACACACTGATTGTATGTCATGGATATTTGTGATGATTTCCCTTCATTTGGGTGGCATTTCTGTTTATTTTGGTTTTATTTATGTTAGGTAAATTCTGACACCTCTTATATTCAATGCTGCTTCTGTAAGCACCTTGTCAAATACAGGGCAGTTTTGGAATATGCCAAACGGCTGCAAAGCTTCCTTCAGTTTTTTTTAAAAGAGATGCTAATTGTAAGTATGCGGTATATAATATCAGCAAAATACTGCATTACAATATCATGTATATATAGTCAAAGCAGTCAATTCACAGGATTGGATCTAAGTGCAGTTGTATGTAGAATAAATAAACTGAAATTAAGTTAGTTGTATTTGAAATGGCATTTATTTCAGTGGTTCTGCTCCATGGACAATGCAAAGCCTTCTGGAAGCTGCTGTGCTGTTTCTACAATCAAACGTGTCAGGAGCATATACCCCACAAATTATCGATAACAAATCTGGCACCATCTTTAAATTTTGAGTGTAAATGTATTATATTAGATCTAATGCTGAATACGATTTTCCTGTACAGAAATTGTTTTGTATTGTTTGATACTAAGAGTAAAATAAAACTGCAAAATAAAGTGCAAAAAAATACAGCTACTAGGAGTCTAGTTAACATAAGTAGCTTTTCTTATTGAAATAAATAAAATTATTCTCTCCTTCATGTGTATGACTCTGAAGGAAATGAGAAAATTGGGCATGGGCGGGGGGACAACCACACATGAAAATCTTCCAGTAAAAGCTCTGAAAGCTGTACATGACTGGAAACAGTTTGATTGCCCAAATGTCCATCAAAAGCCAGAGTGTGCCAGGAACAAACTGAACAATTAATGCCTTTAGATTGACATACACAATATTTTGATAATTGTAAACACCATGTGACCAATTTTTTTTATTGCGGGTTTTGTGGTGATTTTCAGAGCCTGCATCTTCAGAAGAATGGCAATTCAATTGATTACTGGAGGAAAGGTCTGAGACTAGGCTACTACCTCAGGTTTAATCTGTGAGTTCAAAAACTATGCAAATAGGGAAATGGATTACTATTCTGTGAAAAGAAGAAACCAGTCACATATTTTTTTTCTGAATATTCAGCTCATGTATATTGAAGATGTTGAAACTGAGCGGGCCATTACGGTATATAAGTGAGTTGGCTTTGTCTCACTCAGGAGTGAGGACATTGTCCACAAGCCAAGTTTACTTCTTGCGAAGAATACTAGTTGAACCTCTGATACTATGCCAGGAAGAAACATATTCTGTGCATGTCTCAGAATTAAGCTATTCCTCTGCCAAGGTGTGAGTAAATAGGCTAGCTAATTTTGTTGTTTTCCATGTGTTCTCCTTGATTCTTCATAATTATGCCTCTGTACATTGCTCCATAATTTTTAAAATTGTAACTGTGGAATTTTTCCCCATTTGCATTCTTAATTTATCTTTTCTTCTTCCTTCTTTCAAAACTCCTTTCAATGAACTATCTGCATCCCTAGCTCAGAGGTTGTGAAACTTAAATCCAGGTCTTCTGTTAATGAGCTACTGGAGAGTCTGGTATTCTTTCAGAGTTTGTGGTAGCAGTGATACACTTGCAAGGTAGATGTTTTACTTCTCAAGAGTGTAAACTTGCAATTTTTCTTAATTCTGAACTCCCTGGAACAATGCCAGGCCCAAGAAGGACTGGAGTGTTGAGAGAATAAGGTGCCAATCAAGGACTAATAGTCATAATCACAACTGACACTCTCTTGGGTTCACCCAGGCCAAGTAAAGAAAGATATTGTGCTTGAGTAGCTATAGAACGGATCCTCTAACCATGACAATTAGTCCTATAGTGATCTACATGGGGAGTTTTTTCATAAAATATTTACCATGAGATAAACAATCTTTGCCACTGTCTAATAACACTGCCCTTAGCAGGATGAGTAATAAAAATAGGGCCAACTTCTTTTGGTTAAGGGTAAAGGTAAAGGTTGCTCTTGCTCAAAAGCCAGTCGTATCTGACTCTAGCGTTAGGTGCTCATCTCCATTTATAGCCAAAGAACCAGGGCTGTCTGTGTCTGTAGACATTTTTGTGGACATGTGGCAAGCATGACTAGACACCGGAGTGCATGGAACATGGCTTACCTTCCCACTGAGTTGGTAGCTATTTATATACAGTACTTACAATTTCTTGCTTTTGAACTGTTAAATTGGCAGGAGCTTAGATAGAGACGGGAGCTGACTCCATCGTGCATCACTTCCGTCTTGAACTGTTGACCATCTAACCTTCTAGTCATCAAGTTCTGCAACTTAACCACTAAGCCACCACAGTCTTTTGGGTGGATAACATTAAATAGGAGCTAAACTGTCATTTGCTACTAGTAAAGAAAATTTATCACACAGTGGAAAAAAGGTGTTTGATTTTCTCTTCCTCGATAATTTAAATCTTAATCTACCTATTTAGAAACTGATACACAGCAGATAAAATTTGGTAGCTGTTGAACTGGACAAAAATATTTACAGCACCTGTGGATCAGGACAAACAGAAACTTGGACAGTGGGGGAGAAATAAATAACTCGACAAACCCTAGAGAGAGACTTAATCATGAAAGAATGTATTTTACCAGCGGCTTTTTTGTTGTTGTTCTGGCTTATCATAGAAATAAAACATGATCACGTAAAACATTACTTTTAATGTCTGGAATACAGGGACAGACACACTCAGTAAATCAAGTATATAATAGCCTTATTTTTCTTACTTTATATACAGAAAACTATATTAAAATTTAAAGTTATTTTAAAGTTACATAGCACATGCCAGAAAAAAACATTTGGTCATATAGAAAAAATACTTTCTTTGAGGATAAATCAAATTATAAATACTGTATGTACTGTACTTATATAGGGAGTTTTCTACAAAATCCATTCCACATTCTCATTTTCAAAACAATCTTCTCCATTTTGATTATACAGACATGTAATAGCCTAATGGATTGGGATTGGTCCAGACTATTAAAAAGTGTGCCCAATTTTTTATTTTGGGGTTTGTGGTAATTTTCAGAGCCTGCATTGTCAGAAGAATGGCAATCAAAAGGGAAAGAAGGGACGAAGAAAGGTGCTAGAGGAGAACTTTGTGGGTATCCTGGATTGCCAGAAAGACAAACAAATGGGTTCTAGAGCAAATCAAGTCTGAACTACCTCGGGAGGCAAAAATGATGAAGCTGAGACAGTCCTACATTGGTCACATCATTAGAAGGCAGGACTCTCTGGAAAAATAATAATATGGGAAAGGTGATGGCAGCAGGAAAATAAGAAAACCAAATGTGAGATGGATTGATTCCCTAAAAGTCGTCTCAGGTTATATCTTACAGAAGCAGAGCAGAGCTGTTAAGGCCATTTTGGAGAGCTCTCATTTATAGGGTCACCATAACTTGGACACAACGTGATGGGAAAAACAAACAAAACAATAGAATTCCGCTTCTAATTTACCTTTTTGCACTGAAAGGTGCAGAAACATCTCATCTCCTACCTGGACATGCTGCAAATAAGTATGGCAAAAGAGAAAAATAAATGGCCATGCCCTCATTTATTATGTGCTAAGAGGACCAATATTGTTTGTCATCTCGATGGGCCTCGATCCGTACCATCTCGTATAGGATACCATTGCAGTCCATTGCTGTCCCAGTGTTAAATCTAGCATGTCTCATTTCATATGTGCCATAGGAGATGGCTCCTTGATCATAGTGTGTGGGGTCACTTCATGGCAAGCTGGGATCCACCTTAAACAAATTCACGTCAATAGCATTTTTTCTACTTCAGGAAAAATGCATTCTTGGATACGAGTTGCAGCCGACGATGATGAAAGATTTAATTGCCCACTGTCTGTCACATGCATCATTCTTCTTGGTTGTGCCAGCAACCGTGAAACTGGGATTATGTCCAACAATTGGCAAAACATGGAAACTATGTGTGTATTTTTGCAATCAGATTTTGGCAGGATTGCTAGAATCGTGAATGTGGGATGGAGCAAAAGGTAATTATAAAAACATAGAATAATGCTCACAAGGATTAGACCCAAATCCTAGAAAGCAACTCTAGTATTTGCAGAATTAGGCCATCTGCAGCTGTTATTTATTTATTTATTTAATTAATTTTGTGGATTTGTATCCTGCCCACCTGATGGGGAACACCACTCAGGGCGGCTAACAACACACAAAAGCAAAGAAAACAATACTACAAGCAATTTAAAATAACAATCAGCTAAAAACAACAGCAGCTAAAACAGTAGTCAACACCCCCCCCACACACACACACTAAAAGATTAAAACACATAAAACCAAAAAGATTATCATTAAAATGTCCCACCTAAGAGCTATGCCCCACCTGAGAGCCAGTTGTATCCAACTCTAGGATTCAGTGCTCAACTCTGTTTATAGTCAAAGAGCCAGCAGTGTTTGTGTCTGCAGACATTTGCATGAACATGTAGCAGGCATGACTAACACCGTAGTGCACGGAACACTGTTTACCTTCCCACCGAAGTGGTACATAATTATCTCCTTTCAATTTCTTGCTTTCGAACTGCTAGTTTGGCAGGAGCAGGGACAGAGATGGGAGCTCACTCCATCGTGCAGCACTCGGGTCTAGAACTGCTGACCTGCCAACCAGTCACCAAATTCAGTGTCTTTACAACTAAGCCACCACAGTGCCTTTAATGACAGTCCCTGCAAGGCTGAGCTATATAAGAACCAGCTCTTTATCCTTGAAAGTGCTTTAATAATTAAGGTTGTTGGATTTGTGGGTTTTGAATTATTGCTGGTTCTTGTTTCCCCAAAATCTCTTGCCTCGCACCTGGTTCCTGCCTATGAAGATCTCTTGTTTTGCATTTGGTTCCTGCTCTTGAAGATTTCTTGTCCTGTTACCACTTCCTGTGTACTTTTGTCATACCTTGCCTGGATCCTTGCTCCTTGAACCCTGTCTTTACCCTGCTCCTGCCCTGAAGGTACTCTGCCTCACTTGTTCTCTTGGTGACTTGACTTCTGCCTTGCTTATACTATGCCCTATTGTCCAGACCAACCCTGTATTCCTATCTACCTTCTGTGTGATTTTGGACTTGGGCTGTGATACAATTACTGTTTGGCCTGTTGCCTGGTTGCTGTGGGTCCTGGGGCTTGTGTTACTTTATCAGCTGCCCACCCCACAGACTCTGATACATTGCCCTTTTCTATTTCAGCTTATTCTTTCACCAATAAACCTCCTAAATCTTGGCTTCTATTGCCACCTACAAACACCCTAAACTTTACTCTTTTCTTCATGCAGATATTGAGTAGTTGAAAAACAAATTCAAAATTACTCTGGTAATTTAGATACCAAAACAATTATTGTATATTGTATAAAAATGAAATCCTGAACATATTGTATACACTGTCTTTAAAATACCATTAAAGAGGCTTATTATCAATATGTTGAAAACAGTCGTTTTTGTTATTTTCAAAGAAAAATATCTGCAATCTTCACAGCAAGAAGCTGATGAATGCAAAACAATGTAGGATAATAGGTAATTTATTCTGGGATGATAGCTGTAATATAAGTGAAATCTGTGCTAATAGAGTAAAAAAAGGCTTCCAGCAATTTCTGCTATAAACAGCCGTCAAGTAATTTTCATCCTTCTTCCCTAGAGCAAAATATTATTTTATAATGCATGGTAAAAGTTCGGTGCTAATTTCTGAAAATCAAAAATTACTACCTGTAAACAGAATGTAATAACAAATAAAATATAGATGTGCTTTCCATAAACAAGACAAATACTCTTTCTTTTCTCAGGTAGCAGATGGAGAAGAGGCAATACCTGCTAGGAATATCTGCAGTAAAATAATTTTGAACAATATTCTTTCCCATGAATATTTAAGAAATTAAATTTTGAAACTTTTTTGAATGTATATATCTGTGCAATATGGGTATAATCTTAAATTTAGACATAACAGATACTTATAAAATGCTACAACAGAGTCACCAAAGAAAGAGAGTTGAAAGGAGATGAGGGCGCACAAAATAAAATAATTCCTCTTACTCCCAATTCTTACATAATCATCACAAGACAAGATTATGATGGCCAGTAATTTAAGATGATTTTTAAAGTCGGCTGAAGGCACATTCATGGAGTATATATCTCTCAGCTGTTTTAAATGATACAACTAAATAGATTATTTCTGTACAAAGCTAGCATAGCCAGCTGTTTTAAATGATACAACTAAATAGATTATTTCTGTACAAAGCTAGCATAGCAATGAATTCCAGAACCATGGAGGCAGCTTCTCTTCGAAACAGAATATTAGATTCAATATACAGTACTTGCTGTGAACTATTTAAGACTGTTCTTTTGTTATAGAAATAAATATCAAATCTCTATTTTATTGCAATTGTGTAGGATTGCAATGTACTCTACATGAGTAATGGTAACTGGAAGTTTAATATGGTCTTTGGTCTCTGAATGATTTATAAAATAATAACTTGTTGTTAACCAATATATATATATAAGGCTTTGTTGCTACTATGGGTTATTAAAATAGTACTTCCATTCTGCGAAACATGGGTACTTCATCCAAGTACAATCTAAAAAGTGGCTACCAAACTCGGACTTTCAGAAGTTGTGGACTAGAGCAGTGGTGGTGAACCTATGGCACACATGCCAGAGATGGCACACAGAGGGCTTTTAGTGGGCACACACATCATTGTGAGCAAGCCCCACCCCTCCCTGCCTAGCCAGTGCCAATGGCGATACCACTTCCTTACCCACCCCTCTCCCTCTGCCAATGGAGAGGCTGAATCCCACTCAAGAGGCGAAGGTGAGGGCAAGGTGAGGTGACCAGACACCCTCCGCCACCCTTCAATGGGAATCCCTTTTCTCAGCCCAGTCAATTAAGTTCACTGTCTAAATAAACAACATTCTTTGAATGGGATCAAGGGCCTAAATGCAAATGCTAATCTCAACTAGATTAGATCCACTGCTTAAAAAGGATACATGAATACCAATGATTTTACGAGTCTCTCTCAGATGGAACTACCAATTAGATTTAGGCTAATATCTCCACAGAGATGTTATGATTTGTAATTTTTAATAATTTCTGTAATGAAGACTTGTTCAAGGAATGGAATTCACACATAACAGCAATATTGCTAACAATATGGAGACAGCATGTAAAAAACCTCTGGATTTTGACATTACTCATTCTGCTAGGAATTTAGGGAGGTCTGAGAATACAGTGACAGCAGTACGCTCCTTAGAATCAGAAATGACCTGCTTTCAAGCAAGGGAGACCTTTACCTTTACCAGATGGAGCAGAGACTATAATAAAATTAAGATTGATATGAATAATAGGAAGAGCAGACTGAAAAGGTATGAGTAAAATTCAACTTGTTCAATTTGAACAAGGCCACCAAGGATATTAGGATACTTATGAAAGGGGTCAGATTAGAACAGGGATTCTCAACCTGCAGCCTGTGGGTCAGATGTGGACCATGGTGCCATTTCATGTGCCCCCCCCCAACTGCCTCCACCACACCAGGAAGTGCATGTGGTGGAAGAAGGGCAAAATGGCCATCCGCCCCCCCTGAAGCTGTCTGAGGGAGCATGACCCGGCGCCCGGCTTTAAAAGGTTGAGAATTCCTGGATTAGAAGTGAAAAGAGTAAAGTTAGGAATGCGTAGCAAGAGGAGATGACCAGAATAAAGCCTCTCTCTGCTCTTCTCCTCTGCTGGGAGAACTAACTCCTAATGACTGCAGCTGCATTTCATTTTAATTCCCGCCTGCCCCGGTTACTTTTCTGTGTGAACATAGGAGTTCTGCTACAATCTACCTGCTAAGGAAGAAAGAAGGAAATCATCCAGGGATTGAAGATGAACTGTTGCCTCTTCTGTAAATGAAACTGGGACACTATCTCATGACTCTGGATGAGAGGCCCATATTCTAGCTCTTGTCTTCTACTTCCAAATGAGCACAATATTTATAATACCCCAGATTTAAGAAAAAAAGGAATATAGTGGGATGAATTTTTATATTCCTGTCAGATGAATGGTATGATAAAAGATAAAGATGACTATTTAATCAGCACACAAAATGGATAACATTTTCAACAGGTAATAAAAGAAATGGCAATTTTTCTAAAATACTATTTTTATGAGAAGATTTTATTCCTTTTAATATATATTTTCTAGGCACTGCTACCCACTATGAAAGGCTAACATTCCATCTATTTTGTTAGATATATCTGTCTTGCCTGGTCTTGACAGCCCTATCATGTCAACCCTCAGAGTTTTTCAGAAAAAGGAAGAAAAAGTAAAAAAAAACTATGCTTCCCGTGGGCATATTTCACTATTGAAGATCCTGAGGGAATGTTTTGTTATTCCTGTCAGATCAAAGAAAGTGATAAGGAAAGAAAATAAAAGATGAAAACTAAAATCCTGAAATGAGGGCAACTGTAAAAAAAATATGAACGCCAAAACATTATGATGCTACTTAAAGTTATTTACATATATTGGATATAAACTACTTTGAAAATAAATAAATACTGCTACTTTTGATAGCTGTCAGAAAAGCTGGCTTTTAAGATTCAGGAGATGGTCAGAAAAAGGAACTCTCAAATGTTATTCATTTAGTAATTTTTCTTTTTGAGTGTGTATGTATCTACAGTACATTCTTCTAGTGTTTGGGTTGTAAATGTCTTAGTCCTTTATTTCTGTAAGTGTATTTCTTTAGCTCCAAAAACCTGAAGAACCATTATTTACAGAATCTAAAGGACAAAACAGGCTGCATTTAACCAATGCAGATGAGGATTTGGCAAAACACTAACGTCTTGTAAACATATACAAAAAGTCTGTTTTCTATGATGCATCTAACAAACTTAATTTATGTAATTCTATTACAGATATATGAACATCACTGGGTTAGATCTATTTTGTGCAAATAAATATCTTTTCTGGGTTTTTTTAAATGAAAAATGAAAAATCGTATAATTTGGATAGAACAGAAACTTTAGTTTTATAGACTAAATACTAAATATAACATCAAATCTAAAGCCCCCTCCAATTTATCTTTTATACTCTTTTTGCAATCCGGTTGCACATTTCTGTAAAAGGCATATCTTTCAAGGCAAATTGTCTAAGGTAAGAAATCTCTACAGGCATTACTTATTGTATGCTGATTCATGTGATGGATAATGTCTACACAACCAGCAATTTTCCACATCTTTGCAGAACTATGCAACAGGATTTTGATCTCTATATAATATTTGAAATAATGTGAATGGCTCTAAAAGTTTATACTGAAGCTGTTAAATTCCCTCCAGACAATACAGAAAGTTCTAGCCAAAAATAATTTCTGTACATGGTACTCTACAAAGCTTATACGTAAGAAAAAGAACATTACAAAAAATAATTTCTTTAAAGAATACCAGTTATATGTGTTTGTGGGTAATACGGCTTAGTGGTTAAGATGCTGAGCTTGGAGACTAGAAGGTCAGGTTTCGATACCCGAGTGCTGCATGACGGATCTTGGGGACATGAAAGGAGTCTCATTTGGGCATCCCCTGAGCAGAGTTTCTCCAGCAAAAATCCTTTCAACCCAGAGTAATTTCTGACATGAAATTTATTATTTACCGCATTTTAAGCATTTGAATTTTAAAAAAATTCCATTCATTTTACTGTGCTGGTCGTTGACTGTAATAAAGTGATTGGTTGATTGATAACAGTTATAAGACATTTACAATAATATAAAACAACATAAAATACATGTAGAATTATTTGGGGTGTACAAAGCTTCAAGGTACCTTTGTACAAATTAATATTCTTAGCACAAGCCCTTTCAAGACAGCTGAAGCAGTCTAGAAGAATTGGTTTGGATTATGATGTACACCAACAGTAAAGACAATTCCAAACAACATCTAGTGTCCGATATAACTACTGTTTACATATTAAAAAGAGATACAGGCTTTGTACTGCGGATGTTCTGTCATGTTTCTCCACAGGAGAAGCCTGTCATGGTAAAGTTCATTATCAATTACTGCTTTACAAGTGCAAGATGAGTTAAGCTGTCATAATTTTCTCATCTAGAGATCCTGTGCTGTCAAAGAATGTCAATTTCTAATCTGACACAAGGAAGAAAATTATCTCTTTTTCTGACCTCTAATTTCTTGACATTTTAATGCAATAATTGCTTTGGTTAGTGCTGCAACCATGATTTTACCTGTCAAGGAAGAATGAATCAATATCCTTGAGCTGTTCATTAAATTTTAGTTTTCAGTTTACTAAATGTCTTGTTTTCTGATGAAAAAAATACTCTGTATGCTTTTAACTGTGTGCTGAAATCACAATTTAAAACATTTCCACAGCTTAAAACAATAGTAGGGTGTTTTTCCCCAATGCAATATCACATTATACTATAAAGTTCTGACATATATGAAATAATTAAAGCAATGCCATTTGATTAAACAGTGACTATATTTCATTGAGTGCTATATTTTCAACATGATGCTTTTCTAACGAGAAGAACATTAATTTCACCTATCATAAATCTGTATGTGGTCAGATATGCATATAGATCTCATGCTTATAAAGGGAAGCCCATCAAATTCAATCTATGGAACAGAACACTGGAGAGGAAGGCCAATTTCATCTCTTGAAATGAATGACCAAAGCATTACATGAAGGGTCATCTATTTCAGAACACACAAATAGGGTATTGGAACAGAGCAATGAGCACAGTTATTTGAGCAATTTAGCATATTAATTCTAGGCTATTGAAAGCTGCCAAGAAGGTGACTATTGAATAGGGCACACAGGTTATCAATGTGTTCCTACAGGAGTTTCATACACTGAGCTGCTTGAAGGAGATTATAGTGTACTGTATCCTTAAAAAGCTAATATGGTGACCAACTTTAGGCAAATTGCCAATACTGTATTCCTTTTATCGGCAAACTGGTGAAAAGAGTGGTGGTGGACCAACTGTAGGTGTCCATGGAGAATACTAATAGTCTTGATCCATTTCAATCAGCCTCAGCATTGATCTGAGATAGAACTGGTCGCCTTACGAGATGACCCATTAAGGGAGGCAGACTATTGGAGTGCATCTCTGTGAGTCCTCTTGGATTTCTCAGTGGCTTCTGATATCATCTACACATAGTATTCTATGTGTACACCTGGTGGTGTAGGAACTGGGAGTGCAGCACTTGGCTGGCTCTGGTCCTTCCTCAACAAGAATGTTCAGAGAATTCATTTTAGGGAGGCTGTTTTGACCCCCTAGGCAGTGCTGGATTAAGCCAGCAAATCATGTCAAGAGGCCCTTGCTTAGATTTGGAATTTAGGATACCTATAAAATAAAACATCACTAGGAAAAACAAACGCACCAATGAGGCGTCAGTGAGTCTCTCCAAGTGAACATTTTTTGAATACTGTATCCGCGTGAATGTACGGGATATTTAAATCTGGATTTTCGTTCTAACCGAGCGCAGAGGCTGGAGGGGCCAGAGATGCAGGGCCCATAGCATTTGCGACTCCTGCTATATGGCTGATCCGGCACTGCCCCTAGGTGCAATTTTATGGGGTACCAGGGGGCTGATCATCACCCCAATGCTGTTCAACATCTATATGAAGCAGCTGGGTGAGATCATTCAGAGATTTGGGACGTGTTGTCATCAAAATGCTAACAAGATACACCTGTCTCTCCTCTTTACATCCTTGGCAATGGATGTTGTTCAGGTCCTGGAACTTTCCCTGGCCACAATAATGTACTGGAGGAGGGCTGACAGGTTGAGGTTAAATCAAGACAAGATGGAAATTCTATTGCTGAGAGTGTCTCTTCCCTGAAGGATCAGATTTTGGGATCTGGCCATGATCCTGGACCTGGCTTTCTTCATAAAAAAGTGAATATCTGCCACGGTCATGTTTGCCTTTTTTCATCTGAGGCAGATAGCTGAGCTTTGCTCTGTCCTTGGAAAGGAAGTCCCTTACTGGTTCAGACATTGGTAATCTCAATGCACTCTAGAAAGGGGTTGCCTTTGAAGACTTGTGTCAAAGGTATGGAAGTTTAACTGCATTTCCTCGAACCTGGCCTGTTTGCATTTGTTACCTGTAGGCTTCCCTGCTTGATTCAAGGTATCAATATTAACATATAAAGCCCTAAACTGAGGAGGACCTCGTCGCCGCCCCCTAGCCACCATCAACGGCTGGAGGGAGGAGCTGCCATGGCCCTGAAGGGCGACTGAGGAGGACCTCGTCGCCGCCCCCTAGCCACCACCAATGGCTGGAGGGAGGAGCCGCCATGGCCCTGAAGGGCGACTGAGGAGGACCTCGTCGCCGCCCCCTAGCCCCCACCAACGGCTGGAGGGAGGAGCCGCCATGGCCCTGAAGGGCGACTGAGGAGGACCTTGTCGCCGCCCCCTAGCCCCCACCAATGGCTGGAGGGAGGAGCTGTCGGGACACTGCTGCTGCATCTGCTCCAGAGACGTTGAGCCCAGGCTCTGTCATAGATGTTTATTGTTGTATTTGCTTCACACTGTAAGCCACCCTGAGTGGTGCTTGCACCAGTAGGGCGGGGTATTAAAAAACAAACAAACAAACAAACAGTTTTAGGACTTTAGTACCTGATGGAGCATCTCTCTGATTTGGCCTCAAACAACTTGGTCCTCTCAGGCCTGGGGACTGCAGGTGCCTATCCCAAAGGAGACCCAGAAGGTCTAAAATATGAATCAGGCCTTCTCAGTGGTGTCTCCATTGCTTTAGAACATCCTTCCACCTTATGTTCACCAGGCCCCCTCCCTCCAGCTTACAAAATTGGCTAAGGCTGAGTTGTACAAAGAGGCATTTGGGAACATCTTGCCCTTTCAGTAATTTTCCTTCTACTGACTGTTATTTATCTTCTTCTCACCACCATTGAGTCTTGATGTTATATATTATTTCATCATTAATTTGATTTTATTCTAGTTATGTTGATGAAGGGGTATATATATATTCATTTTTCTTTACAAATATTGTAAACTGTCCTAAGTAACATTCTTGCTAGAAACCATATATTCAATTAACAAATAATCTCAAATTCCATATTGTAGACCATGTAAATGTAACTCATACACTTCTTGTATGGGTTGGAAAAAAGTCAATTATAGAATGTAGTGTCCTGCTTATGTAGCACTGTGTGATCTGTGGCTTGCCACTACACAAAGCATAAGGAAATTGCTGGATATCTCCTTGCACATTGGTAATAAAAGCTCTATTGCTTTTGCAAAACAACAACAATTGTATACAAGTGTGGATGAAATAGATTCTGGACTAACTCTTTAGTGGTAAAATAAATATGATAGGTCAGGAAATATATATGTTAAAATCCTTGCTCCTATAATAATTTCATGTCAGAGAATACTCGGAGTTGAAAGGATTCTTAGGGGATGCCTGAATGAGGCTCCTTTCATGTCCCCAAGTGCAGCTCTTGGATATCAAAACCAAACCTTCCAGTCTCCAGCTCAGCGTTTAACCACTAAGCAACCGGGGGAGCTCTTTGCTCCTTATTTTAGTTTACAAACCTGCACAATGCTCCAAAGGGTCGGAACCGACTGTGCGACTCAACAACAACACCAACATTACTTGTGGAGTCAGCCAACATCAAACTCACTATTATAAAATTTTCACTAGTTCTTTGGAGTGTAGCTGTTTGCTATTGGCCAGAGATTTTACAGTAAAATAAGTGAGTTCTGATTTCTCCTGTATGTTTATATAATGCAGTTTAAAAAAAAAGAAATAACAATAAAGGGTTTCATTTTTCTGAATGAAATATTCAGGAAACAAAGGACTGCTGCCATTACATTTAGTAACACTGGGAAAAAGAAGAGCCAAAATCACATACCTCCCTGAGCACAGGATCAGTGATGCTATCAAGGTTAACAGAGCCTTCATATGTCAGATAGTGGAAAACATTAAGTGCCCGCACTGCTTCAGGTCCTCGTTGCTTGTATCCAAAGATAAGATCAATCCATTGGTGAAGCTGGCAGGATACAAATTCACTCTCCAAAGCCTGGAATGAAATTGAGATGATGAAAGAATATATGTTTCTCAGTTGTCATACTGTATTCTTTTTTCAGTCACATGGCCTAATACAAGAGCCTTACTAGGATGGTCGTGCCAACGCTATGAAGCTTACTCCCAGAGCCGTAATGTGCAATTCTGGCACCTGGGTCTTCAGTGCCTTATTAATTAAATTTGGGGCATGTGAGATTGGCATATATGGAGAGAAAATGGAATATAAAAAGGAAGAGGAATGCCTGGGTCTGAGTATCTAATAGCTATGCTAAACCTGCCTATTTTGTATTCTCTTTTGCCTTGGGAAAAGAAGGTGAAGGTAGTATATGCACTTGGAATGGGCAGGTTTATGTTATTTGATCAGCAAACATCAATGGCTATATCTTTTACCACTTTCTAACAGCAATTTGACTCTTTCCATAGTTGTACAGTACTTAGTTATTCATATGCTTATGGTTAGGGCTTTAGGGATGACATTTGGGATTACTGTACTGCTTTTGTAGTCTACCATAGTGACAAGACTGTGTATAATTATTAGAAATAAATGAACAGGTAACATGTTTCTTTTATATTATGCATCTGTGCACTGATATCCTGCTTTTCTGTGAGTATTTCAAGACAGAAACTGGTAAGGCACAATAAGAAAACTGTATAGCCTTCTTCTTCTTCCATGTCTAGGCCAGACGTGAAACTGCCAAAATGACAACAGATAAAAACAATAGCATGATGGTATAATCTGCAGCCACTGTTGAAATCTAATCTTTTAAATATTTGATTTTGGGTATGCTATTTTAAAACATTTTCACTAATTCATTGTTGTGCTTAAATTCGTTGTATTAATTAATCTGACCTTTTAATAGTGCAGGTTTTAACTCCACAGTTATGCTTATACACAGATTCTTCCTGGGGGGAGGGGGAATTAAACAGGGGTGTGCTGGGCACCTTGGGAGGGCAGTGGACAGGAAGTGATGGCGTGCCAATTGGGAGTTTGGGGGGGAGAAATCCCATACATTCCCATTACCTCAGGCGCCCCCCTTCCCACAATCCTCCCAGACTGACGTGGGGACTCACCAAATAGAATCTATAGGCAAGAATGTAAGTACAAGTTAGGCAAGCATTGTATCTCACATTTAATTAGGAACAATTCTTCCTTAATTAAACAAAAACTCTCATTGCCCAGAAAGAAAAGAGGTGGTTGTAACTTTTTCAAGTTAAGATCCACAGATCTACACCAAACAAGCAGAAATAGATCAGGTGTCCCTGCGATGATGAAAAGGCAAAGCCTTTCCCTCAGGGAACCCCTTCCATGGCTGCTGGGATGAAGCCTCCGAGACTACTGCCCCCTGCTTTCACCCTCAGAATCCGACCCAGTGCTGCTCCTGCTGTCGCCACCACTGCAAAGAAGCCCAGTGGGTCTTTCCCATCCACCGAGGCCATGGCTGGGGGTGGGGCTGGTCGTACCAACCAACCATGGCAGTGAGCGTGGCTGGTTGGTGCATGGCAATACCCGCCCCAATGAAACAGTGCCCCGCCATCTGGAAGGTTCTGGCTTGGGGTGGGCTGTGGCAGAAATCATGCGCCCTGGTGAATTATGTGACCTGGTGACATAATTCTGCCTGCCTCTGGGGGGCACCAGTTGCTGGGGCACTCCGAGATGAGTCCCTCTATCCCTGTGGGCCAGCACACCACTGGGATTAAAGATTTTTCAACACCCCATAACCATGGTTGCCATTGGGTAACTCTGAGAGCCCATGCTGGCTACTGGAGATGCCGCTGTTGGGGCAATGAGGTACCTGCAGCACAACCATGGTGGTGGAAGCAGGCAAAACGGTGGGCCACTGGAGTGCCAACAGAAGGAAAACCCTGATGTGATGCACTGACCACCAACGAGTTTAAAAAAATGGAGGCTGTAGCTAGAAATCTAGTTTGACCTACAACAATGAGGGTTTTTGACTGTGCTGAGAGGTCATTGCCCCAACCCAACATGTTTTTCAAAGGTCAATCTGTATTGTTAGTTGATCTCTTTTTTCCCCTTTTATATGCATATATGGATATGCATGCAAACAGTTTAATAAGGAAATAATATTAAAGTATTATCATGTTTCCAAAACTGTATAAAATCTACCAATTTAATAAGGGAAATTTAATGGGAAGACTTATTCAATATTCTCTTCAAGATCAGCCCAAAGGGCATACATTAATTTCTGTGCTACATCTTAAAAAAAACTTTTGGGGAGGCAAAGAAAGGACAAAGAAAAGACAAAATAAAATATCATTCTCAATTAGTCTGTGGCATGCAAGATACTTGAAAAACTATGGAAAATAGATATATTATAGTTATGAAATAAACTATATAATAATAAAGGGTCTCTATGTTTATATATATGTTTAATCAATTTCTTTCCAGGCTAGCTTTAAAATGTTTTAAAAGGCCATTTGTAATCCCAAGTACTGCATAATATTGAAGGATGCTGTTTTATCTTTCCCACCTAATTATAAGCAGCAAACACCATGTCCTTGCTGTCCATTTAATCCACATTAACTCATTGGAATATTTGTCCAAATTGAACCAAAAGGTCTACATAATCTTAGAACCATTTGCAATGTTACATTTTGACATTCTTTCTATTTTGAAAGATGGTAATTCAAATCAGTCATTTGTGAAGAAAGCACTGATTTATGATACAAAGAACCTTTAAAATTTTATATAGAATTTTATATAGTGCCAATATATACAGATATGAATATCAGAGCAGATAAATTCATCAGGTAGTCAACAGCACAATTTTGAATTCTAATATTTTATTCCTGCCTCAGCCATTTTCTCCTGTATTTCAAGTATCTTATTAACTGTTCTATATGTAGAACATGAACCTAGGAAGGCATCTGATGCAAATTACCTCGGATAGAATAGTCTCCCCTGACCTTTTGGTCTGACCTTTGTTTAGTTTTTAATTCAGTTGTTTTACTGCGTTTAATATTATTACAGACTGCCTTGGAGGTCCTTTGAGCTGAAAGGTGGTCTTGAAACATTCTTTCAAATAAATATTCAATCAATATACAAGCTGAGGCGGCATCTTCTCCTATGTTGGTGTTTCATATCTGTGATACTGCCTTAAAAAGGTCCTATTTCGTCTTCTAAAAACTGAATTTCTTGATAGTTAGGTTATGGAGCAGGATCTCAAAAGCAGACAGTAATCTATGGGCACGTTCACAAGGGCAAAATGGGCTTTTGAACATCCAGGTGACAAACTATTTAGGGCTTGTAAGAAAGAGTAAACATTGAGAACTATGTTTGGAAATGGATTGAAAACCAGTACAATTAATGGGGGGAAGGTATAACAAGAAAAATTCACATCAAAAACCTTATTAGCAGTTGCTTTTTGCACAAGATGTAGTTTCAGAAAATTCTTAGAGGGAAGCTGCATGCACAGCATGCTGGAATAATTCACTCTGTAAGTGATCTTGACATGCATCATTATGCACACATATCTTGGAAAGTGCACTAGAACACAGTCAGGCTAAGACATTGCTGGCTACAGTAGTCATCTGACCATCATGATGAAAGGGCAGATGATGGAGCACGATCAAATTATGAACTTGAGCTTTCATATGGGGTGTGACTCTATCCATAAAGTGTTCTGAAAATAAAAATCATGTGGTGGGACAGAACATGCATACTGGCCTAAGGGATGGCAGCATATACTGTTTAATTATTCAGCTGGAAGGCTAATTGAAGGCAGACACCAACTTTTGTGCTAGTTGTCTGTCTGCCTGGCTGTGTATTTTCAATCACAAAGAGCAAGTATATTAGCTACCAAAAGACATTGTCTGAATCTTAAACTATTATGTTTGCTATACTTTTCACCCATTGGTATAATCTGTAATGTACTACAATATGATAATCAAAATATTAACATAGTTAATTTTGGATTACAGGCAGATCACACCTTTAAATTAGAGAATATTTATTATACAGACTCTGATATGTTTTTTCACATCAGAGCCTTTGCATTGATTTAACATGCCTGACTTGCTATCTGACTGTGTTCTATTTCTGGCTCTCAGGGCCACCACAGATCTCTTGGGACCAAAAATTTCAGGAAGACTTACAAAGTCACATCTGCGAAAAGGGTTTCTCTCTCTTTCTCTTTGGTAAACTAGTAGATTATGATTGATGAGCCCAGCATTAGGGTAATGCTAGTAGGGGACACTTACTGCTTCTGTCCTCTGTGATATCACTGAGGTCAGACCATAATCATGTTAGCATTGAACACAATGCTTTATTAATGTTTCATGGGTATGTCAGTAGTAATCAGTGTAGCTTGCTATGGATAAATTAAACTGGGCCAACAACCTTTGATGTATAAATTGAATTCTCTTAAAATCTACTAAAACATCTTCTAAAAGTTGCCTGACTTAATCACTTCTGCAGCCTTTCTAATAAGACCAATTTTCTCAGGAATTTCATTCAATAAGAAGCTATTTCTCTCTCAAAGCGCATATATATATATATATATATATATATATATATATATATATATATATATATATATATATATATATATATATATATATATATATATATATATATATATATATATATATATATATATATATATATATATATATATATATATATATATACACACACACACAAAAAATAAAAAATAAAAAAGACTTAAAACATCCTCCTCCATTTTACTTGCCAGCAATGTGTCACAAATATTTTAAATCCTAAATTATATGGGAGTCATTTATCATGCAGTACTAAAGTGTTTCTATTTTGTGTATGAACAGACTGGAAATAAAGATCTGCTTTATATCATTTATTTGACAGTCTGTCTATAGATACATTTATAAGATGTGGATATAAATATAGGGTAGATAAATTTGATTAGAGGTAGCTAGGCAGTAATCAACATATTCTATTTCTCATATGAGACTGGCTGCAAAGTATCTAAATGAACATTCCAAACAGCTTGAATAAACATTGTATTAAGTACACAGTATACTAGTTTAAAGTGTTCTGTATTTGGAAATATATTTTTTCTGTAACAAACATTTCAGTTCCTGATAAAGACATCGGTTGAAAAGGTTTTATGGCATTATTTTTATGGAAAGCATTCAGACCTATTTGAGGGATTATAAACTATATAACAATATTATCTATTGTTCTTTGTAACTATTTGAAAAATAGCTAAATATGAATGCTTTTTTTCCTTTTAAGAGTAATTTAGTTGAGATGGAAAGCTAAATGATTTCTATTACATCACAACATTTGCCTAGCAAAAGAATAAGAAATCAAACCATTGTTCTCACAGAATGTAATAATTTATTTATTTATTAGGGTTTTATTATGATATGGGACTTCCTTTTTGTAAGTTGCCCTGAGTGGTGTTTACACCAATAGGGCGGGGTATAAATAAACTAAATAAATAAATGAATAAATAAATTTTCAAAAAATTAGAAGAAAATATGTAAATTGAATTGTGACATTTACAAATATATTGCACCTTCTATATACCATGTAAGGTGGTAGATGAGGATAAGATTGTTCTTGTGTTAGTGCAACTAGATATTACACTGGTATGGTGAAGTTACAACATGATGATGTACTGTAATTAATAAGATGGGTCTTGGACTTAATGAGACCCCGGTTGGTGGTGGTACAGTGGCAACTGGTCTGACAGTAGTGATCTGATCAGCCCCCTCACTGAGGCATGGCAGGTCCTCATGGTTGCTGGAGGTGGTACCAGGCCATGCCAGGAGGCTTGTGTGGGTTGATATACCAGCTGAGGCTTTGGCCAACATGAGCTGGGGTCTCAACAGGCAGCAGGATGATGGTGGCAGCAGGATGATGGTGTGTGTTTCATAGCAGCATGGTGAGAACTGGGTTTAAAATGCAGGCACATACCACTGCCACCCCCTCTTTGCCCATTTCCTTGAGCTGGCCTCCTCTCCCATTCCTCTCTCTCTCTCAATAATAGGGCATTGCTACAGTCTATGTCTCGTAGACGTTTGAAAGCAAGAAATTGAAAGTAGATGCATAGGTACCACTTTGACAGGAAGGTAATGACATTCCGTGCACTCCAGTGTTGTCATGCCTGCCACATGACCGTGGACATGTCTGCAGACACAGACAGCACTGGCTCTTTGTCTGTAAACAGAGATGAGTTGGCTACGATTGGCTTTTGAGAAAGAGCAACCTTTACCTTTACAGTCTATGTATGGGATATGATGCTGGTAGTGGGTGCAGTTTAATAGGGCAGTGGTGAGGATTTTGATGGTGTTTTTTTCCTGTTTGAGGTAGATTTGTCTACCGTTACAATTTTGTTGGGACTGGGATGGGTCCAGGCTGTGGAAGGCTGGCAGGCTGAGGACCTGCATGCCTGATTTACAAAATGAGCAGGCTTGTTCGGATGACATGGAGCCATGGAATGGCATATACCCACAATGGCCTCCCAAGAAAGACCATTATTCAGATCATCTAAGAAAATGGACTGGCAAGCAGAATAATCAAATTATGAGGGCCACAGAATCTCATCAACTTTACCTTTTGCAATTTATTGGCTCAATAATTATCCCTTATTTAACAAGTGGCAGGAATCATCATAGATGAAGAACATGTATTTATGCATGGAGGTCGTAACTACCTTTCTGGTGAGTCTTATTAATCTCATATTTAAGGAAATGTACTGATAACAGGAAAAACCTTATTCTGTAGTGTAGACAAAAAACAAACAAATCAGGACAAACAACCATCTGACCCAGGATTGTCTACTCTGATTGGCAACAGTTCTCTAGGGCCTCAAGTAGAGAAAGGTATTTCACTCCACATATTATCTTATCTTGCTTTTAAAAAGTGGAGATACCAAGAATTAAACCTGGTACCTCATACAAACAAATCATACATTCTGCTACTAATTTGTATCACTCCTCTGAATATAGTATGAAACACTTTCTACTTTGCAAATGATATTTTGGGCAGTTTCACTTGGCTGCCATGACAGCTGTTACATCAATCTCACATGTGTTACAAGAATCTCTCAAAAAGCCTAAGCCAGAGCTTGGTGATAAGCTTACAATAAGAATATTGCTACTATTATATGCAATATTTATACTAAAATCTACTATTGGCATGAAGAAAGATCTTTCTTTTATAGAATAGAGCAGACGTTCTCAACCTTTTAAAGCTAGGGGCCAGGTCAAGCTCCCTCAGACAGCTTCGGGGGCTGGATGGCCATTTTGCCCTTCGTTCACCACACGGCACTTCCTGGTGTGGTGGAGGTGGTGGTGGGCCACATGAAATGGTGCCATGGGCCGCATTAGGCCCACGGGCTGTGGGTTAAGAATCCCTGGAATAGAGGTTGAAATCTTGTTTCTTAGTGGACTAAGTCACAACTAGAATAGGCCCATTAAATGAACAGAAATTTGGTAGGTAAACTCCTCAGTAAGTTACACTGCTTCAATTTACTACACTAAGCAACAGGATTTCAGCCAGAATGTATATTAAGTATATTAAGCAATTATTTTATTTTATTTTGAGATGCATTTGTCGGTTGGTTGTTTTTGATCTGTATGTGTTTTGTCATTTTATTTGATATTTAGGCGGTATAAAAATGTAACAAATAAAATAAATAAGTAAATAAATTACACTGCTAGATAAATTGTGGATACTTTCTGGAGACAGAAAGCAGTTCTGAGTCATTGAAACATATCTTAATGAGCATGTCTAAATACTCTTTTTAAATACCAATGCACACAAACTCTAATTCAAATTATACAGTAATCAATACTAATATCCTGTTTATTTTTCTGAACGTCACAGCCCCACACATAACATACCCAACAATCCCATCCGGGCCACTATTTAATAATTTATTTTCTTAATACATTTATATTCCACGTTTCAAATATATATCGCCACCAAGTGGCTTATAAAGAATAAAGTCATTAGAAATAATTGCATACAAATATATGAAAATAATGATATCAGTAGTATGAACCAATGTGGAAGGAAAAGCCATCAAAATCCATAATATATATCAGATCACTGACATGGGTGTGATTAGCTACCTCTCCACCTGCTTTTTCCTCTTAACAGGTTCATTTGTTAAATGACTGACTTGTTAGCAAGCTTAACTAAAATCTATCTTACCATTCTATTGATGCGCACAAAGTCTTCAGGCTTCTTTGCCCAAGGGGGAAGCTCAACCTCATTCACAACGATTTCATCTTCTCGGACTCCAAGGTTATAACCATTACTATTGACAAACATTTCTGGTAGGTAGTAAAACTCTGGAATTAACTCCTGTTGTAAGAAAAACAATTATTATTAGATAATTCCCTAATTGTCTTACATGCTAAACATAGCTCCATATTATTTGTGTAGACAGAAGCTGTTCTTTTTGCAATCTAATCATTTTTTTGCCATTATATACTTGAATTTGTTCATGGAACATTTTAAATCCAAATCATTCATGTTATAAATATAGTAAAGAAATCCTTAGTTCTACTCTACTTCAAGTGCTGTATTTGATTCCGAATATTGGCTATCATCATGGTGATCAGCTATAAAGATTGTCCTGAGAACAATATAATGCAGTGGCCTTCCGCTTGCCTTCCGCTTGACAGTATGACACCTGTGCCACTGATCCAGTTTTGGGAGTCACTTTCTGGTCCTGGGCCCTTTTGACACACTAAGTCCTCATTGGCCCCAGGCCATTGATGGAGCTGCTACTCTCCATCAAGATGGATTCAGGTGGGATTTAATCCACTTGGGGACCATCACCCTTCCCTGTGGACTTTGCCACCCAAGGCCATTAGTCTTCAGAGTTGTCAGGTTAGTTAACTGCCGCCTGACAATTGGCGTGAGTCACTGGCAGTATGGTTTAATCTATGACCATAGAAAGGAAAAACAAGCACTGGTCATTATCACATTGCTTCTTGCCATATGCTAATTTATTTCCCAAATTAAGGTATGTTCTGTCCATATTATCTTATTTTTCTCTGCTCACCCTTTTTGGTTTCATGATTTAATTCACGTTGATGCAATGTCTGCCAATCCCATGTGGCCATGTTAAGGCCTCAGCAAACAAAGCTATGCCTGTGGCTACCAGATCTTCCTGCCCCTGTGTGTAGGTTTCATGTGACACACTTTCTTCCTTTATGCCAGTGCTAGCTGGAGTTATATAACAGAATTAATGATCATTCATTATAATAACATGCTTCATTTCCAACTGTGTTGTCCACAAACTTAACATGCTAGGGAAGGCATACAGTATGGGAAACATTTCAAATGTATGAGACAAGAAACTGGCATCAGGGCCTTGAGCTGTGTGCACAGCGTGGGTTTCACATCATGTTGTCATGATGGCACACTCAGTCAATGACAGGAGAGAGAATAAGAGAATACTTGTACTGGAAATGTACTCAAAATTAATATGAAATAGAAGAGTGAGGAAAATAGCCGGGCAGTCTAGATGTATGTATGAAAACTAGGACCATTTCAATCTGTGTTCAGGCCTACTAAGGGGTAGAAACAGCTTTGGTCATCTTGGTGGATGACATATGTTAGGAACTGGACAAGAAGAGTTTATCCCTGTTGGTTTTGCTAGTCCTCCCAGTAGCTTTTGATACCACTGACCATGGTATACTTCTTTGCTGCCTTTTCTTGGAGGCATTGTTTAACGATGGCTATGGTCCTTCCTGGGAGGAATCAGAAGGTAGTGCTGTATTTGAAATCCTGTCCATAAGCCTTGGTTCTCTTTTGTCCCCCATGCTATTCAACATATATGTGAAACCACTGTAAGAGGAGTTTTGGGGTTTGGTGTCACTAGTATGCTGATGCCACCCATCTCTTTCTCTCCTTTTCATCTAATTCCAAGGAAGCTGTCTCAGTTCTAAACTGGTGGCTGGCATAAGTAATTGATTTGATGAGGGCTAACAAACGGAAACTTCATCCAGACAGAGGTGCTCCTATTCAATTAGAAGGCAGATGAAGAAATAGGATAGCAACTGAAAACTGAGGTCCACAGATTGGGTGTATTCTTGGATTCATCCCTAAGTCTGGATGTCCAGGTTTCAGCAGTGGTCACTTGCATGGTTAAAAGTGGTCTAACTATGCCCATTCCTTAAGATGTCTGATTTAGCTACAGTGAGACATACCTTTGTTACATTCTGTTTGAATTACTGTAACACACTTCATGTGAGGCTGGCTTTGAAGACAATTCACAAACTTCAACTGGTTAAAAATGCTTCTGCCAGGTACTGACTATGGCCAGTTATAGGGTCCGTGTTGAAATAACTGCCTGCTGCTACATTTCTGGGCCCAATTCAAAGTGCTATTTATTACTTATAAAGCCCTCATATCTCCCTATATGAGTCATTCTATCTATTAAGATTTACAGAGGAGGCCCTTCTCTTGGTCCTATTTCCATCATAGGCACATTTGATCGGAGCACAAAATCAAAATTTTTGTGGCTGCTCCCAGGTTATAGACTATTTTCTGTGGGGAGTTTAGCTAAACTAGCTTCTTTTTAACCTTTGGTCAACAGTTAAAGACCATCCTTTCCAGGTAGACTTTTAATAACTAGTTTCTGGATACTTAGCTTGGTTTTTTAAAGTTGCTTTATTTTTAAAAATATTTTAATATACTTAATGGATTTTAATTATTTCCATAGTTTTATTGGTTTTTAATCTGTAATTTATTGTGTTTCTAGTGTTACTTATTTTAACACTGAGAGCAGCCTTGAGCCCCCTCACTGGGAGAAAGGCAGCTTATAAATTATACAAAATAAGTAAGAGGATGTACCCTCTAAAGAGATGGTAATACTGACTAGGAGCACATGGAACATCGTTCAGTAGGAAACCAAATGCTCCCACTCTTTTATTTTATATTCTTCTGCACTGTAATTCTCTAGAAATGTGTTACCTTGGTTGAAATCTAGTAGTAAGTTGCAACTAGAGTAGGCCTTTGTAAGTTGCACTGATTCAATTGGCCTATATAGTTGTGACTTATTAATGTATTTCAGCCTTTTCTCCTCGGCTCTATTTATATCTAGGAACTTTTGAAGCATCCTTTATCTCTGTATGAATGAGATCTCTCTCTTATATTCTATCAATAAATTTACAGATGTAGATTTATTAGTTGAGCAATATTTTGGACTACAACTCCCTTTGTCCATGATGGCTCCAGAATTGGGGAGTTACAGACCAAAGGTAATATTTGCAGACTCTAGTTCTTCTCATAAGGCTATTCAAAAGCAAATCCACTTAATTTAGTGAGAGTTGCTGGAATGTGCCCAAGACTTCAGCCTTAACTTACTTTATTTAATGGCCACAACCTGTTGTGTAGTTATGCTGGCAACCAATCCTGTTGTGTTGTGGTAAATTGGCAAAATACCACTAATTACACATCCTTGCTTGGATTCTTGGTTTCACACCAAGCCAATTTCAGATACCCACTGAGGTATCTAAATGAAGATTCATTAATTATTTGTGATCTGCTGCTGTGAATTACATCACTTCCCTACCATCAGCTTAACTATGGATTTGTCTGTTTATTTCTTTGTTTATTTCTTTGTCTGTTTATTTGTTTATTTACAGTAACAATTTAATAAAATTAGGAGTTTTAAAATGACAAAAGTGAATATCCTTACAGACATTTCACATCTTTAAAAGTGATTTTACTTTATTGTAACGCTAAAACCCAACAGTTTTGTTAATAGTATTTCATATATTATGTCTTTGTAGGAGAGGAAATAATTGCCAAAATAATTTGCTAATTAACAATCTTGGGCTGAGTTCAAGCTGTTGAAAAATTAAATGTTAAAAGTATGTCCTGGTGCTACAGAGAATCACTATTAACACAATCATATTTGTCTAATGTAAGCCTCAAGTCTGACATTTCAGTTTAATATGTTTTGCCAGAAGCACACTGTTTTATGGCCTACCTCTGAAATCCAATCCACTACAGACGTTTTCAGTTTAATTCAAAGCAAGATTTTAAGGCTTCCACTTCCCCCGCGCCTGCCTATTTATTTCCTTTTCCCCCAAAAGGACAAACCCTTGGTATCCATCAACTTAGCACTCATCTTATGGGAAAGAGGTGTCATTCAGTTATAAGAAACTCCATTAACTGTATTAATTTACAGTTTGTCACCTTAATGACATTTTGTCATGGCTACCTTTCCAGACACATTTGTCCAAGAGCAATATAACATGTTCGAGCAGCACTCAGGAAGATTAGAGTCTTAAACTCTGTACCCTTTGTATGGTAAAGTAACACAAATGGAAAGGCAAAGGAAAATAGCAAATCTAGGGGAAAAATGAAAATTTAGATGCTACATTACAAGTATACTCAAGTTATAGAGTGCTTATTCTACTAATATTAATTTTTTTCTGATTACAACAGGAAAATGTTGCTTGGATTCTTTCTAAATGAGTGGGGGGGGGGGAATGAAATGCTCTTTTTTGAGCATCGTTTGTTCATATGAGATAAATTCTACATTTGAGAATTCAGCAGCCCAAATACTACTCCCTTTCAAATGCTATGGCTTGCTGTGAAGGGAAGGAGCAAGAGGGACTCTCAGACTTGGATACATCTCCTTCTCTTCCACATAAGCTTCTGCAGGAGATGAGAAGATTCTGTTGGCAGTTTGCTACAAATTACAATAAAAGGTTTTGTCAAACAGAAGAAGGCCAGAAATCCTATTCACCCATCCCAATCTCACAAAGCTGCTGCACAAGGGGTGGGTCTTTCTCGGAGTTTATGTAAGGATGTATGTTATTTTCTTGTTCATTACAGCAAGCTGGAGATTGGGGGAGATTTGCAATTGGGAAACTATGCCCTGCTTGCAATTGACAGGGTTCTGGACGAAAATGTAATTTGTGCAAATCGGAATTCATTTTCAAGCCAGTGTATCGAACCATTCTGTTCTGAGGAATATGGTTGAAGGGGATGGGGAAGGAAAATTATGGTTCAAGGTGGCCATCTATGTGTTGCCAGATTTTGGAATACACTGCAATACAAAGAGAACAAAATGTGATTTGTATAAAATCTCATATGCTGCTTTTTTGTATTCTCTCTCTGTATATAGAGGAATAGATGTAAATTTAGATATGAATGCTATAATTTAAAATGCTATCCAATCCAGCTTCTATTGATAGTAGCACATAAAATCAATTTCAAATGTTGCTAGTATAAATACTGTCTTATTTCTTTTCACTTCTGCTCTGTGCCTCAATTTGCAATATGATCTTGAGTGCCTCTTCCTTTTTTTGAATACATCTTGAACATCATGCATTTCTCTCTGCATGTAAAGAAAAGCCTTTGTTGGACTATCTTGAGCATCACTTTGCTTGAATGGGAAGTTACAGCAATGGTTAGTCCATCGCCTTTCTTGGGGATTGGAATGTTTATTGTCCATTTCCAGGCTGTGTTTTGTTTTTTAATATTCCTTGGTATATTCTTGTTGGGATTTTGACAGACTCAGTCTCTGTGACTTGAAATAGTTCCATCAGTATCATATTTATTTCTGATTTATTCCTTCCTAGTAGCTTTCAATCCACTTTCTAGAACTGTACATTATTTGCCCTAGGATTCCTCTTCTAGCAAGTTTGTCATCCTTTTATCTCAAGTCTTCAGTATACAGTAAAACCCTGACTTACATATGCCTCGAGTTACATAAAACTTGACTTACATAATGATTTTGTGCTAAAACCATGTCCCGATTTACACAATTTCCTATGGGTTTGCTTTGAGTTACATATTCTTTTTTCTATGGGTTTGCTTCGAGTTAACGTAAAAATTCATTTCCCTATGGGTTTGCTTCGATTTACATAAAAATTTAATTTTTCCTATGGGTTTGCTTCGAGTTACATAAAAAACGGTTTAAGCAAAAGTTTATGGAACGGACTTTTTTTTCGTAAGTAGGGGTTTTACTGTACTAGTATTTCCACCTTCTCTTTATTTTCTCCTGGTCAGATAGTGTGCTTCCCTGTTATCCATTCAGCATTCCTAATCTATAGATAAATTGCCCTTTAATTTCTTGGATCTTCTGGAAAAGATCTCTTTTTTTTCTTTTGTTGTTCTCTATTTCTTTGCATTGCTTATTATAATAGTTCTCTTTGTCTCTCTGTGACAGTTGCTGAAAAGCTACATTCAGGTTACTGTCTTTATTTCTCTCATTTCTCTTCTTGGATGCACACCTTATTGCTGTAATGGTGAACCTTGGCACTCCAGGTGTTCTTGGACTTCAATTACCAGAAGCCCAAGTCAGCACTCCTGCTGATCAGGGCTTCTGGGAATTGAAGTTCAAAAACAGCTGGAGTGCCAAGGTTCACCATCACAGCAATAAGGAGTGTCCTTTGGTCCAGTAGAAGGAAGAGGGCAGATCCTGTAACCGTGAAGCTAGAATTGTACTCCCCACCCCTTTTTGCTAGCTTCTGCTTCTAACAACAAAAGCCCATCTGCCATTTGATCTCAAATGGGCTATTGTATCTTAACCTATAAAACCAAGTGTTCACCGTTGGAATGGGCTATGGGCTGCTATACGTCGCCTTACTTACTCGTTCCCTCCCTTCGAGAGCACGGGCTAAGTGCCTACGCAGGTCAACGAATGGTTTAAAAAATCGCGTTTGGGGCATCAGCCCCACCATTTGAAAGAAAGGGAAACAACTTCATTACCCGAAATCCATTGCGTTTCTGCGTGTTTTTCCCTGTGTCAGCCAATCACGATGTAAAAAACAACGGAATCATTCTTTCATTTACGAGCCGCAACCAATCAAAAGTAGCGTAACAAAATCTTGCCGAGCGACGGACGGCAGAAACTAATCACAAAATACATATCCCAGCATCCTTTACACTGTTACACCATGGAAGGTTTTGCGCTGCAGCCAATGAAATGCTTTGGACTGCATGCATCATCATTAACGTAATCAACCACGCTTCAGCATGGAGGAGGCTGGGAAAGCCAATGCGCCAACAACTTCCCTCCAGGAGGCACTTCGTCTCCCGGAGGGAAGCCATCCCCAGCTCATCACGGTGGGCGGCTGGCCATGTCGGATCCTGGACTGCCTGCTTTTGGCGGCCCCCACCCAACCGGCGAAGACCTCGGCACCAGCGGAGAGGGAGAAAAGGCTGCGCCACAGAGACATGGAAGGTGAGGCCCGGCACAGAAGGCTGCACTGGGGAGACGTAGAGTACGAAAGGCCCAACTGGCAACGGGTAAGTGGGGCGGGGGAGAGGAATTGAGGAGGGGAACGGGCCTGGGGAGCACGCCACCCACCCAGGTCATAGAGAAGAAAGGGCGAGAACGAACCCACCTCCTTCCCCCCAGTCTCAGTCCCCTGCCCCACTTACCTGTTGGCAGCTGGGCAATTCGTACTCTGCGCCTCCCCAGAGCGGCCTTCTGTGCTGGGCCACTCACCTTCCATGCCTCCATGGTGTGGCCTTTCCTCCCTCAATGCCGGCGCCAAGGCCGTCATCGGTGGGGTGTGGGCCACCAAAATCAAGCAGCCCAGCCGGCAAACGATGCTCCCGCCCGCCCAGCAAAGGCCTCCTGGGTGTCCTCACCAAGGCTTGCGGGGAGGAGGAAGAGCTCCTCCTCCCCCTGCAAAGCATCAGCATGTGTGTGTGTGTGTGTGTGTGTGTGTGTGTGTGTGTGTGTGTGTGTGCTCACCAAGGCTTCGGGGGGGGGGGGGAGAAGAGCCCATCCTCTCCCCATGGAGCTATGGCATGTGTGTGTGTATTGTGTGTAGGTGTGTTTGTGTTGTGTGTGTGGGTGTGTTGTGTGGGTGGTTGTGTTGTTTGTGTGGATGTGTTGTGTGTAGTTGTGTGGTTTGTGTGGTTGTGTTGTGTGTGTGTATTGAGTGTGTGTGTGTGGTTATGTTGTGTGTGCTGTGTGTATTGTGTGTGTTGTTGTGTGTGTATTGAGTGAGTGTGTGGTTGTGTTGTGTGTGTGTTGTGTGTGTGGTTGTGTGTGTGATTGTTTTGTATTTGTGCACTGAATGAGTGTGTGGTGATATTGTGTGTGCTGTATGTGTGTATTGAATGAGTGTGGTTGTGTTGTGTGTGCTGTGTGTGTATTTTGTGTGTGTGTATGTGTTATGTGTGTGTGTATTGTGTGCGCGTGTGTGGTTGTGTTGCATGTATGCTTATATAGTGTGTATGTCTACCCCACAAAACCACCCCAACCACAAGCACACATGTTATACCTGCCCGACAGGGCAAAAAATGCTGATCTTAACCTATAAAACCAACCTATAAAACTTTACAAAGTTAAAAAAATAAAAAATTTACAAAAAACAACAAAGCATTCATTGTTTTATATAAAGCACAGGGGGGAAAAAGCCCGGCAACGCCGGGCAAACTATGCTAGTTAGCTATAAAATTTAATGTTTCATAATCTTATTTGTATAAGCTTAAAGGGTGCTGCTATTTATTCCATAAGCAATTGGATATTATTAGAGGCAAACAGCTGATTGTTCCTAGTGAAGCTACTGCAGCTTTGTTTTCATTATTTCAACATGAAACAATCTGATAACTGGAAAATGAAAGAAAATATATAGTGAAGAGATGGAGAAGAACCTGTTTTTCTGAGACAGATTAATGTCAGATATATTCTGTTATATGAACTAGTTTCAAGATATTTTAGATAGAAATATATTGTAGAATATAACAATGAGAACATCTTTAATTCATTTTATGCATGTTAAGGAGTAGGCATATTTTTCAAAAAGTATTTGAAAAGGTGCATGTTGGCTGTAGGATTCTGGGAACTGTAGTCTAAAAAACAAAAACAAAAGCCCAACAACTTCCAAGCCCTGAGAAGATGTGATCTTGCTCTAGGGCTACATATGCAACTTTTCTTGAGATCTATGTTCTGGAGCACAGAACTGGACTTGTAGTACTTCTACCAAACTTTTATTACTAAGAAATCAACGAACACACTGTAATGGTATGAACACCCATAGACACAACAGAGCTTCATAATCTAGCTGAATAGTTTAGGTTAACGCATGCTTTCATTTATCCATAGTCATTTAAATCAATGGAATAGACGAGCATGGAAAATAATCCTGATGAGAAATTTAATTTAATTTAATTTAATTTAATAGTCATATTTATATATTAAATTAAATTAAATTTCTCATAAGGATTAGAGAAAGGGTTGTATTTTGTTTCTTTCTAAAGGGGTCAAGGTCTCCCTTGTTTGAAAGCAAGTCATGTCTGACTCTGGGGATCAGTGCTCATCTCCATGAAGAGCCAGTGTTATCTGCATCTGCAGACGTTTCCATGGCAAAATGCACGGAATGCTGTTGTCTTCACCCCCAAAGTGGTATTTCCCTACTTGCAATTTCTTGCTTTCAAACTGCTAGGTTGGCAGAAACTGGGACAGACAATGGGAGCCCACTCCGTTGTGTAGCACTTGGGTCTTCAACTGCTGATCTGTCAACCTTCCAGTCGTCAAGTTCAGTGTCTTAACCAATACTGATGTATAATTAAGATCTCTTGGTCGAACTTTTGCAAAGTACACACACGTGAAATAGAACTTTCAGCCTCAAGAAAGATGTATGAATTCACCTATACTGAATTTTAGTATATAATTCTGCTTTAAAAGAGAAGATACATTTGTCAGAGGTGTCAGTTATTTTATCCTTGGGGGGGGGGAATATAAGATAATTATTTAATGCTTAAGATGAACAGTGGTTCTTCAAGACACCAAAGTACTGTTTCCTTTGTAATGCTGATTGGGTATCAAATGACATTGATTTCCAGGGAAATCCAAATCATATAAAGACCTGATAATAGTTTATGCATTCATTTTTTCTTTCTTCAACCAATTATTTCTCTCCTAAGTCAGAACAGAAATTCAATACATAAATAATGTAACTCCTAGTAGCATTAGTATAAATTGATTTTGAGACCACAAGTGCCTATAAAAAGATTCTGGCTGTGTGTATTTTAAAAAGCTAAGCCAAAGCCTAGGATAAATACAGACTTAAGATATCTTCTCCCATATGAAATACAGTAAAACCCCAACTTACATATGCCTCAAGTTACATAAAATTTGACTTGCATAATGATTTTGCACTAAAACCATGTCCCGATTTACATAAATGTCCCAATTTACATAACACAATTTCCTATGGGCTTGCTTCAAGTTATGTAAAAAAATCATTTTTCCTATGGGGTTGCTTCGATTTACATGAATATCAATTTCTTATGGGTTTGCTTTGAGTTAAGTAAAAAAATTCATTTTTCCTATATGTCTGCTTTGAGATAAGTAAAAATTTATTTTTCCTATGAGTTTGCTTCAAGTTAAGTAAAAAACCAATTTACATAAAAGCCTACGGAATAGACTTTTTACGTAAGTCGGGGTTTTACTGTATGTGTAGAGGTCTCATAATAATTTACCTTGTGTAACATAATATAATCAGATTTAAAATCAAACTACAATGTAATTCAATGTTGTACTACCAGCATTTTCCAGGGAGTTTGGAAATACTGTGCCAACTCACAACCAGGAGAGGATCCTTTTTCTTTAAATAAAGAAAACAGGGTTCATTTTGGTTCTCCATGTACACAAGGAAAACCCTTTATATGCAACAATGAGTGCACAGTAACAGTTGTAAAAGTACCCTGCTCTCCTGCTGTTGCTACGTATTGTGTAGATATTAGTTTAATCTAATGTGTTCTGTTGAATAATATCCCCAGGCAGAGTGAAGTAAAAGCTAAGGCTTACGGAAAAGCATACATTTTGATATGTCTTGTCATTAATGCTTTATTAATTGCCCCAGGCAATGCAAAGCCAGAGCTCAGGAAGCTATAACAATATGACACTTTAAGGTCAAACCCAATCTAGCTGTGTTTGTGGAATAGACTAAATATAGAGCTAATGTATGAAATAACAATTTATTGAGCTTTTCTATATGTTGCAATTATTTGATCTAAATTAGAGTACTTTTTCTCTTTGTTTCTCACCTCAGGAAATAATTTTTCTAGAATACTCGTTGTTTTCAACAGTATGTAAAGTGGTACTTTTTAAAACAGTGACACCCAATGCAATTTCCCCTTTTTGCTTTATATGAAACAAAACATCAGAATAAAAAAGACAAATATTTATTATGATACATAACACTTACTTACTTACTTACTTACTTACTCAACTATTTTACATACATGTGTGGAAAACATTGTTCTTACCTTCACATCTGATGTATCTCTTTGGCTATTTCTCCAAGATCTTGCCACTGAAGAGAAGGTTCGATCTGGATGATCAAATTTTCCATCATTTGCATTGAGGAAGAATGTAGTAAAGGGTTCCTACCACCAAAATATACATATGTGTATATAGATGTGTGTCTAATAATGAGCAATGGGATTATACAAATTTCCTAATTCAAATGCCTTGTAGGATTACTATTTAAAATTAATTAAGAAGAACATTAATGAAGAATTAACCAGTATATTATTATAATGCATTGCATACTCCTAATCTCTAGCTACAACTATCACTACTAATGAGCTACAGTATAGACAAAAAGAATGAATCCTAGAATAGAAGGATTACAATAAAATGAGGTGCCAGCTGTACTTTTAGACTATTCTCTCCCAGAGATTGGTGCAGGACAATCTATTTTACACATGTAAGCTTTCAAAGGAGTCTGGTGATACTTTATTTTATTGGCTTAGCTGCATTATAATTGTTGGTGGGACTGGAGAACTTTCCATTTAATATAAAGTACATTACAGAAACAGCAGAGAGGGAATTACATATGCCCAGCTATCTCTCAGGCCTTACACAAAGAGATGTACCAGCAAAATTTAAAATATAATAATAATAAAGCAGTCTTCTCTCTCTCTCTCTCTCTCTCTCTCTCTCTCACACACACACACACACACACGCACGCATGCACACACACACGGTTTCAACAAGACAGATTTGAGAATGTACATAACTCTTACACTGAATAGGATTTGGAAATGCATGAGCTTGATTTTGACTGTAGTAAAACTACTTTATGTAAAATAAATATTAAGTAAGGCTAATCTACTTTATATAATATGATCTATTCTAGTGTGGGTTCATCCCATTGTAAAGAGAACTCTCCTTTCATCTGCTCCAAAAGTATGCTTTACCAAGCAAAATTGAAACATTCAACTATCCTTCTTGACTCTCTAAGGCAGGGATTCTCAACCTTTTCAAGCCGGGGGCTGGGTCATGCTCTCTCAGTCAGCTTCAAAGGTCAGATGGCCATTTCGCACTGTCTGCACAATGGGGATGGCCATTTTGTCCCAACAGCTTCAAAGGGGCAGTCATTTTGTTTCTCAAATGCCCTTGGAGGGGTGGGGGGGCACATGAAATGGCACCGTGGGCCAGATCCAGCCTATGGGCCTTAAGCTGGGAACCCAAGCTTTAAGAAAACAGGTGATTCAAGAGGCTGAAAGTGCAAACAACATTTTTGTTAATTGTCTCTATTGCCTTTTTAACAGGACTGTTGTTGCATATGAATTTTCCAAGTTGAAAACCTTCAGATCTTCAGTAAAGGTAAATCTTCACTAAGATCAGATGAGTAACCTGTCTAGTGGGATTCATTGGTTTTGTTTCCTGATGCAAAAAGGCTAAAGCATTGATAAGAAATTACTAAAAACCCTGGCCAGAATCCTATTAGCAAGTTAGGCTGATGTAAGTGTAATGTTGCAGAGTGCTGCATCAAATTGCTGCTAGTTAGTAGGTCTCCACTTGTATTACTTGTCATGCATCAGTTGCATGAGCTGATGCTTAACAAGGGATACAACCAACAACTCATTAAGAAAGAAGTAGCAGTGATTTGCTGTTGCAGTTTACACCAATTAATTTAGGTTGGTGTAACTAACCAGTTTGTTCTACAAATAGCTGAAGAAAGAAGGTGAAAAGCAAAGGTGAACGAGAAAGATTCATCTAACTGAATGCAGAATTCCAGAGAACAGCAAGGAGAAATAAGGAGGCCTTCTTAAATGAACAGTGCAAAATAATAGAGGAAAACATCAGAAAGGGAAGGACTAGAGATCTCTTCAAGATAATTGGGGAAATTAATAGAATTTATCAAGCAAAAATTGCCATGATAAAGGAGAAAAATGGTAGGGACCTAACAGATGCAGAAGAGGTTAGGAAAAGATGGCAAGAATACATCCGCTGGATCATGGAGAAAGCAAGGGAATACCAGAAAAAACATCTACTTCTGTTTCATTGACTACACCAAAGCCTTCGATTGTGTGGATCACAATAAACTGTCGCAAGTCCTTAAAGAGATGGGAGTACCAAACCACCTCACCTGTCTTCAGAGAAATCTTTATGTGGGTCATGAAGCAACAGTTAGGACTGTATACGGAAATACTGATTGGTTTAGAATAGGGAAAGGAGTGCAACAAGGCTGTATATTATCACCCTGCTTATTTAACTTATATGCAGAGTACATCATCATACATAATACAGCTGGATGAAGCACAAGCCAGAATTAAGATTGCTGACAGAAATATCAACAGCCTGAGATACACAAGGAGAGTGCAAAAGCTGGCTTGAAACTCAACATAAAAAAAAATCCTCAAGGACATGGCATCTGGCTCCATCACTCCCTAGCAAATAGAAAGCAAAGAAATGGAAGCAGTGACAGACTTTACCTTCTTGGGATCTAAGATCACTGCAGACAGTGACTGCAGCCATGAAATAAAAAGACGCTTACTTCTTGGGAGGCAAGCTATGGCAAACCTAAACATCTGCCAGCAAAAGTCTGCATAGTTAAAGCAATGGTCTTCCCAGTAGTAATGTATGGCTGTGAGAGTTGAATCATAAGGAAGGCTGAACGCAGAAGAATAGGTGTCTTTGAACTGTGGTGCTGGAGAAGACTTTTGAGAGTCTCCTGGACTGCAAGAAGATCAAATCAGTCAATCCTAAAGGAAATCAACCCTGACTGCTCCCTGGAAGGACAAATGCTGAAGCTGACACTCAGCCACCAAATGGGAAGGGAAGACTCACTAGACAAGGCCCTGATGCTAGGAAAGATTGAAGGCAAAAGGAGAAGGGGGAGGCAGAGAATGAGATGGTAAGACAGCAGAGCCTGTGTGACTAAACAATAACTAAACTAACCAATATAATTCTAGTCATTATTTTGAAATATATCGTTAAAATACAGGATTCATTTCATCTGTTACATGCTCAGTATTTTCACTCCTATGTCTGAAGATGTGGACTTGATCCACGAAAGCTCATAATAAAAATATAGCATTTAGTCTTTAAAGTGTTGCAGTGGTCCCCCCCTCCCCCCCGGCCTTCTTGATATGCTCAGCATGTTTGGTTCAGACTGCATTGTTTCTTGTAAATTTCTGTGCATTGTTTTATGTGTAGCTCATTAAGTTTCATTTTAAAGATTTTTTTTGTACTTTGACAGAAGTATTAATTGGTCCCAGTTTGACTGTAATTAATTAATTTGTTTAAACATTCCTTTACTGCTTTTCAAGCCAGTAGATACACCCATCTGTGTTTTCTATTTAAGTGGATGATTTGATATATCAGTACATGTAATTAACAATATGTAGCAAATATGCATACATATTTCAAACTATATTCTTCATAATGTATGAAGTAAACAATATATACAATGTCTACTGATGGACAGAAATAGCAAGATGCTCAATCTTACATCTGTAAAAAGGCTTGCAACACAAAGACCACACTGTGCTAGAGAATGCTGTGCCTCAGTTCCTGAAATGGGGGAATGACTGCTGATGTCTAACGTGGATGTAGTTAATTAGACAGAGGGACATATTAACTGAGGAACATTAATTGTAGTTAACTAGACAGAGGGACAACAACTAATTATTTGTGTTAGTGAAGCTTTATGTTATAATCATGATATACACAACAAATCTGAATTAAACAATCTCACTGCTAGGTAAAACACAAATCCTAAAACTTGTATCATGATGCATGAAAACTTGTAGCATAAAAGATACAAGGAAATCCTATGCACCTTTACTTTTATTCAAAAACTATTTTGAAGCTGCTTATTGGTAAAAGCTGATATTCTAAATCAGAGGCCACTGAGGATTAAAAAAGCAGTATGAAAATGTAATTATAGTAAATTATGTTAAAGCATAATCCTAAATTCCATGACAACATTATTTAAGAGTCTCAGACAAACTCAAAAAGCAAGAAGATTCATAACGAAGGATTAAGGCTTTCACAGCTGAACACTACAGGGTGCCCCATTATACCAATGAATGGTGTCTATCTTTTGGATTTTTAATCCTAAATAGCGATACTTGGGCTTTTCTACATTTATCATATAGACTCAGCATATTACTAAAAAGCGCTTTTTGCTTTGAAAAAATGATTTTTAAAAGTTTATAAAGATGCATTGGGTGACTTCCTCTGATATTCTTTAGATTTAAAAAGATTACTTCATACTATAAAATAACATTCAGGTAATGGTATTTTGGGTCTGCTGGCGAAACAATGCATATGTTTGGCTAGATGTCTGTTTTCACTTCTCTTTGATTCTGGTACTGCAGTGGCTCAAGTTGCTAAGACGCTGACTGGGAAGCGGAAGGTCAGCAGTTCGATTCCCGAGTACTGCAGGATGGAAATGAGCTCCCGTCTTCGTCCCAGCTCCTGCCAACCTAGCAGTTTGAAAGCAAGAAATTGCAAGTAGATAAATAGGGACCACTTCGGTGGGAAGGTAACAGCGTTCCGTGCACTCCGGTGTCTAGTCATGCCTGCCACATGACCACGGAAACGTCTGCAGAAGCAGACAACGCTGGCTCTTCGGCTTAGAAACAGAGATGAGCACTGCACCCTAGAGTCGGATACGACTGGCTTTCGAGCAAGGAAAACCTTTGATTCTGGTAAATGTGTCTCAGCAGCTCATCACTGATAACTGCGTAAATCACTATAAAGGGCATCGTCTCTGTGTGAATTCATACAAAAATTTGAAAATGTTTTTAAAAGTTGTACAAAAAGTTGCATTTAAATAGTTTACTTGAAAATGTTTTTGTGATTACATTATTTAATCTAGAATATGACAAAACTTGGAAAAGTAAACAAACATGTGTATGAGTACCTACTCTGTGGGCGTGGTATGGTGGGTGTGGCCAGGAGTTAGGACCCGAATTAGGACTACTTTATTTCAAAACTTGGATGGGCGGGGCCAGACAGAATTTCTGCTACCGGTTCTGATGAACTGGTGCGAACCTGCTGAATCCCACCACTGGCTGGACTCTAAGTTTAATTAATTTAATTTAATTTTCAAACTTATATGCCGCCCTACTCAGGTAAACCCGACTAAGGGCATCTCACACAGCAGTCTAAAAGTACAATATACATAGTCATAACTAAACATAAGCAGATAAAAACACAAAAGATAAAAACAGATTAAAAAAAACTGGACTCTAAGTTTCATAGCCATTTCAATATTTCAGCTTGCTCTCATCTTAAAACCTAGTCCAGCTTGTGTAGCCACTTACATTGGCGGAGTATTAGATTTTTTGGCCTAGTCATCTTTGCCGCTCTTTACAATTATAATAAAGAGCAGCTCTCTGACACTATTATTAAAATTCTGTTGCATGGCTCCATTGGCGCAAGAGAAGTCACATTATTGTCCACAGGATGTTGCTGTAAATTAAACAGTTCCTTTTTCAATGCACATTCCAAAAGTGAAAAAGGAACTCTTTAATTATCACCAATCTACCATTGCCAGTGACATCACACACAGGATACTTGCCATTATTTCCTTGTAGTCCTTCAAATGTTCTACTCTTCTGTCATCATTTTCTTTCTTTAGTAAATATTTTTCTTTAAAAAATGTTTTTCCTTTTTTTGAAGCCTTGTTTATTCACACTGAATACATACTCAGGAAATGTGACACTGGATAAATTGAAACCATAGAACATGTTCTCTGCAGCTGCCCTTTTTATAGAAACATCCAGAACAAGTTCATATCTCCACTGCTCTGCAAGTATCCTGGCCAGCCAAACAGCACATACACCCACTGGCTGTTATCTGATGAAAGCCCCACCACAATATTGCTAGGTTCTGTTCTGTGGCGTGTAAGATCAGAAGAACACTCCTGGCAGGTCCTTCAGCTAAATAAACCACTAGTGCTACACCATAGGCTTAGTAATAGTTGTAACACTATTAATCTTAAAAACCTTTTACTAATCCTTAACTCTGAGCAAAAACGCTACTTTTTAAAATATATTTTAAGTACCCTCATTTGAACTTTTGTTCTTTTTTCTGCACTATGTTGGTCTTGGACCATAATAAAGATTGATTGATACTGAGGAAATGATGGTTGCCATGGAGCGGCAGACTATTCTTCGGATTTGTCACATTAATGATCTACTTGGTTCACTATCATTTCACCTCAGTCATTAACTCCCAAGCAATGGGACCCCCTCCATAAAACTGTAATAGTGAGTATAGCACTGATGAAGATTTTTGCAAGTTTCAGAGGCCTGGGGATACACAATGGTCACATTTCCCCTACCACAGGAAACTAAGCTGGCCACCTCTTTCCTGTCCTCCTGCAAGTAAGCAAAGATTTTTCTTCCATTACATCTTTTTCTCAGTAACAGGCAGGTAACTGAGGGAGAGGCAAGGGATGTCCTAAAAATAAGACTGCTGATTAATTTATTTAAATCATTGTTTTAGTAGTATAAGCTGCTTTAGGTCCTCTTGAAAAGAAAGGCAGGATATAAACATTGTAACTACCTAAATAATAAATAATGCCATAATAATCAAGTTTGAACTTTTTAAGAGAGGAGGCAAAAATACTTACAATGCGAACAAGCCAGGTTAATGTACATGTAGATGTTGAATAATGAGTGTTATAATGATAAGGTGGAGTCTGGTCATCTTCCCATGTTTCATAGCGTTCTGCATAAAAGACCGCTCTCTTTGGGTTCAAAGCACCAATGGGCTGTAAAAAGAAAAAAGGTGTCACTTTATAAAACTATAAAGGAAAGAATTTCTAAAAATATATTATCACAGTTATAGTGATAATACACCCATCAATAAAGATTCATGACATATGACATTTATCATTTCAGTATGGTTAATTCTGTACTATTGTAGTCAGTTTAGACTGCAAAAAATATACAGCAGATCTGTATGACCAACATGAAACAACTATAACAAAAGAAAGACCTCCAGTTATAATACCATATTATTTTCCTGGAAGTATACCTTACATTTCAAATGCTTTCAAACCAAAGTAACTTTCTTCTTGTCATTCAGTATAATGACACAGATAATGAACTGTGAATTCTGTTGATGCACAATATTTTGCAATGCACATTTCATAATGAAAAGATCTTACACAGAAGGCATTTTGATGTTCAGTGATCTTACACAGAAATCCTCGAGTCAATATGTGCAAACTTTGAAAAGATGGCAACTACTTCCAAATATATCTAATTTTCATTTACGGAAACATTCTTAAGTGGTTTGAGGGAAGAAGGGAAAACTCATTTTCACCATAGTTAGTAGGAAAGGAAATAATGTTTCTAACTCTTCCTACCACTACAGCTTTCTACAACTATTACAGTGTGCTACAATGACATACCATATATGTCCCTTATTGCCTCTGCAGATAACCATTCAGCGGCCCTTTCCCTGGTGACTGGGTCCCTCCTTGGTAGAGGGCCCCCCGAGTCTGGGTGGCAGGGGCGCACTGATGATTTTGCTGATTATCTGACAGAGAAAATTGCTCAGATTTGTTCAGTTTGACCTTGGAGTTAACACCAAGATGCAGGAGTTGACTGGAGCAGTCTAGCCATGTTATCTGGGATCGGTTTGATCTAGTTGTCCCTGAGGAAGTGGACAGGATCCTGGGATCTGTTAGTGCTACTGCCTGTTTGTTAGATCCCTGCCCCTCCTGGTTGGTTAAGGCAGGTGGTTGGGTCGGATCGGTGATTAATGCCTCTCTTGGGGAGGGTGCATTCCCAGCACCTTTGAAACATGTGCTTGTGCACTGCCTCCTTAAGAAACCATCGCTTGGCACAACAATACCGGCTAACTTTCATCTGGTATCCAACCTCCCTTTTTAATTTTTTTTAATTTTTATCAACTGCTTACAACAATATACACACAAAAAATATAAGGCTTATACAACACATAAGTACATAATACAAATACATTATAATACGCTACAATACAATTACATAACGTTTTCACCCTGTGCTATTTACAAAGCCATGGAGACAGAGTTACCACGTTTCGACTATTCCTACTTCCAAAATATAAGTTCTTCTGGCATTGGTTTACATCCCTCCCCCTTATCCAACGTATTTCTAAGAAACATTTCCAAATTTCCTGAAATTTATTTTCTTTTATTACCCCTTTTCTTAAATTTATTTCCCAAGTAAGTTTATCATTTAAAGCAGTACTCCACAATTCCCTGTACCATTCCTCAATATTTGGAGAGGCCTCATATTTCCAATATTGTGCAATTAACCTCCCTTTTTTGGGGAAGGTGGTGGAGAAGGCAGTGGCACGGCAGCTCCGGGGTGTCCTTGATAAAGTGGATTATCTGGACCCTTTTCAGTCAGGATTCAGGCCCAGATATGGTACCAAGACTGCATTGGCCATGCTTATGGATGTTCTCTGGTAGTTATGGACCGGGACTCCTTGCTCATGGTCACTCATGCACTGGTCACCTCCCAGTTGGATTATTGCAATGCGCTCAGTGGTGGGCTCAATTTTTTTTTACTATCACACTGTGGGCGTGGTATGGTGGGCGTGGCCAGGGGAAGCCCAGCATTGCACCTGAATTAGGACTACTTTATTTCAAAACTTGGATGGGCAGGGCCAGCCAGAATTTCTGCTACCGGTTCTGGTGAACTGGTGCGAACCTGCTGATGCCCACCACTGAGGCTGCCCTTGATGACCATTTGGAGGCTGCAGCTGGTGCAGAATGCAGCAGTCCATATGGTGATGGAGTGTGGTTGTTGTGACTATGCCTCACCCTTGCTGCGTGGGCTGCATTGGCTACCAGTGTGTCTCTCGGTGCAATTCAAGGTGCTGGATATTACCTTTGAAGCCCTACATGGTAGTGGGCCAGGTTACTTAAGAGACCATGTCACCCCAAGGATATCAGCCCACCCCACTATAGCAGACCAGAGGGGCTCTCTAAGGGTACCAACTGTTAGAGGGGCTCACCTCTCTAGCACCAGACGGAGAGCCTTTTCGGTGGCCGCTCTGGCCCTTTGGAACCTCCTGTTGACTGACCTCCACTTCCAATCAGAATTGCCAGCATTCAGGAAAGGCCTGAAGACCTCGCTGGCCCAGTTGATGTGGGGTGCTGCAATGGGAGCAGCCTTTCCCCCCCCATTGGCTCATATGACTACTCTAAATAACTCGGCATCTGGGGTTTTTAGTTTAACTGTCTAAGGATGTTTTTAATAAGGTGTATTTTAGTTGTTTAAGTTTACTGATTTTAATTATAATGTTGCAACTGTGATTGTAGTGTGATTGTCATTTTTGTTGGCTGTAAGCTGCCTTGAGTCGCCATGGGGAGCGGGCGGCGATATAAGCCTAAATAATAAATAAATGAATATAAAGCAAGCAACTAAAGAATTCCATTAGATAAAATCTTATTTCCCTCTTATTTTCAGTGCTTTTGCTTGAAAAATGTCTCTAAGTGCTATGAAAATTATGGCAAATCTACTCACATACTCACTTTCTCCCCAACCCAGAAATACCTTATCCCTTTAAGTTATCTGAGTGTCACTGGACTAGCCTCTTTCACGAAAATTTAAGAAACACGAGAAGGACTTTGATTCTTTTCTCATAATTGTTGGATAATTTGAATAAAAAATAACTATATAAAAAAAGAATTATCAGTCTGTATAAAATCTTGATTAAAAACAATATTGGAAAGTCTGCAAGCGATAATAAAGATCTACACTGCATCCAGCTTCACATGGAATTCCCTCTTGTTGGTCCATTCCTCCCATCATCTGCCAAAGAGAGTTTCATTTCTGTATTTTACACCGGCTAGATCAGGGGTTCCCAACCTTTTCAAGCCGGGGGCCAGGTCACACATTCTCAGTCAGCATTGAGGGTCAGATGGCCATTTTGCCCTGCCTACGTGATAGGGGTGGCCATTTTGTCCCAACAGCTTCAAAGAGGGTGGCCATTTTGTTTCTCAAATGCCCTTGGAGGGTTGGGAGGGGACACATGAAATGCCATCGTGGGCCAGATGCAGCCCACAGGCTCTAGGTTGGGCTAGATTATTCCCTATGCTTCCCAGTAAAATTAATAAAAACAAGGTACTGTACTGTATTTTAAACACTGGCTCCTGAGCTGTAAATGGAGATCACTGTACCGTAGAGTCAGATATGACTTGCTGTCGAGCAAGGTAGACCTTTACCTTTCTTATGCTTTTAATCCCCCCTTATTTCTTCCAGAAAATGATTATATGTTCAGAACATATTTCATTTTGTAAATAGGGCAATGAATTGATGTGTTACAATTTAATGGTGTTCATATACAACACTTGATCTAGCATTTATGATGTTCGCCAAAATGTTTATTGAGTTCAAAATATTAGGATCTGGAAGGCAGCTAACTATCTATTTTTATATGCTCTAATTTTGTAATTTGTTTTTAAAATAACAGCATGCCATCCAGTCAAATTTGACTTAAAGAGACTCCCCAGGTTTTCTAGATGTAGAATATTCAAATTACTATTTCCTCCTTCTGGAGTTACTCTTGGATAGTGCACCTGATCCATAACTCCACAGGTTAGTTCTTTTCATAGGGGAGAATTGAACTCCTGACTTCTGGCTCTGCTACCAAGTACCCAGTTCACTGAGCTATTGAGCTATCCAGCCAGCTAATTTGTGATTACCAAAAATAAGTTGTATGAATGCTATTAAAACTATTAAAATAGACACAGAAAATATATTTACAATAGAGATCAAATGTCTATTCATCAAATGTATCTTCCAAAATTAATACATAAAATAACTAATATTCTACAGAGGCTACTTAAACTAGTGTTATACCAAGACTTTGAATCTCCTAAACTTTCTGATTGTTTAATACTTTGCTGTGTCAAGAGCATGTTAATAGTTTTCTCATGTGTGTAAAATATTTTAGTAATCCCCCAGGATCAAGCTTATCTGATGCAGATTGCACTGCAAGACCTCACAAAACATTCTTGAAAGGAAAGCATGACCCATTTCTTAATGGTTTCCAGCCATCTTCTCAACTACTGAAACAACAGTAAAATAAATATTTACATTTTTCCTTTCATTCATGTTTCATAGGCTATTCAGCTTTCTCAATCTTTATCATTCAGCATTGTGTATGGCAAAAGTTACCCTTAATTTTTAGCTTTAGGAACAATGCCAAATGATTATTTCTTCTATGTTATTAACCTTCCTATTGATTTGTCAAAGTGCAATACAGCGAGGAACTGATGTGATACAGTTTTGTGTTGTTCATGTACAACTCTTGATCCAACATTTAGAATGTTTGCCAAAATGTTTATTGAGGTTGGAATAATAGGATTTGGAAGCTCAAACTAACATTTTGTTTTAAATATGTTTGTGATTAGTCTTGACAGGGAAGGAATGTTGTTCACTGATCACAGCAGGGATTGGAATTATAAAACCAGAGTTTTACTCTTGTCTTTGATGGCACACAGCCTCACAGAAACAGAGTAACATATATCCCTCTTAGTTTCATGACCTCTAAAATAGAAATAATAGTTGCTGCTTTTAATAGTTGGCTTTTATTGGGATATTTTTCTTCCATTTGATTATCCCTTTCATGTCTACATCATGGGAACTATACTGGTTGAAAAATAGTACAGAAATTTTTCAGATAAATAAAATGAAGAATAAACACAGAAAACAATCAGAGCATTAAATATTTGGAATGCTTCTGGTCTATGTCAAGCCAGAAAAGAATGAGGAGGTATCCTAAATCTATGAAATACCTCAAGGGTGTAATACGACATACACTTACTTGGTGGTAAATTGCACACACCTGTCAACCGCGGCTCCGGATAATCCGGGACCTGCACAGAACGGTTCTGTGTAGGTTGCTTTTTACGCATGCATAAAAGCCTTCTACGCATGCGTAAAAGCGACTTGCGCAGAACTGTTCTTCGCAGCTCGCTTCTACGCATGCGTAGAAGGCTTCTAGGATCCCCTTCTGCACAGAAGCCTTCTACGCATGCATAGAAGGGTTCTACGCAAGCGTAGAAAGGTTCTACGCATGTGTAAAAGCCTTCTACACATGCATAGAAGCGAGCTGCGCAGAAGGGATGCGCAGTAACGCCTTTCCCCCTGCTGCCAAATTCCGGGGTTTCAGCAGCTCTGTGCAGGAAATGGCGAAAATCGGCGCCGAAAAATGGGAAATCCCGGCCAATCCAGGAAGGTTGACAGGTATGAAATTGCAATCCTCTATACACTTTTCTGAAAACAGACCACATTTATCTCAGGGAAAATAATTTATGAGAAGTCATGGAGTGGATCGTTAGTTTCAGAATTTACTGAATACAGTAAAACCTCTACTTACGTAAAAAGTCTTTTCCGTAGGCTTTTATGTAAATTGGTTTTCTACTTAACTCGAAGCAAACCCATAGGAAAAATGAATTTTTAATTAACTCAAAACAAACCCATAAGAAAAATGAATTTTTTACTTAACTTGAAGCAAACCCATAGGAAAATGATATTTATGTAAATCGAAGCAACCCCATAGGAAATTGTGTTATGCAAATTGGGACATTTATGTAAATTGGGACATGGTTTTATATAACTCAAGGCATATGTAAGTCGGGGTTTTACTGTACTGCTGTTTATTATTTGACATCCACAATGAAAAGCCTGTTTTATAGTCCTTATGCTAATTATTATTATTATTATTATTTATTGGATTTATACTCCGCTCCACTCAAGCACAAGGTCGACTCAAAGCGGTTACAACAGTCAATACACATACAATTACCATATCATAATAATACATCTAATCATAAACAAAATAAATAATCAAAAATCCACAATAATACAAAAGGCACAACATCAAAATATCATTAATCAATAGTTACAAAATTTAGATTAAAGGCATAAAAGACAACAATCAAATATCAAAAGCAATGCAGAACAAAAGGGGCGGAGAGGCAGCGTCTGCGGAAGGTCCTTTATGCCCCGCAGGGGGGGCTGGAGCAGGTGTTTCTCATTCCCCCCCAGTGTGCCAAACTGGGAGGATGGCTCCAAGTCTCAACGTCCCACCTTCGAATCCTCCGAGCAGGCAGACTCAAGGAGGTGGAGAGGCAGGGAGGCAGCGTCTGCGGAAGGTCCTTTATGCCCTGCAGGGGGCTGGAGCAGGTGTTTCTCATTCCCCCCCAGTTTGCCAAACTGGGAGGATGGCTCCAAGTCTCAACGTCCCACCTTCGAATCCTCCGAGCAGGCAGGCTCAAGGAGGTGGAGAGGCAGGGAGGCAGCGTCTGCGGAAGGTCCTTTATGCCCTGCAGGGGGCTGGAGCAGGTGTTTCTCATCCCCCCCCCCCAGTTTGCCAAACTGGGAGGATGGCTCCAAGTCTCAGCGTCCCACCTTCGAATCCTCCGAGCAGGCAGGCTCAAGGAGGTGGAGAGGCAGGGAGGCAGCGTCTGCGGAAGGTCCTTTATGCCCTGCAGGGGGCTGGAGCAGGTGTTTCTCATTCCCCCCCAGTGTGCCAAACTGGGAGGATGGCTCCAAGTCTCAACGTCCCACCTTCGAATCCTCCGAGCAGGCAGGCTCAAGGAGGTGGAGAGGCAGGAAGGCAGCGTCTGCGGAAGGTCCTTTATGCCCCGCAGGGGGGGCTGGAGCAGGTGTTTCTCATTCCCCTCAAAACTTTCTTATCTTGTCTTTTAATTGTACTAACTTTACACCCTGTTGTTACAGTTTAATCTTTTTCTGGTTTTACAACTCCTGATTCACTCGAGTTTTATCCAATAAAAATGATGTTATCTTTATTGACTGCAAATATGTTTAATCCACGTTGCAAAGTTGCATTGGAGAGTCTTGTAGCTCAATTCATATGTAATTCCAAGAAGACACTCATATATACATAGTATAGCACCTTCGGAACTGAACAAATATACAATAGCTGGGTTTCAACAGAGGAATTATAGGCTGTGGTTGGAAATTTAAAACAAAATACACATGAGACATAATTAATATTTAATATTCTGACCCTGTTCTTGTTGTTGTTGTTCAGTCGCACAGTCAACTCCGACCCTTTGCGACCCCATGGACCATTTTCCTCCAGGCGCCTCTATCCTCTACCATTCCCCTTAGCCCTCCCAGCTCTGTGCCCATTGTGTCTATAATACCATCTAGCCATCTCATCCTTGGCCTCCCCCTTCTTCTTTTGCCCTCCACCTTTCCCAACATCAATGCCTTCTCAAGTGAATCCTCCCTTCTCATTTGATGTCCAAAGTATTTTAGCTTCATCTTTACTATTTGACCTTCCAATGAGCAGTCAGGGTTAATTTCTTCTAAGATTGACCTATTTGTACTCCTCGCTGTCCAGGGGACTCTCAAAACCCTCCTCCAACACCACATTTCAAAGGCATCTATTCTTCTGCGTTCAGCCTTCCTAATTGTCCAGCTCTCACATCCATACATTACTACTGGGAAAACCATTGCTTTGACTATTCTAATTTTTGTTTGCAATGTAATGTCTCTGCTTTTCACTATGTTCCCCAGGTTTCTCATCGCTTGTCTCCCAAGAATCAGTCGCCTTTTTATTTCATGGCTGCAATCCCCATCTGCAGTGATCTTTGATCCTAAGAAAGTAAAATCTGTCACTGCTTCTACTTCTTCCCCGTCTATTTTCCAGGAACTGATGGGGCCTGTTGCCATTATCTTGGTTTTCTTGATATTGAGTCTCAAGCCAGCTTTTGCACTCTCCTCCTTCAGCCCAATCAAGAGATTCTTTAGGTCTTCCTCACTTTCTGCCATTAGGGTGGTATCGTCTGCATATCTCAGATTATTGATGTTTCTTCCAGCGATTTTAATCCCATATTGTGATTCCTCCATCCCTGCACTGTGCATTATGTGCTCTGTGTATAGGTTGAATAAGCATGGTGACAAAATGCAGCCTTGTCTTACTCCTTTTCCTATTCCAAACCACTCTGTTATTCCATGTTCTGTCCTAACTGTTGCTTCTTGGTTCATGTACAGATTTCTCAGGAGGCATATGAGGTGCTCTGGTATTCCCATCTCTTTAATTACTTGCCACATCTTGTTGTGGTCCACACAGTCAAATGCCTTAGTGTAGTCAATAAAACAAAAGTAAACTTGTTTCTGGTATTCCTTTGTTTTCTCCATGATCCAGCGTATGTTGGCGATGTGGTCTCTAGTCCCCCTGCCTCTTCTGAAACCAGCCTGCACCTCTGGTAATTCTCTCTCCACATGCTGCTGAAGTCTGTCCTGTATTATCTTGAGCATCACCTTGCTGCCATGTGGGATGAGCGCGATTGTTCGATAATTTGAACATTCTTTGGCATTGCCCTTTTTTGGGATTGGGACGTATACTGATCTTTTCCAATCCTGTGGCCACTGTTTTGTTTTCCAAATCTGCTGGCATATTGAATGCAGTAATTTGACGCCATCATCTTTTAGTGCTTTGAAAAATTCAACTGGGATACCATCATCTCCACTAGCTTTGTTGTTTGCAGTGCTCTTTAGGGCCTTTATGACTTCACTCTCCAGGATGTCTGGCTCAAGTTCAATTTCTTCATCATTGTGATTATCAGGAGTGTTGAGGTCCTTTTTGTAAAGTTCCTCTGTGTACTCTTTCCATCTTTTCTTAATTTCTTCTGCACCAGCTAGCTCCTTTCCGTCTTTGTCCCTTATCATGGTCATTTTTGCTTTAAATGTTCCCTTGATTTCCCCAATTTTTTTGAAAAGATCTCTGGTTCTGCCTCTTTTGTTGTTTTCCTCCATTTATCTGCACTGTTCTTTTAGGTAGTTTTCCTTATCTCTCCTTGCTTTTCTTTGAAATTCTGTGTTCAAATGGTTGTAGTTTTTCCTTTCTCCTTTGACTTTTGCGTTCCTTCTTTCCTCTGCTATTTTAAGAGCCTCATCAGACAACCACTTTGCTTTCTTACTCTTCTTTTCTTTTGGTATGGTTTTCTTTGCTGCTTCCTGCATGATGTCCCTCATCTCCGTCCATAATTCTTCCGGTACTCTGTCTACCGAGTCTAAGCCATTAAATCTGTTCATCACCTCCACCGTGTATTCTTTAGGGATGCTGTCTAGGTGATATCTTTCTGGTCTCCGTGTTTTCCCTATTTTCTTTAGTCTAAGCCTGAATTTTGCGATCAGTAGGTTGTGATCTGAGCCACAGTCTGCTCCAGGTCTTGTTTTTGCTGACTGTATGGAGGTTCTCCATCTTTGGCTGCAGAGTATGTAGTCAATCTGGTTTCGGTGTTGGCCATCTGGTGATGTCCATGTGTAAAGTCGCCTCTTGTGTTGCTGGAAGAGAGTGTTTGCTATGACCAGTGCGTTCTCTTGGCAGAACTCTATCAATTTTTGCCCTGCTTCATTCTGTGTTCCAAGACCAAATTTGCCTGTTATTCCCTCCACTTTTTGATTTCCTACTTTGGCATTCCAGTCTCCTAATATAATTTGGACATCATTTCTTGGTGTCTGTTCTATGAGGTGTTGTAAGTCCTCATAGAACTGGTCCATTGTGGCTTCATCTGCACCAGTGGTTGGTGCGTATATTTGGATCACAGTGACATTGAAAGGTTTGCCTTGAAATCTGACTGACATCATTCTGTCATTTTTGAGATTGTATCCCATTACTGCTTTTCTCACTCTTTTATTGACAATTATGGCTACTCCATTTCTTCTAAGGTTTTCTTGCCCGCAGTAGGAGATATGATGGTTTCCAGAGCTGAATTCGCCCATCCCTGTCCATTTGAGCTCACTGATGCCCAAGATGTCAATGCTTATTCTTTCCATCTCGTTTTTTACCACTTCCAGTTTTCCTTGATTCATAGACCTCACATTCCATGTCCCTATGCAGTATTGTTCCCTGCAACACTGTATTTCTCCTCCTCCTTTCGTATCCCTCCCCCTTTTCAGATCTGCTGTGCTGAGCATCCCCTTGTTTTGCCTTTTGTTTTGGTCCATAGGGTTCTCTTGGCAAACTTTGTGGCGTGCCTTGCCGGTCTCTACGCCAGTCTTTTCCCATCATACATGTTATCACAGTTTAAATAGTTTTAAGACAAAGTATTATCATGCACAATATCACAGTTTATCACATAGTATCAAAGTAAAAGTTGAACTAATTAATGAAAGGGAAAGAAAGAAAGAAAGAAAAAGTCCACTATATCAAGTCTCTATGTAAGTCAGTTTCTTGTACAGTCACTATGTCAGTTGCCATAAGCCATCTATGTTTAGTCAACTATATTATTTCAGTTCGATTACTTATCCTTTGCATGCACACAGCAGCTCTTGCCTCTCTTCGGCCGCATGGAGTCGGTCAAAGGCACCGGCTCGGACCTCGCTGTGATGGTGGTTGTGGATGGTATCTCCTGGGGGTGGTCGGGGGTCTCCGGAAGTGTCCTTCTCTCTGGCCCCAGGTCTTTGGATGGGGAGGGAGGGGCAAGATCCTTTACTCACCTCCCCCTTTGGGCCTCTCTGGATGGCAAATGGGCAGTAGAGCTGGGCCTTCCTGAAGCCTTTTCTTCCTCTCCAGGCTCAGGTCTTTGGGCAGTAGAGCTGGGCCTTCCTGAAGCCTTTTCTTCCTCTCCAGGCTCAGGTCTTTGGATGGGGAGGGAGGGGCAGGATCCTTTACTCACCTCCCCTGTGGGCCTCTCTGCATGGAATGAGCAGTAGAGCTGGGCCTTGCTGATTCCTTTTTCTTCCTCTCTAGGCCCAGGTCTTTGGATGGGGGGGGGAGGGGCAGGATCCTTTACTCACCTCCCCTGTGGGCCTCTCTGCATGGAATGAGCAGTAGAACTGGGCCTTGCTGATTCCTTTTTCTTCCTCTCTAGGCCCAGGTCTTTGGATGGGGAGGGAGGGGCAGGATCCTTTACTCACCTCCCCTGTGGGCCTCTCTGCATGGAGTGAGCAGTAGAGCTGGGCATTGCTGATTCCTTTTTCTTCCTCTCTAGGCCCAGGTCTTTGGATGGGGAGGGAGGGGCTGGATCCTTTACTCCCCTCCCCTGTGGGCCTCTCTGCATGTAATGAGCAGTAGAGCTGGGCCTTGCTGATTCCTTTTTCTTCCTCTCTAGGTCCAGGTCTTTGGATGGGGGGGAGGGGCAGGATCCTTTACTCACCTCCCCTGTGGGCCTCTCTGCATGGAATGAGCAGTAGAGCTGGGCCTTGCTGATTCCTTTTTCTTCCTCTCTAGGCCCAGGTCTTTGGATGGGGGGGGAGGGGCAGGATCCTTTACTCACCTCCCCTGTGGGCCTCTCTGCATGGAGTGAGCAGTAGAGCTGGGCCTTGCTGATTCCTTTTTCTTTCTCTCTAGGCCCAGGTCTTTGGATGGGGGGGGAAGGGGCAGGATCCTTTACTCACCTCCCCTGTGGGCCTCTCTGCATGGAGTGAGCAGTAGAGCTGGGCCTTGCTGATTCCTTTTTCTTTCTCTCTAGGCCCAGGTCTTTGGATGGGGGGAGGGGCAGGATCCTTTACTCACCTCCCCTGTGGGCCTCTCTGCATGGAATGAGCAGTAGAACTGGGCCTTGCTGATTCCTTTTTCTTCCTCTCTAGGCCCAGGTCTTTGGATGGGGAGGGAGGGGCAGGATCCTTTACTCACCTCCCCTGTGGGCCTCTCTGCATGGAGTGAGCAGTAGAGCTGGGCCTTGCTGATTCCTTTTTCTTCCTCTCTAGGCCCAGGTCTTTGGATGGGGAGGGAGGGGCTGGATCCTTTACTCCCCTCCCCTGTGGGCCTCTCTGCATGGAATGAGCAGTAGAGCTGGGCCTTGCTGATTCCTTTTTCTTCCTCTCTAGGTCCAGGTCTTTGGATGGGGGGAGGGGCAGGATCCTTTACTCACCTCCCCTGTGGGCCTCTCTGCATGGAATGAGCAGTAGAGCTGGGCCTTGCTGATTCCTTTTTCTTCCTCTCTAGGCCCAGGTCTTTGGATGGGGGGGAGGGGCAGGATCCTTTACTCACCTCCCCTGTGGGCCTCTCTGCATGGAGTGAGCAGTAGAGCTGGGCCTTGCTGATTCCTTTTTCTTCCTCTCTAGGCCCAGGTCTTTGGATGGGGGGGAGGGGCAGGATCCTTTACTCACCTCCCCTGTGGGCCTCTCTGCATGGAATGAGCAGTAGAGCTGGGCCTTGCTGATTCCTTTTTCTTTCTCTCTAGGCCCAGGTCTTTGGATGGGGGGGGGAGGGGCAGGATCCTTTACTCACCTCCCCTGTGGGCCTCTCTGCATGGAATTATATCATTAGTTTAAGCCCAGAAGAGCCCATCCTTTTTGGTGACTTAATGATTTTTCTTTTCTGTAGAAACCTCTGAATTGACCATGACCTGTTATCACCAGTCCCTTATGGTACTACTTTTTTGATGCCTAGATTGTTTTTCAGAAAATATCATTTTGTTTTATTGCCATAATTGAAAAACAGGACAGCTCAACATACTCTTTTTAAAAAAAATCTACACTTGGTGATTCAACTTTCTTTCATATAAAATAGGTACACTGCTATTCTAGCAATTACGATTAGCCCCTTTCACATTTAACTGTTAAAATAAAGTCAAAGTTGACATTTGCAGCTGAGCATTAAATTACTCATTTTAGTAGTGAGGTTCTAGTATATACTATCGCTACACCAACAGATCTGCCATAAAGGTTCTGTATGTTACAAAGTCATCTGTATGTCTGTATTGAAAATTTTTCTGAAGCGACTTCCATTTGACCTGAAGATTATTATTTACACCTTAATACTTCACTTGCACAGACTTTCCAGTACCCCCCGCCCCTACAAATATAGACAACATCACAGAGAGCTTTATTAATTTAATCCTGGTTTTGAAAAAAATGTTTAGACTAGGATCTAAGTATTATCCATTCAATACAATATAGGCCGGAATCCTGTACGTCATGGTTGAATGTAAAGCAACACAAGTGTAAATTTACCAGCTGTGACAAGAACTTTTCACATTGATTGCATAATCAATCACATGGTTTCTATTGCAATAATGTGCCTGTGAAAATATGTTATGAATAGTCTTGGTGTTATAGCAGCTTATGTAATCTTGAGTTATATGTATATCAACAATAGGATTTCAGCTATTCTGTCACTAATAATAGGAAATCAGTCTATTCCTGAGAAGTGCACGATGGGGGGACATGAAAGGAGCCTCATTCAAGCATCCCCTGCAAAATCCTTTCAAACCAGAGTAATCTCTGACATGAAAATGAACCGAACAATATACTCCTGGGCATTCATAAGAATGGCACTGTTTGTCTTCATTTTGTTTCCAGTGCCTGGTATTTGAGTATGTATTGCCTTAGGGTCATGATGGCGAACCTTGGCACTCCACATGTTCTTGGACTTCAATTCCCAGAAGCCCAAGCCCCCATGAATCCACACAAATGGGTTTGCTGCAATTCATCTGCACCACGCCGCCCCTGTTGCTCCTGGAAGCCGTATGGGTGCATTTTATTTCCGCTTCCAGGAGCGACAGGGGCAGCGTGGGCCGGATGAATCGCAGCAAACCCATTTGTGCCAAGGTACGCCATCACGACCTTAGGGTGTGGTTACACTTTGAAAAACACAAAGGAAATTAATGGGTTTGAGGCAGCGTAGTTCATGTTTTGTTATTATTGTTGTTGATCCCTTGACACAAAGGGAAATGTGAGTTAGCCTGGAGTCTCCCCATCCCCAAATCCATAGTTTTTCCCTCAGCCACTCAAACTTCTACTTTTTTAAACAAGTAAGAAATTCACATTCATTCAGGAGATGTGACTGCCTCTACTGATGCAGAAAGAGGAGGGTAGGTACACAGTCAGGTACATTATTATTTTCTGTTTAACAGCAAGGGTGAAGCAAAGTCTCTCAAAGGTCTCAGCAAGAGTTTCCTTTTTTCAGCTAAGGATGAGTAAAGCCTTTCTTTTTAACAGCTTACCAACAGTTTGCAAAGACAGCAAGACAGGAGGAAATGACAGGAGAGAAGCTTGTTAAGGCAATTCCTTTGGAGTATGCCCCCTACAGGTGCTTCAGTAGCACTGCAATTATGCTGCCATAACAAAGCTTCTATTGTCTCCCTGTGTGGCCACTTAAATTGAAGAGACTCAAATTGCCCAGTGTGACTTCACAGTAAGTGAATTCGCATTTCCTTAGCTGTGTAGTTTGCACTCCTATAGAACTATATTTCTCTCTTATAAATATACCATAGAAGAGCACCACTATTTATTTGTCAACTCATATACTGCTGTTTTGGATGCTACCAGTTCATGATTACTCTTTAACCATGGTAGCTAGATAACAAGAAAACTGTGTGCAAATGGGCAATTAGGCTGTGCTTTCCCCATCTTTGCTTGCTCTCTGTTGTGTGCAAGTGAACAGGTGGCAACAACTAGCTCATATCTTTGACACTGACACTTTGTCTAATGTAATAATGGTTCAGTAAAAAAAGAATCTAGAATATGAGAGGGGGGTCTTAGAAAGAAATATCATTGCGTTCTATAAATAGAATATTTAACACATCTTTTAAAATAAGTAGAAAAGGCTTCAACTATATTTTGTTGTATGAAGAAATGCTTGCTGGAAAATTTCACACTTCTATGCATTCATCTGTGTTATTACATTTATAAACCTCAAGGCATTATCACTTCCTTTCCTTTTAAGTGGCACAGTAATTCAAGAAAGTAGTAATGCTTATTATCATCTGCCAGTCAAACATCTTGTGCATTAACAAAATATAATTTCCCCCCTCGGCAGATGGGCGTATGTGATGTGTTTCACACACGTCAATATTAGTAAGATTTCCCAGTTGATGATGGAACTATTTTATTTAGCAGGGTGCAAGCCTGGAAGTAAAGAGGGTGGGGGTGGGGGGTCTCATTTACACTTTAATGATCAGGGACAATACAGCACTTCAAAGTCATATACTCCCTGCACCTTGGTGAAAAGCATTACATAATTCTACACAGGAAAACCACATTAAAGCAGTGTTCTTAAATTAAATCTAGCATGAAATAAAGGTTGCAGAAATGCTCCTTGTAAAGCATGCTTAGAGATATTTTGTACTGGAAGAACCAATCAAGGTGAAAATAAGCAGATCACCTGACAGTTTGTAAGTGCAGAGATAATCTGGATATCTATGACAATCTCTTTCACTAGCTTTTTAACTTGTCAAACAATAAATATAACCTTTGACCTCGAGTATGTCTTGAATAAAACTGGGAAGCCTGAGATGTATTACAGAGACAACACCTTCACTGATCATTTGCCTTGTTTTTTGAGCTCTCAATTAAAACACAGAATTAAATGTTAAGATGGGTAATATGAAAAATGCTGCTTTAGGGCATACCTGTCAAGTTTCGGGAAATTTCTGTCAAGGGAAATTTCCCGGCCAAAACAGGAAACTGGACAGCTATGCTTATCCTGCGCTGGCCTCCAGTCTAACTCCAGTCTAATTGCAGTCTAACTAATATGGGATGACAGCGGGAAAGAGTGTAAAATATGAGGGTTTGACAGAAATTTCCCGAAACTTGACAGGTATGCTTTGGGGGTTGGGGTGGGGATGACAGTAACTGTCCATGGGCAACACTGCAGTTTTGAGTATGTAATTGAATATATTGGACAGAAGATAGGAACCAAGCTGCCAATAATAGGCAATTGTTTCACTATGACAGTGAAAGGCCCTGTTATCTTTATTTCTAAGTTCAGTGTTTCAAGCAGACTTGCTCCTGAGGCTATTCTGACTAATTATAGAAATAATTACCTAATTTAAAAGTATCTTTATATTCAGTTCCTAGAAAATAAAGGGTGGGGGGAATCTTATTTTGGAGCAAAATGCACAGACAGAATTGTGTGCTTCCTTTACAAAATGTTTTAAAATTTTAAAACAGCTATTTTATGTAGATCATTAGATTTTTCTATGGGATTCCCCCAGCCCCAAGAATATTGACTATCACTTGCATTTTAAATTTAACTGGGGGATTTTAACAATTCTTTACTTCTTTAAATAGAACTGATTAAATTGCTCAGGACTATGAAGACATTTGTGAGTTTTACAGTAGTCATTATGCAAGGGTTTACAAACAAAAACTTTTTTGTTCTACTTTTTACTCAAAACTATGGTCTATCTCTTCATCATCTCCCTGTGTGACTACATTCATGTTCTCTTTGGTCTTCTGATTCCTCATTTATATTAAGCTGTTCTGCTGCCAAAATAGTTTAGTGTATTTCTCTTGTTGGTCTAGTCATGTGACAACCATCTTTAAATCTCTATACCCGATTGCAGATGGCTCCTAGGTAAAGCATAGGTTTCTTGTTTTACCTTCAAATTCCCTTATGGCTTTGTCTTTCTTTACAAAGGGTTTGTATTGTAATGCATCCCTGTTCTTCACTCTTTCATCTCTACTCTTTCAACATTCAAACCTTTCCTGGTTCTAACTCCACCCTATATCTCTTGCTTCTTAGCAGGTGTGGGACTTCCTCCCAGAACATCTTTATGACATTGTCTCTCTTACATCTTTAAAAATCCCTAACAAAACCCTTTTAAGAGATGCAGGGATTGGATGATTTGCTCATGAAGACAGCAACCAGACAACATCTTTGCTAGAGTGAACCAGCCTGCCTCTGAGTGATACTACCTGAACCGTCTTGTCCTCTTTCAAGGGCTTCTCTTTTTTTCTGCAGGTAGGAGCAGTCTCTTTGGTTCATTCCCAGGATGTGTGATCACTGGGAACAAACCTAAAGCCTAAATTTAAAAATCTTTCCTTTCCCTTGTCTTAATGGGCCAGTCGAGAAACTCCCCACAGCTTAATCCACCATCTTTAAGAAAAGGAAAAGAAGTATACTTAAGATTAGGTATGTTTATTAGACTATGGGCAGGAACTCTGCCAGCCCTTTGAAGAGCAGTGTATTAGGTATACACTTAATCATAAGTTAGGTATGTGTATGAGGTATATCTATGAAAATAGATATGTATTATAAACATACCTAATACACATGACTTGTAAAATACAATGCACATACCTAATGCACATTTTTTTAAAAAAAGTGAACCAATTGGGTTGATTGCGCCCCGTATGCCATTTGGATGCAAAAATCAGCCAAATGGTACACTGGACCTCCTAGTAACTCTATTTAGCCCACTCTAGCCCAGTTGTGTAGACAAGTCCTATTGCTCAACTTCTTAGTCATAAGAACAGCCTTGCTGGAACAGGTCACAGCCCATCCAGTCCAGCATTCTGTCTCACAGAGTGGCTCACCATTTCCTTCAGGGTATTCCCAAGGAGATGCCTTCACCTGCTTAGGATTCCCTGGAAATGGCATTGAGAGATATCCTGCCTATCTCTCCAACCCCGAGGTTGTCCTTAAGTATCCATAATTATAGCCATTGATACCCTTGTCCTCCATGAACTTGTCTAATCCTTTCTTAAAGCTGTCAAGACTGACAGCTGTCACCTCTTCTTCTGGCAGGGAGTTCCATAGACCAGTGATCCTCTGGGTGAAAAAGTACTTTCTCTTATTCGTTTGAGAACTAGTGCCCAAAAGTGTAATGGAGTGCCCCCTAGTCAACAGGCTAAACAGTCTGTAAGCACACAAAACTTTTCACTCGCTCCCTTACTTGTTTCCTGTGGATCAAATTTTTAGATTGTAATCTCCTTCAGGAAAGCACTTATTCTTATGCACATTAAACATTGAACACTGATGGTAATAATAGTGATAAGAGGAGGACAAGATACAATAATAAATTAAGTATATTCAATGGAATTTACTTCTGAGAAGACATGCACAAGATCAAATTGCTAGGCATGCTTAAATCAGTCTACATCAGGGATTCTCAACCTGTGCCCCGTGGGCTGGATGTGGCCTGCGGAACCATTTCATGTGGCCCACCACCACCTCTACCACACCAGGAAGTGCCATGTGGTGGAGGAAGGGCAAAATGGCCATCCGGTCCTCATAGCTGTCTGAGGGAGTGTGACCCGGCCCCTGGCTTTAAAAAGTTGAGAACTCCTAGTTTAAATGAATGTGCATAAATCCAGTTTGTCTGTTCTGGATTATGTTTTCAAGCACTTTAAAGAATATTACTCAAGTAGCATGTAGGAATTATGTGTATGTATCACATTGTTGAATTTGTACTTCTTCCTTTATTTGTTGTGGTTGATCTATGCCAGTGCCAAACAACAGCAGGTACACAACTCGGCACAGATATGGGGTAGAATCTAGTCCAGTTACAGCTTGCTAGGCTTCTGACAGGTCTAATTATGACATTTTAGAAAGTTATCAGCAACAATGGGAGTCACTCCATACACCCTAAGAGCTGGTTAAAGCTGCATCGCTACAGTGAAGTAAGCTTTATCAAAATGTTCTTGTTCTCCTTCTTCTTGACTGGATGTCGTCATGACTATTTTAACTTCAGATGTAGCTAATCTAAATCACTCTTAGGTCCTTCAGTGAAGAACTGTTTCTCCTTCCTGCCTTTTTGTACAATTTATTTGATTTCAAATGATGTGTCAGAAAAAAAAGGGGCTGCAGTGGCTCAGTGGTTAAGAAGCTGGAAGGCTGGCAAGTCGGCCTTTCGAGAACTAGGTACTGCATGACAGATTGAGTGCCTGTCTCTGTCCCAGCTCTTGGGGACATGAAAGGAGCCTCATTTGGGCGTTCCCTGAGTGCAGTTTCTTCTGCAAAAATCAGGGCCGGAACTCTTAGCTGGAACTCTGGACATAACTTCAAAAATTGGCTACCATATCAGATCAGGGAACTACAGTGTGAATTATTTAAAACTACTGATTGGAGTTCTGTTACACAACTCCATGTGTCACAAGTTGGTGAAGTCATCAAATACAGAATTTAATCTTTAATTTAAACTTTCTCGCCCCACCTCCCCATATTCTGAGATTCCCTAGGGAGTCCTTTCAACCATTGGAAGCCTTTGGAGGCCTTGGGATGAGGGGAGAAGGGTTTAATAGTCAAAAAATTATTTATTTATTTATTCTTCTAATGTTTATTGCCGTCCAACTCGGCAACGACTCTGGGCGGCTTACAAGAATTAAAAGCAACATCAAACTAACTAAAAGCCCTTAAAAACCCCATTAAAATTCGAAATAATTTACCTATTCACTCCATCCATTAAAAGAGAGAGAGAGAGAAAAATCTTAATTATATAAGCCACCAGGCAGGGGTCAGACCTCCATTGGTGCCACACACCTCCCTGCCAGCCAGGTTTTCAGTTCTTTCCTAAAGGGCAGCAATTCCATCTGCAGCCGTAACTCTGTTGGCAGGAGGTTCCATAGGGCCGGTGTGGACACAGAGAAGGCCCTCCTTCTTGTGCTAGAGAGACGAGTCCCTCTAGCAGATGGTATAATTAGAGAGCCCCTCTGATCCACTCTGGTTGGACAGACAGATGTTCTTGGGGTGACGCGGTCTCTTAGCTATCCTGGCCCACTACCATGTAGGGCTTTATTGCACCCGGAGGCATACCAGTAACCAGTGCAGCTCCCGGAGCAGTGGCGAGGTGCGGGCATAATCACAAAATCAAAGTTGCATATCCTATCACTGGGACTGGGAGCAGTGGTGACAATTTTCAGATATCAAAGACCCTCCCCCCCGCCCCCATGTCCTGAAACACACAAAGATTTCCCCCGTTTGAAAAGGATCCTTGGAACCTGATTGGGGTAGGAGTGGGGACAATCTTTACATTTAGATTAAAGGTTGAAGTCTTCAGCTGATCACATCATTAGCCTTTACATGTGTAGAACTGTACAACAGAGATTCAGCCACAATGGGTTAAATTCTGAGCCTGCAAATTAACTTTCAATGGACCAGAGCTAAACGTGGTACACATTAAAGCACACCTGCAAACATGTCATTTTGATGAGTCAAAGCAGACTCACACATTACCAAACTATTTCCTGTCACACCTATCTTCTTTTCCATCCTATTTTAACATTAGGCAAGCTTCATTACCTTACAAAAACTTATGAAACCATATTTAGGAATATAGTTAAAACATTACATTAATTGTTTTAGAGGAAGTCTTCCCTTCCATGCTGGTAATGAATTAAAAAAGCATCTCTATTTTCTCCTTCACCTCAGCTTAGAAACGTTCCAACACTTCTCTCATAAAAAAACTCCTAAAACATTGTTGTGCTTCTTTAAAGATATTTCCACTATATTCTTCACTACAGCTCATACTCGTCAAGTGCGGCTCCGGAAAATATGGGAAATTACTGCGCATACGCATGCGTGCATGTGCATGCACGCATGCTCAGTAACCCATTTGTGCATGCGCAGAACTCCATTGCACATGCACAGAACACCTTTGCAATGGGTGTGCATGTGTAGTAACCCCTTTCCCCGCCGTTCAAAATACGGGACGGCGCTGAGAAAGGGGAGGAACGAGCCCTAAAATACGGGAAATCCCGGCCAGTACGAGATACTTGACAGGTATGCTACAGCTATGAACAATTGCAATGTGCCAGTGTAGTGTATTTGTATGACAAATGCAAGTGTTTCTTTGTAGAAAAAACTATTCCTATTATTATTAATAAGAAAGTATTATTAATATTATTATTAAATGGAGTAAAACTGTATAAGGATTTTTAAAAACAACAACAGTCTGCATGCCATTTCATAAAAATTATTAAGAATACCCAAGCGTAAGCTTTTAAATGCTATTAAGAATCTTGATCTACAAATTGACACTTACTCTCCAAGGGAACTTAAATGACGCACTGATAAACAACACTTACAGCATTTCAAAACACAACATCAATTTGAATTCTGGAAATGTTGTTTTTAGTGATGTTTTACTACAGCCACAAATCAGACAAAGGCAACCATTGGGGTCCAAGGGCCATTTTTTACCCCTATATAGGTTGTACCCCACCCCACCGTGAAAATATATATTTCACCCTCAAATAGCAAATATGTCCCCTGAGAAACCTTGGGGGATACAATTTACAAAGTATCCTTTCTTTAAAATAATCTTAACAAGCAAGAAGTTTAGACATACCTTTGAAAGATCTCTGAAGTTTCCTGGTAATGTTAGATCCAACTCTTCTGATTCGTAATTTGTTAAAACCCAGGGAAATACAGGGTATTGATTTAGATCATTATATGTACGTCCTGATAAATATAAATATAAAAAATTCAATGTTAAACATGGCAATTTTAAGCCAAATAAAGAGCACTTATCAAAGAATACATTTTTCTCTACTTCAGTTCCCATTCATTTTGAGTTGGGCGGCTATACAAATTGGAAATTAAAAATTAAATGTGACACTGTATTTTAAATTTCAGCTGATGAAACAAAATTGTGATATAAAAAATTGTAGGCAGAAGGAGGGTGTCTACTGCCTATATTCCATCTGTAAAAACTAACAAGGTAGGGTGAACCTGTAGGAGGACAGAATCATAGTCATAGTCCTAATTCTTGATTTCCATGTGTCAGACATGTAAAGCATATGTGCATAGGATCTCTCTGGCCCTGGAGTACAAATAAATTGTATGTATATATGTAGGCTCTGTGAAAAATAACCAATATGCACGTTGAAGTCAAGGTCAAATATGTCACTTAGATACTGCTTCCTCCCAGCATACATTCATTGTACTTCTTGTGATGTATGAAGAGGGCTTAAATACAAATTCTAGGAATAATCTTGTCAAGTTTCAGATTTGTCCTATGTTTTCTAGATCCAAGATATCCAAGATATTAAAAGCATCTATTTGAGATATAATGTGATTTTTTGTTTTTCTTAAGGGACTCATGCTTTTAAAAAATATTTAGACCCTTTGACTTAAACTAATCAAACCTTTTGGTAAAATGCTGGAGATGAGTGGTAACTTTTTGGGAGGACCTTGATTATTTAGATGCATTCCATGCATTCTGGATTCTAGTCTGAGTTCGAGATGCAAATTGCCTTAGATTCCCTGCTGGGCACTAAATCAAAGACTAGATAATAAAAACTCTTCTAGTTGTTCTGGAGCAGTGTTTTTCCACCTTTGGTTTTTGGACTTCAATTCCCAGAAGCCTAAGTCAATACATTGGCTGATCAATGCTTTGGAATTGACTTAGGGTTCTGGAAATTGAAGTCCAAAACACCAAGGGTTAGGGAACACTGTTCTAGCATTTTCAAAGGCATTTGGCATGTATGATTGTTGTGGTATTCTACAGTTCTATACAGAATGCCTTGGAATGAGTCATCAGAAGAGATGGGCTTTGATATGACCAGAATGGGGAAGATATTGAACTCTTCTACTCTTTTCTACCCAAGTTCAACTTTATGAAAATGAGGAAGTCAGATGACTGAGAATGATGGAAAATTAGTTCTCTAAGTTTGTATTCTCAGATATACTCCTGAATAACATTTGAGGCATGTCCCTAGATTCATCACTGAATAAAGCTTCAGCTGACAATTCAGTTGCAATCTTATCTTAACCAGTTAAATGTCACCCACTTACCCACACATTGATAACCACAACTGCAAAGTATTTTACAGAAGATTGCCTTAAAAGATGGCCTATTAAGTTTTCATCTAGTACAAAATGCAGCTTCCTGGTGAAGGCCAAATTCTTGATTATGCACAGCCTACACTATGGGCTGCAGTGGCTCAAGTGGTTAAAACGCTGACTGGAAGGTGGCAGGTCAGCAGTTCAAGACCCGGGTACTGCATGACAGTTTGAGTGCTTACCTTTGTCCCAGCTCCTGCCAACCTAGCAGTTCAAAAGCAAGAAATTGCAAGTAGATAAATAGGTACCACTTCGGTGGGAAGGTAAACAGCGTTCCGTGCACTCCGGTGTCTAGGCATGCCTGCCACATGCTCACGGAAATATCTGCAAAACGCAGACAGCGCTGGATCTTCGGCTATAAACAGAGATGAGCACTGAACCCTAGAGTCGGATACAACTGGCTTTTGAGCAAGGGTGACCTTTACACTGGCTACCAATAAATTTCTGAATTTGCTGAGCCAAATCATCTGAGCAATACTCATCAATATAATCCGAACCATACTTGAGATCTGCTTCAAGTGTTTTTTCTCAAGTACAGTACTCATTGCAAGGTTGGTAGGTTTAAAACGTTTTAGCTCATTTATTTAGCTGTAATAGATGGCAATAATACTGCAAATAAATACATAACTAATTTCAGGTCTTAAAACTAGTAAACAACACCAAACTCAGGTCACTTAATTTCAGTTACTTGTATCCTTTGCAATTTTTCACAGGCATCAAAATCAGAGTTTGCGCAACCAGCAGGATACCACATGATCACAAATTATTAAATCCTGTCTTATCAGATCTCTTCTTCACTTTGGAGTACTCATATACAGTACGTAGATAATCTTGTTTGTTTCAGCTTTACATAGTTTATGCCCCTGGTTTAAAGAAGGAACTGTAAACTAGCATACTAGTGATGTATACTGGTTCCTTCATAGGTCCCTTTGGTTTTCTGTGTATGTGTGTGCATTGGATGCCTATAAGTGCTCATTTCTATGTGGAAGAGGGGCTGAGGTGGCTCAGTAGTTAAGAAGCTCACCTTGTTAGCTGGAAGGCTGGCAAGTCAGCAGTTCGAGACCCGGGTACTGCATGACAGTTTGAGCGTCTGTCTCTGTCCCAGTTCTTGGGGACAAGAAAGTAGCCTCACTTGGGCATTCCCTGAGTGCAGTTTCTTTCACAAAAATCCTTTCAACCCAGAATAATTTCTGACACAAAATTATTATTATGTGGAAGAGGGGCTTGCTATTTTCTGAGAGAAAGTTCAAAAAGCCAATATCCCCGAAAAACCTAAAAAGAAAATATGTGTGCATGTGCGCATATGTTGATGTTGTTGCTTCTCTTTTTGGCCACACAGTTCATAGTTGCTTCTACTTAAGAATTTCCACAGAATTATTTCATAGCTCGCTCTCTCTCTCTCTCTCTCTCTCTCTCTCTCTCTCTCTCTCTCACATATATATATGTGTGTGTGTGTGTGTGTGTGTATGTATATATGCTGTTTGTTGTTGGCAGATATTTTACCATTACTGAAGGAGCAGATTTTTTTTTCCAACTAAGCTTATAGCGATTAATGTTAAAGGTCAAATATTAAATATTGAAAGCCTATGACACTAATCTACTTGAACAATAAAAAGTGAAGCACAGAAATGAAATCTCAGAAAAAATACAATATTTCTTCATTAAAAATAACTTTTTAATTAAACCATCCAATTTAATGTTTTTATAATGCACTTTAGTTTTGAAGGTAAAGTGATGCAGCGACAGCTGACAAAGAAATTATAACCACAATTCCTTGGTGAAAATGTTAATGACAGCAAAATATTGTTTAATTAGAGGATTGCAGCATCTGGATTAACACTCTTTAAAGGCGATGTTCCTGTGCTTGTCTGCTTCTTCACACTTTACAGACATTTTGTCATCTCTAGGTCATTAGGAAAGAATTTTTAATGGTTTTTCGTGAAGCAAGCAGTTCGACTTACATCTAATTAGATGACAATAATAAGCCCAACACATGCAGCAGCTAAATATATACATAATTAACCAGTGAGGGTTTGTACCTCACAGAGTAAAAATGTGGAAAATGCTAAACAGGAGGGGGAACGGGTGAGAAAGAAGTGGGACTGAATTTATTACCTGAATATGTCAATTTCCCACTAACATGTAGATATACTTTGCATACTTTGCATCTAATAAAGAAAGAATATTTCTAATTTTTCATAGTAGGTGATTTTTATCTAAGTAAATAGGCAGCATAATAAAAAGAAGAGATAACACCCTGCCAACAAATGTCTGGCTAGTTAAAGCAATGGTCTTCCCAGTAGTCATGTATGGCTGTGAGAGCTGGATCATAAGGAAGGATGAGAGCAGAAGACTAGATGTCTTTGAACTGTGGTGTTGGAGAAGACTCTTGAGAGTCCCCTGAGATCAAATCAGTCAATCCTAAGGGAAATCAACCCTGACTGCTCCTTGGAAGGACAAATACTGAAGCTGCAGCTCAAGTACTTTGGTCACCAAATGAGAAGAGAGGACTCACTGGAGAAGGCCCTGATGCTAGGAAAGAGCAAAGGCAAGAGGAGAAGGGGACAGTAGAGGATGAAATGGCTAGATGGCACCTTTGATGCAGTGGGCATAGATCAGGGTGGACTATGGGGGGTAGCAGATGATAGAGGGGCCTTGCGTGGGGTGGTCCATGAGGTTGCAAAGGGTCGGACTCGACTGTGCGACTGAACAATAACAACAAATGTGCAGATTTTTTTTCACTCTATGCTTTGATTTAAGATGTTTTAGTTGAGAAAACCTTCCCGCCCCCCTAATAAATGATGAGGTCTGTATAATGTTCTTCTTTAATTCCTAGTTTCAATTGTGGCACTTTAAGTACAGCTTCAAACATGATTTTATACAATTTAAAATGATTATAATGATTATAAATAGATGCAAATATTACACTGATATACAGTTGTAGATACTAGTTTTAACAATTTTATTTTTCCATCTTTTTATTATAAATATCTTTTAAAATCTATATAATGTTCAAAGTGACATTATATCACTTGAATATATATATATATATATATATATATATATATATATATATATATATATATATATATATATATATATATATATATATATATATATATATATATATATATATATATATATATATATATATAATCTAGCACTAAAGGTTATACTTAATCAATAATAATCATGATCTCTCTTTCTCTGCCTTATAATCAAGAAATCCCTAACAACTAAATACAGTGGGAATAATTTATAAAGCAACCAAGTCAAGAAGTCTTTCATCTATGGAATGAAGACAAAAAGCAGGGGCAGGCAGAGTATAAAACTTAGCCTGACTGATAAGTAGCAGAGTGCTATGTTTACCTTTGGAAAAAAACTCACACAGAGCTGTAAACATGATGAAATATGTCCAGTGACAAGAGGGGCAGAGAAGAGGTGAAGACCTTAGGAGCAGAACGAAGTGGTGAGAAAACAACTGGGTATGCTTGTCAAACTGAGAACTCTCAGAGTCAGAAGGACAATTTTGATTCTATACTACAGATACAGTTAGGAAAGCAATGAGAATTTTGAATTAGTTTAGGACTTCACTGACTAGTTGTTCTTATTTCATTAGGAAGCAGGTTTTGCATTTTTATAGTTGACTAAGACTGAAATCCAACACTCAGCTATCTGAGAATAAGCATCTTTGAACTGAGTGGACAAAATCCTTTTGAGCAATTGCACAATTGCCATAACTTTTACAGGATAAGACATTATTTGTTACACACTGAGTCTTGTGATTTGGCATGCAGCAAATAATGTCTACAGAGACATCTTAATTTGAGGTAACTCATCTGTAAAAGTTACACCTTTGGTGTAACTGTGTGATAGGATTTCAACTACCCATATATACTTGAGTATTAGCCGACCCGAATATAAGCTGAGGTACCTAATTTTGACCTGAAAACCCAGGAAAAAGAGATTGAAGCGTATATAAGCCGAGGGTGGGAAATGCAGCAGCTGCTAGTGAGTTTCAATAATCATAATACATGGAAATATGGTAAAATTAATTAAATTGTTGGCGCGTCTCAATCTGCCATGATCTTGGGACCCTCATGGTCATTGACTTGAGTATAAGCCGTGTCCTTTTTTGGGGGATCCTTTTTGAGGCTAAAAAACTCAGCTTATACTAGAGTATATATGGTAATGAATCTCATTTTTGAGCACACATATATAAAGCCTCCCTGCCTTGGATTGTCTAACTTGATGATTTATTAAATATTGATAATTTATTAACTATTGATAATTTATTTTATATGAATGAAAGCATAAAAAATTGTACTTGACAAAAAAGGAGCAAAAAAGGAAAATTTAAAAATCTGAGGAATGATTGTAGGCTGGACTCATAGCTTTTGCAGATATTTTAAGGATGGTATGTTTTCTTGTACCACATTTTACCATTTAGAGGTCAGACTCCTATTGGATATGTATGCCAGCATTAATTACAAATGCATAAAGTGCTACAGTAATTAACAGTTATGTCTTGGATTTATGTGATTTTGGGAACCATACAAAGGCCCCTTACAAGAACCCATGGTCTGATGAGCAAAGATGTTGGACCGGAGACAATGATACATGATCCAAAAACTATTATGGGCGGAGTTGAGGAGTCTTTTCAAAGCAGCACATAGCCATAGTAACTTTTAGGCAGCACCGAATCCATGACAGAAATGGAAGGTAATGATGGTACATTTACTTGGGAAAGGGGGGAAATGCCATCAGAAGCAAGAGTGTTCCTGAAAGTCTGCATGGTTTACTAATCCCAGGACAAGAATATTCATCATGGTTTGTCCTATCAATATTTCTTCTGATAAGGAGAAGACAAGCTTCTGATCTCTCTTAGAAATGAATCTGCTGGGCAGAATAAGGGATAAAGGCAGTTTATGTTAATCCTTTCTCAACTGTCTCTTTCTGACATTACACCTTTAACTCAGCATTTTTTAAAAAATACAACCCCTCAAACAGTGGAGAAGCTTTGTAACTTTAAACTATCTCTCAGTGTTGGCAACAGTTCAGACGAAGATGGGTTGCAAAACTTTACTCTCCAGATGTTTTGGATTACTCTGACCACAACACCTTATGACTTTCTATGCTGGGTGGTGCTAATAAAAGTTTTAGGCCAGAATGTGAGGATGCCAAAATTTAATGACTCCTGGTTTAAAAAACTTAGGCTGGTTATGGCTACCTAGTGAATTAAAGCTAGAGCAATACCTTGGATACCTTGGAGTTGTTATTCAGTGAGGAGTCTACGCATTGGTAGATGTGTCCACGAAGACATTCCGCAGATGCAGGTGGACCATGAAGTGTGCCCTACGCTTTCACCTGACCCAAGGGTTTTGACAGAGGATGCTTTGGTGAGTTTTAGTCACAGCCTAACATCATTGAGAAGAGATGGACAACACTGCTTAGTTAGACCGCTCAAGCCCTGGCACTCCATTTAAGTTAGGAAAACATAGCACTGAATTAGTTGCTGATGAGAGTGTTCTTTCATATTTAGAAGGACAAACAAGAGGGGTGTTAAATGTGCTTGACAAAAGGAGCAAAAGAGGGAGAGAGAGAGAGAAAGAGAAAGAGAGAGTGAGTGAAAAGGAAGGATTTGATAAATATCTAAGTCTGCAGCACAGTTAGGTTACAAAACGTAGTTACTGTCAGGATTACCCTTAGGAGCACAGTGAACTGCATTAAAGTTGTTGGTCCCAGTACAGTTGACACTGACTTGATCTACGTACATGTCAAAGCTCTATAAATGTCAGCTATGGCTGTTGCTATTGTTGTCATATGAATAGAACACTATTTAATGATGCCCTGTTATGGTACATGATGGTAATATGTAGTGCTAGATTAGTGTTGTGATTAATCTCTCACTACAGATAAACAAATTAATTACATTGACACATTCCACCTTAAATATTTCTCCTAAACCAGTGATGGCGAACCTTTTAGAGACCGAGTGCCCAAACTGCAACCCCAAACCCACTTATTTATCACAAAATGCCAACACAGCAACAGAGGAGGAAGGAAATGCTCCCATTGGACTTCTGGGCAGAGGGGTGGGGTAAATTCTGTGCCGGGGGAGGGAGGAAGTGCTCCCATTGGGCTGCTGGGCAGAAGGGTGGGGGTGAACTCTGTGCTGGGGAAACATTTTTGCTAGTTCTAAACTCACATATGACTTGCTAACTGTGCATATATTGAAAATGATGCAAAATATCAATGTATTTATTCTTGCCTTTAGCTGTTTATTTTGCCCTATCACTTTAGCTCATATCTAAAGCTCTTCAGATATGAGCAGACCATTCAGCAGACTTTCTTTCCACCTGGGAAAATCTACCTATGCTAATGATTGTGTTAATTTTATATATTGCAATGTTATTACATTAAGCATGAAATTCCTTGGGAATTTTTTTTAAGCTTTGTATATGCCAGGGCAGCCACTATTAAGAAATTACTGTATCATGCATAAATTAGTGGCAAGCACCAGTCAAATGGAACTCTGTGCTATTTACACTGAAAAGTTTTGAATGTTACACCGGTTTTTAAAAATTGCTACCATACATTCCATTTCCCTACATTTAAGAAAGGAAGAAAGAAAGAAAGCTTCTGCTTTAATCATAACACTACCCAGGTGACATCTGTACTAGGCAGAATACTACTGTTATTTTTCTGTCTAGTTGCTGTTGCTAAGAATGATGAAGTAGAAAAATTGCATTTTCCCATTATTATTTCCAGACAGATACTGGCAATGGTTTGTTGACTCTAATAAAGCTTTAGACAAAGCTGTCAGCACAGGAAATGGCAGAAGGAAAGCAAAGAACAACCATCAACACAATAAATAAATCTGAAGGCTGGGTGATAGGTTATACATTTTCCAATAAAATTTAATGTGAGTTTTTCAGAATCTATCATACAGCAGTAGCTAAATTCCAGAGGGATAAATGTATTCAATCAAGTCATGGTGCTCAAGATTTTGACAAACATAAACATATTAGGAAGGATTAAAGAGACAGATGACTTACCTGCTATAGTATTGAGAAACATCAAGTATTCAAAGTTTGAAATCTCCCTTCGCTGCCACCGCTGAGTCATGTTGGAAGATTTATACAACTGACGAGGAGTGGCCAGAGAAATTCGTCTAGGAATAAATTTGAAATACTTATCACATATATTGTTATTTATTTTATATTTTGTGTTAAAATATACTACCTCTTTTACTACAAAAATATTACTGTGGTTAGAAATAGTATTTGTTTATGAACACACAAAACACAAGCTTATACAAATACTCAACATTGCATCCATGACACAATATCAAGTAGCATTTGCTTAAATATTTTCCATACAATGCAATTTATGTACACATAAGTATATAAGATTGTGATGTGATAATGCAATCTGAGGCAATCAGAGGCGGTTTAATGGTAGCATTATCCTATCCTTCATTTTCCAGGTGAGGGATTTCATTCCCATGTTTGGTTTGAATCTCATAAGAGCAAATCTAGTCATGTGAACTAGGGTTGGGTGAAGACTTTCTAGTGCTTGCAGCAGAAAATTAAGATATCATACCACTCTCTGCCCAACTGTGCATTCCATGAAATTTTTACAGTAAATCATGGAGTAAAAAAACTGTGACTGTGAAATAGGGCTTGCTTTTTCAGGGGTGCCCAAACTACGGCCTGGGGGCTGGATCCGCCCCCCAATGCCAATTTATCCGGCCTGCACCACCCTCATCATTGCTGGAAGTAGAAGTAAAATGCACCCATATGGGTGCGTTTTACTTCCTCTTCCGGCAGTGATGAGGGTGGTGTGGGCCAGATGAATTGGCTTCACGGCTGGATCTGGCACCACTGGTTTAAGCAGAGAAAATGGCAGTCTAAAATCTATCTCATCCTGTTGCAAAATAGATTGCAAGGCACGTTTTACTTCCACTTCTGGTGGGGGGAGCCAAGTGACCGGCCTGCTGAACCATATGACCGGCCCATAGCCCAAAAAGTTTGGGCACCCCTACTTTAATATGTAGCATATCAAACCAATTAGTCTTTAGCTGTTAGAGGTTGTTTCCTCCTACATCCTCGCATTTATCTTCTCCATCATCACTTCCTAAATTCATACCTGCTTGCTCTCACCTGACATCTTGTTCCCTTTCTTTCCCTCCGGCTCTATTGTGCTTAGCCTGCTGTTTGCTCTTTATTTTAGCTGTTTATCATTGCCTATATGTCTAGGGAACAGACTATGACAATAGCAGGCTTGAAATGCTAGGAAAGGTCCTCTAGGTCAATGCTGTACATTTAGAATGGAGGCAGGAGAAGGAATAAGAGCCTGGGTGCATTAGTGTCTGCCCTGCAGATGGACTGAAAAGAGCAAACTGAAGTATAGTCCTAAAAAAAAAACCTGGAACATTTTCTATGAGGGAAAAAAAATCTCTTTTTGATCTCAGTTTGCTCTTTTCAGTCCATCTGCAGGTAGCTTTGGGAGAAGCTGCCAAAACTGCCTGAAGTGCTTCGGACTTTCTCCCACGGAGCAGAGTGGAGCCTGGCGAGAGGAACCAAAGCGGAAAATGTCGAGGTCGTGTTTTCCCTTTAGGGTATGGGCTTTGAGCAGCAGCGCGCGCAACCATCCATCCCGGTAAAATTTCTCCCCACCACGGGCCAGGTTTTAGCCTAATGCTGATCCAAAATGTTTCAGTATGGCCAACTTAAAACAACTCTTATGTCTATGAGCAAAAATTATCTTACTCTTGGATAAAAGCCAAAATGGCACTATTCACATATAGGGGGGAAATATTAACAGGTCTAGAGAAGGCACAAGTTTCCCCTAAATGACAAAAATATCACACTTAAACGATACAAACATTTTTACCACATGGCAACAAAAATAAGGGAGGGGACTAATTAGGGAGTAATAGGCTTCCTCAGTAGCCACAGAACATCGGGTGACTGTTAAAGGAGAGATAAAATGCAGAATGGGGAAGAGGGAAAAAATGGGAAAAATGCAAGAAGAGTAATTATATGTGAAAACCTCCAAGATGGTGTGGCATAAATGGACTGTTTTAAAGAAACAGTCCATATTAACACATTTTTTTTTTGCAAACTGCACTCCCAAAATGATTATTCAACTTTATACAGGACTGAGAGATTCTGCAACAGTTGTGAGCAATCTTCTGCTAGATTCAAACAAGTTAGTATATGATAAACATGCCTTTGTGTGTAGATTTCCAAGAACTAAATGAATTTAATTAACTAAAAATGTAATTTTAGTTAATTCCAACATTGCACTAGATTTCTTCTCTCTTGCTCTTGTTATCTATTGCTCCAGAGCATTTTGCATCCCTCCAGAATGTGTGGGGTTGAAGAGGGAAATAGGAAGCTTTCTTCAAAATTCCATACTAGAAGCAGTTTCCATTAGAGGAAACATCTAATTGGATCCTGCCCTTTGTCTTTAACTGCTACTGAAAGCTGCATTTATATTTTTAGGTCTTGATGAATATCAGATCATCACACTGCACAGACAACAATCTTAAAAGTGCCCTCATGACAGAAACAATTCATGCATAGAAAGAATTATACGTAACTGGTGAGTTAGTGTTGTTTATTGGCTAGCACAGAGGTGTGAATCAGAAGTTCTTCTTTCAAGTCTTACCTCGTTTGTGAACTCATCAAACAAACTTAGACAAGTCTCTTATTTCAGCCTCAGAACCACCCAATTACCCCTATCACCTGGAACATGGAAGATAACACCAAACTACCTTAAAGGCACAAGGATAATGCATATGAAGCCCTTTGAACAGTTGAAAGTACTATGCAAATCTTGAATATTATCTGCATTAACACCAGTACTTCTACCAACACATATTTTATATAAATTATTTTATATACCGTTTTCCCATCCGAGGCTTCAAGATAGGACAGGATAAAAATAGGCCAGTAAAATGTTAGTATGATGATATGCATTTTATCAGTTTTTTATTTCACATCAAATCTATGGCCAATAATAAACAAATAAACATTACTTCACTCTGTATGCAACTGTTAGGGCAGCTTATATATTTCTATGCATGACTTCCATCCTTTAAGGGAGTCTTATTTTTTTGTACAGTAACATTTAATGTCACGGAACATGCTACAAAACAAGTCTCTTCAAGAATCTTCCTACTGGTAAGATAAGTGAAGAGATTCATAGAATGTGAATTACTGTGGAAGAGTCAAATAAATTATACACAGTAAATTGGTATCATGCCTGCATGTTTCAGATAATGCCGAAGGGACACTCTACTACAGTGCTTTACTAAATTGACCCAGTTTTGATCAAGTCTTAATACCTTTAGGGCTTACCAACACAAATACATATCTGTAAATGTTACCTCTGGTTGTTGGAACATAGCAACATCTTAGCAGCCATAATGAAGCAATTCTCCAAGCAGAGATGGACCACCTCTGTTAACACACGTCAGTGGGATATGGTTGGTGAATTGTGTCTATAAGGTTAGGGAATTACCAAAACTTTCCAGCTAACGGTGGTCTCTTGTCACTGAGAACATCTTTATTATCACCACTGATAATATTTTATATATCAGAATTAAAATGCAAAGGAAAATGTTATAACTCTATGTTCAGCAGTAGGAAACATATACCATTTTCCGGCGTATAAGACGACTGGGCGTATAAGATGACCCCCAACTTTTCCAGATAAAATATAGAGTTTGGAATATACTTGCCGTATAAGACAACCCCTCTTCCAATGCACACCAAATAAAAATTAACCCACACTCAACCAAGACGCGCAGCCCTCCGAGTCGAATGGGCAGGTTCTGGTGGAGAGCCAATCCACGCCCATGTGTGATGTGTGCAGCTTGCTTCCCCTTGCTTCATACTCCCCGCACAGAGCAGGGACTCGGCCGCGGCACCCCCCACCATATGCGCCGGACATATGAAGCAAGGGGGAAACAAGCTGCAGTTAAGTACCTGTCCTATAAAATGACCCCCAACTTTGGCACAGATTTTTCGGGGTTAAAAAGTAGTCTTATACGCCAGAAAATACAGTAGGTTTAGTTGAACATCTTCCTAGATGTGTAGGACTGATGGAACAGAAGTATTTTGACTTCTAACAGTAGAGCATGCAATCTGCCTTTCTTTTAATCTAAGCACTTGGAGATCCACAAGATGCCATGACCTTTTCAGTAATGTGAACAGTTTTTCATCTGTCAGTGGAATATACTAATATGCAATCATGGTGCTGGAGGAATTCCTGATTTGGAGAGCACCTTACATCAACAGTTAAGACAGAGTGAAGGAATCTTTTTCTAGCCAGGATGAAATTCCAGTATGATGAGATTCTAGGGGGCTGGATTCTTCAGAACCTGAAGATGAGGGAGAAGTTTTATATTATATTAAATTAAAGACTTCCATCACTGGCTGATGGTGTCAAACATCTTGCACAGTATAAAGTTACACAACTGGACTTCAGCTTGTTTCTTTGACAGCAAACACAACAATAGGTTGTCATACATTCATCATGTGACAATATTAAATAAAACCACAAACAAACAATAAAGGTTAAATGTGATACCTTGCCTGTGGCAAGCCATAGCTGGTTCCCACTCCAACACGAGGTAAACTGTAAACAACTTTTTTGACGGTTGCTTGGTCTGGGAAATTGAACATTACAGAGGCTGCAGTAGAAACAGAATTTAAAGTTGGAGACCAATGTGCAAAATAGTTTTTAAATATGCAACTCTTTAGAATATCCTTTGAAAATTAAAACAAACAAATAAATAGTTATGCCAAATGCATTTGGAGATACAATCCAAAACTCTTGAAAGGTTATTATTTTGTACAAAGTGAGAGAGAGAGAGATTGCTGTTTCTCAACAACTTCCTAACTCCTGATCAAAGTTCTTCAGAGATCTAATGCACACAGAGTTCAAACTTCAACTAAATTAATTAACTTTAATGTTGAGAGATTTCACACCGAAAGGAAAGGTGTTCTTAGGAGCAGCTTGAGACACTAGTAAAGGATGAGCTCCTCTTCATCCTAACATTTCATACATCAGTTCCCTGTGATCCTTTTGATGTGGAACTGATGTATGAACAGGGAGTCCCTGTAAACAACTTGAAGACATCAGGAGATTTTACTATCCTGGAAGAGAATATTGAACAGAAGTCTCAGAGCTGGGGTAGAAGGAACTTTGGCTCAAGGGTTGAATATAGTTCACAAGTTCCTCACCTATTGGAAAATTTCTGATCAGTAATTGGAAGTAACTGGGGATTTAACATGTTTAGACTTTAACTGTCTTTCAGTGAACTAATTGCTATTTGCTATGCCATGGATTTGAATTCTGCTTGTAGGTAGGACAGCTGTTCCATACGTTTGGGGTTGTGATTTTTAACATCAGCTGCATAGAATTGAGGTGTGCTCAGCAGGATTGAAAGCTGTAACTCTGGGGTCACTCCTGAGTACATAGACACAGAATTGAAAATTGATGCACGTGCCTGAAGAAGTGATCTTGAATCACAAAAGCTTGTGCAATGATTGATTTTTTAAGTGATCCAATAAAGGTATCACCATCCTCCTACAATAGAATTGAAAAGCAAGCTGGAGATCTTGTGGTGTCTTATGGATCAAGTGTTAACAATCTACTGAGAGACATTTTTTGTATCATTTCTAAGTTTTTTAAAAAAAACTAATATCTAATTCACAGACTGCTAAAATACTTTTTACTTTTAAGCCCACAAAATGCATTACCATGCCATTTAAACTATACAAGATTTCAAATCTAAGACCAAAATTCACTCATGAGAATAAATGGACTACCATATACCAGTCTTTATTCCAGTGCATAATTCCCATATACTTATTTACTTGTTAAGCCCCCAATCCACAAGTTATTTCTGTTTAGAAGCTGAGATAAAATAATCTCTACATCTATAGATGCATCTTCACTTTTAGTTTACAGATACACATCCCTATGCACAGACACATGTGAACACTTTGTATAAAATATATAATAAACATACTTCTGTTTGCCATGAAAACTTCCAACGCTGTATTTTGAAGAAGATATCGTCTTGAGAAGACTGCTCTGATTTCACTGAACATCCATTTTCCATGAAGACCTTCTGTATATGCAAGAACCTAGGAAAAAGAAAAAGTACACTTATTGACAACTGATTTTTGTGATGTAAGAAATCCAATTTAATTTAGGATATTCTTTCTGGTCAAATGAGAGCACTTGACATCCTCTGAATGGATATAAGCCTCAGATCCAGGAGCAAAACCAAATTAAAAGATGGAGGAAGGAGCTCACTGGCCAAGGAACAACATTAAAGGAGGATATAGCTGAGGAACTCAACCTCCCCTACATCACTTGGAGGACCGTGAATAGGATTGGAGTGCCTAAATGTAAGACCTATATGGTCGAGTGGGGACTGCTGGTGGACAACAACAGGCTGTGTGAATGTGGATACAGAAGCCAGTTCATTTACTGTTCTGCTGATTACTTCCAGAAACATGCACTGATGAGGACTTAAGTTTGGCCAACGACAAAGCCAAGAAAGTTTTATTTATTTATTTATTTATTATTTAAATTTATATCCCGCTCCACTCAACCCACGGCCGACTCAGAGCAGCTAACAACATATTAAGATACATACTGTTACAATAAAATTATGCAAAAACACAATAATTAATCATTACAATTACAGGGGAAAAAACAATAATACAATAATACCATATCAACCCTCCGACCCTCCAACAACAAGCATCAAAACACATCTTTTCAAAAACCCCACATGTCCAGGTACAACAAAGCCACCACAAGAATAATCAAAGTCAAAAAAAACTACCCGCCCTAGTCAACCTCCAAGAGGAACAAAGGGCAGGGAGGGCACGTGGCTGCGGCGTCTTCTTCGGAGCCTCCCGGGCCACGGGAGGCTCCCTTTATCTCCCCGCCGGTGGTGGGGGCGGGGAGAGCGCGGCTGCGGCTCCGGCGGCGTTTTCGGAGCCTCCCGGGCCACAGGAGGCTCCCTTTATCTCCCCGCCGGTGGTGAGGGCGGGGAGAGCGCGGCTGCGGCTCCAGCGGCGTTTTCGGAGCCTCCCGGGCCACGGGAGGCTCCCTTTATCTCCCCGCCGGTGGTGGGGGCGGGGAGAGCGCGGCTGCGGCTCCGGCGGCGTTTTCGGAGCCTCCCGGGCCACGGGAGGCTCCCTTTATCTCCCCGCCGGTGGTGGGGGCGGGGAGAGCGCGGCTGCGGCTCCGGCGGCATTTTCGGAGCCTCCCGGGCCACGGGAGGCTCCCTTTATCTCCCCGCCGGTGGTGGGGGCGGGGAGAGCGCGGCTGCGGCTCCAGCGGCGTTTTCGGAGTCTCCCGGGCCACGGGAGGCTCCCTTTATCTCCCCGCCGGTGGTGGGGGCGGGGAGAGCGCGGCTGCGGCTCCAGCGGCGTTTTCATTTTAGCAGTCCAGGGTTAGATCGGGACACGAAAAAAGTAGAATTAGAGCACTGGGAAGTCTAGACAAAGCTAAACTCCCCTAACCTGTCTGTGTAAACCAAGCCAGAAATTTTACTTTACTTCTGCCTACCTGCAGCATTTCTGGACTTAAATTCAGTTGAGTTTTGAATCACAAAAAAACAGAAAATATACAAAAATATACAAACTTTTTTCAGTTTCAGTTGTGACAACAAAAACAGCATTATATATGAAGCTATAGGATAGCATTATATTGTACTTGTATTACATCATGTTGTATTTTCATGTTGGATATGCCCTTTTGATATATTGATTGATTCTGACATGTTGTGCTGAGATATTGTATTCAATCTATTGTAAGCGTATTGACTATTTATTTTCTGTATCATTATATTGTTATTGTACTTGTATTAACTTGCTGTAAGCCGCTCTGAGTCGTCCTGTGCCGAGTAGAGCGGGTATAAATCCAATAAACATAAACAAACAAAAACATTATAATACCGATATTAAATGTGTCTAATCAAGCATTCTTTTAACACCACAACACCATTTTTAAGAGCCAGCTTTCCACAATATGGCTTGCTTCTAGCTATATAGACTACAACTCCTATTAGCCACAACCACAGACCATTATGCTAGGTGTGATGGGAAATATAGTCCAGAACATATGAGGATACATCTGGAACTCCTGGATAGCTCAATGATCCATACAGTCCCTTCCAACTCTGAAGGAAGAAGAAGAAGAAGTCCTTTTCTTGTTGGCATAGCCACCCATTTTTAAAAATTTTTTAAATTTATTAAACTAGTTTTTCATAAAATTTGAGGTGAAGGTTTGTTTCTTTTTAGTTTTTCATAAGATCTTCAATTCCATCTTATTTGGTCATTTTCCCCCCAAAATTCTTAATATTTTGATCTCATTAACTAGTTCATTACTATTGGGTTAGACCAACTCAAGGAGAGAGATCCCCAAACTTCTTTCCTATTTTCTTAAAGAGGAAATTATCAGCAAACTGCATGATGAACTCAGGTGTTCATATTTGTAATATCATAAGGGACGTATGTACATGAACTTGTACTAATGAGATTCTGTGCCATCTGAAATTTAACTGCATTTGAACACAAAGATTTATATTTATTCACATTTATACCCTGCCCTTTTAGTGCAAACCAAAAGAAATAAAATTATACATGAGTGACAAGCAAAAATGAATAAATAAAATAGATGAATTCACAAAACAGAGTCTCTCTCCTTTCTTCTTCTTATTCTACTCCATCTTCAGACTGGTCCTTTCTTTACAAATTACTTGTATGAGGGATGCAGAAGGAAACAGGATCTCAGCATCAATTTGCTTGGAATTAGATTACCTGCTGATTGCTTCTGCAAACTGTGCTCATACAGATGGCTCATGAAAGGATCTACAATTGTCAGATGCTTACTAACTTCGTGGCAAAGAAAATGCGTCATCACTATTATAATATTACTACTATAATTACTATTAGAATCTAATTTATTCCTCTCAATATTGACACAAAAGGCCGGTAAACTTCACACCCCAGGAACTAAAGGAAGAGTCAGAATCATTATCACACTGAATATACAAATACAGTAAAACCCCTACTTACGAAATAAGTCCGTTCCATAGGCTTTTGCTTAAATCCGTTTTTTATGTAACTCAAAGCAAACCCATAGCAAAAATTATTATTTTTACGTAACTTGAAGCAAAACCATAGGGGAAATAATTTTTTAATTTAAATTGAAGCAAAACCATAGGGAAATGAATTTTTACACAACTCGAAGTAAACCCATAGGAAAAAGAATCTTTATGTAACTCAAAGAAAGCCCATAGGAAATCATGTAAATCGGGACATTGTTTTAGCACAAAATTATGTAAATTGAATTTTATGTAACTCGAGGTATATAAAAATCTCATGTCAGAGATTACCCTGGGTTGAAAGGATTTTTAGAGGACCCGAATGAGGCTTCTTTCATGGAAAGAATGAGAAAGTTTGAGGGAGGGAGAAATTATTTTATCATGGAAAATTCAGATACTTAAACTAAACTTGGTTTATTGTCTCAGAACGTTCTGTCTCTCCCAGGACAGGACTGTAATCCTGTTATGTAAATTTTATGTCACATGGATAAGAAAATAAATATAAATCTATCTTGTCTGAAATCCTGTTACCATAAATTAGCACCATGTAAGGTTGGTGATGTTGTGCACTCCCCAATGCATTCCCCATGATGAAAGAGAGCCCATGAGAGCCTCAGGAGCTTTTAGAAAAAATAGGATTTTTTTTTTTAACTTTCAAAAGATTGTAGTGGTAAATGAACTATTGGTCTTACATGGTCTAATTAATGACAATAGGATTTCAGCCAGTATGGATTTAGATCACATTTCTTATCCATGTGGTTGAATATTCCACCTCATGTAAACACAGAGGAACAGCAAGAACTATATCATCTTACATATTGTTAATCCTAACCATTGTTTTTCATTCCCCTCATTCGTGCTTTCTGTATCTTGAGAATGCACTGTAGACATTTTCATATATCTGCCACTGGGTTCTTTTGGGCCGTATTCAGATTTGCATGGATAACAATTAATTCTAGTGATAGATTTATTCAGCCTGAGATAATGAAACTAACTCTTATTAGAACTATGAGAGATTTCTTACAATGCTTGCATGCTGTTAAGAAGCTTGCTTTCCCTTCTCCCCAACTATTATTAGTAAATATCAGTCTTACTGCTGATAGCCATTCCCTTGTGGCTATTTTCCATCTTTATATTATTGGCAAACAAGGGTATTGTGTGCATGTGGCTAAACATGTTTTTCTTATCTGACACTTACGTCCTCAAATAAAATAGCATGCATACAGTCTCAGGAGTGGGAGATTCAAAAGTCCCAGCTAGAAATAATTGTGGTGTCTAATCTTAAACTTTTTAGTATCCAGTGAGGTTGCTTTCACAGCAATTTTCCAGCAAAAATCCAGCACATGCCAAATGACAATTGTAAACTAATCCCTTTCCTACTTTCTATTCCATTTTATGAACTGCAAAGCAAGGTCCAAAATGCAGTCCAATACACGCCTTTCAAACCTAATCAAGAGGTTATAAAAATGTATATAAAAAGATGAAAGTGCCTTTGCCTTTGTAACATATGGCAAAAAAAAAAAAGCCAGAAATGGCTGAAAGAGATGTTCCATAGGGAAAGGTTAAGTCTGATGCTAATGCTTATTTAAAATGGTGACAGTCTGGAATAGTGAAGTCTTGCTGGGCTGCTTTAATTTCTCTCTGGAATAGCTCTCTCCCAACCTTCTGCAGCACATCAAAGTCTCTGGAGCTCAATTAAAATTGGATTATATTGAAATGCTCTATCTATGGGACTGTGTGCTCACTAACACTTTTCTTAGGGTAATACTCCAGATGACAGTTGCCCATCCCAATTTAAACAGTTGTCATAGAGACCACAAACTAAAGCAGTGGTAACTAACAATACAAAGGAAAGGTAAGTACTCGGATTTCTATGAATGAAGAGGTTGGCTTTCTGATGCACTGTATCTACCACAAGACAATAAATGCAGCTAACATAAAAGGCTGCATTATGCCAAGCAGCTGGACAAAGACAGGGAATGACTCCAGCAAAGAATTTCATTAGTATTTTGATAGCAGCTCTGTAATTAGATAAGCATTTTTCATGTGGCTGTTCTTCTCCCAATTTTAAAATATCTAAAATTAATAGACTCTCTCTAAGGATCAGTGCTGGAAGTAGTATATAAACAAAAGCTAACCATTAGTAAGTTGAAGAAGTCAATAATTACATTCTAATTACCAGCTTAACATGGCTGGAATAATTACTAACTAAGCAAAGTACTTCAATAAGAGATTGTTCCATTATTTAATAAATACAGAAAAATTGGTACAGTATATATAAAGTGAGAATAACTTTTAAAACTTCTATAAAATATGTGATATAACGCAGTTTAGATCCATTGGTGCAATTTTATTACCAGTCTCTAATGAGACTACAAAGACCTTTGTGATGTAGTTATTTACTTGCAGGAGTGCTCTATCCTATATTATGCACTTATATCTGGCTATCCTGTTATTCAGCATATCCATTACTTGTTTATTTATTTATTGTATGATAATTATCTATATTGATGTTGATATAACAACAAGCACAAATTGACCATCTCAAGTTCCTGACTAGAGTTCCACATTACTGTACTTGTAATAATCATCAATGAAACAGAGTTATTTATAAATCTAATTTAGAAATTTTGCATTTTGAAATTATGCTTTTAAATGAGCACCATAACTAGTTCTAAACAACTAGTGATCTAAAAACACATGTAATTAGACTGCCTCCAATTTTACCACTTCAAAAAGTGTAACGTATAAATTTAGGCACTGCTCAAAAAGGCAAAATGTAGTTATGAAGACAACATATACTTCTGGCAGCATTACAGAGCAATAGAGTTGACAGCATAGATTGCTAGTAATGATATCATGTTCTCATGTAAATACCATGTTTCTGGCACTATAAGAACTCTTTATTTTATTTGCAATTGGCTTCCAAGGTTTTCCTCCCATTTGTTATTGTACCGATCACCATGGAAATGAACAATTATTGTTAGTTTATTGTATAGCTCTATTTTTATTTTAAGCCCTGGGTACGCATGCTTTGTGCTCTCTTGGGGGAAGACTGTGTTAGGATTTTGAAGCAACAACAAGGCAAAGAGCACAGAGTGCAGGCCAAAAGGGAAGGAAACAAAAATGTGTCAGAAAATCTAAAAAGTGCATGGATCAAAATTTGTCAAAACAAGGACTAAGCTTAAACCAACAAGAAAAGGCCCCTTAAAGCTTGGGCCATGACAAAGCATGGCCCTTATTTATTTATTTTATTTTATTCTAAGCCCAGCTGTAGAAAACACCATCTAATGAACCTGTCTGGGGCTCCTGTCCCCATCCTGTCAGGGATGTCAGGAAATGACAAGCACAGGGGACAGGCCGCCGCCAGTCATAGACAGGCCTGCCAGCTGGAGAGTTCAGTCCCAATCTAATCACACCACCAGAAAATAACTTTTCATGCTTTCAGTCTGAAAAGATGGGCACAAGAAAAATAACAATAAAGGAATAAGTCTGCAACAATATTATTTGGTTCCATGCATCTGATTTTCAGGCAGACTTTTAAAATAAAAAAGGTTAACAATAAATATATTTCATGAGAATTGATTCTAAGTAATCTTTTCTAAGACAGTCACAGCAGTTGACCAATAGACCAAAATCTATTCTCTACATAAATAAATGACTACTGAGTCTATGGTAATGATCAGTGAATAGCTGAAATAACTAAATTTCATTGTACTATTTTAAACTAAAGGAAAGAAGAAGCTACCCTTATACAGTAGATAATTTCATGTTCACTTGCTTTCTGAGTTTAGGGCACCTACAGATGGATTAACTACACATGCGTTGAAGTATATACCATGTCCACATTTCAGGACATGTTTCTTAGGGCAAATTAATATTTTTGGTAAAGAAGGAAAGGGTATATTGTGTGTGTGTTAAAGTCCCTTCTTTGAACTTCCTTAAATTACATCATTCTACAGAGCTACATATCCAAATACAGTACCAGTAAATAAGAAACTCTATTGTATTGAAACACATATTTTCTGGAGTATAATGAAGAATGCACCAGGAAATAAACTGCAAAGGAAAAACATCCCTCCCCACTTGAAAAGTTTCCTTGATCAACATTCAATGTTGATCAGCGATGCTGTACGAAGGTACAGCGATGCTGTACGATGCTGCACCAGACAAAGCAACTTGCAAGCAGCATCCTTATAAAAATTTCATGCAATGAAAAAATGTTTTAGAAATGTTGAGTTTGCCCTGTCAAACATTCTGGCTCTAAATGTTATCAACAAATCATATTTACCGTAGTTATGTTGGCCACATAAAAAGAAGAAAAAATTCCTGCACCTTTAATAGTTGTATAACAGAGGAAACTTCAATTCTTTTTCATATGGCCATTTTAATCATACTGTCTAAAGCATGCATGAAAAAAATTCTTGATTTCTTTCTAAATTCAGGAGGAAAAGATACTGCACTGACCACTGTCTGACACATACTCCTTCATTTGCTCATCTACTGGCAGTAATTATTTTGAAGCATTTCCCCCAACATGACACGAAATCTTTCTCTTTTTTCTTTCTACTGCTAGTTTTTTACATGTATCATATGATTAATCATACTGGCTGTACAATAGCAGCTCATTAATATGCACTGGTAGACTTCCATGCTAATCTTCCTCTCAGCAATGCTTGGGGAAGAAGGAAGGTCTACAGCTAGAGCAGTCTGAATCAGATGTTATTTTCCAGGGTTTAGGTCAGAGGAGACAGAAACCGGGAGGATATCCCAAAGGGTATTAGTGGTCTGGGATCAATGTTGGAACTAGACTCCAGCCCAAGATTGGAAATGCCAGGGTCCCAGTGAACAAATCCCAGGCACGACTGAGAACTGACAGCAACAGGGGGCTAGAGGGGTTAACTAAGCCCACATGGACTGTCAGGAAAGGTAAAGCTGGACACTCCACCAATTCTTGTGTCCCATTTCCCCGCTCTAATAAAGACTAGTTACAGCCATGAAATAAAAAGGCGACTGATTCTTGGGAGGCAAGCTATGAAAAACCTGGGGAACACAGTCAAAAGTAAAGACATCACCTTGCAAACAAAAATTCGCAAAATCAAGGCAATGGTGACTATGTTGCCCTGTCCGTGCCAGTGGCTGACTTGTCCGAGGGCATGTACGTGTCCGCTGGTGCTGGGTTGGGTGCGGCGGCTGCCTATGTCAGCCTTGCCGCAGTTGTCCTGCACTCTCCAGCCATGGGCACCACGTTCTGTGAGGGTGGCAGCTGTTATTTTGCTGTCCGCGCGGCCTTTTGGCTGCCAGTGCTGGGTTGGGCATGGTGGCCGCCTGCGGTGGCCTTGCCACAATTGTCCCACACTTCCCGGCACTGGGTTTTCCCCCGGGCATGTTATGGACGGGTGGCAGTCATTATTTTGCTGCCTGCGCAGCCTTTGCCCCGCCTCTTATGCTCCCGGCCCGGCCTCCCCAATTGGCCGCTGCATGGTGCAGTGGCCACTGGGGGTTGTAGTTATTCCATTTTTGCCACTTTGTGGGGCACAGGGGCCCCCATTGCGGCCTGGACCCTGACAGTGACCATCCGGAGCGCCCAAGGCAGGTGGGTGCCAACTCTTAGAGGGCTCGATGCAGGGATGTGGGAGCCTTTGGGAGCATACACACAGACACACCGCTCTTCCGTATATATACTAGCAGATTTTGCCCGGCGGTGCCGGGCTGTTTTAAATGGTTTTGGAAGGTTTTTTTTCTTAATGTTGGTAAAGAGACGGGCTGTTTTAAATTGTGTTGTAAGGGATATTTTTTTTTGGTAATGTAAAAAAGAGGTGTGTTGGTGGTTAGGGGTGGTTTTGGGTGTGCACAACCACCACTACCCATACAATATCACTCCAACCACCAACACACACATTAAAAATTCCTGGCAAGGCAGGAGTCGTGTGTGTGTGTGTGTGTGTGTGTGTGTGTATGTATGTATGTGTGTGTGTGTGTGTGTATTGTCCCCCCAACCCTTCCAGAGCCAGGGGACCCTGCAGAGAGCTCTTTCTTCTCTTTAAAAACAGAGTGTTTGGGAGGGGGGTGTATTCAATTTCCTCTCCCTGGTCCCCTGGGTTTGGTAGGGTTGGGGGGACAAAAGGGGTCTGTCCCCCCAACCCTTCCAGAGCCAGGGGACCCAGCAGAGAAGGGATCGTTCCCCCCAAAAAAACATTCCGTTTTTAAAGAGAAGAAACCAAGTGGTTTCTTCTCTTTTAAAATGGTGTGTGTGTGTGTGTGTGTGTGTGTGTGTGTGTGTGTGTGTGTGTGTGTGGTTTATTCGATCTCCTCTCCCTGGTCCCCTGGGTTTGGTAGGGTTGGGGGGACAAAAAGGGTCTGTCCCCCCAACCCTTCCAGAGCTAGGGGACCCAGCAGAGAAGGGATCATTCCCCCCCAAAAAAACAAAACACTCCGTTTTTAAAGAGAAGAAACCAAGTGGTTTCTTCTCTTTTAAAATGGAGTGTGTGTGTGTGTGTGTGTGTGTGTGTGTGGTGTATTCGATCTCCTCTCCCTGGTCCCCTGGGTTTGGTAGGGTTGGGGGGACAAAAGGGGTCTGTCCCCCCAACCCTTCTGGACCCAGCACCTTTCATTGCCTCCCTCACCCACCCCCTAACCCTTACCTAACACTTACCTTTTCCTGGCTCCCTCCAGCTGGGTCTTTCAAAGTCTTTCCCTCCGGCTCCCATCGTTTTTTTTTTTTAAAGTCAGCGCGCATTTCCAGCCTCCTCTGTGCTCGTATCCCTCAGCCTGATTGGCTGAGGGGTTGCACAGTGCAAAGGATGCTGGGAATTGAAGTCCTTTTTCTTTGTTCACGTTCGGGGGGCTCCTGCCCCACTGCCACATTTCTCATCCCGACAGTTACCTGCGAACCCGGTTCGGGTGAGTGCAGGAAGGCTCGGTCGGGGCTAGTGGGGCCTGGTGCAACATCCTTTGTCACATTCCAACGGTTAACACGCAGATTTATAGGTATAGATATGATCGGAGATAGTAGATAATTGTCCACCCTGCCATAGTGCTGGTCCATTCAAAAATCCCTGCCAAGATATGATAGGAGTGAGTTTTGCATTAGAGTAGGGGTGCCCAAACTATGGCCCATGGGCCGGATCTGGCCCCTGATGCCAATTCATCCAGCCCGCAAAGCCCTCGTCACTCCCAGAAGCGTAAGTAAAACACACCATAGTAGCTGGCCCATGTGACCGGCCCATGGACTGAAAAGTTTGGGCACCCCTGCATGAGACACACACACACACAGAGAGAGAGAAACTATTATGTAGTCTGGTGGTGCATGATACAACAATCTTATTGAAACAAAGCAGACCTTGGTCTGGGCATTGCCTCAATGAGAGATTGCTTGGCTCCATGTATGCCATCTGGAAATAAATGTAACAAGTGATTACTCAATTTGGTTGTGTTTGAACATTCTTGAAAACAGATTCTGTAAATGAAAGCACTGGCGTTACAGCCTACTGAAAATTTTAGAAAGCTTTGCACTGTTTGTTGCTAACATCATAGTGTTCATTTGGTAGGGCACTGGTGTTGCCTTTGTCTTTACACAGAGTGAAGCAAGTTTAATCTCACTAAAGCTCAAGAATGTGGTGAAGATCTTGGCAAGAGAAAAGGTAATTTGGGAGGAGATTGAGATGAAAGATTATAGGAATATAGGTAAAATGTTTTTTTGGGGGGGAAGTATGGGAAAGTGTGTTACAAACAATAAAATGATGAGGGGAATGATGAATGTGTGGAAAGGAATGAAAAAGGATCTGGTCCCGAATATCTCTCCAATTTTGGAATTAGCAGATGTAGCAAGTTTTCCGCTGAAAATAGATAAAGAAAATAATAGAAATTTTGGATAAAAATAAAGTTTCCTTGGTGAAAGACTGGTTACGTTTCTGTGAAGATGAAAGTAGGAAGAAAATGCTGTTTGAACAATTGAAAATGAATTGGTTTCAGATATCGAGGGTTAATAATTGGAATGGTAAATATTCGAGAGAATTTGATATAGAGAAAAGACGGAATTTGAAGAATTGGTTTTAAAAATTAGAAAAGGTGACAGAAATATTAAGGGTTTAGTAAGCAAACTTTATAATTTAATAAATAGCAATGGTGATCCACAGGAAGATTTGAAACAAAGGTGGGAACAGGATTTGAATATAAGGATAGAAAGAGATGCATGGAGAAATAAATAGAAAAAGAGGATAATGAGAACTATGTCGGTTAGAATTAAAGAACATAATTATAAAATGTTATGGAGGTGGTATCTGACACCGGTGAGGTTACATCAGATAGATAATAAAAAGGACAAATTATGTTGGAGATGTAAAGATACAATGGGAACTTATGAACATATGTGGTGGAGTTGTAGGGTGATAAAGGATTTTTGGACAAGAATTGAAAAAGAGATCAGTGATATATTGGGGGGGAAATTAAACTGGAGTCAGTTACCATCATGTTGACAAATGTAGAATTTTTTAATTTAAATAGAGATGAAAAAGAATTATTGGAAATAATGCTCACAACGGGTAGACAATGTATTGCAAGAAACTGGAAAAATGATATAATTATACAGATTTAAGAGTGGTATAAAGAAATGTGGAATTTAGCATTGAATGATAAATTGACATGGGAAATAAAGACAAAAAAGGGCATTATGAGAGAGAATAGATTTTGAAACATTTGGAAACCTTTTGTGGATCACTCACTTATCGAGGTTGAAACTTGCAGACCTGTACCTGAAAAAAGAAGTTTTTGGTCTTGAAATATGAGATATTCCGAACTCTCCAGGGCATTGTAAATAAGCACTGGGTGTGAAATATGTTGTTTTTGTTTTTATGGAGTTACAACATAAAGAATATTGAAGTATATAAATGTTTTCAGTATTGTTAGTAGATATGTTAGTGAAACTTAACGATACTTTAAAAATGTATTAGGATAGGCTATATTTTTTTCTTCTCTTTTTCTTCTTTTTTGTAGTTTTTTGTGTGCTTATTCATATGTATTGTTGTTATATTTCTATTGTTTTAAAAGTCAATAAAAATTATTATTATTTAAAAAAATCTCACTAAAGCCAACTGGCTCAAACTGTTCTCAGGCTCAATCTTGAATTGCCGCCTTTATTTTGTTAATGTGATACCTATTCTGTTTTTTGATTGTGTGGATGGCACCATCTGCCCTTTATCTGAGTTGTGATGGATTTAACCAAGGGCAGCACACCTCACTTGGTCTCCCCCATCCCCCCGCCCCGATAATAGAAAATAAAATCCATTAGAAGAAAACAAAGTGGAAACAATGGAATATTTGTAACCATGAATGAAAGGAAATTTTTATTTTATATTCTGTATGCAGATGAATCAGACAAATAAAGCAACCAGTTAAAATGTAATTTACAGGCGCCATATAATTTTGTTGTATACAGTGTACAAATTTCCAAAGTACTGTTTTGTCATTAGCTTACATATTGCTGTCTTACATTGGTGTTATTCAATTTATTTCATTCATCCAGCAGAGCAAAGAATGCTCTGATCTCCTGACCCCAATTTTCACTTAAAGAAACAAATTTCTTTTTGCAAACAAATTCAATTTTTCTCCTGTCAACCTTTAGCCTTCCTTTAAAATATTAACCTTTCCCCCCATTATAGTAAGCAATCAGACTTCTACTACCTAAATTTAGCATTAATTTCTATTTCATAATCAGTTGAGAATGTAACTTCAACCTGCCTAGCGACTGCCAACATGAAAGAAATATACATTAAGAATTGAGAAATAGTTCAATAATATAGAATACTAAGTAATTCTCATTGATTTTCATTTTAGAATTCTGTATACTTGGGGAGGAAACAGTTATAAGGGACAAAAACAGGCTCATAAAGAACAGGTTATTCATAAACATAATTATTTTTCCTAAGTAGATGAGGCCAGTCTAATAATTAAATTGTTATGGACCAGATATTAGAGTCAGAGTGCATACATTTTCTACCACTTTCAACCTTAAGCTCTACTTAGGCACTTAACTGGGCAATGACAAGAAAGTGCCTTTCCCTCACAGAAAAGCAAAATTTTTTTAACCTATTCATGGAATGGGAATTGCTTTAAAGCAAAAGAAGAGAAATGGGAAGATGACATGGGAAATGGGAAGATGACATGAGAATTTGCCTGTGGCCAGGGTGGAGAGGCTGTTATAATATTGTACTAGCATATATATTTTTTTGCCCGGCCCTGCCGGGCAGTTATTATGTGCAAATGGGTGGTTGGGCTGGTTTGGGAGGGTACGCACCCTCCAAAAAAACCTCCCCAATCACCAACACACAGAGAATAATTGCCCGGCAAGGCAGGGGTGTTTTGTGTGTGTGTGTGTGTGTGTGTGTGTGTGTGTGTGTGTGTGTGTGTGTGTGTGTGTGTGTGTGTGTGTGAAAGAGAGAGAGTGAGAGATTTTTTTTCCTCTGTGGGAGGGAAGGGCGGTATTGCTGGCACCTGGGGAGGACGCATGGCCAAAGGACCCGGCCACGGCCTCCTCCCCGGGCAAACAGGGAGTGCGCTGTGGGTGCCTTTGGCGCCCTTGCGTTCCCCGCCACCTGGGGAGGAGGCCGTGGCCGGGTCCTTCGGCCCTGTGTCCTGGGCGAACGGGGAGTGTGGGGGTGGTGGGGAAAGAGGGGCTCTTCCTCTCCCCCCCGGAGCTACGGCACCAGCCTATGAGGCTGCAGGGAGACTGGGCTCTCCCTGCTGCCTCACCGAAGCCATGCGGAAAAAAAGAGGGGCTCTTCCTCTTCCCCCCAAACTACAGCGCCAGCCTCCGAGGCTGCAGAGAGACTGGTCTCTCCCTGCTGTCTCGCCAAAGCGGCGCGGGGTGAGGAAAGATTGGTCCTGGGCCCTTCCCCCCAGTCCCTCTCCCCCATCCAACTTACCTTTTGCCTACGGTAGAGGGGGATTTCCTGAGGCCTGGCCTCATTGGCCGGGCCACGGTAAACAACGCGGCGCTTCGGCCAGGTGGTGGCAGGGGGGGGGGCTTTTCCTTCCTGCGGCCTGGTCTCACTGGCCGGGTCGCGGGAACCCCAGTGGTGCTTCGGGCGGTGGCTGTTTTTTTTCCTTCCCACAGCCTGGCCTGTTTTGCTCCCCCACCCAACTTAGCTTCCCTTCGGGAGATGAAGTGTCTCCCGGAGAGAAGTTGTCAGCACGTTGGTGGTTTTTTTTACCCCACATGCTGGCTGCCCCGCCTCCTCCGTGCTTGTGCCCTTCAGCCTCATTGGCTGAGGGGTAGTGCAGCGCGTTGGACGCTGGGCCTTGTAGTTTTTTTCTTGCCACATTCATGGGGCGGTTGCCCCACTTGTGGCTGGCGGACCCTTGCGGCGATGCTTGGTCAGTCTAAAGGTAAGTGTAGGCGGCTCGGTTCGGGATGGTTGGGTGTGTGCGGGCATGCATGCCGGACACCAACGGTTAACGCACCATTTAATAGGTAAAGATTGTGTTGTTGTATATTATTATATGCTGTTTTTGTAGATTGAATTTTGTATATTGTATTACTGTGTATTTACTGTGTATATTGTTTAATTATCATGTGACCCGCCCTGAGTCCTGATTGAGTGGTATACAAGTGCGAAAATTTAATTAATTTAAATAATTTTTAAATATCCCTGGTAAATCTTATATAGATTTGAGTCAAACTCAGTGCAGTGTTATGTAGTTATTAGAATTCAGGGTATCGCCATGTAACATAAAGTTATGCAGGTGTAACTTTACCAGGCATTATGCACAAGTAATATAAATTGCAAAAGTTCAATTGTGTAACCAGGCATGTTGTTCCAATTGTGACCAGTTGTGTAGTGCTCTGGTGGGAGTGCTTTGTGAATGAATTAGCATTAATAATTACTTTACATTTTTCTAATGCAGGAATATTAACTTTCATTAAACTTAAATTTTCTAAGGTTTGTGATGCATTCATTAATAAGAGAAGCAGGAAAGATTAGGAATAGGAAGCAAAAATACACAGAAGAACTATACAAGAAGGACCTTAATGCCCCTGACAACCATTGTAGTTTGGCCACTGATCTTGAGCCAGATATTCTGGAGTGTGAAGTCAAGCGGGTCCTTCAAAACATTGTTAATGACAAAGCCAGTGGATATGATGGTATTCCATTTGAGCTATTTAAAGACCTAAAAGATGATACCGTTAAAGTGCTGCACTCAAAATGTCAGCAAATTTTGAAAGCACCACAGTGGCCACAGGGTTGGATAAGGTCAATTTACATTCCAATTCCAAAGATTCCAATGCCAAAGACTGTTCATGCTATTGCATAATTGCACTCATTTCACATGCTACCAAGGTCATGCTCAAGATCCTAAAAGCTAGGTTACAGGAGTATGTGGATCTAGAACTATCAGAAGTACAAACTAGAGACCATATTGCCAACATTTGCTGGATCAGGGAGAAATCAAGAGAGTACCAGAAAAAATGTCTGCCAGTACCTCTGCTTCATTGACTATGCTAAAGCCTTTGATTGTGTGGATCACAACAAACTGTGGCAAGTCTTCAAAGAGATGGGAATACTAGACCATCTCACCTGTCTTCTGAGAAAATTATGTGCAAATCAAAAACAACAGTTAGGACTGTATATGGCTTATTTAACTTATATGTAGAGTACATCATGTGTAATGCTAGGCTCAATGAATCACAAGCAATCTCACATATGCAGATAACAACACCTTAATGGCAGAAAGTGAAGAAGATCTAAAGAGCTTCTTGATGAGGTTGAAAGAGGAGAGTGCAAAAGTTGGCTTGAAACTCAACATAAACAAAACAAGATCATGGCCTCTGGCCCCATCACTCATTGGCAAACAGAAGAGGAAGAAATGGAAGGAGTGACAGACTTTACTTTCTTGGGATTCAAGATCACTGCAGTCATAAAATAAAAAAGACACTTACTCCTTGGGCGTAAGAAGCACAGAATAATAGATACCTTTGAACTGTTGTGCTGGAGAAGACTTTTGAGAGTCCCTTGGACTGCAAGGAGATCAAACCAGTCAATCCTAAAGGAAATCAACCATGACTGCTTCCTGGAAGGACAAATTCTGAAGCTGAAATACTTTGGCCACCAAATTAGAAGAGAGGGCTCACTGGAAAAGGACCTGATGTTAGGAAAGATCAAAGGCAAAAGTAGAAGGGGGCAGCAGAGGATGAGATGGTTAGACAGTATCATTGACAGGATGGGTGTGGATATGGGTGGGCTCTGCACTGGATTTGAGATTAATAATCAGCATTGGTTTCAGAGTTAAACATTTATTTCCACCTGGTGTTATGGTTCATTTTTTATTTTTATAAGGATAAGCGAGCATCTTTACACAGACACAAATAGAGACATACACTATGATTCCTCATGTATTATGTTATCACCCATACTGAACTGATATAGTTAATGATGACTTCAACATTTGTCACTCAAATATAATTAATATTAGTATTTCAGAGCCCAAACTCCCTTTAGGGCTAGAAGGAGTTCATCCAAGAGTAACTGGCACAGACCTTGGAGCTACACGTACACAGGTATTTACTAGGAAGGAAAGGCACCATTTTCAGCCCCTCCAGCATATCGGAGAAGGATTTTGCATGAATTCCTATTTAAACCAGGAGATTAAAACAAAGAAAAAGTCTACAAACAGCTTTATGATGGGGCTCCATGAATAGCTTTATAGAAACTGAGTGGTGTCTAAAAAGTGCCCTGTCAGTTTCCTGCTCCCTTTTGCCAGCTGCATTAAAATGCGACTCTGGGCAATTTTTTTGTCTGGAATTTCAGGAGCACAGAGTACAAAAGAGCTGATGAGCAATGAATGCTTCACCCTTCCTCAATTAATCTTGTCTTTCTACCTTTGCTTTTGCTTTCCCTCTACATGAAGGTAATAATGACACCCTCATCCATTATCCTTTTATCCCTGTTATTCTCGTGAAATTGCTTAATAATATGTTACAGATTCGTCTTCACTCACATAATTCTTCCTGTCATTTGCAGTATATCATTCTGCAAACATACAGCCCACTTTCACTGGCCGTTCTTTGAAGATTATTGTCAGTGACATCTTGAGGATGCATTTGGAATCTGGAGCATCATTTCCGTTGCAATGGGGAATTACACTGACTTATCTGTCATTGCCAAAAGCACAACAAGCAATTCAGTGTTAATGCAGAGGTAACACAGGTTTTTATCATGCCACCAGAACAAGAGCTCTTGTGAATTTATGCTAATATGGTCCTTTTATGGTTTAATAACCTCCTCCCCTACTGGAAAAAAGTACTCATGTGCGGGTACACACACATGCACACATATGCACAGACACACACCATTTGCTAAAATGATAATGTATGCCCTACTGCAGGAGATAATGTGGAGATGATCCTCTTGTAATTATTTATTGAAATCTTTTTATGAATGCTAATCTTGTAGAGTTACAGCAGACTACTAGTTCTGTTAGACATGGTGAAGCAATAAGAACCACCAGCCCTTCCTCATGGCCCAAATTAATTATAAAAGCTGTTTTTGTTTCACTGCTCGTTTCTGACTCTAAAGTAAGCACAGAATTTTACAAAACAAAAACATCCCCGCACCCCACCCTCCAACACCCTTGTGACTGCTGATTCAGTTTGTTTTCCTCATCACAAGAGATCAGCAATACTACAAGTGAGCAGTTTGCCTTGATCCGGGGTGGCATTCCAGAGGGACCAAGACTATCCAGCATGCATGCCAAATCTGACAACGCATGACAAGCTGGTCGGCGTGCAGTAATTTGACTAATTATACTGGATTAGAGCATATTAATGCAAGCTGTTTTCTCCAGAGTTAATGACCTGCTGACTGGGTTCTGTAAGGCCCCACTAGGTCTACAGACAGCTAAAAAACAAAACCTTGCTTTCTAAGCCCTCGTCATTTCACATCAGCAAATGAGTATATCAAGCCATTGAAGAGCAAAATGCAAGCGACATTTTGTCTGCTACAAACCCATGTATCCTCCCCTTACTTTCCACCTCAAGGGTTTCTTTGATATAAAATTAAAATCTGCTTTGTGTGGGTCCCAAAGCCCTACAAAAACATTAAAAGAAATTGCTTTCTAGTTGCACCCCCCCTCCTCCATTAAAGGAACAGAGAAGGACACAGAATATAGGGAAAGAAAAATAATTGGAAGCCAGTATTATATGTATGACTGGGTTATTGTGTATACTGTACTTTCTTTTCCATAGATCAATTTTGTTAACATAATTAATTGATTGATATATTTAACTGACTGATATTGTTATTACCTGATTTTTTCCAATTATGTTATTTTCCCTGAAAATGACATGGGAAGATGGCAAAGTACTCACCAAAGACCGAAACCATTGGAGATCCCTGATACATAGGATGGGAGGATCTAGGTCTAAGTCTAAATGTTATTTTCTATTCAGCTTCACTTCTTCTAGATTTTAAAAATAATAATAATGCTATTTGTGTCTATGACTTTCCCTGATTTCTCTCTCTCCTTAGAGACAAATTCTTTTATATATAATATCTGGATAATACAATAATAAGAATGAATTATCATCCTCACAGATTAATTGATTAATTTGGATTTTCAACTGTTCCTAAAGCTGAGGAAATGCAATTTTAAAATAGCAGTTAGATTTATATAGCAGTTAAATATAAAAATCCATAAATAACAAATTAACATTAATATTATTGCTCATGTCTCATGATCACTAACAAAAGGCCTACTTATATACCACTCTTCAAATTCAGCTTCATTTTGAAAGAAAATCTAGTTTAAATAGGATGAAGTATATCGTTGAAGGTTAAAAAAACAAATATATCATTGAAGGTGTGTGTCGCACAAAGAAAGCTTGGATTCAATTCTTCCAAACATGCAATCTGCACTATCAAAGATGGCCATGTTAAGTTGCTAAACCATACATATGCTGAAACTGTGATTGCCAGACATAAGAGAAGACCTGAGCAACCTGCAAACCACAAAGTTCAATTCAGTTCATCAGCCAGGTGAGGGAGCTACCATGCTTTTAAAGAGTTTAAAACAGATTTTGTGTCTGAAATTCTGTTGCACAACAGGAGTGATGTCACTGGCAGTGGCAAATTGCTGCTGATTAAAGGGTTCTTCTGGCAATATCAAGGTACAAATGATTTCTTTGCATTGCACACAAGTCTTATGCACCCCAAAAAAAAGGCTTTTGATCAGTGGTAAATTGCCACCACTGCTGCTGTCATTCCTGTTGTGCACATGGAGCTGCATAACAGGATCTCAGCCAATAAATGTAGAACATAATCTGCTTGTTTTGCACTCATAGATACTGTTGTCAGTGTTTTCCTTCTTGTAGGTGCTCTCATTCTACCAGAGGTCAGACATCATGGCTATCCTGACTTTGGATTCTGTTGCATAACTACAAGAGCAGTGGTACCAGTCTCCAAGATTCATCAGCCACTATGCACTTCTTTTCCTATTTGTTCTAACTTAAAGAATCAGCTGTAACAATCTACTTATTGTTTTATTTTACATGTTTTAATTTCTTAGTCTTTATTCTTGGATACCATCTCAATTCATGAAATTATTAGCATTCTATAAGAAATCCATCTATCTTTTTATAGTTTCAGTGTTACTTCCCATAATTCCATGTTATATAGCAGGGCCAATCTTGGTGTTTTTGGATTTCAATTCCCAGAAGCCCAAGTCAACAGACCTGCTGATCAAGGCTTCTGGGAATTGAAATTCAAAAACATCTGGAGTGCCAAGGTTGGCCATCACTGTTATATACTAAAGCAATAATTCATGGCACTGTACAAGGTACATCCTCAAAACTAATTCCACATTTTTGTTGTGTATTATACTTTTTATTTTAAGGAAGCTGTCCAAAACCATCTCTATTATGACATTTTTTGTATGACCATGATTCCATTGGTAATTTAACCAAATTAAAAAGTATTAATATTTGCCAAGATACTCCACACTTTAATTATGGATTTTAATCACATTTCTTGGGCTGCCTGATTTTCACTGATTACCATAAACCTGATTTTCTAAACACAATTTTTTAGATTGCGTTCATTGCTTCACAGGCGTTGTGGCATAAACCTTTAAATAGACAGCTAGTATTAATGTGCCATATGCATTTTAGATGACATTTCTAATTTCTACCTCAACAATGACAGTATTATTTAAAACAACAAGTACTTCTCCAAACATGTTCTTAGAGTACAAATTGAAAAGTAGTAATGAGAGTCCACATTCTTGTATCTTACCTCCTCTGTCATCTTGTTACTGGAGAGGTGGTCAATTATATATGTTATCTCTTGAATCAATATCTTTGTTTATCAACAAATCCATCAGCTTTCTTTTTTGAACATTGTAGTGCCTTTTTATAGTCAATAAAACAAGCATATGTACCTACATAAATAGTATGGCATCTCTTCCTAATTACATTTAGGTAAAATAAAGTGGTGGCACCACTGTGGTGGTTAAGATGCTGAATTTGATGACTGGAAGGTCGGCAGGTCAGCAATTGGAGACCCAAGTGTTGTACAACGGAGTGAGTTCCCATCTCTGTCCCAGCACCTGCCAACCTACCAGTTCAAAAAGCAGGAAATTGGAAGTGGATAAATAGGTACCACTTCAGTGGGAAGGTAAACAGCATTCTGTGCACTCCAGTGTCTAGTAACTTCCTCCTGTGTGGAGAGGGTAGCGACGTTCAGATTTCTGGGCATTGAGATACAGGAGGATCTTCCTGGAGTGCCAACACAAGGGTGTTTGTGAAGAAGGCACAGTAGAGACTATATTTTTTGAGAACTCTAAGGAAAAACCATCTTCCGCAAAAGCTGCTGCTTGCCTTCTATCACTGCGCTATTGAGAGCGTGCTCACTTATGGCTTATGTGTGTGGTATAGGAGTAGGACTCATCGGGATAGGATAATGTTGCACAGAATTATTAAAACAGCGGAGAGTATTATTGGCTGTCCACTCTCCACTTTAGAACAAATTTATAGCATCAGGTGCCACAGAAAAGCATTAGATACCTCCAGACTAGATTACTGCAATGCACTCTACATGGGGCTGCCCTTGACGACCATTCGGAGGCTACAGCTGGTGCAGAATGCGGCTGCCCGGGTGGTGATGGGGTGTTATGCCCGCGCCTCCCCACTACTCCGGGAGCTGTACTGGTTGCCAGTTTGCCTCCGGGTGCAATTCAAGGTGCTGGTTTTGACCTTTAAAGCCCTATATGGCAGTGGGCCAGGTTACCTGAGAGACCGCATCATCCTGAGTGTCTGCCCATCCAAACAGAGCGGACCAGAGGGGCTCCCTGGTTGTGCCTTCAGCTAGAGGGGCTCGCCTCACTGGCACACGGAGGAGAGCCTTCTCCGTGTCCACTCCAGCCCTCTGGAACCTCCTGCCAACAGAACTGAGGCTTCAGACAGAATTGCTGCCTTTCAGGAAAGGTTTGAACACCTGGCTGGTGGGGCAGGTGTGGGTTCCTAATGGGAATACAGCCCCAGCCTGTTGGTTCATCCCTAGCTAGAGTCCACTTTGTGCCCTCCTTCTGTGTTTTTGTATCCCCCCTCCCTTTTACCTTTTAGTTTTAAATGGGGTGGGAGTAAGAGGGTGGATAGATGGGTGGATGACGGGGTTTTAATATGTTTTAACATGTTTTTAATTGTTGTACGCCGCCCTGAGTCAGATTTTTACCTGAGTGGGCGGCATAAAAATTGAAATTAATAAATAAAAATAAATAAATTAGATATAGTAGGAGACCCATCGCATCCTGGCCACTGCTTCTTCTAGCTTCTGCTATCTGGATGGAGATATAGAACAATGAAGGCAAAAACAAGCCATCTCAAGAACAGTTTCTTCTCCAGAGCAATTTTTTCCTTAAATGGAAACTCTGGACTCTGAAGTCATTTTATCTTATTTTAAATTTTAAAATTTTTATATTGTACTGTATGGTACTGTCTTAATTAGTGTTTCTGTAGCTGTTTTAAATTATGGGTTATGCCTTTTTGAGTTGATATATAGCAACCGAGAAATTTCGGTGTTCCCGCAAGGGGACAATGACAATAAAAATTTATCTTTTCTTATCTTATCCTTCTTCCCCTCTTGAGACCCAGTGCAGTATCACAAATAGAGTGTCTGACTAGTATACAAGAGACTTGGGTTCAAATTCTGCTTAGCAAGGCAAAACTCACTTGTGTAGGACACTAGTAAAACCACTTGTTAAATAGATCATGTATCTTGGAAACCTAGGGTTGCCATAAATCAGGATCAACTTGACTGGGTATAATACAAACCCTATATTCAAACATATAAATTGTTTCAGGAACATTCTTTTAACTTTATAGCAATAGCAATTATACTTATATACCACTCCATAGCACTAAGTGCACTCTCTAGGCGGTTCACAAGGTAATTAACATTTTGCTTCCAACATGCTGGTTACTCATTTTACTAACCTCAAAAGGACAGAAGGTTGAGTCAACCTTGGGTCCCATCAGGACTGAACTCAGATTGTGAGCAAAGTTTTGGCTGCAGTACAGCAGTTTACCCACTGCACCATGAGGTTTCTTTTTCTGATTTATGATTCTTAAACCTAATATGAAGTACTAGTGTGGCATAGTAGATAGCATTCCAGACTAAGACAAAGGAAATCAGAGTTCTAATCTATTCTTAGCCATGTTAAGTCATCGGGGAAGGACAATGGTAAAACACTCCTTAATCATCTCAGATCCTTCAAAAACCCTATTGTAGTTGCCATGTGTCAGAAGCAGCTTGATGCAGATGACAATGCCAACTAGCATGCAATCTAGAAAAACATTTAAATAGGCAATATGCAAATAAGAGATTGTACGCATTGTTGTCAACTGTATCAGTATTCATATGTTGAGCACCATTCAGCTTTACAAGTCAGTGTGCAGTAAATAAATAATTTCATTTCAGTTGCTCAGCATTTGTACATTTACTTGATTTAATGAATCTTGCTCCAAAGGGTGCTCAAAGGTCTTTAAAATGGTAATCCATTAATCACTGTACTTAGTACAACAGAGAAGAGTACAGAAAGGGAAGGACTTTATCTTGTGTGTTTTGCATGGTATAAGGCAGAGTGGAAAGTACTGCTTGCTTTTTCTAACCTAACCTCAGAAGATGAGAGTGAGTTGGAGGAACAGGATATAATGATGTCAAAGAAGTAATGAGAACTAGCCACAATGAAGAACCAGCGTCTTTAATACAATTTAATTTTATAGTTTTGAGGGTTTTTCTAAGTCCATCATTGGACCCAGACTGTGTGAGCGCTTAAGGCACTACAAGTCTTCCCCTGTATTCATATGGGATATATTTCAAGGCCTTCTGCAGATTCATGAAACCTTGGATAACTGTAATCTTTATGTTTCACATAGACACAGAGGAGGGATTTCAAATGCCTGCTTTATACTGTATGAGAGATACCAAAAAGTCTTCCTCCATTTTTTCTAAACATTACATTGCAGACAGTGGCCTCTTCTAGCCAGCTCTGGCAATGCACTGTAGTAATTCCATCAGTGATGCACTGCAGTAGGTTCAGCAATCAAATTTGCAAATTAAGCCCATGTTTACCTTCCAATGGCCAGTCATAAAACAAAGCATGATATGACAAAAATCATGTGCTATAACAGACTTCTATCACTTGAGAGAACACTTTTTCTAAATAAGTGCTGGATGTATCTTCTAATTCAAGAGAGGGCATAGTGTGGCTTATGGGCCAGTCACTTCTTGTGTTTAAAATGGGCTTTTTAAATAGAAGGTTATGGCAGAGATAGGGGAATGTTGAAGGTGCATGGAAAGATGAAAGGTCCAGGTAAATGGCCCCTTAGAAACACACAGTAGTTGGAGCCTGAGAGTCAAGAATACAAATAGGCCTGACAGGAACATTTGCAGTGAAAAAGAAGAGTTGTCAGAGAGTGAAGAAGTTGAGATATAGGAAAGTAATACACTTTACATGATTAAAACTATTATTACTGAATTATAATAGCAATAGCAATTACCCTTATATACCACCCTTCTAGTGCTTAGTGCACTCTCTAGACTAGTGGTTCCCAATCGTTTTTGGCCATGCCCCACCTAAGCATCTCTAAAATGCTGATGCCTCTACCTCCATGACACATAATTCTTATAATTCAAAAAGTGAACTCCTATTCACATGGAGGAAACGTAAAAGGCCATTAACTTGGTCTAACTCATTTTCAAATTGCCCCCCTTTAAAATCAAATTGCCTCCCATTGATTGGGAACCACAGCTCTAGAGAGTTCACAAGTTAATTAGCATTTTGCCCCCGACATGCTGGGTACTCATTTTACCTATAACCTTTCTAGTTCTTTAATATCAGAAACAGCTATTTCATAAATAAAATAATAATAATAAATACTATTAAGTTCTGAAGCATCCATGATATTCCTGTATAGAGTTTAATAAGTAAGACAGCCACAGTCTGCAAGTATACAACTATATCTACAGAACTTAGCTCCGGTGCAAGACCCCGTGGAGCTCCTTTGAAACGCTATAAGGATCAGCTGAAATAAACCATGAAGTTGTCAGGTATAAACTCACAAACGTGGGAGACAACAGCTAAAGATCACCCACTTTGGCACCAAACCATCTCTGCTGCTACGGATCACTTAGAAGAGGAATGCCGCAGACATGAAGAGGCAAAGAGACATGCTTGGAAGCTTCGTCAAAAACCAACCACAGTGTACTGTGTATGGTTGCATGTTCCATGTCAGGATCCATTTGTGGAGCCACCACAGACACATCTACCAGCTGAGAAAATAACCTCCAGGAAAAGAAAAATGTGCTCAGATATGAGTAGCAGCTGACGACAACAACAGTACATTGTGGTGCTTTTTGTAGTCCTATCTCATCCCCCCTTCCTTCCACTAATTAGATAAAAATTATCACAGTGAATATAAGTGCAATTGAATACAAGTAGCATTTGTTAAGAATACAAATTAAAGACCTTGAATTTGCCAGTTCAAAATGAAAAGAAGCGAAAAGAAGTACTTATGTATCGGAAGCATACATCTGTTCAAGAGGAAGAGGGTGGAGAATTTACTTTTGAATTCAATTTCAACAGAAAATTGAAATAAGATAGAAGACTGCAAGTCTGGATGGAACCACACATTCCATTAGCTACAGTAGGACTGAAGTTTGTATAATTGGGTTCAGGGCTGCAGTTTAAATGGGCATGGACCATCTCTTCAGCTATGGGGTCCTCGAGGTCAAGGAAGGGTGAGGCATATCAACAGGGCAGGGTGAAAAAGCCTGCCTTACTAGTGCTCATGCATAAATAAAGTCCTTTCATTTTCTGGGCTGTCAATCCAGATCTATTTTTTTCTCTCTTCCTTCTCCCTCAGTCTCTCATATAGATAACCCTTCAAAGAAAGGTTTAAAATGGCAAGATAACCATACATAACTGGAAAATGAATTTCATATAAATAATATTATATTGCTATAATGAAATAGCTTCTGGGTAGCTGTCTTCAGACTACGGGATATGTTGTGCCATCTGTAATAGAACAATATATACTTGTACAATTGTGGCAATAGGATTCAATTTTTAATACCCTATACAGTACTTTGTAAATCAATACTGAAGGAATGGATATAGAAAGAGTAGAAATGAATACCAGCTATACATTTGTAGTTCCACAAGCATTCGTTTTTTGTTTGGAAGATTAGAAATGTTAGCATTAAATATGGTAATGATACTAGTGCTGAAGGTTGTCTAGCTTTTTTTATTGTTTTCGCAACTTAATATTGTTGACAACAAAGGATTTTACATTTGAGAAATATGCAATAATGTGGTTGCTTCCATTGCCATATAAAAGTGATGACACTTAAAGGCTATAATTGTTCATATTGTCGGACTCACTTGAGAAAGCCTTGATGCTGGGAAAGGAGGGGCAAAAGAAGATGGGGGCGGCCAAAAATGAGATGGCTGGATGGTACTGTTGACGCAGTGGGCACAGAGCTGGGTGGGTTGAGGAGGATGGTGGAGGACAGGGGTACCTGGAGGGCGGTGGTCCATGGGGTGGCAAAGGGTTGGAATCGACTGTACGACTGAACAAAAAAGTCGGAGTTCATGACAGTAGTCCCAGATTGCAAGCATATATTCCATTTTGAATATGACATTATTTAACATCACATTGCCACCCATCTTCTTATGACTGCATAACTATTCTCTCAGGATGGCAAATAGGGTCCATGTTCGCAAGATGCCAAGAGACCAAAGATCTAGTTTCCCAAAAACTGTTTTCAGTAACAAGAAAATTATCATGTAATTATTTCTAATTTTAGATAAGCCTTAATAAACATAAATAAACTAAATTCATTACTTGTATCTCTTAATGGAAAAAACAATTCATAATATTTTAGAAGCATTCTACACTATTAAGATTATGGGAATTACTGTATAGTCAAAAACATTGCGGGGGGATACCTAGTTGAGGAAAGCTGCTGCTGAGGTAAGTCTATATTATGTAAGTCATTTACTAAGTTATGTAGGTCACTTAGCTAATTTATGAGATGCCCAGAAAAGTATTCTTTCTTTCCTGGAGGGATCTTTAATACCACATGCTAAGACGGTATGCAAGAAAAATGAAACTAATTTGAAGGCGATCTTCTTTTGGAAGTAGAAAAATGAAAACTGCTGTTCATATACTGTGCAAACTCCTTTGTGATAACATTTATGCAAAGCATTTGCTCAAGTATGCTAACAACTATGGTTTCTTTAAAACATTATTTCTATGTACTGTAGAGGTAGGTGACTACAAAGAGATAAATGCTCAGGCAATAAACCAATCCCATGAACTGCTGCTTGTGAAAAAGAATGTCTAGATGCATTTACTCATGGAAATTAAAAATATTTGTGATATGATGGCATTTTATGCATAAAGATTGCACTACACAGGAAGGGGAAGTTTCAAATCTTTACCTCAGCTGTGATTCAGTCCCCAACAGATACAGAGCAAGTGTGGGTATTAGAATTACAAACAAAAATCCCACTAGTGTAGAATGAATTTGAAATGAGCCTCATAGCTATACTGGGAAGGTGTTGGTGAGAGTGTACTGTAACCTTGGATGGGATGGAAAGAGTTAAGTCTTCACTTTTTATGTGCTACAATACATATAAAATGGTCCCTTATGTTTACTATTAAATTAAGAAAAATGATCTTTTATCATGCCTAACAGAAATACAGGGTTGCACTGTAATCTCCCTGCTATGGGAATCTATGCCTAACATAAGGATCCCTGTATGTGGGACCAAAGAATAAGCAAACTCATTTTAAAAATAATCTTTGAAGTTTCAGTTACTACAGCTATAGATTTTACCAATATTTTTATAACAAAGCTTGCAACAAAATGCTATATTATCATAAATATCCTTAATTTCCAATTGGAGGGAGGGAGAAATCAAGTTTTTTTCTATAGTCTTTCAATAGCTTGTCTTCTGAAGCTGTCACTTCTTCTTCAGTGTCTAGGCCAAATATGAAACTGCCAAAATAAAAGCACCTTTTAGTAAGTTCATTCTGCAGTTCCTTTCGCCTAACCTAATGCAAGAAGGATTTACCACTCATTTATCTAAACTTGACTAAATTCTGTCGACCTTTTAACTAACTTGACTAAAAGTGTTGAGTCATGTATATTATTGAGTCATGTTTATTGAGTCATGTTGTAGATGCCATAATGATGTGAAGCCTAAACTTTTTTAAAAATCAGTTTTCCAGATAATAAACAAAAGACAAGGTTAGGGTTTTTTTTGTTTTGGTTAATAAAAAGAAAAGAGGTAGCATTTTGGCAGTGGGGGAGAAATAACAGCTTACACTGCCAAGGCAAATGAATAAAATGATATTAAGATATTCACAGCCAACCTCATCTGACTTCATACCTAAAAAGACCTACAAAATCTCAATTAATTTATTTTTGTATTAAGAGTGTTTAAATAGTTTTTCAACCCATAAAAATTAAGCTTTTAAGTAGGAATTTATATATCTAGACATAGATAAAAATTAGCAGCAAAAGGCATTAACATCAGACTGCAAATGAAGGTTTTGCAACAGAGACACTATGAAACATTTAGCTGCTGTTGTCCACACACAGCTCTCATGAAAAAAAGCTGCAAAAACAGTAATTCTGAGAATTTCAAACCATATTGTACAGAAGTCACATCAAATTAATACTGAGGACCATTTAGAGCTTTTATTCTGAAAAGCTTTTTGAAAAGGGATTAAACTATGAAAACTCGCATGGTACTAAAGTACCTATTAACGGGTTAGAGGGGGCGGTTGAACAATGAATGTTATTTTTAGATAAATTGTTACTTTGTATGTAGCAACACAAAGCATTTGCTAAGGAGATACAGCAACAGTTTCTCTGGCAATATCCCACACATCTGGGCATTGATTGGAGCAGGCTTTTTGTTGTCTTTAAGAATAATCTTCTGTGAAAATGGGGTTTTATCCACTCCCCACTCTCCTTTTGCTTTCATGACAATGTGAGGAATTTTATTTGCTCTCTTGGACAAAACATGAATAAGTCTACTTATTCCTAAAACAAAATTACTACTAACACATTTGGCTCAATTAAGTATATAAACTGAACCAGAGTGGATTCTACCTTGCATGTCTTTTCAAGATCTCAGAGTACTCTTATTTGAACAGTATGGATTATAAGATGTTCTTAACATTCAGGGAAATGTTTTTTTTAAGCCAGAAAACAGCAAGAATGGCAAGAAGGAGGAAGCTGAGCAGCTGTCATCTCGTCAAAAATAATGAATTCTCAAGAGATTTCTAACTTCATGTCTTCCCAGTCATTTGTCCAATAACAATAGGCTAGCAGGAGAGGAAAGAGTAGGCGTAGTGTGTACAATTCTTCATCAGCTCTGGTTCGCACCTGTAACCTCCAAACAACGATGTACCAGCTGAAACTTACAAGATGACGGGGCCCAAAAGCCAACTGGAAATGTTGTTCCTAGCCTGCTGTGATTCCACTCAGTTAAAGGATGAACCACATGGTAGATGACAGCTTGGTGTCTATCCAGTCTTGCAGCCTTCCCTTCCCCCAGCCCCTTGATAGTCAGGCACACAGAAAACAGTCTTATGGCTAATGATGCAAACATGAAGTGCAGAGTCTCCTTAATTTGACCCTTGTTAAACTCCTAATTGGATTGAAGGAAGCTCTGAGAGTGGAAAGCAACCCTGGATTATTTAAAAATGCTTTTACCAATGGTAGACCAATTTACAAAGGGCTCCCTTTGGCTGCAGGACACCAAAGGAGAAGCAATGAACTGCAGCTGTCACTTAAGTTAAAAATCTAATCAGCTGCTTTTTTTTTTTGCTTCTCTACTGGTTTTTTTAAAAGAAAAAAAATGTAACTTTTTGAACAGTTTCTTTATTGTGGAATTCTTTGGAGTGTGTTTGACCCAAATGTAATAACTTCTTATTAATGTAGAAGAGCAGCTTTGAGCAAACCCTGTACAATGAGACTAGTGTGGGCAGCATCTTAATTATTTTTAAAAAACGATTACAACCACTGCTTCATTCAAGAGGCATACAGCTTAGAGCTCTTTGCTCAACAATGTCTTAAACACAAACTGTCTGAACAAGCAGCGTTCTCATTCGCCCTTCATGAACCTCAAAGGTCAACTGCATTGCTGAAAACATCTCGGCAGTTTAATTGTGCTTCTTCTGAAGAGGGAAAGGGTGTGGGTGATGGGGTGTGTGTGTGTGGGACTTGAGGATTCTTCCTCTGTGAAAACTACCCCCTTTTTTATTTGCAAGGAAATATACAACTTAAGTACAGAGACAAGGGGTGCATGATATGCAGACAGGTGTAAAACATGAAGTAATTATAGAAGCTCAAATTAGTTCCTAGGCCTGAGGCAAAAAAGAGAACAGTGCCTTGACAAAAGGGAATAGCAAATAAGGACAGCAAACAAAAAAATGGCTTGGATGTGTAAATTAGAAAGAAAAATGAGACAGAAAAGCAGCTTTACTCTACTATTATTCCCCACAGCTGAACATGATCAAGAGAGCTTGGGAGGAAGGAGGCAGACATCAACACTGAAGCAAAGCCAAAGAGTGGCAGCTCCATACTTTCTAGTCAGTCACTCATTATCTGGTGAAGTGCATTTGAGAAGTGCCTCTTATACTTGACCTATCATATTACTTCTTCTGTAAACATAGAATCCCTGCTTGTTAGGTGGTGTCAACACTTGCATTCATACCTTGTGGTAGTCCTTTTTGTGCACAGGCGCTTTAGAAGTGCTGCCAAAACCAAAGAACTGACACCATAATAAAACAATCTGAATTTCAACCAGGTAAATATGTGGCTGTCTTTTGTTTTAAAGCATTGTGTGCAGAGTCTTACACCAATTTCCTCTTATTTGAGACAAAGCTGCATGATTCTTGACTTGAGACTACAGCAAGCCTATTTTTCTCAGCTCACATCTCTTAGATGTTATAAAAACAGTCAGCTAATTAATGAGATTTAATGAGCACCATCTAAGGTCAGGAATAGAAATGACCTGTTCACTATCCTTCCACAGTATCTATAAATTGGAACAGGAAATTCTAAGTCTGGTGGGGAAGATCACCAAGACAAGCTGCTCGATTCATCGTCGGCTGCTACTCATCTCCGAGTTATACATCTTTCCTGGAAATCATTTTCACAGTTGATGGATGTGTCTCAGGAAAAGTGCCACTGGCGTGACTTTGTTTAAGGTGGATCCCAGCTTGCCATGAAGTGACCCACACACTGTGATCACGGAGCCATCTCCTGTGGCACATATGAAATGAGACATGCAGGATTTAACACCGGAACTGTAATGGACTGGCACAGCCTTGGAGATATCAACAAGGTGCGCCTTCACAGCCAGTCCATCTGGCATAGCCTCTTCCGCTTCCATGACTGTTGGGAATCAGTGGTTCCTCCTCTGCTCATTTTGCCACTGAGCCCAATATGATGGTTTCCAGTGACATTTCCTCCACTGAGGGGGCCATCACTCCACCCAAAGGGGCTCATCCGCCCATACCCATTGGCTCCCTTAGGGAGAAGGAAAAATTATGCCTTCTCACATGAAGTTTTTATTCCAGCAGAATTGTCTTTTTTTGTGTGACCAAGATGCTGTAATTTGCCAAAACATTTAGGCAAGCTTTATGGAAATTCAGTAACATTTTGCCTATCGTATTTGGAATACTGTACATCCAAATCTAGATCTAGTATATCCCCAGAGGGATACTGTTCTAGTAATGGATGAGATGCAGAGCAATGGAGACAATAAAAGAACTGAGACCATATGGCGGCATAGTGAACTGGTGGCTCTTTTTGACCATATAAAACTGTTCATCTGATTGCAGGTGGGTAGTGTCTCCTTGAAAGGTTAGTGCCTTTATATGTATTCCTATTCTGAACTGCCTCTGTGTCACAGAGCATTTTTCATCACTTAGGCTACTGTGCCAACTGTAACTCTCTCCTAGGCAAAGCCACATCTATTGGTTAATTACAATGCACTAAATGAAATTCAACAGGCAGAGCTCCATAAATGTAAAACTGATGATGTATCAGCTCTGGCTATTTTATCTTTCTCAGCTTCCAGGGCGACCTAGGAAGCCCTTTTGATTGGGGGAAGCCTTCAGGGTGATGCAGTCAAAGTCCTGACCAGGTGTCTGGAGGCTGTTCAGGTCTGGATGGGGGACAACAGGCTTCAGCTGAATCCTGGCAAGACTGAGTGGCTGTGGGTACAGGGTCCCGTGCTATACCTTTGGTTCTGGATGAGGCAGTGTTGCCTCAGACAGATCCCATGCACACTTTGAGGGTCCTCTTGGACTCATGGCTACTGCTCGAAGGCAGGTGGCAGCCGTGGCCAGGAGGGCCTTTGCACAGCTTCGAATCATTCACCAATTGCGCACACTCCTGGATCGGGATGCCTTGCTCATGGTCACTCACGCTCTGGTCACCTCCAGATTGGATTATTCCAATGCGCTCTACATGGGGCTGCCCTTGGAGATCATTTGGAGGCTTCAGCTGGTCCAGAATGCAGCTGCCCGGGCGGTGATGGGTTGCGGACGTTATGCCCCAGCTGCACTGGTTACCTTACCGATATGCCTCCGGGTGCAATTCAAGGTGCTGGTCTTGACCTTTAAAGCCCTTCATGGCATTAGACCTGGGTACTTAAGAAACCGCATCACCCCAACGTTATCAGCTCATCCGACAAGAGTAGACAGGAGGGGCACTTTGGTGGTCCCATCAGTAAAAGAAGCTTCTCTTATAGGGACCAGAAGGAGAGCCTTCTTCTTGTCTGCCCCAGCCCTCTGGAATCTCCTTCCATCAGAATTGCGCCTCCTGTTGGAGCTACTCCCCTTCCAGAAGATGTTGAAAACCTGGCTCTGCCAACAGGTGTGGGGCACTTTTGGCTCCACATCTCAAGCCCGTTGTCTTATTTAGCCTGCCTGTTGTGGGATTGAGCCCCCACCTTCTTTCGTTCTTTCCTTCTCTGATAAGCCTGTTTTATTGTGGGTGGAGGGAGGGTTAGTGTAGCTTTTAATAATGATGATGTTGGTTTTCATGTGTTTTAATTGTGCTTTTAGATGAGGTTTTTATGTAATTGTTTTATTGGTAATGGTTTTATCTTTCTTGTATTGTACATATATGTATATTTTTCTGTTGTTGCCGCCCTGAGTGGTGCGTTGCACTAGGAGGGCAGGGTAGAAATCTAGAAATAAATAAATAAATAAATAAAAACTTGGGATGGGGGAAGGGGGCATTTAAAGTCTGAAAATCACACCCATAAACCATTTAATTACAAATAAAAGACTATGGCTGATGACATCATTAGCCTTAACATATGAAACGTCATCAACAGGATCCTGACTGATGTATATGGACTGCCTTTGAGGACTGTATGAAATTCATGTGCATCAACTAGGACATGCCATATATTGTATATTGCTAGATCTCAAGTCAGTTATAGTGTAATGGAATAGAAATGGGGGCTTACTTTTTAATACAGCAAAGTAGATTTCTGAATATTGTTCACTGCAGAGGGTAGGTATGTGGCCTTCAACAGTAGATAAACATTAGTCATAATAATCCTGTGTTCTCTGGAAAGGAAACTTAAGTTTTGATGGACATTTAACACTATGTAGTAATTGGCTAGAATTCGTCAGAGGGAGGGCCAAAGGTAGAAAAAATGTGTTCTGATATCAAAGAAGAGAGGTCTTTTTCTCCCCATTCTTGGAGAAAGAGAAGTGCTTAGACAGGTTGTGAGAGGATCGCTTTACAACAGAGGGAAATGTGAGTATAATTCAGTCACAATGTAGTTCACTAATTAGATCTAATCAGGCCTTAGCCTGAAAGTGAGAAATGGGTTTTATTTTCATGTGTGAAATGGCTAACTTGCAAATTATGTTCCAATGCTACAATCTATGAAACTTACCAATAAAATATGTTTGGAACACAGAACCCTTGTGTCTGGTGATTGAAGAGCAGAGCTGAGCTGGGAATGATCTACTGCCTTGGCCAGAGATACCATTGATGCATTTTTAAATATATACTAATTGGTCTGGTTGCCAGACATTAACCCTTCAAATACTCATTAGCCCCAAAAGCCAGGCAGGGAGTGCCCGGGTCACACAAAAAAGGAGTATGAGCCCAGAATTGTGGGTACAGGCTGCTGGGAATGTGAGGGAATATGTGATGTGTTTGGGGGTAGAGGGTGTAACCCTTCCAAGCAGAGAAGAGTTAACCCTTACATATAACAGATTCTGAACATAGTTCTGAATCCTTGATTTTTCCTATAAAACCCTAAATGATTGAAATAATCTATTTTCCTATATAATGTTGCTATGGCCGGATGAGCCCCTTTGGGTGGGGTGATGGCCCCCACAGTAGAGGAAATGCCACAGGAAACCATCATATTGGGCCCGATGGCAAAATGAGCAGAGGAGGAATTCTGATTCTCAATGGTCATGGAAGCAGAAGAGGCCATGCCATATGGACTGGCTGTGATGGCCCACCTTAATAATATCATCCTCAAGGCTGCAGCAGTCCATTGCAGTCCTGGTGTTAAATCCTGCATGTCTAATTTCATATGTGCCGCAGGAGATGGCTCCGTGATCATAGCATGTGGGTCACTTCATGGCAAGCTGGGATCTACCTTAAACAAATTCACGCCAATGGCATTTTTCCTGCTTCAGGAAAAAATGCATTCTCGGATTCGAGTTGCAGCCGACGATTGAGATCGGTTCCAGTTTCTTCTGAAACAGGCATGATTAGAGATAAGGTCTTTTCAACAAAAGAGTTATCGCTGGAACACCCTGCCCAAAAAGACATGTCTGATACCATCCTTGTTTAAGTTTTAGGGCTACATAAAAATACAATGGAGTTTAATCCTAAATATGGGACTGTGCTGTGATTCTACCAAACTCCTAGAATTCAACAGAGTTAAATAATCAATTTCTTGCTTCCAATTCATGCAAACTAAAATATATAATTCACACAAAGATGGAAGTTGTTTAGCTTTCCAAAATAAAATATTTGCTCAGATATTCTGCTTTTAAAAATTACCAATCATGTGAAATGGAGCAGCAAATTCTCCCTTCTCAGAAAAAGCAGGGAACTCTAAATGAACAAAAAAGAATCTAACCAGAAGATGTTCATTCTCAACACAGAGAAGTTGATGAGAATGGGTCAAAACTAGTACTTTTCTCCCCCATCCCCCATCCCGGCATATGTATTAAACTCAGAAACAGCATGTCCAACTTAAAAGATTTATAAAAGAGGATTGTAAAGATTTTGAGGGTCATCTGAGAGTCAATACCTGGAGGTGAAGCAAAATTTCTGATGAAGTGGACTTGATCCTGGAAACCTAATATTAAAATACAGCAGTTAGTCTTTAAGGTGTCACAATCAGGGATGGGATGGGCCACCAGGACAGGGAGATTCATCCCGGTGCGTCCTTGCCTCAGGCACCCTGGGGCGCAAATAGTAATTTTATTATTATTTTATCCACCCGGCACACTGCACTTTAAATTAAGACATTGCTCCAAGCTCCCTCCTTCAGCTTGGAGCAATGGTTTATTCTAAAGTGCCTATTGCCAGGTGGAACAAGCGAGGGGTAGTGATCAAGCGGTTCCCGGGGCCAGCCTTCTCCCCCATCCCTTGCATACCCGTCAAATGCGGCTCCGAAAAATACAGGAAATTACTGCGCACGCGCAGAACCCATTTGTGCATGCACAGAACCCCTTTGCAATGGGTGCACATGTGCAGTAACCCCTTTCCCTGCCATTCAAAATATGGGACGGCGGCGGGAAAGGGGAGGAACTAGCGCTAAAATATGGGAAATCCCAGCAAATACGGGATACTTGACAGGTATGGTCCCTTGGTTGCCACCCCTTGCCCCTGTCCAGCGCCCTCCCATGGTACCCAGCACACCCCTGATCACAGATTAACGGGGCAACATTTCAAAAACTACCTGGAGGGACAGTTTTGTTCAGAACATGTTGTGATCATAGCTTACCACACCAAATACAGTTCTAAAAGGTGACTAAAAAATTCATGACTAAACAAACAAATCAAGCAAGCTAGTTGTGGTGAAAGTCATTATGCTTAGGTTATTGCCAGTCTCTAAAACCAGGTATTTTCATCTTACAATTGCAAACTACCCTTATGTTTAATTCTTTTGTTTTTATTTATTTTATTTATCATTCACATTTGTAAATGCCGCCCACTCAGGCAGAACCCGACTCAGGGCGGCATTACAACAACTCCAAAAAATACATAAAAACATTGTAAAACCTTATAAAACCCACCCAATAAAAAACCCACCCAATAAAAAATCCGACATCCACCCCCATTTAAAACCCATATCCCACTCACCCGTCCCACCTACCACACAGAGGGAAAGAGAGAGAGTCTTATAAAAGCCAGCCGGTGGGGGCCATAGTCCCGTTCGGGCCCCACACCTGCCCTGCCAGCCAGGTCTTTACTCCTTTCCTGAAGGGCAGCAATTCACTTTGAAGTCTTAGATCTGTTGGTAGGAGGTTCCAGAGGGTTGGTGCGGACACGGAGAAGGCCCTCCTTCGGGTGCTAGACAAATGTGCACCCCTCGTTGATGGCACCATTAGAGAGCCTCTCCGGTCCGCTCTGGTTGGACGGGCAGTCACTCTTGGGACGATGCGGTCTCTAAGGTATCCTGGCCCCCTGCCATATAGGGCTTTAAAGGTCAAAACCAGCACCTTAAATTGCACCCGGAGACAAACTGGTAACCAGTGCAGCTCCCGAAGCAGCGGTGAGGCATGGGCATATCGCCCACACCCCATCACCACCCGGGCCGCCGCATTCTGGACCAGCTGCAGCCTCCGAATGGTCGTCAAGGGCAGCCCCATGTAGAGCACATTACAATAATCTAGTCGGGAAGTAACCAGAGCATGAGTGACCATAAGCAAGGAGCCCCGGTCCAGGAGCGTGCGCAGTTGGCGAATCACCCGAAGTTGGGCAAAAGCCCCCCTGGCCACAGCTGCCACTTGTTCTTCCAGCAGGAGCCGTGAGTCCAGAAGGACCCCCAAGTTGCGCACTGGGTCTGTCTGGGGCAAAACAGCCCCATCCAGTACCAAAGATGGTAACTCCTTGGATAACGTGGGGCCCCTTATCCACAGCCACTCTGTCTTGCTGGGATTCAGCCGAAGCCCATTGGCCCCCATCCAGACCCCAATGGCCTCCAGGCATCCGGATAGGATTTCAACAGCATCACTGGGGTCCCCACGGGCCGAGATGTACAATTGAGTATCATCCGCGTACTGATGGTACCGCACCCCGTGGGAACGAATGATCTCACCCAGCGGCTTCATGTAGATGTTAAATAAGAGAGGAGAGAGCACAGATCCCTGAGGCACCCCATATTTGAGAAGCCTAGGGCTGGACCTCTCACTCTCTAACCACACCGACTGGGTACGGCCCTCCAGAAATGAGGAAAACCAGGACAACACAGTGCCCTGGATCCCCAATCCTTCGAGCCGTTCCAGCAGGATACCGTGGTCGACGGTATCGAAGGCCGCTGAGAGGTCAAGAAGAGCAAGGACGGATGGACAACCCCCGTCCCGCTCCCGCCAGAGATCATCCATCAGTGCGACCAATGCCGTCTCCGTTCCATATCCGGGCCTGAATCCCGATTGAAAGGGGTCTAGATAATCCGCTTCCTCCAGGACACTCTGCAGCTGGCGCGCCACCGCCTTCTCCAAAACCTTACCCAGAAAGGGCAGGTTGGAAACCGGCCTGTAGTTGTTAAGGACAGCTGGGTCGAGGGACATTTTCTTCAGGAGGGGGCGCACCAAAGCATGTTTTAGCTGTGCAGGAAATACCCCCTCCCGTAAAGAAGCATTTACTATCCCCCCAACCCAGCCCCCTGTTACCCCCCTGGATGCTTTCACCAACCAGGTGGGACAGGGGTCCAGAGGACATGTAGTGGCACGAACATCTGCAAGGAGCCTGTCCACTTCATCAGGGACAACAGGATCAAACCGATCCCAGATTGTACAGCAAGACTGTGCTCCGGCACCCCCCCGACCCTCCCCATCCACGCCAGGATTCAATCCTGAACGAATCCGATCGATTTTCTCCACCAGATGGTCAGCAAAGTCCTCAGCCGACCCCTGCCAACCGGGCACCGATCTCCCTCTACCGAGGAGGGACCTGGTTACCCGGAACAGGGCGGCTGGGCGATTATCAGCGGAGGCAATAAGGGTGGTGAAGTATTGCCGCCTCACCACCCCCATCGCCACTAGGTAGGCCCTAATAGCGGCTCTAGCTAGTGTCCAATCGGAGTCATCCTGGGTCTTCACCCAGCGGCGCTCTAGGCGTCTCTTTGCCCGTTTGAGTTCCCGTAGTTCCTCTGTGAACCACGGAGATGACCTAGTTCCCCGGGCGCGGAGAGGCCGCAGTGGCGCGATTTCATCCAAGGCAGCTATTGTCGTCCTATTCCACAGGTCGACGAGTGCCTCGGGTGAATTGTTTAGCCGATCCAGAGGTACATCCCCCAGTTCCCTCTGGAAACCATCTGGATCCATTAGTTGCCGAGGGCGGACCATTTTAATAGGCCCTGCCTCCCTACGGTGAAGTGTCGCCCCCAGGAAGTCAAGAGTCACCAGATAGTGATCCGACCATGGCACAGGTGAGATGACTAAGTCCTGTAATCTCAGGTCACTCTGCCACTGCTCCGACAGGAAAACTAAGTCTGGCATGTGACCGCTGCCCCTGGTCGGACCCCGAACTACCTGAGTCAGGCCCATGGCTGCCATGGAAGCCATGAACTCCCTTGCCCCCTCAGAAGCCATCCCCAACGATGGCAAATTGAAGTCCCCCAGAACCATAAGCCTCGGGAACTCCAACGCCAGCATCGAGGCGGCCTCGAGGAGCTCAGGCAGGGCATCCCTTACCCTGCAAGGGGGCAGGTACAGGAGCAAGATCCCCAACTGACCCTTGGGGCCCAACCGTAGAAGCAGGGCCTCACAACCAGACACTTGTGGAGCAGTGGCCCTAGCGACTCCCAAAGACTCCCTGGCAACAATGGCGACACCACCGCCCCTCCCCTCACCTCTAGGCTGGTGCCAAATACCGAACCCAGCTGGACACATGTCCGAAAGAGGTACTCCATCCTCAGGTGTCAGCCAGGTTTCGGTGATGCATGCCAGGTCGGCCCGCCCATCCTGGATGGCATCTTGAATCAGGGGGGCCTTATTACAAACTGACCTGGCATTCACCAGCAGCAGCCTAAGGGCGGGGTCACTCTGGATCTGCTGCTCAGGACCCAGAGATGTACCTGCAGGGCTGGAATGAGGGACCGCACTTAAACATCGGACCCGCATTCCCCGAGTGCGGCCCGCCCCACGGTACCCGCCATACCGCCCCATGCCCGTCACAACACCTATATTAATCTCCGGAACCTCCCTAGACGGAATGCTGCCCCTCCTTCCTGGCTGGCAAGGCCAACACTCTCTCTTCCCTCCCCCTCCGCCATCCACCCCCAAATCCAGCACCGAACAAGATTTCCAGGCCTCCGGCGGCGCCTCTCCTTTAAGCCCCCCAACAGCCAGGGTCCAAAGGGAGGTGGGACACACCTGCCTCCCATTCCCGGACCGAATAGCGTGGGCCCCCGGGAAGAAGCAGCGCCTCTTTATCTCCCCGCCGGTGGTGGGGGCGGGGGGAGCGCGGCTGCGGCGGCGGCGGCGTCCCTTTTTGGAGCCTCCCGGGCCACGGGAGGCTCCCTTTATCTCCCCGCCGGTGGTGGGGGCGGGGAGAGCGCGGCGGCAGCGGCGGCGGCGTCTCTCTTCGGAGCCTCCCGGGCCACGGGAGGCTCCCTTTATCTCCCCGCCAGTGGTGGGGGCGGGGAGAGCGCGGCGGCGGCGGCGGCGGCGTCTCTCTTCGGAGCCTCCCGGGCCACGGGAGGCTCCCTTTATCTCCCCGCCGGTGGTGGGGGCGGGGAGAGTGCGGCGGCGGCGGCGGCGTCTCTCTTCGGAGCCTCCCGGGCCACGGAAGGCTCCCTTTATCTCCCCGCCAATGAAGGGGGCGGGGAGAGCGCGGCGGCGGCGATGGCGGCGGCGGCGTCTCTCTTCAGAGCCTCCCGGGCCACGGGAGGCTCCTTTTATCTCCCCGCCGGTGGTGGGGGCGGGGAGAGCGCGGCGGCGGCGGCGGCGTCTCTCTTCGGAGCCTCCCGGGCCACGGGAGGCTCCCTTTATCTCCCCGCCGGTGGTGGGGGCGGGGAGAGCGCGGCGTCGGCGGCGTCGGCGTCGGCGTCTCTCTTCGGAGCCTCCCGGGCCACGGGAGGCTCCCTTTATCTCCCCGCCGGTGGTGGGGGCGGGGAGAGCGCGGCGTCGTCGTCGTCGGCGTCGTCGTCGTCTCTCTTTGGAGCCTCCCGGGCCACGGGAGGCTCCCTTTATCTCCCCGCCGGTGGTGGGGGCGGGGAGAGCGCGGCGGCGGCGGCGTCTATCTTCGGAGCCTCCCGGGCCACGGGAGGCTCCCTTTATCTCCCCGCCGGTGGGGGGGGCGGGGAGAGCGCGGCGTCGTCGTCGTCTCTCTTCGGAGCCTCCCGGGCCACGGGAGGCTCCCTTTATCTCCCCGCCGGTGGAGGGGGCGGGGAGAGCGCGGCGGCGGCGGCGGCGGCGGTGGCGGCGGCGTCTCTCTTCGGAGCCTCCCGGGCCACGGGAGGCTCCCTTTATCTCCCCGCCAATGAAGGGGGCGGGGAGAGCGCGGCGGCGGCGATGGCGGCGGCGGCGTCTCTCTTCGGAGCCTCCCGGGCCACGGGAGGCTCCTTTTATCTCCCCGCCGGTGGTGGGGGCGGGGAGAGCGCGCCGTCGTCGTCGTCGTCGTCGTCGTCGTCTCTCTTCGGAGCCTCCCGGGCCACGGGAGGCTCCCTTTATCTCCCCGCCGGTGGTGGGGGCGGGGAGAGCGCGGCGGCGGCGGCGGCGGCGGCGGCGTCTCTCTTCCTTGGATCTCCTTGGATTCAGGAAGCTTTTGCTTCCATTTTGATTAACTGTGGTTTCTTGTACTGTTTGTACCTTAGAAACTATTTAGCACTGTTTGGTCTATTCCTATCACAGCCAATATTATGAAAAATGCCATGTATCATTACATTTCTAGTGTGAAATAACTCCAGATATTCAACAGCTTAAAAAAGTGTACAAAAAGAAATCTGAAAATTGGAACATAATTTTATCACTTTGTAGATTTCCTGGAATAGCTCCTACCCTCAGCCGGTTGGAGGGGAGTGGGAGTGACCGTTGCTCCATGGCAGGAGGACATTTTCCACCTTCGTCCCTGCCACAGAGCCCCCTTAGCTCCTCCCCTCAGCTGGTTGGAGGGGAGTGGGAGTGACTGTTGCTCCATGGCTGGAGGACATCCACCTTCGTCCCTGCCACAGAGCCCCCTTAGCTCCTCCCATCAGCTGGTTGGAGGGGAGTGGGAGTGACTGTTGCTCCATGGCTGGAGGACATTTTCTACCTTCGTCACTGCCACAGAGCCCCCTTAGCTCCTACCCTCAGCCGGTTGGAGGGGAGTGGGAGTGACCGTTGCTCCATGGCTGGAGGACATTTTCCACCTTCGTCCCTGCCACAGAGCCCCCTTAGCTCCTCCCCTCAGCTGGTTGGAGGGGAGTGGGAGTGACCATTGCTCCATGGCTGGAGGACATTTTCCACCTTCGTCCCTGCCACAGAGCCCCCTTAGCTCCTCCCCTCAGCCGGTTGCAGGGGAGTGGAAGCGGCTGTTACCCATGACATAGGCCTTAAGTTTTATGTAATTTACTATCTTTGTCTGTAAACCATTTTGGGTCACCAATAAGTGAGGGAAGCGGTATAAAAATATACTAAATCAATAAATGAATAAATAAATAGTGGGGGAAAACCATCCTTCTGACAAGAGTTTAATATCTCACATTTATCCCTTCTTTGCTTTTCCCATGTATGATTTAATAATAAATTTAAGGACATTCATGGTGCTTTCATGATCTCTTATTAGTTTGTTTTCTATGTTGCATAATAATCACCTCATTTTTTCTGACTGTTTTAAAAGCCTGTTGATTAGATTGAGTTGTTGGTTCTAAAAAGCATGTTGATTCCAAGTACTTAATGAAACAGAATAGTGTCAGAGACCGCCTGCCATGTCTAAAATATTGTGCATCTTATAACAATCTTATAGCAACTTTCAAGAATCAGACAAAAGACGAATAAATTACTCAGTGAACAAGCTGTGTTCCAGGCTTCATTAGTTGTAATTACACCCCAAATACACTCAGCACAGAGCACATATGTCAGCTGGAAGTGACACACAATGGAGCAGGGAACTTATAAACTCCTTCAAGCACACAAAGGAGTCCATTAAACAACCGAGTGTGTGCATTTGGATTCATGTGATAACACCTCCTTCTACATAAACCACCAGATCAAACAGATGGGGCAAATCCAAACATGAAAGTGCTTCTTTTGTTTCTGTATTGACATCTATTCAAGCAACAAACCTCAGAAAGCTGTGGACAAAGTATTAGGATCTTTGCTCTTTTTACATCCCAAATAATGTACTCTATCTGTTGCATAAAATAATATGGCATAACACACCTGCGGCTTGCAAGGTCTCTGAACAAAAATGAATGCCCCAATTTCACATTTCAAAATCTAATTAAAAAGAGAGCATCAGAATAAAAATATATTAACCTTGCCACAACAGTAACAGTTACATATATTTATGAAATACACAAAAATGAGTGTAAACTTTCTAGTACTGTAGCTTTATTTTACCCTGTCTTCTATTATCATATGATGATGATGATAAATTAATAATAAAATTATAATTATTATTTCCATCCTACACCTACACCCCCAATATTCACTAAATTTGGTTGCTTGAATATCAGATCTTTTACAAGTACTGTACTTGATATTCATATATAGTTCCTTATTTATTCTTATTATTGATTTATTCTAATAGAGCACAGCAGAGGAATAAAAGTGAGGGAAGCCCCCAAAAGTGAGTAACCAGAGTGAGTGAACAAGGGGAGCTAACAGGAGTTTGGTAGGATTGTTCAGCAGGGGAGATCAAGATGTTCTTGATAGAAGTTTTGGTCTCTGTCTGTAGACATTTATTAGCAGAGTTTCCCTGTATCCTTCAAAGAAGACAAGACACAGCAAATGGCACTCATTTAGAAATACAGTAGACCCTCACATAACGATGTTGCTTGGTTCCCCAAGTAGCGTCGCTATAGGGGAAATGTTGTGCGGTTTTCAATGGCAGCTGTGCCATCTAGTGGCAAAAAACTGTCATTATCCACACAACGTTTTAAAAAGTCGTTAATCTGCACAACGGTGGTTTTTTGTCGTTGTGCAGATAGTCACATGGTGAGTGATGACGCATCGGTAAGCGAAAATTACCGCATCGGTAAGCGAAAATTATTCGAACGCGTCGTTAATTGAGGGTCCACTATAGCAGAAAGCAAAAAGATAACAGGGACTACAGAGGGAAGAGACATTGCAAACTATGTGCAATTTTAGTCTTTATGCCTTAGAGCAACACAGCAAGAAAGAACTCTTGAGCAGCAATAATCAAGAGAGGTACTGGAGGTGGAAGAATAGTAAGACAAAGAAGAGGAGGAGAGTGTTGAGGACACAATAAACATAGTGGAGGAAGCACCATGTGGAAGGTCACAGGTACAAAAGAAGTTGACACTCTTCAACAATAGAACTGCAAAACCGCTTTCAGATTCTTGAAGAGGACAGCATGAAGACTAACATGAAAGAGCATGGAAGAGCTTTGACTCACTCTTTCTGAGCAGCACTTTCTTGGTGGAATTTTGATGGAGGGATGCTAGCTAAGTAATGCACTTTTTGTATCAGGGTTGGTTTTAGTCATCTTGAGACCAATCTCACTGTTTTACCTACCCTGCATGCCTTGATCTGCACCGTACTGGACTAGCATATTCTCCTGTAGAGTAGCATAAAGCTGGCATAGAGGTTCGTAAAGTGTGTGGTTGGGGACCCCAACTTGTGCCTGTTATTTTCCTCAGAATATTGTTCCTGGCAAAAAACTTTTGTTTGGTATTAAGGCAGTGGATCTTGAAAGTGAGAGTGTATTCCAGTGTAACTCCCAGGTATTTGGGGGTGGGAGGTGGGGTGACACAATGTTAGAGCCTGGTGCCATTCCAAGTCACCTGCAAGCTTCTTGATTCCTCGTGGTTTTTCAAATGAAAAGCACAGAGTTGAGTTTTAGGCAGTTTGGCTTCAGTTGGTTATCCCTATAATACATAGCCATTAAATTCAAAGCCTCAGTCAATTTTTTCTCAACAGCCTCAAAGGTTGCGCACTGTGTGGCAACTGCCAGGTTGTTGGCATAAAGAAAGCTCCTAGTGGCTACTGGCAGTGGTTGATCATTAGTGTATATGTTAAACAGTGTGGGGGCTAGCACACTGCCCTGTGGGAGGCCATTTCTTCGAATTCTCCATTGGCTGTGTTGTCCTTGGAAATTAACAAAAAATCTATAGTTTTCCAAAAATCAGCCTATGATTTTTGTGAATTTAAGATCCTTTGTGATATGGGATACAATACTTTCTTTAGCAAGGCTGTGAGGTTGACTGTGTCATAAACTGCAGTGAGATCTATAAACACTACACCTGTGATTTCCTTCAGTTCAAAACCATCTTATTTATTTATTTTATTTATATCACCGCCCCCTCACCGGGGTGACTCCAGGCGGCTCTATATACTGTGTTAAGGTAAGTTAAGAATTTGTGCAGTACAATCTTTGCTAGGTCTGAAACCAGCCTGCTGTGGTATAAGCTACAATTGTAGACAGTTGGTTCAGGATTAAATGTTCATATATTTTATATACCCAACTGTTAGAGCAGTACAACACATTGTGAACACTGAAACACTGGAAGCATTCAAGAGAAATTTAGACAGATATGTTTTAACTTGGACTCCTGCATTGGGGAGGGAGTTGGACTCAATGGCCTTATAAGCCCTTCCAACTCCATTATTCTATGATTGTGTGATGACTATAACAATGACTATTGCTATTACTACTACTATAAAGAAAAACATAGTTTATAGAATTTGGGGTTCGGTCAACAAGCAACCTCAAAAATACAGAACTACAACATTTGCAAAGTACCAAACAATAAGGTAAGGAAATAAAAGAACATGGAAGCAAGATCAGATTATCCTCTGCCACATACTGATTTTCAATAAATAATGTCACCTTCCTTACCTAACAAATCTTCATTATGACTGCAACTTTAACTGCTCAAGTACTTTCATTTAGTACAAAGACTAAGATTATGGGCCAAAACCTGCCATAGTTAAATATTAGGATTCTAATGCAGTTCTGCAACTTCAGATGATGGAATACTAGTTATGTTGCCATAGACGTACACTGGCAAGCTATGGAATCGACCCCCCCTGTAGTTATTGTCCCTGGTTTTTTTTGTATCGATCATTGGAATACTGCTATTATTTATAATTTTTAATTGTTTTACAATTTGCTGCACATGCATTTTCATGAAACGAGCTTGGAGATTTTATTACATTATGATATACACATATTATAAATAAACAAGGAACATTTAAGAATAAAACACTAATGAAATGATTATGCCTAAGTTTTATTTTTTATTTTTATTTTTTATTTATTGTTCTTATATACCGCTTTACTTGTCTACTGACAACTCAAAGCGGTTTACAGAGCAATCCAGTAAATCCGGGAGGGAGCTGAAGGGGCTGGCGTCCAGGGCAGCACCGGAGGCTTTTCATGGCCCCAGCCATGATGGGCCTCAGCTGGGCTTCGCCCCCACCTCCCATGACCGGCAGAGCCACGGGAGGGAGCTGAAGGGGCTGGCGTCCTTTAAGAACACCCCTTTTCCTCTACCCTAGCCCCTCACCAGCTGGTGGGATTGATTGAGGGGTGGGGGACGATCGTGTCTGACTTATTTTTTTGGGGGGGAGGTTGTATTTTATTTTTATTATTTTTGGTCCGGTCGGGACCATTTTTTATTTTTCTATGCATTCCTATGGGAAAACATGCTTCGGTTTACAATTGATCCAGTTTCCGATGAAAGCAGCCAGAATGGACCACAATCGTAAAGTGGGGTTTTACTGTGCATCTATCATTTTCCTCTTTCCTCACCCTTTTTCCTAAGCTAAATAGTCCAAAATGTTTTAGCTTTTCTTTGCATAAGACTCTGCTCAGGCCTTAATTGGCTTGCTTACCTTTATATATATATCCTGATCCTTTATATATCCTGATCTAGGATCTGGTTCAAATTAATGAATGGAATTTGGATTAAAGTATTGAATGTTTCAAAATATGGCCACAGTATTCGCATTAAACAAAATCAAACTGTTTAAAAACTTGAAGTTAAATTCTTCACTGGTCACAAATATTAATAAAATAAGGGTTCCGTGAAGGCTGTCAGATTCCAGTATGGGCATAAATGTTGCCATATAGGTCACTATATGAATTTAGACTGGCAAAGGGCATTTTCTGTTTACAGGGATTATCACATTCTTGTAGCACAACAGGAATGTGAACTATTTGCAAATATACTGACGGTATATCACCTTGAAAGAAAAAGAGATTGTTATTGTAAAATAACCCAGCTAATAATTTCACTCTGACACTTGAGTTTAAAAGGTTAAGTTACTATCTGAGGAAAGGTAATATGATTGCCTTTCATAGCAGCCTGCAAACTCGACAATCTGCATAGCGAGGGGCATTTGTCATCATTAGTTGAGCTGTGACAGCTGGTATCCACAGTGTCCCAGATTCAAGAAGTGGCAAAGGCACTCTCTTTCTTTAACTTGCTATTAGGTAGAGCATGTTTCATAAGCAACAATATTATTCTCCAACAGAGCATAACTCAACAGCCCTGAATACATCTACATTTTCTATGGCACAAAAACACTCAAGTGCTGCATAAAGAGTGTTTGCCTCCAGGCCACAAGATGTCAGCTGAACAACCAGTGCCTATCGCTGGAAAATGACTGGACCTTATTCCATAGGGGGTGGGGAAGTGTAGTTTTGCATGAAAAAATACTTTAACTCTGCAGAGATAAACTGTAATGCCGTACCTATTTAATAAATATGTTTTGAACTCTTTAATGGTGATTTTAAGGGAATATATAATACACTGGGAGGGGGGAAATTTCAGTTTACTCTCACGGCCATGATAAAAGATATCCAGGACCCAAAAGCCTTTAAAGAAAAACTTGAAATAACATCACATCATTTCTGTTATTAGTTTTATGATGTATTTTTAATAAGTACATTACAAACAATAATGGAACGGTTTTTTTAACTAAAACATGTAAATAAAGTTTTAAAAACATGAAAAAAATTACTTCAGATTTATCATAAGTGGATCTAAACCAATTTTAAAAAGTAAAGCCCAATTCATTCCAGAAAGCGTTTTACCTACTAACATTTCTGTTCAGTGAAGTATTAAATCTCTCTCTCTGTGTGTGTGTGTGTGTGTGTGTGTGTGTGTGTGTGTGTGTGTGTGTGTGTGTGTGTGTTTAAACAGTTAAAAAATATAGGTATATAGAACTATACCTTATTTTAAAAATCTATACAAGATTTAATTCACGGATGAAGGCATTTTCTTTCTCTAGGGTTAACAAACATAATTCATACCGCACCTTACATTGTTATGTAAACTACTTTTTCCACAAATAAACTAATTTTTCTGTTAATGTAAAATCTATGCAAATACATGCAGACATTTATCAGAAAAGCTGACAAGCATTCCATATTAGAGAGTGAAAATGAAGCTGCCTAAAGAATATAGGCAATTAATTATTTCTGTATATTCTCTTTCTCTGACTTAAGGCACAAAAGTTATCCATCCAGTTAAAACAGCAAATGAAATAAATATGGATTTATTTATTTATTTAAACACATATGGCTTTTGCCTACAATGCTGATTTACCACAAGGTCTGCTGATGCCCATGGCTATATTGTACCCTGGCAGATGGCCACAGGGGAAAACTGTGCTAATGCAGCATGGTGAGCAAAACAAATGAAGATCTGAATTTGTGAAAAGGGGGGATACCCACCCCCGAGAAATGCTATTTGCTTATAAAGTAGAAATTTGTTCAACAGTAGATTTATTGTTATAAATACACTATCCCTACTCTGTCAAAATAATTTTAAAAGCCTTGTGCAGTAACTAAGTAAATAAATAAAACTTAGAGATGCAAACATCAGCTCTATGGAAGACAAAACTTATTCACACAAATAAATTACTTACACGACTTTGCTCTCACAGTTAAAAACTAAGAGTACAAAGTTTAATTACAACAATGAAACAACTATGTCCTCTGTATGTTCGGTTACATTGTCTCAGTAAGGGGCAGCTGAAAACTACTAACATTACTACCAACAAATGTGATATTACAGTACAGTACTTACAAGTACTTCCTACTGCCAATGCAAAGTTTGTATTTATTAACTGTTTCGTTTTATAGGGTTATAAAAAAGTAGGGGACAAAACCTTTGATATACTTGAGAAATTATTTGCAGAAGAAAAAAAAATGTATGTATGGTAGTATTCTTGCCATATACTGTATTGTTTACTATTATTTATCTAGCAATAACTTTTATGCTAACAAACCTGTAAACAAGCACAAGTCTTATTTGAAACTACTCTCCCAATTACCACAAAAAGTCTAAATTAAAGTATAATTTCAAATTACAGTGTTATACACTGCTGGAAAAGACTTTAGGAATTTCTAGTGTGCATTACATAGTAAAATTGCTTTACTTCAGTAAATTGGCATCATAGTCTTAAAATATCTGGCTACTGATATTTTATTTTAGAACTGACCATAAACATTAGCTTAAATGCATTCATTCCAGCTACTAGCAAAATAAATGAATAAATAAATAAGGAAACTGTGATGGGATGAAATCTTACATTTCACTTTATAATTGACCATATGGAAAATTGATGAAGAAACAATCAGATGTATTGTTTGGAGAAAAGCACATTAAATTATGAAATATATATTATTGCACCCTTTTTCCTCTTTTAATTACAGCTTTTTCAACCCAATACAAACACACTTATGTTAGAAATAGAATGCAATTGGTTGTTTTAAATATCACTTCTTTTTTGGAAAAATCACATTTTCTTCCTATGTACTGTTTACAATCATGAATCTCAGGCACATAATGGCTGAAATCCTGTTGCTTACTATAGTAAGTTGTACAAGAGTAAGTCCTTCCACTGATTCAAATAGGCTTACTCTTGTTGAGACTTTTTTTAGTTTAATCTGTTGTAACTAGGGCAGGCCTGTTTTAATTGATGAAACCTATAGAGAAGCTGACTCACTCTTACTGATTGAATGGGCCTACTCTAGTGCAATTTACTACAATAAGCAACAGTTTTGCACCCAGTGGTACAATACGACTGTAACAAATGTCAGGAATACTGAATCCAGTGCTCTAAGTTCAAATTGGTAAAGGAGAATGAAGCTGAAGATCTGGATACAGCAAATGAACCTGCTATTGTGGTAATGATAATAATTTCTTATCAGAAATTATTCTGGGTTGAAAGGATTTTTACTGGAGAAACTTCACTCAGGGGATGCCCAAATGAGGCTCCTTTCATCTCCCCAAGATCTTTTGGTCCCTATTTATCTACTTGCAATTTCTTGCTTTCAAACTGCTAAGTTGGCAGGAGCTGGGACAGAGACGGGCGCTCAAACCATCATGCAGTACACGGGTCTTAAACTGCTGACTTGCCAGCCTTCCAGCTAACAAGGTGATCTTCTTAACCACTGAGCCACCACAGGCTCTTTTTTATTGTGGTCAAATTACAAGCAATTGCATGTTGAATTGTTCCCAGTATCTAGTAATAAGGGAGAGATATATTAGCTGTACACTTGTAAATGAGTATGAATAACTAGTATGTGAAGTAGGCTAGAAGTGAATGTGTGCAGTGAAGTTCAGCAAAATTGGACTAACATTTTAGGTGTGTAGCACCTTGTTGCTTTCACTGTAGCTGACCACCACTGCTAATTCTTGATGTTCCAGACCAAAGAGAGCCAGACAGCTGGTTCTGGGAACACATAGTAAAGAAAGGAACTGAAAATGGAAGTGTGATACCTCTAATTGCATTAAAATCTTGCAACATTGGCAATAAGTAGTACGAACACTTCACATCACCAGAAGCAGTAACCAAGTTCTTAAAATCTAAGTAGCCACCTGCCTTCAGTCCCCTGTGTGTGTTAAGTGAAGGTGCTGGGGCTGAGGCTAGTGGCATGGTGCCAATCATTTGTCTTGCCAGTGAAGCTTCCTAGCCTCATTTGCTGCAGGAACAGTATTTTTTCACATGTTTTGCTGCTCTGGACAGTTAGAAGGCTGGGGTAGCAGAGTTCCCAGATGAACTAGATCAATGTTTCCCAACCTTTGGTTTTTGGACCTCAATCCCCAGAAGCCTAACTCAATTCTCCACTGATCAGCCAACTTAATCTTCTGGGAAATGAAGTCCCCCTATGGGGTGTGGGCCACATGTTGGGAAACACTGAACTAGACGGAAAGCATTTAAGAAAATTCAGTACTGTTTAGCCTAGTAATTCATGGCCAGATCTTCACCATTCCACCTTCCATCATTGAGGAATGTTTGCACTGGATTGTGCCAATGGCAATATATTGCTCTAGTCCTTGCCACAGGTTTGTTGGGAGTTAGTTTTGAGGTACAAGGACAGAAGGAGGGTCACATGGGGCCAGGACCATGCCCAGGTAGTTTTCTTTATGGGAGTGGAACCAGAAAGGCAATGTACACACACAGCTCAGGGGGACTGTTGTAAATCTTCATTCCCAGATGGCAGACAGGGCTGTAGAATAGTGTACACTTACAGGTTAACCCTGGATTGTTAGTGTTATGAGCATCAGGAGTTGGTAGGAAGGCTGGCTGATGCTAGGGCCAGATCTGTGGCAGTTATAAACAATTAGGTTGTGGCCATTTTATTCCAATCATGTTGTGCTATGTGTGTTTATTACTTAATTATAATTTGTTGAGATCATTGTCATGGTTGGTCTTCACAAAGATCTTTCTGGTGGATTCATTTTTCAGTTCCTTTGGTTTGATCTGGTGTTAGAAAGATTAGCCGGCAAGGTTGCCGCCCAGGCCCAGGGTATACACAATTGTATTCACAATCTCTGAAGAGACGTCGAGGAGGGTTGAAATCCCTAAATGCAAGACCAACATGATCAAGTGGGACTGCTGGTGGACAACAACATACCATGTGAATGTGGAAGAGGTACAGAATCCAGCTCATTTACTGGTCTGTCAATTACTGCCAGAAACATGCACTGATCATATAAATTGTTCACCTCTTACTAGAAACATGCAGCGATGAGGACTTAAGTTTGGTCAACAACAATGCCAAGAAAGTGGCTTCATTTTGGCAGTCCAGGGTTTGAGCGGGACATGAAAGAAGAACTTAACTATAATTCCCTAGTCTCTGCCATAATAAAAGGTTCCCTGGCAATATTCAGACACAATGAGTTAAATATGGAAAGTTATTTTATCTAGTCAATACATGAGGGGAGAGAGAAGATAATGTTATTGTTCCCAAAAAATCAAATATCTACTCCAAATTACAGTAGACCTTGATACCTTGGACACATTTAATTAACTGCAGAATGGTTGTTAATATTTATGTAAATTCCATTGCTCCAATGGATCTACTTTAACTGGTACTAATAGTAGGATCCAGGTCCATATCTCTAACTACATACTGGACTGATTCAAATGCATTTCAAATTAGTATACTCATCCATTCTAGCTGATTTGGTATCTAAATGACATTCCTAAAAAAATCTACAAAATCATTAGGGGTACAAATAATTCAGTTTAGGAGTACAAAGAATTCAGTTTAAATGTAATAGGCCTTTAGAGGTCTAATACACTTCATCAAATTGAGAGATGTAGAATTAGTCAAGGAAATATTGCTTTGTATATTATTTCCCATGTAGGTATACAATCCTATGCATACCTACAGAAGCAGGCTGTGTTAAGTGCTACCAATTAAACTATTTGCACATCCCCATGGGAGTTATCTCTTATACCAGGGGTCCTCTAATTATGGCCCACGGGCCAGATGCAACCTGCAGCATCAAAAAAATCCAACTCTCATACTCGCTGCCACTCCCGCTGCTACTACCACCACCTCTGTCTCAATCCTTGTCCCTTCCACTTGGTTTGGCATGTCCCTGCCAGAGCTCTGTAGCAGGGCAGATGTTGTAAGGAGCTGCTGCCGGAAGGGCTGGGCAAGCGAGGGAGGCGTGTATACAGCAGCTCCTTACAACATTTACCCTGCTATGGAGCGCTGGCAGGGACACACCAAAAAAAGCAGAGGGGACAAGGATTGAGGAGGCGGCAGCGGCAGTGGGATCCAGTGCCTCAACAGTCAGAGGGACTGTAAACTGGCCCCAGCTTTAAAAGTTTGAGGACTCCCATCTTGTACAAGTCTGGTACTGATTTGATTTGATTGATTTGATTTGATTTATTCGATGGTAAACATGCTCACAATAACTTTATTTGGAAAATATACAGTACAATGGAAATCTTGCCAAAATATTTTTCTTCACAAAGTGTAACAGCAATGATGTGTTAAAATTGGCTTTAACTTTTGAGAGAAAGTGTTTGTAAAATATTTTAAGTCCTCTGTTCTCTACATTTTGACTAAAGAAACACTAGACAATAGAGTACAGAAGACACAAAAATAAAACTGCTGATATAATATTAGTGTTGGCTAAGACAAACTCCACAGCAATAGCATCAGGTGTGGCAGAGTTTTGAAGTGTTACTTTTCAGAACTACAACTTCCACAATCTACCACCCATTGTGATTCTGGTACAGTCTAGCAGCTGTAGTCCAAAAAAGTAATTTTTCCAACTCTGGAGCATAATGAAAAAACAGCAGCGCTGCAGTGACACATCCCCTTGTGGGAAGTCAAGATTCTGAGTCCTAAATCCCTAGCGGTATGCTGTAAAATTCAGAGGCCAGTCCTTTGCAACTGTTGAAGTGCAAAAACTGCCAGTCTGAAAAAGTATGCCTAGTGGTATATAACACCTGTGAGTGTATGGTTGACATCAAGTCAGAATGGTAAGAGGGCTTCACTACAGACTTTGGCTCAGCTGAAAACTCAGTCTTCAGTTTGCCAGTACAAAAGGTCTGTTGATTATGTGTATGAGGAGTAGCAGTACGGAGGTGACTACTGATGGAATGCTTTTGAATTTGCTTTGAACTGTGCACTAAATCCATGACATTTTTAAAGATCAGTAATACAGTAATTTACTATCTCACAACTTCACAGCACTCTATTAATATAAGCACCATCATGTATATTTCTACTCAGTACTAAGTTCTACTGAATGCAGTACAAACTTATGCCCTGATTAATGTACACTTTAAATGAATCTATAACATTTGAAACATGCATTTGTAAATTTCATCTCAAGGTTTCATTATACTAATTAAAAGGCAAAACCAAATTTGCATGTGGAAGCCAGATGGTTTGTAATGAAAAGTAATCATTTACATACTTTCCGGTTTGAATTAAAAGAGTTACGATTTTAAAAAAATGTTTGGGCTAAATTATGAGAAATTAATTTGAACATTAATGAAAATTAAGCAATTTAATTTTGCTTATCAAGGTTAACAATCTGGTCTGGGACATGAAGTACTGCTTAGGCACTTACAAGAACCTTGCACTAATTCTGTAAGAGAGTTTTATAACAATGGATTCTTGTGGAGTCCCACAAGCTATGTGTAAAACTTTCTTATCTTTCAAAAGTAGTTTACTGAACATTGTTAGGGATTAGAAGTGAAAGCGGTAGGTGGCATGAAAGAACTGCTTAAGAAATTAAATTTTACTTCTTCCATTTCTAGGTCAGATGTGAAACTGCCAAGAATTGACTATATAGTTCTACCCCCAAAAAAATGTCAGTGGCATAAGTATCTATGGCTTAATAACAGTTCTTTCTTGCTTGACTACCTACCTATCTCATGCTGAATAAAATTAAAGTTGCCAAAATATTAAATTAAATTATAACAACTTTATTTTTTTATCCATAAAACTAGCTGCAATAAGAAAGAACAGAAGCGAATTACAAATGTTTGATTAACTAGGTGACTATATCTGACAGTAGAAAGCCACTATCATAATACCGCTGGTCTGTGCTGGGGAAGTAGTTCCATATAGCTGGAGCACACACCAAGAGGACCTTTGATCATATCTATATAGAACTAGCATATTTTGCCCGGTGGTGCCAGGCTTTGTAAAATTGTGTTGGATAGTAAAAGGTTTTGTTTTGTTTTTTCTTGAACCAATGGTGCTGGGCTGTTTTAAATGGTGTTGAAAGGTTTTGTGTTTTTGTGGCTTTGAGGCGCTGCATCCACCTGCGGCGGACTTGCGCTCCCAGTGTGTGTTTTATTTTTATTTTTTGTGCGCCGGCTTCCTCAGTGCCGGGCTCTTTAAATTGTTTTTGGAAGGTTTTTGTTTTATGTTTATGCAAATTTTATTTTAATTTTATTTATTTAATGTAAATTAATTTTTTTAAAATTATAAATGTAATTTTGGTTTTTTAAATCTTTATTTGTACACATTTTTTTGTTTTGGTTTTTTGGTTTTTTTGAGTGAAAAGTGATTTCTGGTTTTTTTGGTATTTTTTGAGATTAGTGTGAATATTTTTGAATGTTTTGATAACTTTTTGGATTAATTTGGGAATTAATCTTAATAGTTTCAACATTTTTGAATGTTTTTTCTCTTGTGGCCTCTGGGTGGGGGTGGTGAGCTTTTCTTCCTCTCTACAATTTTCCTCTTCTGTCCTCTGGGTGTCGCTTCCGGTAAGTATTCTCTTCATTTTCTCAGTTGAGTTCCGGTCGTCATGGAGTGAAGACGTGTCTTGGTAAGCTCCCTGGTTTTTTTGGGGTGTGTGTGTGTGTGTTGGGTTTGGGGGGGGGGGGTGTCTTTGTGATGTTTTTGTGGCAAATTTTTTTGGATGTTTTTGTGTTTCATTTTGACTGTTTTTGTGACTGTTTTTGACTGTTTTGGTGTGTACCTTTTTTTTTGGGGGGGGGGTCTTTTTTTTCACGGGCCAGGCTCGAAGCCTGGTCCGTGCAAAGGAAAGGGCATGGGGGGTGTTCTCCTTTTTTTCACGGGCCAGGCTCGAAGCTTGGCCCCTGCAAAGGAAAGGGTGTGTGTGTGGGTGTCTCTTTTTTTTTTCATGGGCCAGGCTCGATCCCTGGCCCGTTGAAAGTAAGGGCAGCGGCGGCTGGGGTTTTTTTATTTTATTTTTCGTGCGCCGGCTGCCTCAGCGTTCTGCGCGCTAATGGCGCGCAGGACGCTGGGGCTTGTAGTTTTGCGTGTGCATGTTTGGTTACTGCAGCGGTTTTTTTCCTGCGGCTTTTTTTGATTGGCTGCGGCGCGTTTCCAAACATTCCTTTTGCCATGCCGCTCAGCCTGATTGGCTCTGGTGCGCAAGGAACATTGGGAATTGAAGTTCCCTTTTTTTGTTTGCGTTTGGGGGGCTCCTGCTCCCCGGCCGAAAATTTCAATCTGACAGTTACCTGCAAACCGGGTTCGGGCAAGTGAGCGGAGGCCCATTACGGGCTAGTGTGGCCTGGTGCAACATCCTTTGTCACATTCCAACGGTTAATGCATCATTTTATAGGTATAGATGATGGTCACACCATTCTAACTTATCTTATCAAATGGGAGATCATAAGAGGACAAATATTTCCTCAAGTACAGATGTCCGAGGCTTGGTCATGAAGAAGAGCAACATCAGCATCTTGAGTTGGAATTACAGACATAAGCCAGTGAAGCTCCTGTAATATGTTCCCAAAGGTTCAGTCTACATCAGGGGTTCCCAACCTAAGGCCTACAGGCTGGATCCGGCCTGCAGTGCCATTTCTTGTAGCCCCCACCTCCATGAGCGTTCAAGAAACAAAATGGCTGCCTCTTTGAAGCTGTAGGGACAAAATGGCCACCCCCATTGTGCAGGCAGGTTAAAATGGCTGCCCAGCCCTCAGGAAGCTGACTGAGAGAGCATGACCCAGTCCTTGGCATGAAAAAGTTGGGACCCTCTGGTCTACATCAAAGGACAAGGTGACCAATTCATACCTGTCAAGTATCCTGTTTTCCCCAGAAAACCCCATAATTTAGAGCCTTAATCCCACTTTTTTTTTTGGTAATTTCCCATATTTTTTAAAAAAATCAGGGGCATGTAAACCTCCCATATATTATTACATTATATGTTTATGAGGTGTGCAGCTCATACCATAGAAGAAGAGTGTTGGGCTCCCCCTGGTGGAGGAAGAACCACCACATAAGCACAACTGCTTCCCCTCATGGGAAAAACTGCAGTTAGCAAGCCAAGCTTACTAATAATTTTATTCTACATTTCCCCCTACTCTCCCCACCATTCGACTGCATTTCATATTATGGTGATTTTTCATGGAACTGTTTATTTTTACACTTTAATCAGTTAATTGTCTCCTGTCTTAGTGTTTTTTGTCTCAATTTCATTTTTTAAAACTCTGTGTTTAGGAGAAAAGTGTGGAAGTATCCTGTTTATGCTGTATGCAAATATACTTGAAGCTGATTGGCTCATTGACTTCCCTTTAACACCTTCTTTCCCAGGAGAGAGAGGGCTTCAAGTATATTTGCATACAATATAAACAGCATACTTCCATGGTTTTCTCTTAAATACAGAGTTTTAAAAAATGAAATTGAGGCACAAAACGCTAAGACAGGAGACAATTAACAGTTCCATGAAAAATCACCATAATATGAAATGCAGTCGAATAGGGGGGAGAATAGGAGGGAATATAGAATAGAATTGTTGAATTAAGCTTAGCTTGCTGGCTGCCTTTTTCCCTGTGAGGGGAAGCAGTTATGCCTATGGGGTGGTTCTTCCTTTACCAGGAGAACTCAAAATTCCTCTGTGGCTCCTCATCTTCTAGGCTATTGGATGTGCCAAGATTTTGGGGAGAAGGGTGTGTGGCCTGGGAGAGAAGGGTGTGGCCTAAATTTTCCCTTATTTTCATGTCCAGAACTTGACAGGTATGGACCAATTCTACATACCGTAGATAATAATACAAAATACCAGAGTTAGAGTAAGATCATATTGGTAAAAAATGTGGAAATTTGAATCAAATTGGAGTCCCCTCCCCCACTCCAATGTTTATGCTTAGGACAATGATGGTGAACCTTGACACTCCAGCTGTTCTTGGACTTCAATTACCAAAAGCCCAAGTCAGCACTCCTGCTGATCAGGGCTTCTGGGAATTGAAGATCAAGAACATCTGGAGTGCCAAGATTCGCCATCACTGGCTTGGGACAATGCCTACAAAGAATGATCCACAATATGTACCACCCAGAAGATTACACATCACTGAAAGAAGAGTCTATGTGTTTTTTTCATACATACAATGTTAATCAGCACCACATATGCATGAGTGGTGACTTGGCCATCTAAAAAAAGACAAAACGCCTCTTACTTGGGGCAAACAGAACTTATATCCACAGGTCTTACATGCAAGTAAATGTTTAAAGTGAAGCCAAAACCCATTTAAACACCAGTATTTTTTTAGTAATGAGCGTAGGTTGTATGTTGAGTTAAAAGTCAGTATCATATCCGATATTTCATGAAGTTACATTCTAATTTTTTTTAACTTTCTACGTAGGTTCAATTTAAGTAATTCTGCTCCTTTTGATAAATAGTGTATTTCAGAGATCTTGTTTATAGGAGAGATTACTCTAAGCTTCCAAATCTGTTTATCCAACACATGTTAATTTATTTTCAAGGTCAGCATTGAATATTTAAGTTGCTTAATCATACACAACATGAAACAATAATGAGAGTTCTGTTAGATGACCCACTACAGATGCAGTAGATTAAAGAGAGTTAATCTCTTCTGATTCTGTATAGACCATATCTAGGTTCAGGAGGGAAAAAGAGCATTCTTAAAGTAGGATTCTTAAAACATCACTGTTCAACTGCTTAACTAAAATCTGGCATGCTGAGAATGTCTGCTTTTGATGCAGTTGCTGAAGAAAGAAACCAGGCAAATCAGGGAGTGATTCCTATTTTTTTGCTGTCCTTTATTTGCTAGTAAAATACAATTCGCTGTTGAGAGGGTGTTTATCTTTAAAATTAATTCTTCAAATAATACAGACTGCTTTGTTTAAAACAAGAGTACAAAATTATATAACAAAAATTATAGGGGCTATTCCCAAGTGTTCAGAAAAAAATATAATCTAGTATAAATATCACTGTTAACATATACTTAAATATTTTGGTTTATTTTGGTAGAGGGCTAAAGCTGAACTATGATTATCTGGATGATGAACCACTACTGACATAGATATGTGCACATGGAGTTGTGGAAGCTACCATGGTGATCTGACAAGATGCAAGATGCACACCTCCAAGCACACTATCAGGTAAAGGTCACCCTTGCTTGAAAGCCAGATGCTGCCGCTGACCTCTGGGCGCCACCAACACCTGGAGGGGGAGAAAGGAGCTGCGTGGCCACAGCTAGTGAAGTACTGCCGCTGACCTCTGGGCTCCACCAAGGGTTTGGGTTGTGGTGCTGGGGTGAGACTTGTCCCGTGACAGTTATTTGGCTGTTATGGGACTTTTTCATAGGAACGATTTTCTCATTTTCTGCAATGTTTTATTATGTTTTATGATAGTTGTAGTTAATTACGCTATGATTTATATGTTATTGTGATTTATTTGTTATTGCATTTTATTTTACTGTGCGATAAGGGGCCATTCAACAATTATGTGATCCACTTTTTGGGGGGAAGTTGACCCCCTCCCTCCATGTAATACGACCGTAATTTTCGCACATTGTCGAGTGGGTGGAATACAAATTTAAATATAATAATAATTCAACTCTAAGGCTTCAGTGCTCATCTCCGTTTATAGCAAAAGAGTCAGCGCTGTCTGTAACTGAAAATATTTCTGTGGACATGTGGCAGGCATGACTAGACACTGGAGTGCAAGAAATGCTGTTTACCTTCCCAACGAAGTCATAACTATTTATCTACTTGCATTTTCTTGCTTTCGAACTGCTAGGTTGGCAAGAACTGTGACAGAGACGGGAGCTCACTCTGATGTGCAGTACTTGGGTCTCAAACTGCTGACCTGCCAATCTTCCAGTCAGCATCTTAATCACTTGAGCCACCACAGTCCTCAAGCACACTACCAACACCTCATCAAATCACCACAGCAGCTTCTGTTCATGTAAAATATTGAACATGATACTGGCCTGAATGTTACACATGGCCTACAAGGGATTTTTACATCTAGTGATCTTGTTATTGCTTTCCACATCTGCACAAAGCAGCTAACAAGAAAAGAAGATAGAAAAACCAGAAAGTTGGATTTCAAAAATAAGGGCATCTCATAACAATGACTCGCCCTTTCTCCTATGGCTTCTGCAAAAAATAAATAAATGATTTGACAGATAATTCTATGCGTGTCTACTCAGAAATAGTAGACACTAATTTCAAGGGGGCTCACTGTCAGTTCTATATTGCCTAAGGCTATAATTCTATGTACAACTGACCTGGGAGTAAGATCAACTGACCCCAGTTAAGATAATATTTGACATAAATTGGATTGCATTGTAAATTTTTTTCTTCCTTGTCATATTTTTACTATCTATCAAACTTGGAATGTGGAAGAAAGAGGAAAAGCAATACTGTAGTTAGATCCAAGGCTAGCTTAATTAGGCTAGTACAAGATCCGAGCAGAGCTTTTAATGACAGGATGTTTTGGAAGCCACTAATTCATAGTATCACCAAAAGTTGGCAGTGACTTAACATAACAACTGCCCTCGTCCATCTTGAGCTTGGGGCACAAGCAGTGAGAGCACTTCTCAGACAGTTCAGGGGAGGTAGGGATACATCTGGGGAAACTTCTACACCATTGAAGTGTGAACTGCAAGCAGAGCTCAGTTCACACACACTCACACCAACACACACACTATTTTCATGAAAGATTTCTAACATATTCTTGAGGGTGCAGGAAGAAGAGTACAACCTTCTCCCCAGGTACAGTGGAGGTCATAACTGCACAGTACTGACAGCATGGATAGCATCTTAATGCAGTCAGCACCTTTATTAATCTTTTTTAAAAAGCAATTCTTTCTTAACATCTGTGAACTCTTTCTATATACCAAATATGCAGATGCATATATAAATCTATTGTAATAGTGTTAAGTATGCTAAAAGCAGATAAATTGCACTGTCTTTTAAAGAGCATAAAAAAGCACTGAGGGAATTACTGAAGATGGCCTTTTAAATTACTTTTTCTCCCTTCATTCAGTCCTTTCAAAAACCTCACAATGATTAAAATATATACAGAAACTCGCTATCAGTTGTATTGGAAAAGAAACACATAAGAGTATTTTTTAAAGTGACAATAAAGGCCACAACTAGGTTTTTTTTTTATTTTTCTACTGCAAAAAGGAAATTTATTTAGACTGGCAGAGTGATACATTATGAAAGGGAGGAAAATATTGTTAGAAAATCAGATATGTTCAATGAGCCTTCAAACCCACTCCAGCAACAGAGGTAAATAATTGAATAAAATACACTTCATGTTCTCTCTTCTTAGTGCTATAGACAGATATTAAAAATGAAATTTTAAATGCACGAATAGCTGTGTGCATAATCACAGCTATGTAATAAATAAAATGTGATATCAACATAAACTTAAAGGTACATATATTCTTAACAAGTATCTCCCCCCCTAACAATAAGAACAATACAGTATTACTATAAGTTTTAAGGATGAAGCTGCCAGTACATAAATTAGACATACCGAAACACTACTTAGCCTATGCACTAACATAGGTTTCTGGGATAAAAAATGAATTATTTTGTACAAAATATTGTATAGGAATGTCTGAAAACTATAGTTTCTACAGAAATAGTAAAAGTGAACAAAAGATAAAATGTAGCAAAAAAGAAAGTCTTATCACGTTTTCTCCCTATACCTTTGATTTTTGTACAATGAATTGTCAGTCATAATGTAAATAAGATAAATTTAATCTATATGCTTCTAAGACCAAAAGCAGTGCTGCATTTAGTTGATATTAGGCTTAAATAAAAAGAAAATACTGTATAGTATTTTAACAATGGAACATAAATTAGTTATGATTACTATTCTCATACAACCATCTCACTGTATATTTTCCCTCCAGAATGAGATTTTATAATCAATAAAGTCAGAAAGTGTTTTTAATACTCAGCCCAGTCCAGCTCAGAACTGAATTAACTAGATACACTGTAATTCGTGATAATTTCTTTATATTTGTATCAAACAGAAACAGCCAATCAGCAAAAATGAAAACCAATTTAACTAGCTGGCCAGGATGTTATTAAATGAAATGAATCAATAAGTTCACACTGAACATCATAGTCAGATATGCTTTTTAAAACCTTTTAGATGCTTGTATGCAAATATTTAAAAAGAAACAAAATTAAAAGATTCAGTGTTTTCTAAAATGCTTCAATCTTGAAATTAATTTAATTGATATTCCAGATTTTATAGTTTGAAATAGCTAAATGTTTCCTAAAATTAATCCCTTTCATATTTATTGTATATAGCGGACTAGTATCAAATCATACATTAAAAAGTAATCTAAACCAACTGTAGAATTCTAAATTAAGTAAAAAAAAAATAAAAAATTTGTTTCACTTTGTGGAAAGTAGCCAGATCTGGGGGGGGGGGGGACTAGTACAGTGTAACCCTAATTTACAAATGCCTCAAGTTACATAAAATTCAACTTACATAATGATTTTGTGCTAAAACCATGTTCCAATTTACACGATTTCTTATGGGTTTGCTTTGAATTACATAAAGATTCTTTTTCCTATGGGTTTGCTTCGAGTTACGTAAAAACTTTATTTCCCTATGGGTTTGCTTTGATTTACATAAAAATTTCATTTTTCCTATAGGTTTGCTTCGAGTTACGTAAAAAATAATTTTTTCCTATGGGTTTGTTTCGAGTTACAAAAAAAATCGATTTAAGCAAAAGCCTACAGAATGGACTCCCCCCCCCCCATAAGTAGGGGTTTTACTGTACTCCAACCCTACTGAATCTGGATGAACTGCAGTGGGAAAGTCCTTCATTTAACTTATTCAGAAGTAAGTCTCATAGAATACCATGGTGCTCCCTTTTAAGCATGTCAAGACTGAACTGAAGGCAGGTCAAACTCTTAGTAATCCACTTTAACCGAAGGAGCCTACAGTTGCCTGCAGCTGAATAATTCACTGCATGGCCACAGGAATATTTCCCCAATAAATATCCCGAACCAGGAGGCCCAGTCACTCATTGAAATGGTTTACAAGCCAATTCCTAAGCCCTGTTACTGAGAAACCAGGTCCCGACGTCTTCTTGCTTTAGGTTTGCACCTTATCCCTCAGGGGCAGCTACTCAACGTGAGGGCTTCGGTGGAGGTCCCTCCAAGGTCCTTAAGTGGAACAAGGACCTCGGAGCTCAGGAAGGCTCTTATCTGAGGACTCTCAGACTCATCTTTTCCCCTCAACTCAGCTCAGCTGGCCAGTCTCGAGCCTGGGCTCCGACTTCCTTCCTTTGAGTCCACAGCCTGGCCTGGCCTAGGCCAGGCAAAAGGAACTGCAGAATGAACTCATCAAATCACGGAAGAAGAAGAAGAAGCCCACAGCTGCACAACATTGAGGAGAATTAGGGCAAGCTCAGCCGCCTGCCATCTTCCCTCCCAAAGGGGGAGCGAGGCTACCTGTCTTTACCCTTCATAGTTGAAATTTTTGAAGCCTGGTAGCCATGTGAGTATCAGAGTAAACAAAACACAACTAACAGGTTGTTGTATACTGTAATTTACCCATACTACCTTTACAGAGCAAACTTCAGAAAGAGGGCCAGTGGATTCTCAGGCCACTTCACAGACTTACAAATTAAGTAATTGGCCTCAGTTACTCACACCATCCTCGGTTAACTCAGTAGCAGATGGTGAATGCCACCACAATCATTTTGCATCCCTCTACTAGCCATTTACAACTCAACAGAACCAAACTTCACGGTAATAAATCTGAACTTCAATCAGGGATCTTGTTATTACCAGTTGTAAAAAGCCACACTGAATTGTAAATGTATCTGGTCATGTGGCACCAACCATTGTGTGCCTCCGTACCTGATGTGTATAAATTAATACCATGAAGTCTCACTCTTATGTCTGACGAAGTGGACTTGGTCCAAGAAAGCCAACATTAAAATATAGAAGTTCGTTTTTAAGGTGCCACAACTTTTTTTGTCTTTGTTGTTATTGTGATGTTTTGTTCTGAGATGCTTGACTAACAGGGCAACCGCTTCTAAAATACATCATTTAGTCTTTAAGGTGCCACGACGTTGGTTGTTTTTTTTAAAATGGTAGTCCTGTTAAGTCTGTGTTTCAAGCATATCAGAGAGTGAACAGAACAAAACAAAAAGACAAAAAAACATTATGAACTCCCTAAAGACTAACTGTTGTATGGCAATGCTGGCTCTCGTGGATCAAGCTCACTTTGTCTGAGAGTTTTCGGTCTTTATTGTATTTACTCTGGGATATGTCTTTTCCCTGCCCCCAAACCAGAGTGAGGGGCAGGAAGCCACCTCAGCTGCCTCCCCTCTCGCTTCCCTCAGCCCTGACCCGGCTGGCCCTACTGGTCGCTCATGGCCGCCTTCCTGGCTGACCACGGACAAGGACTCGAAGCAGCCATGATGGGGCCAGGACAGAGGCTAATAATGTACTATGAAGCCTCCACAGAAACCAGACTCACTCAGACACTTAGAGCCGGCGAAGGCCCAGTCGCAGCTGGCGAAGGAGGCTGAGAGGCACGCCAATCGGCGCCCTGGGTGACTCCCGTGTCACGAAAAAGCTCAATTATGGCTAAAACACTGACTGGGAGGTGGAAGGTCAGCAGTTCGATTCCCACTGCAGGACGGAATGAGCTCCCTTCTTTGTCCCAGCTCCTGCAAACCTAGCTGTTCGAAAGCAAGACATTGCAAGTAGATAAATAGAGACAACTTCGGTGAGAATGTAAACAGCGTTCCGTGCGCTACGGTGTCTAGTCATGCCTGCCACATAGAGCCAGCGCTGTCTGCTTCTGCAGACGTTTCCGTGGTCATATGGCGGGCATGACTAGACGCCGTAGCACACAGAGCGCTGTTACCTTTCCCGTCGAAGTGGTACCTATTTGTCTACTTGCAATTTCTGCAAGGTTGGCAGGGAATCAACATACCACAGTGGTAGCCGCAATAGAAAAGACTCGAGGAATCAGTGGCACCTACATAGGTGTTGACTAACCACTTTCCCTTGCTTGAGCTGGAATTAACAACTGGATTTAGATGAGCAAATTATACAGAAAACAAACAAGTATTTTTTAATGCTGCCTGAAGTCCCGGCACGAAAGCTCACATTAAAATACAGTAGTTAGTCTTTAAGGTGCCAATGCGTTTTCTTCCTTTTTTTTCTTGCACCTCCGGGCAGGCTGTTAGGCAGAAAAAGGGGGAAGCGGCCCTGACCCACCTCGAACCAGACTACGAGACGGTTCCTTCCTCGAGAACGGCCACCGGTGCAAAAACTCATTCCTTGCAGCAAGTCAAGGGACTTCGAACTTCAGATCTGTTTAGGAAAGGGCGGCAGCGAACTATCCAAAAGTCAAGCTCTAGAGACGGGACAAACCTTTTTATCTATTGACCTAGGAATCAGCCTCCCTGCATTCAGTGGGACTTTACTTTGCTACAGGTAGAAGTAAGATCGGACTGTCAATCACTGCACCTGAAGCGACATCCGGACCCTCAATGAATTACGAAGGAGGTAGATAACGCGTTAGAGACCCGCCAGACTGTATTTTAAGGGAGACTGCTAGGCAAATTGCAAACGCAACGCGTCTGTATTCCACCGAAATAGATTGGGAATTCAAGGAAACCTTACAGTTGCAAGTCTCTTTAGGCCGATGGGTCTTGCTTCTATCTAGACCCGTGATGGCGAACCTTGGCACTTCAGATGTTCTTGGACATCAATCCATCCCGCCCGCACTGCCCTCGTCGCTCAATTCCCAGAAGCCCAACCCCCCTGTGAATCCACACGAATGGGTTTACCGCAATTCATCCCACCCCGCTTCCGCTTTACTTCCGCTTCCGGGAGCGAGGAGGGCAGCGCAGGGCGGGATGAATCCCAGTAAACCCATTCGTGTGGATTCAAAGGGGGCTTGGACTTCTGGGAATTGGAAGTCCAAAAACATCTGGAGTGCCAAGGTTCGCCATCACGGGTCTAGACAGACATAACAGGACTGCGCTGCCAATGTTTAACACCTCTGAACCATTTTTAAAATTTATAATCTGAAAGGAACAGCCCCACTGATTTCGAAGGAGGTATTTAGGACTTGAGGCTTAAATCCCACTTATTGCGCATGAATCAAGTTTGCGCTTAACTTTCGTTTGGTGGCACCCCATTTATTCTTAAATTAAGGTGAGGTTACTTTCTGAAACAATCCAGGGAAGGGGGAAACGCCTTCGGAGTCCTCCCCACATCCCCCTTCCGAAATATGCTTTGCTCTCCGACTATAAGAGGGAGCGAAGCTGAATGTGTCCTCACAAGATAGAAGCTGCGAGGCACTGGCGGTCATCTCGATGCACACGTGCAGCCCTTAATCTGCAAGGTCCAGAAGGACAGCAACGCTGTCTGCCCGCTCGAGTCCCGCCCCTGCTGTTCCCCTTCTGCTCTGCCCGGCGTGTTATATATATTTATGAAACCCCATTCAGATTGCAAACCACCGCACGGTATGGGTAAATCAACTGCCCATCTTTGACTATGAAATAGACATTTTATTTGGCAAGAACACCCAGAATCAGAGCTTATGCAGATATACACCTTTTGTAACGAGTGCGCGACATAAAGAAAAGCAAGTAAAGGTAAAGGTTCCCCTTGCTCGAAAGCCAGTCGTATCCGACTCTAGGGTGCAGTGCTCATCTCTGCTTCCAAGCCGAAGAGCCAGCGCTGTCTGCTTCTGCAGACGTTTCCGTGGTCATGTGGCAGGCATAACTAGACATCGGAGCGCACGGAACGCTGTTTACCTTCCCGCCGAAGTGGTCCCTATTTATCTACTTGCAATTTCTTGCTTTCCGAACTGCTAGGTTGGCAGGAGCTGGGACAAAGACGGGAGCTCATTCCGTCCTGCAGTACTCGGGAATCGAACTGCTGACCTTCCGCTTCCCAGTCAGCGTCTTACCTACTTGAGCCACTGCAACTAATAAGAGTACTATCAAGCAAAACTGAGGCTGACTAGCAGCTGCCGTGGCTTCGGAAATTCAGCCCAGAAAACCGTCAAACCAACCCGGTCACCAAGAGGGCATCTCTCATTTATCTGCTACCAAGTCTAAGCAGCACAACAACATTTGCATCCCATCGATTTAAGGCCCGTCAAATCGCCCTTCGTGCTACCTAACTAGGGAGGACGGGAAAGAAAAAAAAAAAGGGGGGGGGCCTTCCCGGCTAGTTTCTGTCCAACGATCGCTGACTTTGAAACGCTAAACCCAGCGAGAGGTTGGAGGAGGAGGAGGAGGAGGAAGGCTGCCTGGCGGCTTCCAAATTCTAGCAGGCAGAGCCAAGTTTGAAGCTGTTCGGTCTCCGTCTTCCGACACGAGTCGCCAGGCGAAAGATGCCGGGGTTAATGACACCTGCGGTCCCATCTGTGCCATAACATGGGGCGCTGAGGATCGTGCGATGAAGAGGCCACATTGGCCCAAGTCCTTTCCCCCGCCGGCAGCCCCAGCGCGGAAGCCTCGCCTCCTCTGAGCTCCTTTCCCAGCCAATAGGTCGGTGGAGGCCCGGCGGCTGGTTTCTTGCCATCAGTCCCCCCACCTTTGGTTTCTGTGCTTCCCTCTCACAGAGAAAGAGAGAGAGAGGGATTAATTAACCGGGATGGGGCTGAAAAAGAGGCTGCCGTGACGAGCCCGGTGGCGATTGGCCGCCCGCCTGCCTGGCCCCTGCCTTTATAATTTCCACCCCAGTGCATCTGGGCTCTTATACAAACCAACAGCCAGCTTCTTCTGACATATATATTCACACTCACACACACACACATGACACACACAAGCTGAGAGTGAGAGAGGCAGGGAGAGACCCAGCACTCCCCCCCACAATTCTGCACAACTCTGGCTACTCCAGAAGAAACACCAGTAGAGACACTCAAGACCCGGCAGTGGTGCTTTGCCTGTTGGGAAAAGCCTTCTTGTATTCGGAGGGTTCAAACTCTGCTCTCTCTCTCTCTTTTTGTTTGTTTCTGCTTTTATTTTTTTAAACCAATGCTTCCCGCAGCTTACTCCAGGGTCCTCTAAACGGAATAAAGGGAGGATTGTATTGTGTGTGTGTGTGTGTGTTTCCTTGGCAAAGACCGCGGATCTGCCCGGGATTGAACCGACCACTTTCAGGCATCTCTACTGAGGAGGAGGAGGAGGAGAGGAGAGGAGGAGGAGGAGCCCTTGCCTAGGGCCGCTGGATCTGTTTCCGAGTGCGAGGCCGCCCGATCCTCTCTCTCTCCTGAAGTTGGCTCCCGCCGCCTTAGCAGCCGCATTGGATCCCACAGCCTACTGCGAGACTCCGGTCTACAACCCGGATCTCTGCCCCAACATGATCGCGGCCCAGGCCAAGCTGGTGTACCACCTCAACAAGTACTACAACGAGAAATGCCAGGCGCGGAAAGCGGCCATTGCGAAAACGATCCGGGAAGTCTGCAAAGTGGTCTCGGACGTGCTGAAGGAGGTAGAGGTGCAGGAGCCGCGCTTCATCAGCTCCCTGAACGAGATGGACAACCGCTACGAGGGCCTGGAGGTCGTCTCGCCCACCGAGTTCGAGGTGGTCCTCTACCTGAACCAGATGGGCGTCTTCAACTTCGTGGACGACGGCTCGCTGCCGGGCTGCGCGGTGCTCAAGCTGAGCGACGGGCGCAAGCGGAGCATGTCCCTCTGGGTAGAGTTCATCACGGCCTCGGGCTACCTGTCGGCCCGCAAGATCCGCTCGCGCTTCCAGACCCTGGTGGCCCAAGCCGTGGACAAGTGCAGCTACCGAGACGTGGTGAAGATGGTGGCGGACACCAGCGAGGTCAAGCTGCGCATCCGGGACAGGTACGTGGTGCAGATCACGCCGGCCTTCAAGTGCACCGGGATCTGGCCCCGCAGCGCGGCCCACTGGCCCCTGCCACACATCCCGTGGCCGGGGCCCAACCGCGTGGCCGAGGTCAAGGCCGAGGGCTTCAACCTCCTCTCCAAGGAGTGCCACTCGTTGGCCGGCAAGCAGAGCTCGGCCGAGAGCGACGCCTGGGTGCTGCAGTTCGCCGAAGCCGAGAACCGGCTGCAGATGGGCGGCTGCCGGAAGAAATGCCTCTCCGTCCTCAAAACCTTGCGGGATCGCCACCTGGAACTGCCCGGGCAGCCGCTCAACAACTACCACATGAAGACGCTGGTCTCCTACGAGTGCGAGAAGCATCCGCGGGAGTCGGACTGGGACGAATCGTGCCTGGGCGACCGCCTCAACGGGATCTTACTGCAGCTCATCTCCTGCCTCCAGTGCCGGCGGTGCCCGCATTACTTCTTGCCCAACCTCGACCTCTTCCAGGGCAAACCGCACTCCGCCCTCGAAAACGCAGCCAAGCAAACCTGGCGGCTGGCGAGGGAAATACTCACCAACCCCAAAAGTTTGGAGAAACTTTAAATGGGGCGAGGAGGAAACTGTTCACATGGCTTCCTATTCCCAGCAGTCTGTGGCGGGAGAAAAGGCAGGGGGTTGCTAGCCCAGAAAGAAGCATCGCCTGTGGATGAGGCCGTCCACACTCGTGGAGAGACGCGCACGACGCCCGCAGCGAGGACTTGGGACTTGTTAGACTCACCATTTTCAAATCCCACCCGTGGGGGGAAATAAAAGGGTACTAGGATCATTGCCATCTGGGGAAATGCAATACCGGCTGTGATCGAGCCTGCTGCCTGTGACCATTCTGCCTAGAAGCCAGACCCGTGGAATATAATAACAGCAAGACCCATTTTTTTTGGCGTGAGTAATTAAAACTGTCTCTGGAAATGCCACCCGAGCCACAGCAACAAAAAAACCCACAAATGTTTTCTGCACCCTCCATGTACATTTTTAAATTTGTATGGAATATTGTGATCTCACATTGTCTTTGAAATTGTGGATGTTAGTGTTTTGTGATTTGGTGAAGAGAAGTTAAATGGCCATTTCGGATACTTCAAGGACATTTTCTGCTCAAGAAGATACCATTTCAAAAGGTAGATTTTATCATGGTACTTTGGTTAACTGTCTGTTTGAAGTGTCTAAATTTAAAAGTTTACAATTCTTTTTGTTTCAAATATATTGCTTGTTCTATTTCTAACATTCCATAAATATACTTGAAATGCTATTTAAATATATTCAGAAAAAAATTGGATTTTGCTTATATAATTGTGAATATTGAATTATATATTGGGGAAATGCACTTGAAATACACTGGATAATTACTTTTCGTGACTTAAATTTCTGTTGCTGATTTTATTTAATTACAATCTAATGAATAAAATAAAATAAAATACGTGCAACTGTTTCAATACTGGATTCAATTTGAAATGATGATATATTTTGCTGTATATTGAGTCGGCCAGGTTCTGAGAGAGGTACATTTTGCAGCACTTGGAAGTCCCCTTATTGAAATCATTTATTAAAATAAAAATCAGGTAACGTGACCTAAAAAGGATATCATCAAGGTCTGCCATAGCCAGGTGTATGGTAACTAACCGAGTAGCGTTTTTACAACCATTAGGAAATAAATCTATTTTCCAAAGATTTACTAGGTTTGGTTAGCTGTCAGTTCAGTTTTAAAGAAGCTGAAGGCGCGTTTGAAGAGAGCCCTATTTGCCACAAAATTAACACTTCGCAAGAAGGGAGGGGGTGCTGCCAAATTTATGGATCACCAGAGGAGTCCTTAGGCGAAGAATAATGTTACCCTTGCCCTAAATGTCAGGGGCCTGGTGGCCAGTAGCTGGGGGGGGGGGGGAGAGGGAGAGAGCAAGCGCCAGCCTTTCCGGTCACCCAGCGGGAACCGAGGGACTATTCCTTCCTCAGGCCAGCCTTTATTAACCCCAAGGGTACATCATACTCGACCAAGAATATAGGGGATTTAACCAGACTCGTTTCCTAGAGGTTTTGTTTACATTTGGCGTGGTGTAGTAAAGGCATCAGAATCGCCATGTTGCCAACCCAGCTTAAAAAAAAGAAAAATATTTCGTACAGAAGCAACAAAGTCTTTGAGTAAATCTCTTCCTACTGTTATTTTTTTAAAAGCGCAAAACAAACCCTACTACCAATTGATTTTATATTTAAGTAATACCGACAGGACCTTCAGAAGTGTCACTAGGGCAAGCGTACCCCGTTCGCCTGTGCCTCCCAGCGAGCGACCCAGCTTGCTGGTTCCACACAAGGCTAGTAGAAACTCTTCGCTGGGAAGGCCTGGATCACAGCGGCCTCCCCTTCCCCCACTCCCCCTTAAGACTGGACCTGCCCTCTTAGTACTACAGCTTCCGAAAGGCACCAGAGCATCCGGGCAAAACCCAAGATCTCTAAGTGGGGTGCGCCTGACTTCGTATCCGTAAGGAAAACGCCGGCTGCCTGGCCGCGCCTGCCCAGGCCAGCGAGGCCGGAGTGTGGGCCGGCCATTAGCCAGTATCGAGGGATTTCTAAGCAGTTGGTTTAAAAGCTAAATCTGACCACATTCATACAAAGGATGGGGGAAGGGTAGAGAGAGAGAGAGAAGGAGGAGGAGGAGGAGAGACTTGCTAAAAAGGGAGTGAAAGAGTTGTACATCATTAACACAGCGAACTTTTTAATGGAGCAACAACTACCTCTAAAGAGGGAGGAGGAAAGCAGAGAGGGAGGTCCGAGGCTGGGTGGGAGGAGGGGTTCCCATGCATATTTTACTCTGGAGAATCACAGCACACACACGCACACGCCATCGTCAGGGGCTTTGTACTCACTTTAGGCTCGATTTTCTTGAAGGCTGGGTCATCCTCGTCTACCTCGAAGTAGATCTCGGTGGTAGTGATGGAGAGCGTCCCTTTGGCCACCACCACCGGAGCGATGAGCTGAGCCGGCGTGCTGAGGACCACGGGGCCTGCAAGACAAGAGGTTGAGGGGGGACATCAGGAGGTGGCAACTCTGGCAACAGATAGGAAAGGACGCATCCTGCCTGGATTGCACCGAAGGCTGGATTGGGAAGAGAAAGGAGGACGCTTCGCCAAAGCGGATCTTCCCCTTGAAAGAAAGGTCTTGCTACCCCAACCCCAGGAGTGATGGGCAGAGATTTGCCTGTAGAAACAGGAGGGATTTTATAATACACGAAAACAAAACAACACCATCAGGGCACATTATGAGCGTCTGTGGGTCTAAGGTGTGTAAGAACCCTTAGTACTGTACTGTACTTGGAAATTAGCTGGTTATGAAGGTGGCATTTCACTCGTGCCACACTTAAATACACTCTCCTACTACTCACAGACTCCACGTTTACGAATGTTTACTTGAGAGTAAGATCTGCATTCAGAAAAGTCCCCTATCTCCTTTCTTCAAAAGTACTTTTATTTCAGAAGAGTTCCACTGAATTTGGTTCAGAGGAATTTGTAAAAAAAATGTATTAAATTTGAGTTTCCTATATCTAACACCAACGGTGCAGCATTAAAAAAACAGGCGTGCTTTAATGCCATGTTTATCAACATACAGTACTGTACTACTAATATTAATACGGCTGAGGTATTCCATGCCACACATAAAAGCCATAAGAAATATAGCCTTTTTCATGCATTCTGAACATTTGTGATTTAAAGAAACTAATTTCTCTCCTACAGAATGGCCAGAAACAGTGCTTTTTTCCGTTTTCTGATGTCTAAACCCATTTTAAAGGCTGCAACTCTATACTTACTTTGCTGGAAGTAAAATCTGCTGAATTTTAATGCAGACAGTTACATTGTTTGGCTTTTAAATTGTTTTGTTTTAAACAAGTACAGAAAGTAATTTGAACATGTTTACTTTCAGTTCCGTCAAAATAACTCCTTAGCAGATTTACACCTATCAAGTATTCACTCCTTTAAGGTATCAGAGTAAATAAAATAAAAAGACAAAAAAACCTTAGTTTTTGTTTTATTTACTCTCTGATATGTTTGTAACACGAACTAACATGGCTACCATTTCAAAAATGTCACACCTTTAAATTCTTCTTTTCCCATGTCTAGGTCAGACAAAAATGAAGGGATTCTTTTCCTGGAATTAATGGGGCATTTCTGATACTGCAGTGCGTTGCTCAATGAGCTGTGTGTTTACTCTGAAGTAAGTTCTACAGTGTTCAGCGGGACTAATCCTGCAGCAAATGAACATTACAGTCAAGTGCTGCGGTGCTTAGAATCGGGACGAATTAGCACCGTATTGACCCTACACAACAGAGAGACTCTATTCTATTTTCGTCAGAAAATTCCATCTTGGGCTTTGTATTTAAAAAGTGAACTGAAAACGTTTCAGAACCAAGGTCTAAAGTTACCAAGATGTCTATCCAAGAAACCTGAGATTACACGACGTGACGCCACATTAACAAGAGACCCAGAGATCTCTGTTGTCCACTTTGAAATGAAGCAAAATTAAAACCGAGACTTTAATATGTTCGGTTTAGAAACGGGTTTTCTGCGCAAAAATGGCCAGTAGACTCTCCGACTGGCCAGCTCTTTCCGGGGAAGGTCGCGAGAAATATAAAGCAGCTGGCTGCCCCGAAACAGCAGCCTTTGCTCCCGCAAGCATCAAGGGAGGCTGGAGGGACCGCCGGTCTTTCATCTTCCTCCCCGTTGCACAGTTCGGGACGGGTTCCCGGCTATTGACAGCCCTATTCCTTCCTTCTTGGTACAGCCCGAAGCAAAGCTCCTCCGACAGCTTCCCAAGTGCCAGCCCTCCCGGGGCCCGATCGCATTAAGACGAGGGTCAGGTTCTTTCATTGCCTCTATACTTTATTTTGTCTCTATACTGCGGAACGCAGAAGAATAGATGCCTTTGAGATGTGGTGTCGGAGGAGAGTTTGGAGAGTCCCCTGGACAGCGAAGGGAACAAATAGGTAAATCTTAGAAGAAATCAACCCTGACTGCTCTTAGTAAGGATGAGACTGAAGTACTTTGGACATCAAATGAGAAGAGAGGATTCACTTGAGAAAGCTTTGATGCTGGGAAAGGTAGAGAGCAAAAGAAGAAGGTGACGGCCAAGGATGAGATGCCTAGATAGTATTGTAGACACAACGGGCACAGAGCTGGGTGGATTGAGGAGGATGGTGGAGGACAGAGGTGCCTGGAGGACAATGGTCCATAGGGTCGCAATCGACTGTGCGACTGAACAACAAAATACTTTCCCCCTGGCCTAGTAGGTCTGCGTGGCCTCTTGGCTCCGGTCAGCTGACCGGGATCACATGCGCCCCGGGTTCACTCCCCGCGCTGTCTCTGACTCGCCCTCCTCCCCGCCCGCGGCAGGACAAGGTAGCGGCGCGCCGCCAGGCAGCCAGGCAAGCAGGCAGGCAGACCAGCCGTCTCGGCCGGGCCCCTCCCGCGATCGATCCGAAACGGCGCTTTAAAGGCTCATCAATCTTCATCTAGGTCGCGCGAGTAATTACGCGCGATTCTCTGGTGCGATTACAAGTAGATTTGGGTTTCGACTCCCCCAGGACCAGTTTCCTTCCTGCTCCCTGGCCAAGGGATCTCTCCAGCCCTGACCACGGCTCCTCTCCCCCGACTTTCATCGTTCCACCCTTCCTTGGACACCCGCCTCTCCCACGGCTACGCTTTACAGGCCTCCGTGCTAAAATAAAAGGACGTTAAAGATGATACAGTTCGGGGGCCCGTTTGACCGTCTATCATTATAAGAAGGCGTTTAGGCTCCCAGAAGGAAGATCAGGTAGTTAACCCAATTACCTCCCCACCCCCGTTCCCCGCTTGTTATATGGACAAAATAAAAACGAAGCGGCTGGTAGTTTATGGTCAGGAGGCCAAAGACTATAAGGAAAAATCTTTTCCCAAGTGAACGCCTAAATCTTTTGTGCGCGAGAGGTGGGCGCATGCAAGAGACTCAGTAAGGAATGTCAATAATTGCAGGCTTTAATTTCTAAAACTGCTCCTGGAAAGAAAGAAAGAAGTGCATCGTGGAGGTTTAGATGCAAAGATTGCTCCAGTAACCCCAGCGTTTTCAAACTATTTGAACAAAACAGCATTGTAGAAACCTAACCCAAATTTAAAACTAGGCAAAAACAACTACTGTACTACTAAAAGCAGCGCTCCTAAATATCACATGATATTTCCCTTAACATTAGGCTCCCCCCACATTTAAGGAAAAACAGGATTTTGCATTGCTTTCTCATTTGAAGATTCCCGATCATTTTTATTTTCGAGGCTTTGCAAGCGTGCCAAGGTCTGCTCAGGCACCTTAGGTTGGCAGAGCCCTGGACCATCAGAGCAGAGGGTTTGGCTTTTGCGCTTGGCCTTGATTTTCGGGGGGGGGGCAGTCACCCCACCCAGCTCCTTGCCCCCTGCCACCACCAAAAAGTGGGGCAATGAAAACTTTCCCTTCCTCTTCTCGAAAGTGCACCGGGTTAAATGGGAATCTAAAGGGGGTGAACAAGAAAAGATGAGGGCCGCATCTTTTAAAAATGGGCTATATAACCCTGCCTATCGGCTGGGGCTGAACCTCGGGAAATTGCCCAAAGACAGGAACTTGGTGGTTAAGGCGCTGGACGTGACGACCAGAAGGTTGGCAGCTCAGCAGTTCCAGACCCGAGGCGGAATGAGCGCCCGTCGTCTGTCCCAGCTCCTGCTAGCCTAGCAGTTCGAAAAAAAAGAAAAAGAAATTGCAAGTAGATAAACACGTACTGCTTTGGCGGGAAAGGTAACAGCTTTCCGTTCACCCCGACGCCATACCCTGCCCACATTGACCACAGAAACGTCTGCAGAGGCAGACAGCGCTGGATCTTTGGCTGTAAACGAAGATGAGCATCACCCCCTAGTGTCAGATACAACTGGTTTTTGAGCAAGGAAGATCTTTACCTACCGGGTGGCCCGTAAACCCCTACCAGTCCACAGGTATTATAATTCCCCCCCACCCCCCAGAAATATGGCTGATTTAAGCCTATTTACACTTGAAGAGCGTATTGTGACAAGTACATGGGTACATGAGCGCAAGAATATTGGTGACACCCTGGATACAATAAGTGGCAAATTTAGAGAAAGATTCAATAGGGATTTACAGCCACCCCAGAGAAGAAGGGAGCGAGCGATGGCCACGCTACCACTTTCTTCTTGCAAACTAGTCAGTGGCTCTTGTGTGGAAGAGTGAGTGAGGTCCCTACTCTGCAAAGCGAAGGCTTGGGTTTCCCTAAAGACGACTTGCGGCCGCTATAGTTGTTGAACTATAACTGACACGAGCCCTGCTTTAGCACAAGCGCCAGTGAAGGATACTAGTACTAGTACTGTAGTCTAACAGCAGGAGGAACATCCATGTGTTCCCCCTGTCGAGAGAGAGCAGGTACGGAGGGAAAGCAAGCATCTCAGTCGGGCGACAAGGATGCTTCGTCCCGGGGCAAAGCGCTTGGAGAAGCCACCGACTCTTCCTGGAATTTATTTATTTATTTATTTAAGTTTCTATACTGACCACTTGGCCAAGGCCAACTCAGGGCGGTTCACAGCATAATAAAAATACAATTAAAAACATAGTTAAAACTGCTTTTAAAAAACTACCCTAAGTTCTCTCTCCTGGGAGCTCAAAGAAGCTGCCCAAGGCACATGTCTCGAAAGGAAAGGGCGAGAATAACAGCCCTCAGAACAACACACCCAGTGAGCAGGGCCGGGGGACGGATCCAGCCCCTGGGCCATAGTGACCAGCTCCCTAAACCACGTGATCGCCGTGGAGCCCAGAAAGAGGGAGCTGTGGGTGGATGGATGGAGACGCTGGGAAAACTGTTTTTCCTCTTCTCCGAAGGAGCGGCGGTGGCTTAGTGGTTAAGAAGCTCGCCTTGTTAGCTTGAAGGCCGGCAAGTCGGCAGTTCGAGACCCGGGTACAGCATGACGGTTCGAGCGCCCGTCTCTGTCCCAACTCTTGGGGACATGAAAAGAGCCTCATTCGGCCGTCCTATGAGCGGAGTTTCTCCAGCAAAAATCCCTTCAACACAGAATAATGTTTGACACGAAATCATTATTATTATCCTAGCCAGGGATTGAACCGTATTCTGAGGAGAAATACTTCACATTTCTCTCCCTCTTTCCCCTCAAGAGTCTCCGACCCCCCCCCCCCCCTCTCTGAACAGGCACCGAAGGCGACATTTCCCCCCTCTTCATCGCATGCCATTTTTTACACTTGTCCTCTGGAAATCTCCAATTACACCTCCCAATACCATGGCACGTTTAAGGAGCGCTGCGCCTTTTTTTGTGTGTTCGAGCCTTCAGGGAGCCACAGCCGCTGCGGAGGAGAGAATACGAAATTAATCCACTACAGCTATAGAGCGAGAGGATTATGGCTTAATCCCCTTTGGGATGGGCTCTGGGTTTTAAGGATCCGACATTAAAATGTTTACACAAGGCGTAATCAACATGGTGCAGCTTTTTCATATGGCTGCGAGAGAGAGGCGGCCGGGCCGGGCTCCCTTTCCTCCCGGAGGCCACCGACACACAAAAGGCGCGGCGGCGCACCTGACACCATCCCGCGCCCTGAGGAGGAGGGAAGGCACGGCCGGCGGGAAAAGGAGGAGGCCGCGCGTTTCATGCGCCTCCATCTGATACAACGCCGGGGACGCTGTGTGTGTGTGTGAGTGTGTGTGTATATGTGTGTGAGAGTGAGCGTGTGTAAGTGTGAATGTTTGTGTGAGTGTGTGTGAGTGTGTGCGTGTGTGAGAGTGAGTGAGTGTGTGTGTGAGAGAGAAAGAGAGACAGAGAGCAAATGACCTCGCTGCGTCAACTCAGGCTTGAACGTCGCGAGGGGAACCGGCGAGATCCGCTTTGAATTAAAATGGAGACCGTGCAAAATGTTTGTTCTTTAGCTCTTGAGGCGGCCAAGACGGTCCCACCTGCGCCCCCGTCGCCTCCCCCGAGTGGACTGACTGACTGAGGAATGGCAGAACAAAGGCGGAGGCCAGCAGCACCATTGCCTCGCCCCCTATAATTAATAATAATAATAATAATAATAATAATAATAATAATAATAATAATAATAATAATAATAATAATAATAATAATAATAATAATAATAATAATAATAATTTTATTTATTACTCACATTTCTATTGCTGCCCCCCCAGGCTAATCCAGGTGGCTTACACATAAAACAAATAAAAACTTTACAAAAACATTCTAAAAGCATTAAAAATTAGATTTGTAAACAAATTTAAATTTTTTTTAAAAAAAATTCAAACTGGTAAATAATAATAATAATAATAATAATAATAATAATAATAATAATAATAATAATAATAATAATAATAATAATCATAATAATAATAATAATCATAATAATGATGATGATGATGATGATGATATGTCAGAAATTATTCAGGGTTGAATGGATTTTTGCTTGAGGAACTCTTTTTCATGTCCCCAAAGTGCCCCCTATTTATCTACTTGTCATTTTTTGCTTTCGAAATGCTAGGTTGGCAGGAGCTGGGACAGAGACGGGGAGAGGGGCGCTCATTCCGTCACGCAGTACCCGAGTCTCGAACTGCCGACTTGCTGGCCTTCCAGCTAACAAGGCGAGCTTCTTAACCACTGAGCCACCGCAGCCCCTCCCTGTGCCTCGCCCGCTGTCACCAGAAGAGCATCAGAAGAAGGAAAGGAGGAGGGAGAGAGGGAAGTGGCCGATATAGCAGCAACAGACGCCAGGAGGGATCGCGGCGCTGCCGCAGCCTTAGGAGCCGGGAGGAAACGCGCTTCAAAGGGATCATTTGCCTCGTTGAGGGGGTGCGCCATGTTTCCAAAAGAAACGGCCCCAGATTAGTATCTCAGGCTTGTTTTGACGACAACAACAACGTTGCCACGATTATAGGGAAGCGATGAGGTGCAGGGTGTGCGCGCAAATACTACGTTTTGTGTGGCCTGCATTGCATTTCACAAGTCAATTTGGGTGTAGAAGAAAATCCGGGGGGGGGGGGGGGTTTGGATGTTCTCCCCTCGCAAATCTCACTGAATTCCAGGTGCCCAAATTCCTGGTGGATGGTAGCCTAAATCTCTCTGAACTCTCTGGATATTACTCCCCAGAAAACAAGCACAGCATAGAAACGAAGGGTGGATAAGCAAAAAAACCAAACAAAAACAAAACCACCCTCCCCAACAAAAAAACCAAAAACAAAACACCCTATTGGCACTGCAAGTCTGGTGGTTGGCTTTTTAGTATAAATTCTCACTTGTGACATCTGTACACTATTAAATCATAAACTTTCTTCGCCTGATATTTTGAAAAAATAAAGGCTGAAAGGGGGAGGGGTTTACTTGCACTATAATGGAATGAAACATTTTTCTTATTTATGCAAAGTTTCCTTTATTAATGGTTGGTCAACTCCTGTGATAGGAACACATTTTACCTCAGGATGAATTAGTGGGATATGTCCCAGAGTCTATGAGGACCAGTTTGGGTTGCAACTGTTTAAATCCCATCAAAACTAAATAGAAACAAGGGTTTGTATAGATGTGGTGGTCCTTGTAGCATTTTTAAACCTCTTTTATATGACACCAAGAAGAGTGTTACTAATTTAACTGAAAATATTTGGAATATAAAATAGATAATGAAACAATGCGGATGATATATAGGATTTCTTGATGCCTCAGGATCTCTTGGATCTCTTTATCAGTTATTTTCCACATTTTAATCCTATCTGAAAATCTGACAAGCAGAAAATAATGAAGTAACAAGCAGGCTAAATTGTGATGACATTAAACTAATTTTAGTAATTTAAAACTAAAACTAAAACTGCTGTAATATAGAAACATTGTTTGTGTCACTGAACTAAGATTAACAATAAACTGGAGAAGAGCAATAATTTCCAAAGTATTCATAAATTATTCTCCCAGTTTTATTACAATATTGAGATATTTTTTTAAAAAATTGTGAAAAAGAAACAGGACAATTAATATTCACAATGCTTTTTTTTAAAAAAAAACAACTGAAGCCAGATTTTGCCAAATAACAAGGTATTATAAAAGATGGCCACCATTCAGGTAGGGAAAAGATAGTTTACTGTCCAACCCAGGCTCGGTTAATTTGATGTAAGGGACAGGAAAAAATAGCAATAGATGGTGCTGCTTGAGGCAGGAAGAAATTTGTGATGGCAGTGATGGTGAACCAGTTGTTCTTGAACTTCAATTCCCAGAAGCCCTGATCAGCAGGATTGCTGACTTAGGCTTCTGGTAATTGTAGTAGAAAAAAATTGGAGTACCAAGGTTCGCCATCACTGGTCTAAGGGGAAATGCCTTGAGGGTGACAGCAGAAAGCAATCAGGATGGAGGGCCACACAGAAATAGCTCAGGGGCTGCACATGGCCCATCTGATCTATATCAAATGGGGGAAAAAATCTTTCAATGTAGCCTATAGAACAGTGACCAAAGAATGCCTCATGCAGCTGCAATCCATAAACCAGTTAATGGTTTTGTAGCATCTCCTTGCTGTCTTTTCCTTCATTAATACTGTGAAATAAAATATTATTGAAAGAAAAATGACTAAATAAATGAAGTAATTAGTAATGGACCTGTAAACTAAAAAGTAATAGCAGTTATGCAAAATGACCAAATCCTTCAAAAACCAAGAATACACCATACACATAAGATTCACATTTCCCACTTTTTGCCTCAAAGCATATGAGGGATTGAAACTTGGTAGAGTTCAATTGTTTGATTTTTGCATAACCATTGCAATTTAGGTTTTCAGTAACTGTTTCCCAACAATCTTTGCAAAAAAAGCAAAACCAAATAATTCTGGCAGTACATATTTTCTCTGTGTTTACAGGAAGCTACTTCCTCTGTATATATTTCTCTCCTGTTTTTAATATATATTCTGGAAGTCATCTACTGAGTTGCTTTTTATTTTAATCACAGGGTGTTCCCTCCCTCCTTACATTAAATCCATACAATGATTTCTCTATCAAAGGAGAAGACTTCTCCATTAAAAAGACTAAACTGTACTCCTTACATTACACTTTTGCCCCATTACATTGTGAAAAAATGTGAGTTCTTGCTTTCTAGTGCAGATAAAGTTAAAATAATGCTTTTGAACTGTGCTAAAAACTAACAGCTCACATGGAATTAACATGATTGTGGACAAAGTTAAAGGCCTTTCTCATCTGGTGCCAGGTGATCATGTATCAGCAGTGGCCAAGGCTACTTTTAATTGACTGCATCTGGCAACTGATTGTGTCCATTTCAGATGAAAAATCTACTATAAGAGTCTAGGTTTGTTTGTATCCTCTCAGTATGTTATGTACTGTAAAACTGGAAAGGATAGGGGACTTTAAAGGTATTAAAGGACTGTTTTTTCCATCCCATCAAAGAGTAAGTTTCCCTGGCAAAGCAGGGATTTGAACCCAGGTTTCCTGCTTTATTACACCACTCTATCCACTTACACCACATTGGGTACATGACTCAAGGGATCTCCAATGTTTTCGATCTTGGGCGAGTACAGCATCCTCCCATATCATTTTCAGGGTCTTTAAATCTGCCATTAATGTTCTTTGTCATGTGTTTCGAGGGTGTCCTCATTGTCATTTGGCATTAGGAGGGGTTGAACTTATTGCCACCTTAGGGATGGGGTAGCATTTTAAGTGGGACAGTTTTGGGTAAAAAAAGAATGATAACAGAAATGTCTCTATGATTGAAATCTGGTTGCACAACTTTATGTCATGCAATGAGGATGATTGCTGGCAGTGATCTTCCATCTTGATATTATTCCCCTTTCTGTACTACAGTTCCCAAAGGACTTATCAGAATCCCCTCTGGGGTTAAATTTAGTTGTGACATGGTTGGGACTGATGAATCTTTGCTGCACAATGTCTGTCATTTCAGCCTTGTTACACCTCTTTGCTAAAATGTTACTCCTAAAATAACAGCAACTGAATAACACATTGTTTTAAAAGTAACATCCCAAGCTCTATATTTAAATGTGCTCTCATTCGGTTTTGAAATATGGTTATAATGCAGTGATGGCAAACCTTTTAGAGACCAAGTGCCCAAACTCAACAGGCTGCCGTATGCGCCACAGAGGAGTTGGGTGAACTCTGCTGGGGGGAGGGAGGAAGTGCTCCCGTTGGGCTGCTAGGCAGAGGGGCGGGGTGAACTCTGTGATGGGGGATGGAGGAAGTGCTCCCATTGGGCTGCTGGGCAGAATGAACTGTTCTGGGGAAATGTAACATGTGCCCACAGAGAGGACTCTGAGTGCCCCCTCTGGCACTCATGCCATAGGTTCACCACCACTGTTATAATGCTACTTCTGCTGCTACTGCAACAATCATTATTGTTACACAATGCTGTTAAGAATGGGCAGGTGGCATAGGAAAGAGACTGACGGGAAAACATTCTATTGACAACTGCATCTGTAAGACCAGGGTATGCAGGCCAGAATCTTACATATATTAATGAAAGATCTGTCTAAATTACTATAGTTAATTGGAGCTAATCAATTAAGTATGGGAAAGGGCTTATCAGCTGGTCACATGCCTGATTATACAATTAAGATGTGCCTCTGTGCCCCATCAGTTAGACACATTTAGCCATGGCAAGTTAGGCAAACAGCAGTAAAATTCTGCAAACATCATTGAGTTTGTTAGAAAAAACAAAAACTGATGAATAGGAAAAAGGGTACCATTTCTGGCAGGGAAGGAGCAAGAGCAAAACAATTTGGAGATATCAGAGGACATGTTTTTAGAGAATTAGGGAAACTATGGCCAGCTAAAATCCATAATCATCATACTTGGATGTCTTCTTCTTCTTCTCTTTGTTTCTAACAACTGATATTCAGAGGAATATTGCCTCTAACTCTGGGCTTTTATTCCATTACTGTGGGCAATAGTTTTAAAATTGATGTAATCTTTTAAAAGTACCTTTTAAACTTGTTTAACCAGATTTTGCAGAAGTATATTTCAAACAGTACCTTCTAAGTATGAGGAAATAATGTGTGGACCATTGCTCTATGAAGCTACCTGCATTTATTCCTCATTTTGTCTTTTTAAACTTAGAGAACAGGAGGAGCAGTCAGAAGCATGGCCTTCCATTAAATCAAAGAAAATTCTAAGCCGAGAATAGCAGAAATAAATTTGAAGAGGGGATTCATATTGTCAGTGGTAGACTGGAAAACAGTAGGAGTTGTGGACAGGCAGAGCCAAAGAAACAAACTGGACTTCTTGCATTTTCATTTGAGCCCTGGGAGCGCAGTGATTAAACTGCTGTACTGCAGCCAGAATGTTGTGAATTCGATCCTGGTGTGGAACAATGTTGACTCAACCTTCCATTCTTCCGAGGTCAGTAAAATGAGTACCCAGCATGTACTCAAAATGCTAATTACTCTGTGAACCACCTAGAGAGTGTACTAAGTGCTATGGAGCGGCGTATAAGGGTAATTGTAATTGCTATTGCTTTCAAGAGACATCAGCTGTGCTGTGCGCATGCAGAAAGTCTGAAATCCAGTCTTTCCCCTCTCCATTCAAAAGGCCAGAAGAACTGACAGTTGGGAGTAAATAGGCCAGAGTTAAATAGACCAATGGTCTGAGTGTATTTAAGATGGCTCCAACGTTTCCATATGTTCTGGCGATGGTCAATACCAGGTCTACTGGTGCTTTGCTTATAACAACTATTACAATGTCATACTTTGCATAGTAAATACTCAGCCCAAAATTTTTCCTTATGCACCAGGATGACACATTTTAGTCCCTCAAAGGCACATTCTGTTGCACGATCAACACTGCCAGACCCGCAATGTGTGCATTTTACGACACAGTCACTTGAAGGCTGCGAACAACAGATACCAAGCTCATTCTAAATTGAAACATGTCTGAAACAAAAATTGTCCTAATAAATCTACTGCAGTTTGCCACCGGGAGACTCGTCCAAACTAACATAATACATCAGGGCCAGTGAAATGAAGTGAGAAGAAATAATCTAAAATCCCATGCCATGTTTGGCAAACCATGATGCCAAGAAGCAGAACTCACATATTTTTGTTTTAATATTTTTTTGGGCGGAGGGACATGACAAAATGGAATTCTCAGTAGGATAAAAAATCCAAGATGGTTAAAAACGTATCGACTTAACTTTATACTATCAGTAAGCAACCACCATGCACTAGATAGCGACTAGGAGCACTTTTATCATGGAATACTTTAGCACATCTTCAGCACTTACAAGTTAGTACTGTTATTTTTCAGGAAAAATTATGTAAACCATCTGTAAATAATTTATGACTTAGAAAATTTAGAAGTATAGAGAAGAGTTAATAATCAAATCACTACAATTGTACAAACTGAGATGCTGCTGATTCACAGGCTTAGATATAAAAAAGAACTACTAGTTATTGATCTCACAGTAATTTATCAATATAAAACTTGCCTCTTGAAATGAACAGTCTGGGAAGAAATTTAGGAGCTAAAACTGAAACAGAAATTGTAAAAAAAATACAAAAAGTATTAACATCATTAAAAAAGACAAGAATATACATAGTTTTCTTTTAAATCGATTATACTTCAATACACTAGTGCTCTTCTTTAAAATTTAAGACCATTTATTAGCTTTTAAAGACCATTTAACTGTAATAGAATTATGTGTGGCTGAAATTTTAACACTTTCAAGTAAATGTAAATATTTCTATGTACTTTCAGCATATATAATTTTTTTTAGCCAAACTGTGATTCTTCAAAGTTACCAGTAAACCTCACATGTGTTAGACATCTTATCTTCCTATTCTCTGTGTGAGATACAAAGAAACAGCATGGAAGTCTGAAGCCAGAAATAACACAGACTGTGAGGATTTGTGGTAAATTGGCTCTAGGATTGTGTCTGCAAGGCAGTATACAGTGTACAGGGGAAAAGAGTACTCAGTTAATCAATAACCGCTGAGGATTGAAGGGACAGCTGCAATTAATGGGTTAGACCAGTGGTTCCCAACCTTTTTTTGGCCATGCCCCACCCTTGCTTGAAAGCCAGTCATATCTGACTCTAGGGTTCAGTGCTCATCTCTGTTTATAGCCAGTGCTATCTGCACCTGCAGTTACATTGGGCAGGCATGACTAGATACCGGAGTGCACAGAATGCTGTTTAGCTTCCCACCGAAGTGGTACCTATCTATCTACTTGCAATTTCTTGTTTTCAAACAGCTAGGTTGGCAGGAGCTGGGACAGAGATGGAAGCTCACTCCGTAATGTAGCACTTGGGTCTCAAATTGCTGACCTGCCGACCTTCCATTAGTCAGGTTCAGCGTCTTAACCACTAAGCCACCACTGTCCCATGCCCCACCTAAGCATCTCTAAAATCCTGATGCCCATTCCCCCAGGTGACATATAATTCTTATTATTCAAAAAGTGAACCCCTGTTCATGTGGAGGAAGCCTAAAAGGCCATTTACTGTTACTAACTCATTCTCAAATTGCCCCCCTTGAAAATCAAAATGCTAGAAAGGATGGAAGTTTGGAAGGTTAAAAAAAATGAGATGCAAATGCTGGTAAGTGAAGGCTATGTGGAAAGTAGTCAAGAGTACAAGTCCTCTGTAGTGTTCAACCAAATTTAAATGGGGTGCTTAGACACACTAGTTTCCTCTTTCCTCTTACATAACAAGTTATGGAGCCACTTTATTAATTGAACTAGGATTTTTATTTCAGAACAGTTCTAGTACCTATATCTAGGAGCCACTACACAATTCATTTGCCAGTCTATACTTACTTTGTGTAAGCTATAAATGCTGTTTATTTTGTATCATTCTATAACCACATTTATCTGAAATGAGCAGCAGCAGCACGTGAGAGAGGAAGGTTCCCTCTGGAAACCGGCGCTCTCATCTCCCCGAGAGAGGGAAGGAGTGGCGGCCAGGCAGGCGGGCAAGCAAGTGCAAGCAGGTGGCGGAGCCGTGTGGTGGGAGCTCTCGCTGGGCGGGAAAAGTCGCGCCCGGGCGACGCCTTTCGCCATGCTTTTACTCCTATGGGATACCTGACTGAGGAACAAAAAGAGAGAAGAACGAAGTTGTGGGGAGCGGGGGGTTTGGCATGAGGAAGAGAAACCACAATGGAAGGGCTTCTGTCTCCAATGAGGACTAAGATTTTGCAGAAACCTGCGTTTTAGATGGCATGCCAGTGGTAGATATGCAAAAGATATGGTCCCTCAAGATGGCAACTGCAAATTACAGTTAGGCTGGAGGTCAACAGGAGGTCGAATAATTTAAAGTAGTTTACAGGGAGGAGGAAGACCAGCCGGGCGGGGAGAGGCCAGCCAGTCGCCCCAACGCGAGCCCTTCCGAGCCGGTCCCCACCATCTCCAGCAGGGCAGGCAAGGGAGGAGGAAGACCAGTCGGGCGGGGAGAGGCCAGCCAGTCGCCCCAACGCGAGCCCTTCCGAGCCGGTCCCCACCATTTCCAGCAGGGCAGGTGAGGGAGGAGGAAGACCAGCCGGGCGGGGAGAGGCCAGCCAGTCGCCCCAACGCGAGCCCTTCCGAGCCGGTCCCCACCATCTCCAGCAGGGCAGGCAAGGGAGGAGGAAGACCAGGTGGGCGGGGAGAGGCCAGCCAGCCGCCCCAACGCGAGCCCTTCCGAGCCGGTCCCCACCATCTCCAGCAGGGCAGGCAAGGGAGGAGGAAGACCAGCCGGGCGGGGAGAGGCCAGCCAGTCGCCCCAACGCGAGCCCTTCCGAGCCGGTCCCCACCATCTCCAGCAGGGCAGGCAAGGGAGGAGGAAGACCAGCCGGGCGGGGAGAGGCCAGCCAGTCGCCCCAACGCGAGCCCTCCTAAGCCGGTCCCCACCATCTCCAGCAGGGCAGGCAAGGGAGGAGGAAGACCAGCCGGGCGGGGAGAGGCCAGCCAGTCGCCCCAACGCGAGCCCTTCCGAGCCGGTCCCCACCATTTCCAGCAGGGCAGGTGAGGGAGGAGGAAGACCAGCCGGGCGGGGAGAGGCCAGCCAGTCGCCCCAACGCGAGCCCTTCCGAGCCGGTCCCCACCATCTCCAGCAGGGCAGGCAAGGGAGGAGGAAGACCAGCCGGGCGGGGAGAGGCCAGCCAGCCGCCCCAACGCGAGCCCTTCCAAGCCGGTCCCCACCATCTCCAGCAGGGCAGGCAAGGGAGGAGGAAGACCAGCCGGGCGGGGAGAGGCCAGCCAGTCGCCCCAACGCGAGCCCTTCCGAGCCGGTCCCCACCATCTCCAGCAGGGCAGGCAAGGGAGGAGGAAGACCAGCCGGGCGGGGAGAGGCCAGCCAGTCGCCCCAACGCGAGCCCTTCCGAGCCGGTCCCCACCATTTCCAGCAGGGCAGGTGAGGGAGGAGGAAGACCAGCCGGGCGGGGAGAGGCCAGCCAGTCGCCCCAACGCGAGCCCTTCCGAGCCGGTCCCCACCATCTCCAGCCGGGCCGGTGAGGGAGGAGGAAGACCAGCCGGGCGGGGAGAGGCCAGCCAGTCGCCCCGACGAGAGCCTTTTCCAAGCCCTGAAAACAACCAAGCGCCGAAGGAGAGGTCCAATTGGCAGAAGGGAAGAAGGCAAAGGAGTTAAACCAGGGGGTGAGACTCAGAGCCCCATACAAAGGATAAGTAGTTAAATATGCAGAAATGTTGATGACTTAATATAGTAACTCACATAAAGACTTTAAAATGACTTAATATAGCAACTGACATAGAGACTGTGCTTTAAAGTGTGATAATATGCATGATAATATGTTGTCTTAAATGTTTTTAAACTTTTAAAAACTGTGATAAAATGTATGAGGAGAGAAAAATGGCGCAGACACCGGCAACCACGCCATAAATCTTGCCAAGAGAACCCTATGGACCAAAACAAAAGGCAAAACAAAGGGGCAGGCTAGGTGATACAGCCTCAGAGGGGAGAAAGGGGAGGGACAGGAAAGGGGGAGGGGAAATGCAATGTTGTAAGGAGCAATACTGCATAGGGACATGGAATGTGAGATCAATGAACCAAGGTAAACTGGAAGTGGTAAAAAATGAGATGGAAAGAATAAGCATTGACATCTTGGGCATCAGTGAGCTCAAATGGACAGGGATGGGTGAATTCAGCTCTGGAAACCATCATATCTACTATTGTGGACAAGAAAACCTTAGAAGGCATGGAGTAGCCATAATTGTCAATAAGAGAGTAAGAAAAGCAGTAATGGGATATAACCTCAAAAATGACAGAATGATGTCAGTCAGAATTCAAGGCAAACCTTTCAATATCACCGTAATCCAAGTCTATGCACCAACCACTAGTGCAGATGAAGCCACAGTGGACCAGTTCTATGAGGACCTAGAACACCTCATAGAACAGACACCAAGAAATGATGTCCAAATTATATTAGGAGACTGGAATGCCAAAGTAGGAAATCAAAAAGTGGAGGGAATAACAGGCAAGTTTGGTCTTGGAGTACAGAACGAAGCAGGGCAAAGATTGATAGAGTTCTGCCAAGAGAACGCACTGGTCATAGCAAACACTCTCTTCCAGCAACACAAGAGGCGACTTTACACATGGACATCACCAGATGGCCAACACCGAAACCAAATTGACTACATACTCTGCAGCCAAAGATGGAGAACCTCCATACAATCAGCAAAAACAAGACCTGGAGCAGACTGTGGCTCAGATCACAACCTACTGATCGCAAAATTCAGGTTAAGACTAAAGAAAATAGGGAAAACAAGAAGACCAGACAGATATCACCTAGACAGCATCCCTAAAGAATACACGGTGGAGGTGATGAACAGATATAATGGCCTGGACGCAATAGACAGAGTGCCAGAAGAATTATGGACAGAGATAAAGGACATCATGCAGGAAGCGGCAAAGAAAACCATACCAAAAGAAAAGAAGCGTAAGAAAGCAAAATGGTTGTCTGATGAGGCTCTTAAAATAGCAGAGGAAAGAAGGAAGGCAAAAGTCAAAAGAGAAAGGAAAAAATACAACCTTCTGAACACAGAATTTCAAAGAAAAGCAAGGAGAGATAAGGAAAACTACCTAAAAGAACAGTGCAAAGAAATGGAGGAAAACAACAAAAGAGGCAGGACTAGAGATCTCTTCAGAAAAATCGGGGAAATAAAGGGAACATTTAAAGCAAAAATGACCATGATAAGGGACAAAGACGGAAAAGAGCTAGCTGATGCAGAAGAGATTAAGAAAAGATGGAAAGAGTACACAGAGGAACTCTACAAAAAGGACCTCAACACTCCTGATAACCACAATGATGAAAAAACTGAACTCGAGCCAGACATCCTGGAGAGCGAAGTTATAAAGGCCCTAAAGAGCACTGCAAACAACAAAGCTAGTGGATATGATGGTATCCCAGTCGAATTTTTCAAAGCGCTAAAAGATGATGGCGTCAAATTACTACACTCAATATGCCAGCAAATCTGGAAAACAAAACAGTGGCCACAGGATTGGAAAAGATCAGTATACGTCCCAATCCCAAAAAAGGGCAACGCCAAAGAATGCTCAAATTACCGAACAATTGCACTCATCCCACACGCCAGCAAGGTGATGCTCAAGATAATACAGGACAGACTTCAGCAGCATGTGGAGAGAGAACTACCAGAGGTGCAGGCCGGTTTCAGAAGAGGCAGGGGGACTAGAGACCACATTGCCAACATACGTTGGATCATGGAGAAAACAAAGGAATACCAGAAACAAGTTTACTTTTGTTTCATTGATTACACTAAGGCATTTGACTGTGTGGACCACAACAAGATGTGGCAAGTAATTAAAGAGATGGGAATACCAGAGCACATCATATGCCTCCTGAGAAATCTGTACATGAACCAAGAAGCAACAGTTAGGACAGAACATGGAATGACAGAGTGGTTTGGAATAGGAAAAGGAGTAAGACAAGGCTGCATTTTATCACCCTGCTTATTCAATCTATACACAGAGCACATAATGCGAAATGCAGGGATGGAGGAATCACAATATGGGATTAAAATTGCTGGGAGAAACATAAACAATCTGAGATATGCAGACGATACCACCCTAATGGCAGAAAGTGAGGAAGACCTAAAGAACCTCTTGATTGGGCTGAAGGAGGAGAGTGCAAAAGCTGGCTTGAGACTCAATATCAAGAAAACCAAGGTAATGGCAACAGGCCCAATCAGTTCCTGGAAAATAGATGGGGAAGAAGTAGAAGCAGTGACAGATTTTACTTTCCTGGGATCAAAGATCACGGCAGATGGGGATTGCAGCCATGAAATAAAAAGGCGACTGATTCTTGGGAGACAAGCCATGAGAAACCTGGGGAACATAGTGAAAAGCAGAGACATCACATTGCAAACAAAAATTAGAATAGTCAAAGCAATGGTATTCCCAGTGGTAATGTACGGATGTGAGAGCTGGACAATTAGGAAAGCTGAACGCAGAAGAATAGATGCCTTTGAAATGTGGTGTTGGAGGAGAGTTTTGAGAGTACCCTGGACAGCGAGGAGAACAAATAGGTCAATCTTAGAAGAAATCAACACTGACTGCTCATTGGAAGGGCTAATAGTAAAGACGAAGCTAAAGTATTTTGGACATCAAATGAGAAGGGAGGATTCACTTGAGAAGGCCCTGATGTTGGGAAAGGTGGAGGGCAAAAGAAGAAGGGGGAGGCCAAAGATGAGATGGCTAGATGGTATTGTGGACGCAACGGGCACAGAGCTGGGAGTGCTGAGGGGGATGGTGGAGGACAGAGGTGCCTGGAGAACAATGGTCCATAGGGTCGCAAAGGGTCGGAACCGACTGTGCGACTGAACAACAACAACAACAACAACAACAACATCTGAAATGAGTTCTTCTTCCGTGTCTAGATCAGATGTAAAACCGCCAAAATATAGGCACCTTTTGTTGAGTTCATTCTGCAGTTTCTTTTGCCTGACCTAGTGTGAAAAAGATTAGCCAGCAACACAAGGTTGCCGTAACCAGGGTATGCTCGATTGTGGTTCAAAAATACCACAATCTTCAAGAAGGCTCTTTCTGTGTACCCCATCTGAAATGAGTACAAACAGGTGTAAGATAAAGAAAAAGAGGAAGAGAGATGTCTTCCTTCCTTCCTTTATACCAATAGTTATATAATATCTATTATATAATCTACAGTTTGAAAGCAAGAAACTGCAAGTAGATAAATAGGGACCACTTTGGTGGGAAGGTAACAGTGTTCCGTGCGCTCCGGTGTCTAGTCACGCCTGCCACATGACCACGGAAATGTCTGCAGAAGCAGATAGCGCTGGCTCTTTGGCTTTGAAACAGAGATGAGCACTGCACCCTAGAGTCGGATACAACTGGCTTTCGAGCAAGGGAAACCTTTACCTACATTTCCCCAACTAAATATTTCAAAATTGATAAAAGCAGAGTTTACAGTAAAAATGTAAATATGATACATCATTAAGTATACACCATCATGGCTGATTTGTTTTCAGTTTGATTTTTCATTTTGTTTCTTGGTAAACCACTAATGAGTGGTTAATCAATATGTGTGATTTCTGCCCTGGCACATCTGCCAAAAGTTACTTTTGACTGCAGTAAAATATGTGGGTACAAAGAATTCCCCTTTACACTTTCAGCTTAGATGAAGTTTTCTTCTGAAAACGTGCATAACCACCCAAGTGCTTTAATTATTTAAACATGTAATACTGTAAATCTTATCATCAAGTTAGACTACTAATTACTTTGTTATTTCACCTCATGCCAAAGTGTCAGAATGTTCCACATGTTTTTATCCTTCTTCCACACAATATGTGTGATTTCTCCCCTGGCACATCTGCCAAAAGTCACTTTTGACTGCAGTAAAATATGTGGGTACAAAGAATTCCCCTTTACACTTTCAGCTTAGATGAAGTTTTCTTTTTATCTCTAACTACTGCCACACAGTTTCAGTTTCCTTCAGCCTATTGTAAGAAATCTTAAAGAAACATCTGAGTTGCCCCAAAACTCTTCTAGATTAACTGACGCAAGATGCGAAAAAATAATTATACTGTGCACACAAGAAAATGGATGGGAATGATTGGATATCTATTCAATGATACTTTTCTCATGAAAGAGATTCTCCCTCAATCCTTGATTTTAAGCACTGAAGTCCTCATTAATGCTCCAGATTTAATTCTTTTTATGCTAAGAGGATAATAATAGGATTTATTCGTCCATCAATCATCACAATTGTAGTCTATTTTATTTAAATGGAATACAAGAAATCTATTGCTAATACTGTGTAACCATTTCTATCAGTACTAACTGCTGTATCCCAGAGATGGAATACAGACCTGAATTTATAAACAAATAATATTTACTTAAAATAAGTGTTTAGTTTTAATACTAGGAAAATTTTGCTTCATTTGTAAAGCAAGATGTTGCCTCAGGTGTGAAGATAGCTTCCATTAACTACATCTGTTTTTTAGAATATAAATACACCTTTATTTTTTTGGAAGAAAGCACATCTCATTACTATGGAAATATCTGGACAGAATTTTACATACAAAAACAGAAAAAAATAAGTGAACAACATCACAGTATACTCATCTGTAAAAACCATGGCGAGAATCCTTATGCTACATAAGTTATCACAGCTAATTGTGGCTAAGCAACAAGGTGCTGGGTTCCTATGGGCTGCGTGCCAGGTCAAGGAGCCAATCCTGTATGGTGCACAATCTGGCACTTTGTTAGTTAGCCACAATTAGCCACAGCAAGGTAAGCAATTATTTAGGCATGACCCCTAACAGGATTCAAGTCATTTGGAGACTACATATGTTTATTAGTTGTTACAGAATTGTGTTTACTTTTATCCTCCATTAAAAAGGGAGCATATAGTAAAAACCCAGGATAACATAGTGAAACTCTTGGAATACCTCAGTGATGGTGAACCTTGGCACTCCAGGTGTTCTTGAACTTCAATTCACGGAAGCCCTGATCAGCAGGAGTGCTGACTTGGGCTTCTGGTAATTGAAGTCCAAGAACATCTGGAGTGCCAAGGTACGCCATCACTGGAATAGTTAGTTAGAAATAATGAGTTATTTATAATTAGATTCCACTATAAAACTAAGATACATATCACATGACATTAAACTGTACCTTTAACAAGGGATAACCCTACAGGGTGTCCCAAAAGTTGACACACATAAGGAAAAAGGGAAATTGCAGTTAAATTTAATTTTATGTACAAAATATTCTCTATGTGTTGGCCACCTCTTTTTACACACACACGGCGAATATATATCAAGATATCTGTTGTTATGCAATTGTTCCTATGTAGGGTGACTTTTGGGACATCTTGTACTTATTTTACAGTGAGACTATAGCTTTTTAATTACTTTCATAATTACTGCAATCTGACCTCACTAAATCATAAATAAAAGGATGTCACATAATCCAAGTGATAGCATGCTTTGAGTTTATGATAAAGTCTTCACTTTTGTCTTCTTTGTTGTAGGTTATGACAAGATGGCTATAGAAGAGTATGTTTTGCACCATAGGTTGTCAGGTGATATTGTACTTCATAATGTCATAACTCATGTTATGAAGATAAACTTGTAAAGTATTTCTAAGATGTTGCGATTCCTAATTTGAAATATCAAGAACAGGAGCCTAACAATAATTTTTTTGAAGTGGTACCATGTTAATCTGTGCAAGCAAATCAGAGAGTAAATAAAACAAAACAGCAAAAAAAGACAAAAATGTTGTGGTACCTTAAAGATTAACTCCTGTATTTAAATGTGAGCTTTTGTGGATCAAGTCCATTTCATCAGACATAAGAGTAAAACCTCATGGCATCAATTTCTACACAGGTACAGAGGCACACAATGGCTGGCTATTTACATGAAGCTAATAATTTTTTTAAAACCCTGCATTTTTACCTGCAAGATTGTCAATCTCCTTCTCTTGGAGCAAGCTGACAGCATCATCATCTCCTTCCAGCATAAGCTCCGTTTCAGCATTCTGATTGACTACAGCTTGACTTCGAAAAGTTTTCTTCGACTTTACTACATCTTCTTCAGTACCTATAGAGTAGATTTTTTTAAAAAAAACACCAGTAAACTTTTATTAGGCTTTTTGTTATTTTTAAAATAAATTCTAATATAAAACACAACGGTATCCAAACATTAACATATATTTCAATTTAAATATAAAAGTCTCAAACCAATCATTAAAAAAACCTTTGGGTGCTTTTGAAGAATAAAAGTGTGTTAGGGTGCAGTGAAAATAAAGTAGACTAGAAAAAGAAAAGGCTGAAATCTAATTTTTTCTTTCCTCTTCTTGTTCTATTCTTAATAACCTGTCACATAACTAGCAGCCACCATGATATAGAAAACCTGACAATTCACTTGTAGAAGAAATATACTGTATTAGACATTTTGGTGAATCTGGAAAATGTGTCGATTAATAATGCAAATACATCTTTTTCAAACTAATACAGTGGAACCTTGCTTAACAAATTTAATGCGTTCTCCGGGACCTTTTGTACTATGAAAAATTTGTAAAGCGAATTTCCCATAGGAATGCATTGAATGCAATTTCCCATAGAAATGCATTGAAAACCAAAATTTGTTAACCAAAATGTGGTTTCCTAAAGGAATGCATTGAAAACCAATTAATCCACTCTGAATTTTTTTGTTAACCAAGCCACTATTTTCTATGGATTTCCTTTTGTTATGCGAGTTTTGTGTTAATCGAGCCATTTGTTAAGTGAGGTTCCACTGTATAGCTATATATTACAGCATTAAAGATACATTTATCTGAAATAAATATAAAACTGGGCTGCTTTGGTTTGATTTAAACTATTTCGCTGGTTTGCTCCTTATATTTATTTATCACTTGGTTGGGTATACCTCAGTTTGCCACAGAACATTTATCTAAATGAAAGTGTAGGAGGCTGAACATTGCCCTTCAATCACTGTATCCTTTATGAATTAGGGTTCCATTTATCAAAATTACAGAAAGAAGAGGTAATGTCTCAGAGGGCTGTCTCATTACAAGGCTTATAAACACTGTCCTTACAAAGAAGTGGTTTAACACCTAACAAATCAAAAATTGATTGGGAATAGAATTTATTTACTTGAGATCATCTATCTTCTGAAGACACGCTGTACTGAGTGCACTTCCTGGCCTCACTAACCATTCATCAGGAAATTAACAAGCAATTCCACAGACCACCAAATCTCTTTGGTTTCTGAAACATGTTAAAAACAGATCTGTCACAGATGTTCTATTTGTACATTCACTGTTTTAGAAGAATCTTTAAAAAGATACAATCCCATAATTTTTAGATTTACTACAGAAACATATAGGCACAATTAAAAGAAAATATTTGGCACTTAACTTTACTTATCATTGTTAGCATTTCCAACAATGACTAAAAAATACTTGTGTAAGGGGGAGATTGCCTGTAATGAAAGAGTCCCTCCTTAAATGACTTGCTTGCAATCAGTCTAATTCTGTATGAATCAGGTAAACCCTGACCTCGAAGGAGGAACTTTGTAACTACCAGCAGTCAATCCCTGATGGATGAAGTTACTAGTAACATTAGATTCTTGGTAATTAAAGAGTTCCTGACCTGCTTGAAATAAGACTGGCTGTAGGCAAGTTGAGGACAAGTTGTGTGAGCCCACTATCAAAGAAGCAAATCTCTATTTACTGTAGTTGCAAGTGAAATTACTGCCATTATGGAAGTATCAATTATGCTATAGGATTCTAACCAGTGAAATACAGTCTGAAAAAGAAACAATCTGCTAGATGTGGAATTATTACTTATTATTATCTTATTACTGAGAATGTTGATGTTTCAGCAGCTCCCATTTTGTGGTCAGACTCCTTAAGGCTAGGAGATCATCTAGCACAAGTTACAGCCAGGACTATCCCCTTACTTATATAATCAGTTTAGTCCTTTTCTTAGTAGCTGAATAGGGCTACCATATTTGCTAGGACTTTCTCTTTTATTTCTGCAACAGTCTCAGGGCAGGATCCAATGCTGTACTTCAACTGGCAGAACAGCAGAATCCAGTTGAAGTGGGAAGACATTATTTTCCAACTGTAGCTTCTTCAACAGACCAAAAGCCTTTTCTGTAGGTTTGGGAAATAGTTATGGGCTGGTTTTCAGACAGCATCAAGAATAATGTGGTGGAAAGAATGTTAAATTGCATTGGCACTGCAGAACCAATATGATGTTGGACTTAGGCCTAATATGACCGCCCACTTTGAATTTACTAATGCTGCTCATATGTACTATTGTGGATATCATGAACAGATGTTTATCAGATGAGTCAAATCAGTTTTTTCCAACTGTTCTTCTAAGTACAAAAGAACATTCAGAGAGAACCAAGTGACAACCAATTTGATGTAATTGATCTAAGTATCTGGCATTAGTATTAAAGAATAAACAAGACTTTTTGAAGCCCCTCCTAATGTGTTAGCATTAAAGGAGAAACAAGCTCTGGTATTCATGCTTTGGATGGTTCCCCAAGTTTTACAGCTTACATATTACACAGAAAAATCCACTAAAGCAAACGTGGTTGATTTCTATGAGGAGCTTTTGACATGTGGATTTGAGCCTTGTTCCATATTTAGTAAAGCGTGTGACACTGTATCTTGCTGTTGAACTACCGTGTTGATCGTAGTCAAATTAATCAAACAGGATTATGAAGATTACTAAATTTGCCTGAGTCTTTTTTGGAAGTTAGACCCTCAGATATTCACAAACAAAACATAAGATAAGTAGCTCTCAGAGATTAGTCTATACTTAACACACCTAAATGACTGAAGATACAGGTTTCCTATATTTAATTCTAATTTTAAAACTTTGATCTTAATATATGTGTTTATGACCTTATGGAAAGACACAGATGTTTTCTATTTGAAACCTGAACTGGATAGAAATTCACCAATCACTTTCTCTATTAGTGACAGAAATGTCTACTACCATAGTGCAAAGTTTTATTTTATTTATTTGACATGTACGTTGCTCAACTGGTACAAGCACCACTTTGGAGGCTCACAGATATTACATGAATCAACATAAAAGAAAGGTAACATAAAAAACAACTAAATATATAAATAAAATCAACGTTATTCCTTGAATAAAATATTGCATATTGAAGTTATTTCTAGAATTAATCTGAAGTAATACTAGAAACTAGTATTAACTTTAAAAACAATAATTTAAAAATAGCTATTTATAAAATTACTATTTTTATTATTTCAACCTTTTCCAGTCACTGAAATAATGAAATGTTTCCATCACTATGCTATTTACAGCTCTGAAAATTAAGTTTAAGTACTGTCTCTGGGTTACACATATTACAGAGTGCTGTCCCTGTCAAAAAGAATGGTAGGACAGTCATTTTTGTCCATGAGCCAAAAATATCCTCTTAGAATGTATGCATGTTTCAGACAACACAACCACATACAACCCAGGTTTACCACAAACCTTTCAGAACATACTTAACTGACGTATCTGCAGATGTCGCAGTCTGCTCAGTGCAAGGAATAACTTATTTATTTATTTATAAATTTTTATTAATTTTTTAAAGAAAAACAATAATACATAATTCAAAGACAATAAAGAAGAACAGCACTTAATAATCAACATACATTTAAATTTACCACTAAAACACTAAGTCAAAAAAAACCCCAATAATACACTTTCATTATAACTTCTTCCAGTTGGCATATAGTTCAACACTTTATTTTAAACTTCAATCACTTTGATTATCACAGCCAATCTTCTTCCTAATTTTCCATTTCCAAGAATATTCTCATCAGTGCTGTGATAATCAAGTCACTATAATCTATCCTTTTTTTTTAAAGAAAGCAAAAACATCAAGATAGAATACAAAAAAAGAAAAAAAGACATAAAATTCATTAAACAAAATACAATTACAATAAATACCCTTTGTGCCTATGCCTATAAGTGAGTCCGCGGGATGTCACATTTTTTTTAAAATTTATCTTACTGTTTCCAAAAATATATTTGTTCTGGTGCCCGGCTATCCCCATACCCTCCCTTCAATGAGTGATCAACAATCAATCGCCAAATTTTCCAGGAATAACTTATTTATGGCCTTATTTATTTCTTTGTTTTTTACCCAGAGGAAAAACAAAATTGCAGATATGAGTTTCTGAAATAATATATACACTAGGAGTGCCCAAACATTTTGGGCTGTGTGCTGGTCATGTGGTTGAGCGTGCTGGTCTCATGAATCCTCCCACCCAGAAGCGGAAGTAAAACACACAGGTACATGCATGTTTGACTTCCTCTTCCTGGAGCAGCAAGTGCCTGCTGATTTGGAGCAGCAAGGGCTGGCTGATTTGGTGCTATGGGCTGGATGATTTGGTGCCATGGGCCAGATCCGGCCAACGGGCCGTAGTTAGGTCAACCACGTAGAAATGGAGCCATACATTAAATGGAGTAAGGTGTGTTCTTGTTATAACAAATATTCTCTTTCCACGTAAACCATGACAAAACAGCAAGGGCTATGAACTATAAAGACAGAGGGTCCTTTGAAAATGACATTTGGCATGCCAACACTTATTTTGGTAACAACCATATTTTCTCTTTAAATTCCTTTTAAACTTGTAAATTCTCATTTACATTTTCAGGTCACAGCTGGTACTAGGTAGGCAAACTAAGCTTCAAAGATAACCTGCTGTGTCCACACTCAGAAGTAGTCAGTTCAAGGCTACTTGAATAAATGTATGCTCATAATGTGGCTGATTTCAGAAATGGGCAGACTTTTGAAGAATATAACTACCCCCACCCCCAAAAACAAAAACAAACCTCAAATCTAAACCAAACCCATAACTTAGTTCAAACAAACCACTGAACATCATCACTCATTAACATCTATTCAACTTTTAAGGTCACTAATTTCATTTAAAGCTAAAGTAAAGTTCCCTTAGAAGCCATGATACAAGCTAAGGGAGAATTCTGATTCTTTTAGAGTTCATTCCATACCTTACTTCAGTGAATTATAGATAAGGCAATTTATGCGGAGAGTTCTCTTTCATCTTTGAAGAGGGCTGGCAGAATGGAAAGTTAACTCATTTTAGTGTTACCTAAATGTACTGACAGGAAATTCTAATGTTTCCAAACATCTGGAAATCAGCTTCATAGGATGGCGATTTCTTTTCTCAAAGAATGCCTTTTTATATACCGTCTTTTACAGCTTTATGTGACTCCTAAAAGAGTGTTTTGACATAACTAAAGTCTGCCTGCCTCACAATAAAATGCTGCCTTTATTTTAAATATACGTTACAGAATAAAGATGTTTCTGTGAAGTTGTACTCTGCTGGACACTTATAGGATGTTTCTTCTTTTGTTCTTTTAGCAGTATAATGTCCCTGTTTCAGTTTTACAGTTAATGATACTAATGTCCTAAACTATTAAGAATAAAGAAAAACCATTTGAGGCTGTAATAAAGATCTTCTAGAATATATTAATAACCTTTAATGTCCAATCATGGATCTTGTTAACTTCACAAGATATAAATGCTCCAAAAATCAAATCTTCTTCAAAATACTTAGTACAATCAAGTAAGTCTATTCATGAAAGAATTCACTGTATTCCGGGTATTTCACCACAACTTTCTCAAAAAAACAGTGTGTACTCTATACAAATAATGTAGTTCCTTTCTGTAAAGTTCTTTATAAGGTCCACTTTCCCGAAGCCACACTAGTAAGTTAGCTTTTCATATAATTTCCTCAGGGGAAAGAGTGGAAATTTATCTCATTCAAGCGCATCCCACGAGTATCTGTTGTACTCAATGTACTTTGTTAGTGCTCTCCGACATCGGAGTACGTTGAGTACAACAGAGGCTCGTGGGATGCGCTTAAATGAGATAAATTTCCACTCTTTCTCCTGAGGAAATTATATGAAAAGCTAACTTACTAGTGTGGCTTTGGGAAAATGGACCGAAGACCGCCGCTCCACTGCCAGAGGACTGCTTCTGCAGCTGCGGGGGGCTCCCGCCCTTCCCATCCCATCCCTCATGGGGAGGGATAAAAAGGGCCTTGGGCTGCTGGGCCAGGCCGAAGACCACCGCCACTGCCGCTCAAGGACTGCTTCTGCGGCTGCGGAGCCCCCCCCCCCGCCCTGCTGATAGCCAGGAGCGTTAGGACTTGCAAACCTGTTTGTCCCCCCCCGCCCCCTGTTGTGAGGCCTGTAATTAATTCTGTTATGCCGTTATTTAAATTGTTTTTATTGCTTAATTGTATTGTAAAATTATATATATATATATATATATATATATATATATATATATATATATATATATATATATATATATAATTTTACAATACAATTAAGCAATAAAAACAATTTAAAAAACAATTATATATATATATATATATATATATATATATATATATATATATATATATATATATATATATATATATATATATATATATATATATATATATATATATATATATATATATATATATATAAATAAAATTGTACTGTATCATTATGAATTGTTTATGTATTATTGTATGACTTATTATGTTGTTTGCTGCCTTGAGTCAGCTTCAGCTTGAGAAAGGCGGGATATAAATTAAATTGGAATTGGAATGTTCCATAATGTATGGGGGTGAATTGCCACTAATGAGTTGCTGGTTGCATTACTCGAGGACTGCTTCTGCGGATGCGGGGGCCCCCGCCCTGCCGATAACCAGGGGCGTTAGGACTTGAAAACCTGTGTGCAAGCTGTGCAAAGTGGTAAAGTGGTACATGACCTGTAATGGAGCCAGTACCTTGTTCATTAGTATAAATTTACTGCAATGGTTATGTAGTTTGACCTATGTGCATGTAAGTCACTAAGAGGATTCTGGTCAATACATTTCCATGGCAGGATAAACTGAATGTGACTGGACCTTTAGAACATCTTTAAGAACTCAGATGTGTTTGAATGTTTCTCAAAAAAAAAAAAGTGAAATTGCTGGTCTTCTTACAAAACTTCTAACTTGTTCATAAGATAAACCTTAATATTATAGAGGAAAAAAATTACTAGTGTAATATCAGTTTTCAAAAAAGTGTTCTCTGTGTGTGGGTCCAGGAAATTATAGGCCAGATAGTTGCACATCTGGCCTAGGCATGGAAAAAAAGTTTAATGTCTGTTTGGCATAATTTTATTGACAGTGTTGTTGGGGGGTGGGGGAGAGAGACCAGGAAAAACAAGTCTTAATGAAAAGAATATGTAATAGTTTTGAAAAACTAAGGTCTTTCTCTCTCACTTAGAATTCACTGAAATGCAAATACAATATTAGGTTGAATCAACAGAAGTGTAGTGACAGATCAAGGGATGTAACATTATCACTCTATTATGCATTGGTCAGATGTCTTCTGAAATATTATGTCCAGTTTTGGGCACCAAAGTTTAAGAAGAATATTGAGATGCTGGAATGTTTCCAGAGGAGAGCAACCAAGATGTTAAAAGGTTGGAAACTGAGCTCTATGAGGAACAGTGTAGGGAGCTGGGTATATTTAGCCTGAAAAAGGGAAGACTGAGACACAATATGAGAGCTGTCTTAAATATTTAAAAGTCTGTCATGTGGAAAGCTGAGTAAACTTGTTTTCAGCTCTAGAAAGTAGGGCCCAGCCCAGATTAATGGATTTTATGGACAGATTAGATGGTCACCTGTCAGGATTTCCTGCTTTGGAAGGGAATGGAGTCAATAATACTTGGGGTCCCTTCCAGTTCTATAATCCTATTATTCTGCTTTTCTCATCAAAGGAGAGATGATGGGTACCTTTACAGATCAATAGCTGGTTAAAGAAGAAGAAAAAGGATGAAAAGGGAATCCATACATATGGGTTTTCCTGCACCTATGCAGAATCCATCAGAACAGTCTAAACCTAGAAACAACAACAAAAATGTTAGGGCTGCCCTTCCACTGTGCATGCCTCCATGTCTAGCAGCTATTCTGCAATTTCCTGAGTCCACCATTACCCAGTAATGAAACAGTAGCATAACAGTCTGAAGAGAGGATGAGTCTGAATTCACAGATGACCACTAGAAGAGCCACAGTTACTGGCAAGTAACCTTTTCTCCTTCTTCTTTGTAGATTCAGTGAATTACACATATGGGTGACTGACAACCTCACTAGATGGTAGGATTTCACACCAACATAGATGAAATGACTACTCTTTGGGAAATATCAAGTATTGTCCTGAAATCTAGTATATAATGTTGAATTAATGTTGAGAGGTGAGACCATATTGCTGCTTTGCAGGTGTCCTTTAACTATATCCCTTTGAGAAAAGCTGTGGATGTGAAAGCAGCTCTGGTTGAGTATCCTTTCAGTGAACTGGGGACTAGTTTCTTGGCTAGCTGGTAGGACAACTTCTCTGTGTTGATGAGCCACTTTGACTATCACTGGAAGGATGATATGTTCACCCATCTTTGCACCTTGATAGTCTAAGAATAACTTGTTATACTTATTAGTGTTTGTTTCTAAAGATGTAAAAAGTCAAGGCTCTCTGGATCCAGTGTTTGAAGAGTCTTTTCCAAATCTGTAGAAGGTGATGCAAAGTAAGTTGGCAGAATAAGCGGTTGATTAAGATAGAAGTCTGTAGGAAGGAATGATATGACAGGAAAAATAGTAAAAATATGAAACTAAAGGAAGGCTGGGTCATATCAGAAGATGCACAACTTGCTTGCACTTCGTGGTATGGTGATAGCCACCAGGAACACTGTTTTGCAGGTGAGAAGTCTCATATATTCCATAGCTATAAGCTCAAAGAGGGGCTTTGATTAAGCACTACTGAGAATGGCTGCTGTGGGGTGTAGCTCTCATATCTAGGAAGACATTCTGTAGTTCTCACAAGAACCTCTTGAGAACTGGGTTTCTGAAGTACTGTGATGATTCAGAGCTAGGCATGTGCTTTGCTATTATAACAACAGGAAGAATGGGATAGATCACTTTCCTTTAGATGTAAGAGATACTGCAAAACTGTGTGTAATAAAGTTTGGATTCAGATTTCCCAAATGAGTGAGCAAAGCAAGAGAACTTCTGGTTTGTGTAAGTGGAGAAATAGGGGCAAATTTAGTTGCCATTAACTTCAATGGCATGAGCCAAGGCCGGCATGGCCACCATTGGGAAAGGCAGATTACATCATACTTGTTCTGCTGAAGCTACACGAAAACTCTGTGCAACAGGGGAATTGGAGGAAAAATAGTTTTCACAACCAATGGGTTATGAAAACATATCTGAGATAATCTTTCCTCTGCTTTAGAGCAGTAGTTATGACATGTTCTATTTTAGTAGCAAATAAGTCTATGCTCAATTGGTCCCGTTTGTAGTATGTTACTAAAAATGTCTTTGGCCAGTTTTGTTGTTCAATTGCACAGTCCAATCTGGTATTTTGCAACTCCATTGACCACAGCACGACAGGCTCCTTTGTCATTTTCCATCCTCCGGAGTCCATCCAGATCCGCAACTACTGTGTCAATAATACTGCATAACCATCTCATCCTCTGTTATTGCCTTTTCCTTTTGTCTTCAATCTTTCCTCGCATCATGGCCTTCTCCATTGAGTTCTCTCTTCTAATTTGGTAGACAAAGTATTTGAGCTTCAGCATCTGTCCTTCCAAGAAGCCTCATTATTAAAGCAGCTTCTGGGAGGAAGAGACAGTTCTTATATGGCTAACCACCCAGGGCCTCCAAGTGGAGCTTATGACTTTCCCCAGAACACTCAGATGGGGCTTAGCAGCTGCAACAGAGTGAGGGTTCAACCCTACAAGCACTAGAGCTGCCCTCCATGCTGGGGGTCCAACCCTGTGAGCATCAAGCTACCTCTGGGGAACTCATCTTGCAAATACTGGAGTTGCCTCAGATCCCAATACTCCATCAGTGAGGAAGATTTTATTCATGCATTCAATGCACTTTATGAAAGGCCTGCTAGTGTCATAAGAAGACCTCAGAGGATGGATGACTGTCTGATAGCTATCTAGAGAAACTCACTGAAATAGAGGGCGATGATGAAGATGAATGAAGTTGAGGTTAAGGTATATTTTAAACTATAAACTATTCTATTAGTGGTGGCTAAAAGGAACTAATGAGTAAATAAAGGTCACCCTTGCTGGAAAGCCAGTCGTATCCGACTCTAGGTTTCAGTGCTCATCTCTATTTATAGCTAAAGAGCCAGCGCTGTCTGTGTCTGTTGATGTTTCCATGAACAAGTGGCAGGCACGACTATACACCGGAGTGCATGAAATGTTGCAATCTCCATTGCCTCCAAGAAGAATCCAAAAATCCAAAAAACTGTATTGATTCACATCAACAAACCAGTTCTTGTTGTTTCCACCATCTATTATAAACTATTCTAGTATAAAGGCAACAGGTCTTTACTGTTACTTACTAATCAAGATGGTCCAATACACTTGCCATTGCACCTGGCACAGCTCACAACAATATATTGTTGCTGATAAATATACAGTACGGCCTACTCTAATGATTGCAATATATTGCAGCTAAGCTGAGAGGAAACAGAGTAGCCTGAGGGGTATGTGACAGATGATATCATTGTCATTGCTGTTTAAAAAGTCCCAGGGCTTGGGCCCTGTAATCCTTGACTGCACTGCACCAATGATAACAGAACTAGACTGTTACTCAGAAGCATACTAGGTCTGATTCCAGATACATTATATATCAGCAATGCTCATCATCATCGTTTTTTCTAAGAACGATGCTTTTATGCTAAATATATATTTATATTTATAAATAAGATACTTACATGTTTATAGGCACACAGTTACTGTGCATTTTAAGGACATAAAATACTGCAAAAAGAATTAATTCTATCTTGTGCCAGCATATCTATGGCACTCTCTGGTTAGCAGGAAAGAACTGGGGATTAAATGAAACACTGATTTTCCAGAGGTACTACTGACATGTCTAAAAATAATAGATAGATGACAGGTTGATTTGGTAGGAGACAACACATCAAAATAGCAGGAGGCGTGGAAACTGAGAATAAGGGAATTCTTAATAATTAGCAAGTAATCTTATGGTCTATCTCAGAGATTCTCAGCCAGTGGTCTGTTGGCCAGATGCGGCCCGTGGCATCATTTCATATGCCCCCTCCGCTTCCACCACACGAGGAAGTGCCATGTGGTGGAGGAAGGGCAAAATAGCCATCTGGCCCCCAAAGCTGTCTGAAGGAGCGTTATCCAGCCCCCGGCTTAAAAAGGTTGAGGAATCCTGGTCTATCTACACTAATTTTGTCTTCCACCACTTTACCAGTACTGTACCGTATTTGATCATTGTTAACTAGCTGCCACTCAGAGCCTTATCTTCTATAAACTTGTCTAATATGTCTTTAAAGTTGTCCAAATAGGGAATTCACAGTACATCCTGTGGTGACAATTTCCATAGTTTAATAGTGCTGCAATGCCAAGAATCTTAATCTATTTACTCCTTAATAATTTTTATATAAAAACCTATTGCCAATCTTGCTCACTAAGTAAAATGTTATGCCCCTAACAAAAGCCCTGAAAATATTCACATATTTAACATGTTAGACCAGGGGTAGGCAACCTACGGCCCCACAAATAATCCAGCCTCAGCCCTCACTCCAGCCATCGCTGCCACCAATGGAATTGGCCACCGACTAATTTACGGCTGTCGTGAACATATTTACGACAGCCATAAATGAGTCTACGGCTGTCACAAATGCATTTACAACAGCTGTAAATGAGTCCACGGCTGTTGCAAATGCATTTACGACAGCCATGGATTAATTTACGACAGTCATAAATGGGGGGGGGGGACACCGGTCAGGCCCCCTCAACTGTCTGAGGGAGCGTGACCCGGCCCCAGACTAAAAAAGGTTGGCAAGATTATATTCCTCTGCAGAATCACATCTATTAATCAGATGACAAAGCAGTCTGATGATTTTTAACATTTGAAAAAATAAAGCTTAAACAAAAGAGGAAGAAAGTATCAGGGGGGGGGGGGAATAGCAAGTATCTAATATATGAAATGTACTTAAATAGAAGGATCTGTTGCTTTGCATCTAAAATTACTAAACATGGCACAAAATGGGGAGAAGATAAAGAATATAAAGTTCACAGAGATTCACATTAAATATTTCATTTCATTCAGTTTGAACAGATTTAAATCTTTAGCCTGTTCTTCAACAGAGATAGCAAATCCTGATTGTCACCTTCCTTTTTAGAGGTAAGGTACTGAAAGAAATTCAGTTTTGCAATGATTAAACAGAGAACTGACATCTGACCTGCATTTGTCAATGAAAAGCTCGTGAGTAGTGTGTCCAGATAATTTGACCCATATTGTACTTATCTTTCAAGTTTAAGTGCAGACATTCATTATACAGAAAAGACTAGTAAATAAGGAGGCAATTAGCTAGTGACCACTTGACACCGAATGCCCATATGCAAAATATTGAGAATGAGAAAATAATGACAACTATCCAAAACTGCATTAATAATAATTAGGCTTGAATACCTCTTTCAAAGAACAATCGTAACTGAGTTATTTCCCTAAATAAAACAAATAGCTACTGCTCGGTAGAAAAGGACACCAAGGACACTTTCCAGAAAGAATTGGATCAATATTAACGTGATTTTCATTTCATGCTTCCCCAGCTCCAGTAAGCTGACAATATACTCTGATTATGTGAACTGCCTGTGAGTAACACAGGAAAGGTTATTAGAGCAAGAGGTGGAAACGCGATGCACTCTTTATATTGACAGGTTTGCTAATAGAGTGTACAGATTTTCAAAGCTATACAACGTGTTTCATAATTTTATCTTCACAGCTCTCTTTTCCCACATCCAAATACTTGCTTAATGTTTTTATTCTAAAAAGAAATCATGTATGATGCTTACAAATAAAGGGACGGAATCAACTGTGCAACTAAACAACAACAGAAAAGCCCCACCCCCTTTTATAGACATAATGATGACAGAAACAGTTAAGAGCTAGCTGATTCAAGGGATATTTGGTATAAAACTTAACAGATTCAATTATTCTGCTCTTTTTCACCTTTCCTTCTTGAATGGATGCATACTAAGGAAAAGGAAGCAAAAGGTCCCTCTTTTCAAAGATTTAAAAAGAATAAAGTGACAAGATGTTTGCACGAAATTCTGTACAGCAATCAAAACAGTAAACTAACAATCATTTTGAAAGAAGTGTTACATTATCCCTTCAAAGTACTGTGTTTGGGAAATGTGATATCTTCCATGAAAGAATAACAATCTCAAAGACAAAGTATCTATACAAAAGTTAGTCCTGCGTGCAAGCTTTAAAAATGACCATACATGAATGAAATTAAATTAATATTTGACAACAAAGGTTTAGGGTTAAAATGAAGACCTTATGATATGTGGTACAAAAAATAGCAAAAAGAAAGATAAAGACTGGGAAGACATGGCTCTTTAAGTGAAGCAGAATGGCTTACATGCTTGCCTTACGTTGCTTCCTCTGAGATCATCTTATTTAGACTACAGAACAGAGAATAGTTATTTGATGACATCTGGAAGCCCTTTTCCACTGAATACACATTTCAGAAGAGCTCATCACTGTAATATCAAGATTAGTACAGTATCTATACAATCTCTGTTCATAAAGTGGATACTGCTCTTTAAAAGTTCCAGAAATACACTGTCATCTTGTACTTATATAGAAGTAAAAGCTCAGCACAAATGAACAAAGAACATTATGTTATGCTCTTCATGATCTCTTCCTTCTTTTTTGTGCATGTGTTACATTTGAAAAGGAAAATAAATGGAGCACAACAATAACTCCCCCCAGTACAAAAAATACATTAGTCACGCGGCATCTCCATGCTACATGTACATATAGGATAATGTTTATGCATGAAATGGAATAATGTTTATGTAACTGTCTTCCTGTTGTTATATAAGTGCTACCTTGTCCCTGTTTTCCCCAGTCTGATCACGTCTTTCAAAGCAGTTAGTACTAAACATTTCTAATACAAACTTCAGGTCATAAAAAGGATGAACAATTGATAAGCCAAGAAGAGAATGACAGAACAAGAGACACCAAAAAAAGATATTTTCAAAAAGAATCATTTTGACTATACAGTACAGAAAAAGAATCTGCACATAGTATTTTTTTTGTATGGATGCTTGTCCCTTTAAACTTGGGACATGATTATTTTATGAAATGGAATAAATTCAGCTTCACATCAGCCATCCTCATTCTGTCTCTACTGATGTATGCAACAACAAAACGCTTCCTATTCTTTGTATCCAAAATTACACAAACAGCCCTGAATTCCCATATGATTCACTTCTCCCATTGCACACAATGCTCTTCATGTCCTTTCCAAGACTTTCAGAGAAATCTTCCTCTGCATCTGCTACATATAGAATTAAGGAGGGGAACATTTTTGCTGCCATGGCATGGCAGACAGATCATGTCACTGATATAGAAGAGGCCACATTTATTTTCATGTTTTACAAATATTACCCAGATAATTTAGGGTTTTGAACTGCTGACCAGCTGACCTTCCAGTCACCAAGTTCAGCAACTTAACCACTAAGCCACAACAGCCCCACGGGGCAAAATTGGGGGAAGATGACCCAACAGGGAGTGTCCATTGATACTTAAAATTCCTTCTCTCCACACTAATCACTATGCAGCCTTCTCCCACTGTTGTGTCCAAACGTTTATTAATGTATATTGCTTTAAGTCGCAATCGTTAGTAAGTCCTTGCTGTATTCGCACCCTTTTTCTGTAAGGCACCTTATTCATATGTTTTCTATGTACCTTGATTGGTTCCGCACAGGTTTCCCACGTTAAGTCTGGGCAAATGTATCACTGTAACTGTCTTCCTGTTGTTATATAAGTGCTACCTTGTCCCTGTTTTCCCCAGTCTGATCACGTCCGATCCAGGCAGATCTACTCCGAACTGAGCTGTGTAATAAATGACTTGTTGGTTAACCCCTGATCTGCTGTCGTGTTGCAATTAATACTCGGACTCAACACCCAGTAATATTTTCTTCATTTTCTGATAATAGTGGTGGAGAGATACAGTCAGATGTCCTTTCCTAAACACTTCGGTTTTGAGGGTCAGAAGACATCTGTATCACTTGGATTTGGTCCAGCTCACGTTCAGTTAGACTCTTATTTTGTTCCTTAAGGTGGGAGGGCATTTATGTAAGCAATGCCCTATGTGGTTTAAGATTATTCTTTTAACTGCCTGTTACAACAAAACTGGACATAACCTACAGTGCAATCGCTCAAATAAGAGAATAAGGAAACACCCCTCTAAGCCAAACTGTGAGAGAAGAACTTTTCCTACATTATTTGCAATACTAATTAGATGCATTTTTTTAAAGGTAAAAAAGTTCAGAGTGCCGTATGATCAGAAAGGAAATTTATCTCTCCAAGTTTACAAACTCTCAAGTCTTTTGCACTATTTCTACCAAGTTTTTGTGTGTTTTAGTTCACTAGCCAATATCTGACAGTGATTTCTTGAAACAGGTGCAAAATCCAGAGATAGATTTGCCGTTTCTAAGACTTCCTTTATTCCTTGATGGCTGTGAGCGTCACATTGCTACTGTATCAGTGCATTCGCCATCAGTACTGATTTAAGTCTAGATTAGTTAGGGAATGTCTTTTATTCACCAAGGTCATATCTTGATGGCTGTGCAAGCTTAAATAAATCAGGTATTAAGCAGGCACATCTCCAAGGAACTTAGAAATCCTCTCATCTGCAAACCTCAGCATATTTTGTTATTTATTGCCAAAGAAATGACTGATTAATTTTGTCATTTTTGCTCTGTGTTCTTTGCGCAGTTGAAGCTGCCTGCCCTCGTCTGCAATGGCTGATCAGACCTATTTAAGCTGATGCCTTTGATCGTAGACACAGAGGAGCTTGCTGACTTAGGCTTTCACTAAACATTCCTTTGCTGCAATATTTATTCGCAACCTCTTAAATGGTAACTGACAGTCAATGCAGATAGCAAAAACCTACTTAAGATGTTTTCCACTATTATATGATTCCCCAAGTAATATTTATGATAACTACAGTAAGAGGTAAGAAGAACTTTTTAGAAACTCCCATCAACCAACCCCCTTTTCCTTTATAACCCGCTGCTTTACTGTTTCCCCCACTAAAAAGATATTTGCCAATGAAAATTCGCTTCAATTATTTGAAAACTATTTAAAAGAAAAATCTTTGTGATTTAGTAGATATATTTTTCAATCATAAAATTAAGAGTAATTTTGCTATTATAAAAGATAATAAAATTATCTCAGTAACACCGATGAAAAATCCCTAATGAAAGTTAAGCCCCATGGAAAAAAATGCTATGCCTCCAGCTCTTTATTAATCACATTCCAGCACCAGAGGCTGAAAATACATCAAACTGCACCAAATCCTTTTCACATGACAACCTCATAAATTATGCAACTCATTAGTATCACCAAGAGACATAAAAATAACATCAGAGTTAAGGATGTTTTCTTACAGAGTAAGGTCAACTAAAAGTTTTAATATTAAAATCCGTAAGTACGAGTCTTAAAAAAATCATATTAAGGTAAAAAAAACCTGTGGGATTTAATCTCAGTGCAAGCTGTTTTTAATTCCTCTACAAGACTGTCATTCATCTGGATACGTAAACCTCACTTTAATGCATAGTGAAGGTAACTTCCTTTAGCTGTAATTTGAAATATACACAGCTATAACACAATGAAGATTTCTCCCCACCTATCCCTTTGTATATAACAGTTAGCAAACTATATGATTTTTTTCTTAATTATGCTTAATAAAGACCTTTTTGAATTTTCTCTTCTCTATAACTAGGATCTATGAATATCTCTGGGGATGCTGTGGCTCAAGTGGTTGACACCGAACTTGACAACTGGAAGGTCAGCAGTCCAAGACCTGAGTGCTGCATTACAGAGTGAGCTCCCATCTCTGTCCCAGCTCCTGCCAACCTAGTAGTTTGAAAGAAAGAAATTGCAAGTAGATAAATAGGTACCACTTCAGTGGGAAGGCAAACAGCATTTTGTCATGCCTGTAAATTGAACATGTTCTTATTTCTGCTTTTCGCCCATCTTTATTTTTTAGTACTGTATCCCTGAAAATATTGGAATATTCTTTCATGTCTCTTGCATGGTGTGCATTGTTTTGTAATTGGTCATCTTAACCAAAGCCCTGGATGATTTGAAATCTGATTTTTCAAATACAAATGACTGCCTCAACCACATCTCTCCAACACTAATGTGCTTTCAGTTCCGAAGGCAGCCTATCCATAATGCCCATTTCTGCCCTCAGTTTGACTTGGCGATCCAGTTTTTGATCTTGACAATGTTTTACAGATAGCGGATACATTACAATGAGTACTGACCATATTCCACAGCAGCCTTGAGCAAGGCATCAGGATGGGTAGAACCAAAAGCGTTGCGGACAAACCGTCTCCGTCGGCGCAGGTCATCTTCCCAATAATCTAATCGCCAAAAGTCATGTAGTTGGCTATGGGGGGGGGAAGCAAAAACAAGGATCAGCATCCTGATATCCATACTTTCTATGTACTGTTTATTACAGGAGTTCTCAAAGTTTTGAAGCCGTGGGCCGGGTCACATTCCCTCAGACAGCTGGTGGCAGGCTGGACTGCTGGTTCCCCCCACAATAAATGCTGCCATAAAATGTGTCTGGAGTTGTTGTCAATGTATTTACGACAGCCGTAGGCTCATTTACAGCTGTTGTAAATGCCATAATGATAGCCGTAAATGCAGATGCAGCCGTTTCCACACTTACGGTAGTGGCGGCGGCGGGAGTGAGGGTGGAGAGCCACATGAAATGGCATCATGGGCCAAACCCGGCCCACAGGCTGTAGGTTGAGAACCCCTGGTTTATTAGAATTGGAATAATTCTATAAGACGTTTACTTGTTTCAGTAGTTGAAACCAAGCTAAATGTTACAAAATTATGCACAAAACTATATATTATTAAATAGTGTGTTCTTCAAATGCTTCTTTACATTTCAGAGGGGGAGACAGAATCCTTTAAATGCAGTCCTTCAAGGACTGTGCTTCTATTTTTCAAAATGGTCTGCTATTGCAAAAACATTAATCAGAGCAAGCCCATTAACACATGCTGCATCAAATTACAAGTATTAATGACACAGCTTGCTTTATTTTACCGTGTTTTTAAAAAGGATTGTAAATCATAGAATGGATCTAAGAGCAAATATTTTGCAATTTAATGACTATAGTCCCTTAGCAGACTAAACTTAGAAGTATAAAATATTGCCCACTTGAATTTTGTGGAACTATGATTAAAAAAAGTACTGAAATATTCATTGAAATAATTCCTCATTGCCCACCAGCAACCTGAGAAAATGCAATTTTATTCATTATTAATAACACTGAATTAGAGCTGGAAAAAATGCCACCATGTGGTAATTGTCTAGGTAAATTATTATTCCAGCACCAACAGAGTCTTTGGATGATTTTATAGCTTCCAGCTAAAACAAGCCATTAACAACCATAGCCATCTTCATGTTACATTGCCTGTTTTGCATTCAAAACCAATATTAAAGTTTCATACAGTGATTCAGAAACCAATGATAGTCCATATCCTTTTGAAAATGCAAATGCATGGGTTCATTTGGCAATAAATTAAAATTTACTAAGCATGGGGGTCATCAAGAATCATACAAGAATATGGAACAAAAAATGTAAACTTTTGTTCAATATTAATATGATGGATAATCTTTACAAGATTATGCTTTACTCTTCTATTGGGACAATGAATCAGAGAGAGAGAATTCCCATACTATTGACATCTCCAGACAGATTACAGTGAGTTTTATTTCTGACAGTACTGGATCCTCACAAATGAAAGCCTGTAAATACACAGCACAACAAAACAACAATGTGAAGAAAAAAGAATAGAATGTGTGTGCGAAAATAAAAGAAGGGATTAGAAGACCATATTTTCTGCAGCACTGGGGACCTATAGTGCTGGTTAAAGAAAAAGAGTACAGTATCAGGGATTTTCCAGCTATGAATAATTTGGTTGCCAGTGTGCCTCCGGGTGCAATTCAAGGTGCTGGTTTTGACCTTTAAAGCCCTTCATGGCATTGGACTGGGCTATCTACGGGACCGCGTCACCTCAAGGTAGTCTACCTGTCCTACGAGGGCGGACCTGTGATAGTCCCATCAGCAAAAGAAGTACATCTTACTGGGACCAGGAGAAGAGCCTTCTCTGTGTCTGCCCCGGCCCTGTGGAACCTCTTACCACCGGAACTGCGCCTCCAGACGGAGCTGCTCCCCTTTAGAAAGGCACTCAAGACCTGGCTGTGCCAGCGGGTTTGGAATCCATCTTGTGGAACGTCCCAGGTCCGCTGGCTAATCTAGTTGCCAGAGAAAGTGCGGGATATAAATTAAAATTTATTATTATTATTATTATTACTGCTGGAGCTGTCAGATTGTTTTATGTGACTGTTTTTATGCTGTTTTTAGTATGGTTTTATCCTTTTAACTTCTATTGTTTCATCTTCTTAAGGTGCTAGCGATTTTTTTTGGCTGGGTTTTAGATGTTTTATGATTATATGTTTTTCTTTGAATATGTAGCTTGATTGTACCAAGCTCTTTGTATGTTTGAGATTGCTTTCTGTTTTTAAAAAGCTTTCTCGCTTTATTCTGTCAGCCGCTCTGGGTGGCGCTTGCGCTAGAAGAGTGGACTATAAATTTAATAAATAAATAAGAGATGTTATAAAGGCAAATTACTGGGAATGTGGAGATGGTTTATAGCAGAGAAGTAAAAACCAACAGATAGACAAAAAGTTAAGAACTCTTCCTATTCAATTTTTCCTTCACATAATTTCCCCTCCTCCTTTACATAAGAACATAAGAACAGCCTTGCTGGAACAGGCCACAGCCCATCCAGTCCAGCATTCTGTCTCACACAGTGGCTCACCATTTGCTTCAGGGTATTATTCCCAAGCAGATGCCTTCACCTGCTTAGGATTCCCTGGAAATGGCATTGAGAGATATCCTGCCTATCTCTCCAACCCAGAGGTTGTCCTTAGGTATCCATAATTATAGCCATTGATCCCCTTGTCCTCCATGAACTTTAAGGAATTCACCTGCTATCCTCTTTTCATGATACCTTGTTTCTGCAAACAGAATTCTTGCCTTTATATCATATTAGACTTGAGAGCATTGATAAGCATGTGGACAGATCAGACCCAGTAAATAATGTTTGCATCAGTATTTCCCAACCTGTGGTTTTCGGACTTCAGTTCCCAGAAGTCTAAGTCAATTCCCCAAAGCACTGATCAGCCAATGTACTGAATTAGCTTCTAGGAATTGATATCCTCCTGTGAGGTGTGCATCCCATGATTAGTCTAGATCCATTGCTGTAGTGATTCTGGCTGCAGCATGGGACTGAGACAACCTAGGCCACCCTGCTCAATGACTTGTTTTAAATCATTTAAAAATATCTAAATTGCATTAATAGAGTGTTTTCTGATCTCCCACTTACAGCTTAAAAGCTTGCCTGAAAAGGAAAATATATGTCCCCTTCACTGATCACATGAATTTTAAAGTGAAAAGGGCTGGGGCCCTATATAACTAGATTGTGTTTGCACGATTTGTCATCATTGTCTTCCTTCTTTGCTAGAAAGGCATAGAAATGGCAACCAGTTCGTGCCACCTGCAATGGAGAAGCGAGTATGTCTCCTACAAACACACAGTGCCTATATGCCAGTGGTGGTGAACCTATGGCACGCGTGCCAGAGGTGACACTTGGAGCCCTCTCTGTGGGCACTCATGCAGTCACCCCAGAAGAGAGTTTGCCCTGTTCCTTTGCCCATCAGCCCAATGGGAGCGCTTCCTCCCTCTCCCCAGTAAAGAGTTCACCCCATCCCTCTGCCCAGCAGCCCAATGGGAACACTTTCTCCCTCCATCCAGCACATTAGTTCACCCTGCCCCTCTACCCAGCAGCCCAGTGGGAACATTTCCTTCCTTCTCTGTTGCTGTGTTGGCACTTTGTGATAAATAAGTGTGTTTTGGGTTGGAGTTTGGGCACTCGGTCTCTAAAAGGTTCACCATCACTGCTATACGCCAATGGTTGCAAACCTATGGCACGCGTGCCAGAGGGGGCTCTCAAAGCCCTCTCTGTAGGCAAGTGTGCTGTCGCCCCAGCACAGAGTTCTCCCTGCCTTTCTGCCCAGAAGCCCAATGGGAGCATTTCCTTCTTCCAGCATAGAGTTCACCCTGCCCCTCTGATCAGCTGTCCAGTGAGAGCGCTTCCTCCCTCCCCCAGCACAGAGCTTGCCTGCCCCTCTGCTCAACAGCCCTATTTATTTATTTATTTATTTTGTGCATTTATAACCTGCCCTCCTGGTGGGTACACCACTCTGGGCGGCTAACAACAAAAAGGGAAAGGGAAGAGGGAGAAAATACAATAAGTAAAAATTACAAAATAAAAGTTTAACAACAACAGCTAAATACAGGACCCAACAATCCCAGCTAAAACCAGCATTAAAACACAAACAAACAAATCATCATTAAAAAAACAACCCTCCCCACCCTACCCACGTTAAAACAGAATAACCAAGCTGGGGGACAGCCCCTCACATAAGCTAAATCAGCTAGCGGGCTTGACTAGTGGAGTCAAGCGTGCCCCAAACCTGCTGAAATAGCCATGTCTTCAGTATTTTTCTAAAGGGGAGTAGTTCCATCTGGAGACGCAACTCAGGTGGTAAGAGGTTCCATAGGGCTGGGGCAGACATGGAAAAGGCTCTCTTCCTGGTCCCAATAAGATGTACTTCTTTCACTGATGGGACCACCAGTGAGCCCCTCCTGTCTGCCCTAGAAGGATGGACGGAATTCCTTGTGGCGACGCGGTCTCTTAAGTAGCCTGGTCCAATGCCATGAAGGGCTTTAAAGGTCAAACCCAGCACCTTGAATTGCACCCGGAGGCACACTGGCAACCAGTGCAGCTCCCAGAAAAGTGGTAAGGCGCGAGCATAACGCCCGCACCCCTTCACAACCCGGGCAGCCGCATTCTGGACCAGCTGAAGCCTCCAAATGGTCACCAAGGGCAGCCCCATGTAGAACGCATTACAATAATCCAATCTGGAGGTGACCAGAGCGTGAGTGACCGTGAGCAATGAGTCCCGGTCCAGGAGTGGGCGCAATTGGTAAATGACATGGAGCTATGCAAAGGCCCTAGCCATGGCCGCCAATGGAAACGCTTCTTCCCTCCCCCAGCACAGAGTTTGCCCACCCCTCTGCCCAGCAGCCCAATGGGAGCACTTCCTCCCTCCCCCAGTACAGAGTTCACCCTGTCCCTCTGTTTGGGCACTCAGTCTCTAAAAGGTTCTCCATCGCTGCTATAGGCTGTACCTAGACTGAGCTCAGAAAGTTTATTATTGACACAAAGGACAGAAAGACCAAACCAAAAGCCATTTCACACAAGTCACACAATTCCATCTTATACTAGAATTCATACTTTCAAAATTAGTGGCAGCCAATACAAATGGATTTCTACTGGGATAGAAACATTCAAGTAATTGATTCCTGCAAATATAAGAGATGGCCAATGACTAGCCAGTGTTTCTAGACACATAAAAACAACTTCATGAAATACAAAGTACATGTCAAAATCTGTTCACAATTATAAATGATTTTAAAAACAACACCATTCCTGAAACAATGATCTAGGAAGTCTAATAGTTTCATTTTAAAAGGAACCAAATTAGTAATCTGAAACATGTCTTGGTCCTTCATTGTTCTTTACATTAGTGTATACAGTTACCTGTAAGCAATCAGATCAGGAAACCCACTGCTAGCTGAAAGTTTACAGGTGTTGACATGCAAGTGGGAGATTAGTATGTCCCTTTAAGAAACTACCTGTCTAGACTTTTTTCCCTGGTGAAAATGAATTAAAACAATATTATACGTTTCCGAAACCCAGATGGCAAAAAAACTAAATCTGTAGCTGAATAAAGAACTTGAACAAATATATAGAGTAGCTTCTTAAAAAGAAGGTATTTCTGCAAAGTAAGTGAGATATTTGACCAGACAACTGGTTCAGCCAGGTCAGTTGGAAAACAGGCAAGCCCCCAGATGTTTTCTAGGAAGGTGCAAGAAACTTTTGTAGTTGACATTTACAGAATAAATGTCACACCATGGATAGACTGATCTTAATCTCCATCAGTTAGCAGTTGTCTTATGCACTGAAGCATGAGGGTTTAATATTCCTTCAGAAAAATTACCCAGTCTTATTAAGGCAAATCTCACTCATATAAACCTTTACTTCTTAACATTCTCTTGTTTCAGCAATATGTTGGAATTGTTTCAATAGGCTGGTTACTTATCACAAAAGTCTTTACATTTGAAATCTTCCATTTATACTAATTTGCTTAATACTATAATCATTGTATGGAGACATTCTTTTTTTGTGCCTAAATGATCTTAGTGCGCAAATTATACAAAAATCCAATAATTTTAGACTCATTGCTTAAGTAATGGTACTTATGAATAACAATGTTGATATGGAGGCCTAATGTATGGCAACCTGTTTAATAGCTTATCCTTAATAACATGTAACTAGTAGATGCTGTTAACGTACCTAGTGTGCATTAAGGAAACTTAAAGAGGCAGGACTGACTGCTCAAACTGCCACTGTTCAAAAGATGAACACTGTTTTCTGCCTTAAGAAAAAACCTGAATACAAATAAATTTTATTTAAAAGTATGAATAGGAAACATTGGACACTATTGGTAACAGATGTACAGGGAAAATAGAAGATAGTCTGTATTCTTATTAGGTATAAGGAGTAGGTTTTGAAAACTAAAGTAATACAATATTGAAACCATACATACTTCCTCCCAATGTTAGAAATGTTATATAAAAAGCAACTTTCAACAGAAAATCCTTCATTATGAAAAAGTGATGCATTGTATAGTTCAATTTAAACAAAAACAAAATGACATTGGAAAAAACAAACCTGTTTAATATAATAAATGTTAACAGTTCAGTTTAAAAAAGATCTCATTGGTTTTGTAATTTTAAGGCTGTTCTATTCCTCATAGAATATTTTAAAATATGAACTATAAAAAATGGAGAACTCAGGAAGGCAACTATTTTTTTACAAGAAGAACAGCAACCTTCACATACTCTGAAGTTTGACAGAGCATAAAAAGCTTCAGATATCTTTTCACTGGATCAGCAATACTGAACAGGTAAGAAAACCAGCCAACCAATTCAAGTCATATAGAATGTTCATCACCATACAGTCAACTCTATGTCCTAACCAAGCCACAATGGGATTGTTTCTTTCCATCTTATTTTGGTCACAGAGAAAGCCTATCATTTTACAGCAGGAGGTAGTAGTTTTCCTCTCCTCTCTATGGATTATTTTTTTAGCTAACATAGTTAGCTAAATCCGGTGCGTAATTTGGGGGTCCTCCTGGACTCGCGGCTACTGCTCGAAGAGGAGGTGGCAGCCGTGGCTAGGAGGGCCTTTGCACAGCTCCCTGTCATTTACCAATTATGCCCGCTCTTGGACCGGGACTTCTTGCTCACAGTCACTCACGCTCTGGTCAGCTCCAGATTGGATTATTGTAACACGCTCTACGTGAGGCTGCCCTTGGTGACCATTCGGAGGCTTCAGCTGATCCAGAGTGCCCGGGTAGTGATGGGGTGCGGGCATTATGCTTGCGCCTCACCACTGCTCTGGGAGCTGCACTGGTTGCCAGTTTGCCTCCAGGTGCAATTCAAGGTGCTGGTTTTGACCTTTAAAGCCCTTGATGGCATTGGACCAGGCTACTTAAGAGACTGCATCGCCACAAGGAATTCAGCCCATCCTACTAGGGCAGACAAGAGGGGCTCACTGATGGTCCCAACAGTAAAAGAAGTTCATCTTAGCAGGGCCAGGAAGAGAGCCTTCTCCGTGTCTGCCCCAGCCCTATGGAACCTCCTACCACCTGAGCTGCATCTTCAGATGAAAGATGCTGAAGACGTGGCTTTGTCAGTAGGTGTGGGGCACGCTAGACTCCACTAGTCAAGCCCACTGGCTGATATTAGCTTATGCTAGGGACCTTTCCTGGTTTCGCTACTCTGTCTTAATGTGGGTGAGGATGGGGTGGGTTGTTTCTTTTAATGATGATTTGCTTGTTGCTCTGTTTTAACGCTGATTTTAGCTGGGGTTTTGGGTTCATGTTTTTAGCTGTGGTTGTTTTGTTTTTATATTGTAATTTTTATCTATTGTATTTTCTCCCTCTCCCCTTCCCCCTTTTGTTGTTAGCCGCCCTGAGTGATGTACCCACCAGGAGGGCGGGATATAAATGTTTAAAATAAATGAATGAATGAATGAATGAATGAATATACAATCGCAGAACAAATCATGTTGATGGGCATCAGTAAATCCCTTTCTTGTTTCCTTCCCTCCTTCCCTCTACCCCAGTGTTTCCCAATCTTTGGTTCTTGGACTTCAATTCCCAGAAGCCTATGTCAGTACATTGGCTGATCAAGCCTCCTCAAAGACTGTGATATTACTGAACCATAATTGGGCATAACCTGGTGATGACAACCTTGTGTTGCCAGCTAATTCTTTTTCACACTAGGTCAGGTAAAAAAGAACTGTGGAATAAACTCACCAAAGGGTGTCTAGACATGGAAGAAGAAGACGGCTGATCAGTGCTTTTGGGAATTGACTTAGGTTTCCGGGAATTGAAGTCCAAGAACCAAAGGTTGGGAAACACTGCTCTATTCCATATTTCCCTAATACGCTGTTCATTGCATTCTCAACTCTTTATTCCTCTCTGCTGCAACCTCTGTTTTCTTTCCAAAGGCTTCTGTTTTCCCCTTCTCTTTCCTTGTGGCTCACTCAGAAGTTAGCACTATGCTCCTAATTCCATATATGTGCCAACTGGAATGATCATGTAAACAGATGTGCAAAGAAGGTGAAATTAGTATATATGCAGCTGCTGTTACAAAAATCCTCAAGCCTGTATAGCAGGGGTACCCAAACTTTTTGGTCCGGTTCCATGGTTCATGGGGGCCAGTCACTATGGCACATGAGCCAGATCCAGCCCCCAATGCCAATTCAGCCAGCCCGCAAAGCCATCATTGCGCCGTATGGGCGCATTTTACTTCCGCTTCTGGGAGTGACGAGGGCTTCATGGGCCGGATGAATTGGCATCAGGGGCCAGATCTGGTTCACGGGCCATAGTTTGGCCATCCCACTGTATAGTAAATAAAGCCCTATCATGCTGCCCCTTATACAGTTAGGACTAAATATTTGCAGAAGGTCTTTCTTCCAACACAAAGTAATCTTAACCTATAAAGAAGAGATGTAAGGTACATGTCCGGAAAAGGCTCCCACACCCCTGGAGCTTATCATGTAATGCTTCGTACACACCTACCTAATGCCATTGAGATCAGCCCTGCGAGGGTCCAGAGGCCGAGAGTGGGGTCTGTGCCCCACAAAATGGGAAAAGGAATGGGAGCTACAACTCCCAAGGTGCCTTGGGAGAAAAATGGCAGTTTAACAACAAGGCCTGGAAATAGAATGTTGGAAAGAGCTGATTTGCATGTTGGGCTGTGATTGGTTGAGAGTGAATGACTGATAAGGAAAGATCCTGGAATTCCTGAGATAATCTTCTTCTGTATAAATAAAGCAGGAGTGTGCACCCATTTTTCCCGAATGCATTTCCACGCCACAGAACTCAGGCCCCTGAAAATTGGCACACTACGAGCTACCACTCCACAGATTGCATAGCCCAAATTTGGGAGCCGCCGGTGGAACGACTGCCCCAAAAATGCAAAAACCCCATAAACCCCATAAACCAATAATAGAGGCCAGCACAAGCGCAAGAGAGGCGGGGCCAGGGCCACCCACACAAACAACAGAGAGAGGCGCCACGTCCCAACAAATAATAGAGGCCAGCACAAGCGCAGGAGAGGCGGGACCAGGGCCACACGCACAAACAACGGAGAGAGGCGGTTGATGCGCCTAGACAAAAGCAACGAGTAGCAGTGGAGGAAAGATGTGCACACATACACCAACACCCATCCCACATCCACCACAGCACCTACCTCAGAAATGCCTAATGTGGATAAACAATAAATGAGGAGGAGGAGGAGGCCCACGGCGGCCCCTCCTCACCCATTACTCCTGTCTCCTTCACTTAGCACGCCGACAAAACCAAAAACAGCACCCACCCGGCACCTGGTCAACCAACGAGTGAATGACCAGAGGGTCGAGCTGAGTGGGCGCAACCTGTTCCTGGACTCGGACAACAATAAGAGCAGGGAAAGGAGAGAAAAAACCTGACAAAAGGGAAATTCCCCCTGCCTAAACACCCGCGCCCCCCCCCCCACACATCCAGCCGGTATATGAGAAAACAGGGGGGGGGGAGACCACTAACCCCTGTGTGTGTGTGTGTGTGTGTGTGTGTGTGTGTGTGTGTGTGTGTGTGTGTGTGTGTGTGTGTGTGTGTGTGTGAGTGAAAGAGAGAGAGAGAGAGCAAGCACGATATAGTGTGTGTGTGTGTCTGAGAGTGTGCGTGTCTGAGTCAGTGTCTGTGTGATGCCTACTGCCTACCAGCCACATTAAAAAACACCAGAAAAAATAGAGTGAGGGGGGAAAACTCTACCCCTACAATAAATCCCAGGAAGAGAGAACTGTCTCTCTCTGTCTGTCTGTCTGTCTGTCTATCTGTCTGTGTGACACAGAAAGAGAGAGCAAAGGGCACCCGGATGAGGCTGAATTGCATTCCCAGATTGCCCCCCCCCCAAAAAAAACCTCTCCCTCTCTGTGTGTGCGTGTGTGTGACTGAGAGAGAGAGAAAGAGACAGTGGTTGAGAGAGTAGGTGGGTGACTGTGGGCGAGATAAAGAGAGAAATATATAAAGAGAGAAAGAAAAACTAGGTAGGGAGTAGATTGATATGTATGTGTATGAGAAACCCCAACATACGCCCAGGGGAGGGATAACCCATATCCACAACAACACCAAAAACCCCAGGCACAGCGAGGGAAGATCCCAAGGCGACAGGGCCCACCCTCCTCGCCCTGGGTTGGGTCCATCCCGGACAAAGTCCGGGCAAATATGCTAGTACAGTATACTATATCCTTCTCCCTGTCTCATTTCCATGATGATACAGTGATACCTCATACAATGTCCAAACTTGGGCCCACACACGAGACATGGAGGAGTACCTAGAAGTTACACAAACCAAAGAGATGAGACTGAAATATATATGTTGGGATTAAAAGCAATTGGCATTTAGCTGCCCTTTTGTAGCTGATTTTAAAAGCAGGGAAGTAAAGAAAATGTGATTAGTCCTTCATTACAGTTTGTTTAAGGTTGTTCTTGACTTGATGAGATACTTCGATGATCCATCTTATTGTCCAGTGAGATTCCTTTCCTCCATGTAACAGCAAGATATTGCTGGGTTTTTTCTCATTAGGAACTCAACAATTCACACAACTTGCCTCTAAACAAACATAATGTCCTTCTCTTTGCGAAGCAAACCACATAAATATAGCAAGCATAGAATAATTTGCTCTTTGAAACAAAGATCTAATCATTTCTAATCTTTAAAAACCCATGCAACCATGCAGTAAAAACATCATCCTTATATGCCATTTTTGTGCTTTTGGGCTATCTTGCTTAATGTGTATGAAACATTCCTCTCTTCTTTGGTTTAGAATGCCAGAAATACTTTGACCACTCATGAATGGGCACACCAATTTTGCAGTGATTCATCATCGTATGCAAAGACAAGACAAATAAGGATTGTTTAAAGAGTCAGCATGTAAGGGAAAATGGAAGAAAGGCAGATAGCAAGATAGCAAAATAGCTAGATTAGGACTACAGCATTTAAGGATCAGGCTTTAAATTTTTGCCCACCTCATAGTCACAATCACAATCCTAATCACTATTTTTATTATTCATGATAACAGAAAAGACTCTTCTAGAACCAGAGCATTGACAAAAGAATAAAAGACCACCTTTTTCATGCTGTGGTCTCTTTTCAATTCAGCAGCATCACCTTCATGCATACATACTATATGACAGTGATGGCGAACCTTGGCACTCCAGATGTTCTTGAACTTCAATTCCCAGAAGCCTTGATTAGCAGGAGTGCTGACTTGGGCTTCTGGTAACTGAAGTCCAAGAACACCTGGAAAGCCAAGGTTCACCATCACTGCTATATGGCAATCCATGTAAACACCCACACACAGAGATAGAGATTTTAAAACTACTGTTGCCCATTGCAAAAACTCAGTTTAACACTGTTATACTACAGTGGGTGTATAACATTTACATAAAATGTTAAAAAATCTAAGACAACTTAAGTTCAAGGTCAAATTCCTAGATTCTGAACTACTAGATTCTAACTAAAGGATTTTTGAAACATGACCTTTTGATTTTCTATCTGTTTCTCTGTGTTACTGACAGAATAGAGGGTTGCCTTTTTTCATAGAGTTGTGAAACCTCTTAAACTATTCCACACAGCTGAAAACTTTTTTTGGGGGGGAGGGGTTGTTTTGTTGTCATAGAACAAAAACTATAGCTGTAAAAACAGCACAACTAGTTTATAATATCATCCAGTATATTTTTAACAGAAAGCATCCATCTATCTTAAAATCAACATGCAATGTATCTATAGAGTTAAGCTATAAAATTTATTAATTTTGATTTATTATGCAAAAATAATGGCAAGTAAATATGGAGTCACAATTGCTCACTATAACTAATCTGCCCGTACGCAATTTCCTTTCCTGTCGAGCCAGGATGGTCTCGGGATTGTTTGCTAACCCCGACAAACCCTTTGGGAAAGGTAGCTGTCCAATTAGCAGCCTGGGCAATCCACATGAAAAGTCTTGATAGCTTAATAAATATCTGTATAAAGTAAATTTCTGAATTTCACAATTTCAAAATCTACTGCACAATGGAGATTGAAATTTGTCTTTTCTGTGTTACAATATGTATCTTCTAACCACCAGAACAGTACAAAAGATGGATTTCTCTTTATCAGTAGTCAATTTCATAGAAATAGGCAACTATTTTAAAAGTATAAGCACATATTTACCAATTCAAAGTTTGTTCCAATATAATGCCAATAATTAGTGATAACTTCCCCATTGAAGAACTCACACCTGAACATAATCACTGTTTGTCTGACTGATATGTAGGCAATTTATAATCACAGATAGCCATATTACTCAAAACCTTGTTTAAAAGCTTTTGCTGTGTAGGTTTCTTCTTCATCACTGATACAACAAGCAGTTCCAGAAGCAAATGAGACACTGAGACAGCCCTACATACCAACAAAGTTTGCAGTTTAAGTATAGAAGCTGGCCTATTGTTTCTAATCTTCAGCATAAAAAATAACAAGAACTCATAGCTGCAAACAATTAACTAATACTGATGACTACCCTGTGAGCCCACACCTCACAGATCAATTTCTTCGGTGCACAAATATACATGGCAATATGCCTTACGTATGACTTTATATATATTTTGAAAATGGGCAATAAATCACTAGGTTTACTACTTGAGTGAACAATTTGAATGTAAGAATACCATCACAAAAAGTTGAATGAATGCTCAGTATATATGTTCATATTCATAAAGGGTTTCACATAATGTATGAAGTATGTACTGTACTTTGATTCTTGCAGATGAATAGCTAGTATCCTAGAGCTGCCCTGCATGTCATAGATATCCGTTTCCAAAATTGCAGCTTTAGGCAAGAACACAAATAATCTAAGTGTAAGATTTTAAAAGATGTTGAGTACTGTATATCCTAAGATTATTTTTTTAATTTCCCCCCACAAAGAAATAGTTTAAAGTGTTGATTTTTTAAAAAAATAGCAATAGGTGGCAGAATTGGGGGAAGGTGGAGGATTTATCTCCCATAATGCATGATCTATTATTATACTTATGTTTCACTGTCCTTGAAGGAGGTTTCCTCATCTTCTTACTAAAGTGAGAATGCAACAGCTCAAAAAGCCTGTATTAACTAAAATGACTGTAAAGGCTGCTGTGAAGTTTCTATGTCTAATTCAAGATAAAAGCACTGACATTCACAGTCTCTTCCCACCCAGTAAAGATCTGTTTAAGTGTAATATCAACCAGGTCTGAAATGAGCTTTAAAATGGACTGTTTGTGTACCTTGCTGAATTTTGCGAATTTTCATAAGACCATTCTCCCCTACCCCACATATACACAAAGTTATTGAGGGAGTAACAACTTTGTGCCCAGTCCTATTATATTAGACTGTGACAAAACATTTGTTATCACATTTGTTATTCAATTTCTGACACTTCGCTTATATATAAAAATATATGTAAAAATTAAAAAGAGGTTAAAGTCTGGTGTCTAGTCATGTCTGCCAGATGACCACGGAAATGTCTGCAGAAGCAGATAGCACTGGCTCTTCGGCTTTGAAACAGAGATGAGCACTGAACCCTAGAGTCAGATGCGACTGGCTTTCGAGCAAGGGAAACCTTTACCTTTTACCTAATCTATAATATGGATACATGCTGTTTGAAACAAAAATCAGGGCATATTAATATTCTTAAACTATCATTAAATTTGTTTATTCCCTTTTGGACGCTACAATTAAGTAGCATCCAAAGTGCTGACTAAGTGGCCTTGATCCATGAAAGCTAAAATTAAAATATAGCAGTTAGTCTTTAAGATGCCACAATGTGGTTTTTTTTTTTGTCCTTTTGTTTTGTTTACTCTCTGATAAAATTAAGTAGTGTTTCAGCAGAAATGTTTTCACTATTGAAAACAGGCTCCTATTTTCTTGCCAACACTAAAGTATGATGCTAGAATAAATACTATGTTGCCAGCTAATCTTTCTCACACTAGGTCAGGCAAAAGAAACTGCAGAATGGTGGCTTCATTTTGACAGTTTCACGTTTGGCCTAGACACAAAAGAAGAACTTTTTCATGAAAATATATATGGCAACAGCTTTCGAGTATTTTAGGGCAGCTATAAAGGGTCTAAAGGTTTAATTTAATTGATTGTGATAGGAGTTTGTTATCCAGGCTACTTTTACAGATTTCCCTTTAATACATCTGGGAATACTAAGTTTCCTAGTACATTGAAGTTATATTTGAAAGATTTTATTTTCATCTTACAATATTGTTTACTTTCTTAACTGGAGTTCAAAGGTTTAATTTGTCATAACCCAAATCTACTACTTTGTTGACTCAGTAGATATAATTTTCACATAGTTGTAACTTTAATTTTCTCCTTACTAAGTTCAAATCATTAAAAAGTTGCCATTTCTGACAGCTCAGCCTCTACTCTGACCCTGTTTCACTGCTTGTTCCCTCCTTTGGCCACAGCTGGGCTCTTGCTGTTCACAGCTGAAAAGTGAAATCAATGCTCGTCTAACAAAATGCAGATGAAAGCCATTCTGATCACATACAGTCATTTCCCGTAATTTTATCAGCCTTCAGTTGCTTAAATGATCTCTGGAAATGATTGTTTGTTCATCTGAATACAATGCCAGTTTTTGTGTTAAGAAAAAAAACAATTCTTTCATAAAGCCCAACAGGCAGATGTGCACCTAATTTGATGACATTTTCTAGTATCTCTATCCCCCACCCCCACCCCTGCCCAAGCAATATTTGCATTCTAAACAAAGGCAGCAACCAGAATTTCATAGATTTTGTACCAACTTCAAAGCTAGTATCATTTTCTGTTTAATTTTTCCTCCTTCTTATGAAAACTCTTAATATGTCAATTCCCATTCTCATTGATTTTAACTACTTATTTTATTTCAGCATGCTATGTTGAGAAAGCTATAATGCTCCAAAGGTCAGAGAACAACATGTTTGATGGGAAACAGTCTCTCCTCCTATTTTAAATGGTTCCTGCTTTGATTATAGGCATTTATTATAATTATCAAGAGATTAGTCTGTTACTGAATCCTAGTAATGGAAGCATTTAAAAGGGATATAATGGCACTTTATTGGATTTTGGAAAAGAGAAGAGATAAAGCAGTTCTCTTTATAAGTGGATCAGCTGCTTATTTTTTTTTTGCTTTAACTATTTTTTGGTCCCTTTAAGAAAGAAAATGAATTTTAAAATTAGGGCAAGGTTACTACAAATTTCAAGTAACTAATTTCTTACTACAATACTAAATTTAAGTGTAGCGAACCTGGCTTTGGGGAAAGCTCTAAAACAAGTTAGAAATTAAAAAAACAAATATTTTTTTCCTAAAAACATCATTATCATCATCATCATCAACAACAACAACAGTGTCAGAGAGAGGAAAGGAAAGAAAAATATAAGGTACCCTATTGTCACTTTATCAGAAAAAACATTCTTCATTTTATGGAGGACTTTGATGACATATTTTCCAGTCTTCTTACTGTACATGTTTGATAACATGCAGTAAGAAATGTTTTGGAAGTAGCCTTAGCAATCAGATTCAATGTTCTTCTATAGCAGGGGTTCCCAACCTTTTCAAGCCTGGAGCAGGTCACATTCTCTCAGTCAACTTTGAGGGCCAGATGGCCATTTTGCCCTGCCTGCACAATTGGGGCAGCCATTTGTCCCAACAGTTACAAAGGGGTGGCCATTTTGTTTCTCGAATGTCCTTGGAGGGGGTGGGGGCCCACATTAAATGGTGCCATGGGCGCATCCAGCCCACAGGCCTCAGGTTGGGAACCCCTGTTCTATAGGTTTTTTCTCTATTTGTTTGCTGATTATAACCCCTTCTTACTGAAATATGCAAAAACAAAAGATCTAAGCATAAAAAAGGAAGGCAGGGTCACAAGAGATTCTCAGTTGCATTTCTGGCTGTTACTTCCTGAGTAGAGAGTTGAGTATTTTGCAAAAAAAAAGTAGCTATGCTATTTTGTCTCATTGTTTTGGCAAAGAACATATAGTATAAACCCATCTGTCTGCATTCACAGTGACCACGAAGAAGAACATATCGTGGCACTTGAAAGACTAACAATTTTATTTCATTGTGGGTTTTCATTGAATAAAGTGTCTGCTGAAGTGGAATCTGATCCAAAAAAGCTTACATTGAACTAAAATTGTTAGTCTTTCAAGTGCTACAATATTTTGGTAAGCAAGTAATATTTTATCATGGCCAAAGACCAGCATTATTGTCTGAGCCAAGGTCTACACATAGCTTTTCCTGTTCAACCTGAAAAAACAGGATATATCTGCTCTATAGAGCTGCTAGCAAACAAACTTACAAATTGGCACACCAAGTTATTTCCAAAAATAAAAATTCAAATATTATATTACTTGCAAAAGTATGGGGGGGGGGAGAGAGAAATCACAGGTCAAAAGATATACATATGATTGATTTTTTTTAAAATGTCCATAAACCTGTTTTTGCTTTGCTGATCCTCTGAGCTTGGAAACAATCACACTTTTTCGCATATCAATGCTCTCAGGATCTGAACATTTGGCTATTATTAAAAAAATCTGTGACTTAGATCACAAAGTAATCTTGCTACATACTAGAAGAGGACAAAATTCAGCCCTCGAGATGTTGTTAGACAGCAACTCCCAGCATACTTTTCCATTGACTATACTGAGAATTTCTGCCTAGCTACATCCAGAGAGGTATTCTTTGCCCAGCTAAGCAGCCTTGCTTTACTATATGCAACCTTGATGCTTTTTCAGGGGAATAAAATAATAAAAACCAAGTACTAGATGAGAAGACGGACCAGATCAGGACAATGGTGAAAAGAACACTTGTTAGGGTCCTTAACTTTTTGTTTTAGTTTAGGGATGGACAACCTTCAGATATGCAGGAGCTGCATATCTCATCTGTGGACCTGAAGAACCATAATTGCTCCCACAACCATACAATTATTTTTGTTCCTTTTTTTACAGTTGCAAAGACACTTTGTACTCTTTCAGTTAGCAAAACACTTTTAACTTTTAACAACTGGAGCTGTGCAAGATAAGGTGTTGGGGTTCCCTCAAAACATAGCAGAATTGTCTTCCCTGTGCCTCCAAGAGGTCAGAAGGTATAATTTTGAGTCAAAACAATACATGTTAAGTTCTTTAAAGATTCAGGGGTTGGAATGAAGTAGCATCAAAAATTTAACACATACAGATGGCACCATTCCTGATAGAAAATAACAACAATATCACATTAACTGTTGAAGGTTAAGGAATAAAATGCAAGAGCAGGATTACATAAAACAAAAACAGTGACTACAGAAGAATTACATCATGTTAACTTTGCCTGTTACATGTCCACGGAAACGTCTGCTGTAAACAGAGATGAGTACTGAACCCTAGAGTCAGATACGACTGGCTTTCAAGCAATGGTGACCTTTATCTAACTTTGATAATGAAGAAATCAGAACAGCTGAAGATTTCCTATATATGAGTTCAATCATCAATGAAAATGGAAAACGTAACTAAGAAATCAGAAGACTGAGACTTGGAAGAGCATCTAGAAAAGCTATTTCAATTGAAAGATATGCTGCTGGAGACCAAGATGATATAATCCATACCACAGTATTCCCAATTACAACCCACAGATGGTATAGCTACACAATGGACAATGAAGAAAACTAGAAAATAAAATAGGAAATACAGTAGAACCTTGGATAATGTCCAAACTCCATTCCACAAGTTTGGACTTTATCCGATTTTGGACTTTATCGGAATCAAATGGGCGATGCATCGGTTCCTATACTAAATACCTCAGATAAAGTTCATTTTTTAGTGGTTTTGGACTTTATGCGATGCTTCACGGGTTGCATGAAAAACGTGACTTTATCCAAATCGGACTTTATCTGAGGTACCACTGTAAGTTAATTCAAAACATGGTATAGTACTAAAGGAAAGCTCTGTAGGAACCTGTGGCTACCAAACAAACAAACAAATGGGTTTTGAATCAAGTCAAGATGGAATTTTGTGGAGTTTTATTTAACAACCTTACATGCTGGACAGGGGTGACTGTCTATCTAGCTAACATTAATCAATAACAACTTTCTACCTTAAAATTCATAGAGAGCTCTGCCTCTCTCTGCTATGTCTTCTTTCTCTCTCTTGTGTCAGTTGTTGATTTGTTTGATTGGTTGCTAGCATATATGCAGCAAACAAAGCAGCATGCAGACACCTGTCATTCCAAATAACTGTAGAAACATTTTTAGAGTTTCTGTTACAAATGTCTCAGAGTGAATTACTGAGACTTTAAGTATCAATTAATGAGAAATGGGTGGGTTCTGGGAGATTTCAAGCTATTCTCTTTTGTGGGTCTCTGCACCTCTACTGCACAGCTAAAGAAAATTCTAACATAAATTCAATCCCCTGCAATAGAATTCTCACAAGAAGCTACATTGAGTAAAGTGAGACTACCATATTTTGGATATATCATGAGAGACAAGTCTAGAAAAAACAACATTTCTATGAAAAGCAGAAGGCACTAAAAGTTGGAACTTTATTTTCATAATCAGTATTTACCAAAAACACAGTTTAAGCAAGCTAAATTGATTTTTTTGTATACTAATATTCATAGAAATTATTTTCAAAAGCTTTAGCCAAAAATCTTCAAGTTTTGTAACTACTTTTTAGTGATGTTATTTCACTAAATGTTTATAAGTGTTATTCCTAGTCTATGCTTTTCTCTAATACATCTTTTGACGGGCATCACAACTTCTACTTGACCACCTGTATCTGCAATCAATCCTCATAAAAACTCATGCCAGTTTTAGCAGGGGCTTTGTACTATTGCTTTCCATATGGATAAAATGAATCCATATTTGTTAGACACTAGAGTTGAAGCACAACATGGCCTGTTTGCTTTGAACCAGAGAATTCCAGATAGTTCAAAATGTACATTGTATTATACAAAACCATTTAAACTATCAGCTTGAGGGCTTTGTGGAAACATGGTTAAAGCAGGCCAGAGGCAACCAAAGACCTGCTTGGAACACAAGGCCATTTATGAAAATTTATAAATTTAGACAGATTATAAGCAGCAAGACGTGGGGTCACAATATTGTCTATAAATATCTTAGTAACAATATGTGAAATGAATTAACTAGTCAGCTAATAATATGGAAAGAGCTAGAGCCCCAAGCTAAGTCAAAGTCAGCTATTAAAGTAAAATTAACAGTGGGACCAATTGAAAGGAGAATGTAGTCCCCAGTACAATCTGAATCTATACATGAGTAGAGTCATTGATTTAGAATTAGACACATACAATTAGTCTTTAGAAACAAATGTAAGAGAATCATAAGACAATTTTTAGTATGTCTAATGAGGTAATAATAGCCGCAGTGACTAAATTATTTTTAGTACTTTATACTGATGAAATTCAAATGGCACATTTTTTGGACAGTAATTGCCTCAAGTTAAGAAATTTCTGTAAACATTATTAGTTGTGTGCAAGTCGCACAGAGCAGTACACAACAAACAATGTCTATGATGATATCTTAAACTGCACAATTTACGTCCATGTAAGATAAGAGTTTTATTTATACCCTGCCCACCTGGTGCGAACACCACTCAGGGTGGGTTCCAACAAAGTAAAGATATACAATGAACAATATAGAGAAATACAGCATAACAAAATCAATAAAAATATACAATACCATTCCAAATGCAAATTACAGATACATATCAGAAGAATACAATATACAGGTGCGCTCAACTTCCCCGCAGCCAATGCCATTTGTATTACATTTGTGGGTGCAAGTAACATCTTTGCTGGTAAGTACTTCTACAAAATATAAAGCATGATGCCAGAGTCATTAGGGAGAGTTATTTCCTCAACATTACTTATATTGTGACTGCAAACTGACACAATGTTTTTTGTTATTTAGCTTATTTTGGATTCTAGTTCAACATAGTTTTGTATGTCAGCAGCTCTCCAGATTTTCAGGCAGGATTCTTCCCTAGCTCCTACCTGGAAATCCCTGGTGCTCCTGAGTTTTCTCCCACCAGGTAATAACCAGTCCTGACCCTGTTTAACTTTTAAAATCAGATGAGATTAGATGAAGTCAAATGAGATTTTGTTCAAGTTACTATGATTTTTTTTAAAGGCAGAGTATTATTTCTGCTCTGGTAAAATAATGGTAAAACTGTTGTACCTCTCAAGCTCCCCCAACCTCCCTCTATTTATTTAACATACTAGTCATGGAAGCACAATGATTACTTTGAGGGCACAGAATTGTTGGTCATGCCCAAATGGGGGAAAAGCAAGAAAAAATAATAATGAGAGGCCCAAAATAAAGTCATCCACCTACAAAATAATATTTCGCTTAAAAGTACAATAGGAGTAAATTGGAAAATACTTTGTTCTATTCAGAGAATGATCCGTTTAGTAAATCATGGCCTTCAATGCAAGACTGTGATAGCATCTTGAAATGGGGAAATGGAGGTGATTACAGTGGCTCAAGTGGTTAAGACCCTGACTAGAAGGCGGCAGGGCAGCAGTTCGATACCGAAATACTGCAGGACGGAATGAGCTCCTGTCTTTGTCCCAGCTCCCGCCAATCTAGCAGTTCAAAAGCAAGAAATTGCAAGTAGATAAATAGGGACCACTTCGGTGGGAAGGTAAACAGCATTCAGTGCACTGAGGTGTCTAGTTATGCCTGTCACATGACCACAGAGATATCTGCAGAAGCACAGTGCTGGCTTTTCGGCCATGAAACAGAGATGAGCACTGAACTCTAGAGTCGAATACGACTGGCTTTCAAGCAAGGGTGACCTTTACCTTTACAAGTGGTATATTATCCCGAGCTAGAATGATACCATTAATCATGATTGAAAACTGACAGTCACTGTTAACCAAGGGAAATTGCTGCTGAAATGCTTCCAACCAGATCAATACATGCCACATTTTAATCCAGTGCAAGTAATTATCTAACAGAAAACTTTGCAATCAATAAGTCTCTAGGATAGAAGCATAAAGTACAGTACTGTCAAATATAATAAAGGACAGCACATTAGATTCAGTAGACCTCTGTATTCCTTGAAATCCAAAAACAGTCTATTTTAGAATGTAACATACTAGGCTACTTTTAAAAACAATATACCTCTATGAATGTGAGTTAATATTGTATTGAGGTTATCTTTGAGGTATTACTGTATTGTAATGTTATTGTTTTCTTTTCTTTTTCTGTATGTCTGTTTAAAATTTTTTTAAATAAAAATCAATTAAAAAAAACAATATAGTACTTGCTATCTTCTCTCTTATAAAAAGTGGAAAGTACCACTAAACGCACATGCTTTCTAACTAATTTCTATCTAACAATTGTAATTTGCAGGACAAAGGACAAATAGTTATAACTGGTAGAAGAATGGGAGAAATATTTTAAAACCAACAATAAAAAATCCAATCTTTTAAAGAGAAATGTTACACCTTGTCTATCAGAAAAATAAATGTTTCCAATAATTTTAAGAAGGAACTTATTCAAACAAAAAAAGACTGGCCATCGATCTTCTTGAAATATTAAATTAATTTGAAGAGGCAGCAAGACTGGACAAAAAACATTTTCTAAGTTCACAACAAACAGAGAGAGCAATAAAATTTTACTTTTCCTCCCTTTCCCACAAATGTCTTTTTAAAATGACTGGTCTACAGAAGGTAAGCTTAGCCTTATAAACCAATCTAATATATAAGGAAAGGTTAAAGGGCAAGAAAAAAAATCACTACTTCACTGGAAAAATTTGACATCCAATTTTCAAGCTGATTTATCAGTGGAAAGCTAAAATTGATAGTTTGCCACTAGTAGGTATCTGGCTGTCTAAGAAAGCTGTTATAAAGCCTTTAGTTTTGATTTAGCCACATAGATCAATACAAACCTATACTGTTTCAATTTTACAAATATTGATTTTCTGATATAGCCTCAGTTGGAGAACATATATCATCAGCTTTACTGAAAATAATCTTGAAATTTATTGCATAAACTTTGTTTCATTTAACAAAAGGTACCAGAAGGTCTAGCAAAATAGAGTTTAGGTGCCAGAAAATAATCTCTATCTAAACAGTTTTCAAAACCTGCATCATTTGGCTACTGATGTTTTATGTAAAGTTCCATAAAGACTTGATAAGCTTCATCTTATTTATTTCATTTTAAACTATACATTTCTTAGCTCTAACGTTGTGGAGGTAAGTACTAGAGACTAGATATAAAGTAAATTATCATCCTCTTAATGTACAAACTTAAACATATTGACATATTTTGATCATAATTTTTTTTTTAAGACAACCAGAAGAAGCCAAGCATTTTTCTCCCTTCTAACACCATCTATATTTCTTCACTCCAGTCAACTCAGGGAATTTGAACGTAGTATTAGACACCAATGTTGGTGCACAAAAATAATGGTTTATCCTCCCCTTCCTGCATCATGGCTCCAATGACAATGCCCACCTATTATTGTTCCAAGAGGAAACATATCAGCTCCAATAGCGAATTCTCTCCTTAGGTGCAAAGTGGCTTTGAGGAAGGTCAGATTTTCATTGGAATCAAGTACAAGTACAGTGGTACCTCATACAACGATTTTAATCCGTTCCACGGGGCTCGTTGTTGTACGAAACAATTGTTATATGATGCATGGATCATATATTGATTTTCCCTATGGGATGCATCGTACAACAATTTTTCCCCGCCAAATGGTTTTTCCCATCGAAAAATTGTTGATTTTTTTCCATAGGGAAAATTGTTATGCAGGACACCAATTCTCCCCCAAAACCAAATTGTTATGCGATTTTGTCGCTATACTGGGCAATTGTTATATGAGGTTCCACTGTATTACAGTCCTGATCCTTACCGGACCTTGCCATTCACTGATTTGATTTGATTTGATTTATTCGATTTGTATGCCGCCCACTCAGCATACGCTGGCTCACCACTTTTTTACATGAAACAAAATGTAGCCTAGTGTTCACCTCATTTGGTTTCAACACCTCAAAACACTCATTAGTTTTCACTGTCATCTTTTGTTGTTATTGTCCTCATTGTTTAGTCTTGTTCCCTTGAAGTTATATACTGCCAGAACATATAACCATTATTCTTCCCCATCCCTTAGTGCTTTTTACCACATGCGTAAATGTTGCACCAAACAGGAAAAAAGAGTTTCCCATATTGTGATTGCATTAATGATGCATGAAAAATCTTGCTGGAGGCATATAATGTCAGGAAGGGCTATGTAGACTGTGGTGGCTTAGTGGTTAAGATGCTAAACTTCACAATCAGAAGGTCGGGAGGTCGGGACCAGAGTACTGCACGACAGAGTGAGCTAGGTCCTGCCAACCTAGCAGTTCGAAAGCAAGAAATTGCAAGTAGATAAATAGGGACCACTTCAGTGGGAAGGTAAGCAATGTTCTGTGCACTCTAGTGTCTAATCATGTCTGCCACATGTCCACGGAAATGTCTGCAGACACAGGCAGCGCTGGCTCTTTGGCTATAAAGAGAGATGAGCACTGAACTCTAGAATCGGATATGACTAGCTTCTTCTTGTGCCATATCCGATTCTGAATATTGGCGATCATCATGGCAATCAGCCATGAAAACTGTCCTGCGAATATAATGCTGTGACCTTTCATCTGACTTCTGCATCACAGCGCGACACCCATACCACTGATCCAGCTTCGTGAGTCACTTTATTGTCCTGAGACCTTTTGGCACGCAAAGTCTTCCTCAGCCCCAGGCCAGTATTGATGAAGCTACTGCAATTCCTCATGATGGATTCAAGTGGGATTTAATCCATTTGGGGACCATCATCCTTACCTCTGACTTCACCAAGGCCGTTAGTCCTCAGGGCTGTTAGGTTAGTTAACTGCCACCTGACACTCGGCGTTGAGTTACTGGCAGTACTAGTCTACTACTCTATTATCATAGCGGGATAACCTGGCCAGACTGGTTTATCTTTACCTCCTAGGGCTATGTAATTTAAGTTTAGAGCTAAAGGCATAAGATTCAGTTTAGGAAACTAATTTTTAGGTACAATAGGACATTTTATAAAGATTCGAAGGTATAAAAAGCAGCAGAAGGCAAAGAAAGATTGCAATATTAACTGTGTTGCCCATACTTGGGAAAGACTGGAAAAAGGGGCAGCACAAAATATTTTTGTATTTCAGTGGAAATGGCTATATTTGTTTGTGTATGTCATGAATCTCACTTGTCCGCTGAAACATGTGAGAAACCTTTCATTTCTCAGATAAAAATAATTTAAAAGTAGCCACTAGACAAGTCAATGAAAGAAATTCTTTGGGCACTTTGTTCTTGAATTAGCAAATACAGTACTTAGTTATAGTCACCCTGAAGGTATTAATAAAACACAATTTCTCCAATTGTTATTTAAACTAATCTGTCAATAAAATAAGAAAAGTCACTTTTTAATTTTAAAAAACAAAACAGAGAAGAGTAGTTCTAACAAGCAACTGTAGCAAAAGTATTATGAGACAAAAATTAGCCAGCAGATTTATATTGCTTAGGGGCTTAATATTTTACAGCAGCAGCATTAATGGGAAAGTTAATGTAGCATTGAAAATAGTGTATAACTCAGCTGCTGCCACACAGCACTGAGATCACAGAAATAATACATCAATGTTCTCCCCCCTTAAGAATCTTGCAACTTTTTTTTACATTGCAGAGTTTTGGATTATCCAGGGATACTCATTGCTAAAACAAGATATTTAAATTAACGAAGGACCAAAAGAACGTGCAACGTATGCTACTGTTCAGCTATATCTAATTTATGCAATTGTCCAGTTATTTCTATAGTACAATGAAAAAAGGCATGCAGTATGCTTCTATAGTCAATGTAAAATTTTAATCCTTACCAAAATATGAAGGAAGACAGTGGCAGACAGTAAGCATCACATCACCACATTGTTACTGACTGACTAGATCCCACCCCACGGATTGTTGTTGTTCAGTCGCACAGTCGACTCCGACCATTTGCGACCCCATGGACCATTTTCCTTCAGGCGCCTCTGTCCTCTACCATCCCCCTCAGCCCTCCCAGCTCTGTGCCCATTGTGTCTATAATACCATCTAGCCATCTCATCCTTGGCCTCCCCCTTATTCTTTTGCCCTCCACCTTTCCCAACATCAATGCCTTCTCAAGTGAATCCTCCCTTCTCATTTGATGTCCAAAGTATTTTAGCTTCATCTTTACTATTTGACCTTCCAATGAGCAGTCAGGGTTAATTTCTTCTAAGATTGACCTATTTGTTCTCCTCGCTGTCCAGGGGACTCTCAAAACCCTCCTCCAACACCACATTTCAAAGGCATCTATTCTTCTGCGTTCAGCCTTCCTAATTGTCCAGCTCTCACATCCATACATTACTACTGGGAAAACCATTGCTTTGACTATTCTAATTTTTGTTTGCAATGTAATGTCTCTGCTTTTCACTATGTTCCCCAGGTTTCTCATAGCTTGTCTCCCAAGAATCAGTCGCCTTTTTATTTCATGGCTGCAATCCCCATCTGCAGTGATCTTTGATCCTAAGAAAGTAAAATCTGTCACTGCTTCTACTTCTTCCCCATCTATTTTCCAGGAACTGATGGGGCCTGTTGCCATTATCTTGGTTTTCTTGATATTGAGTCTCAAGCCAGGTTTTGCACTCTCCTCCTTCAGCCCAATCAAGAGATTCTTTAGGTCTTCCTCACTTTCTGCCATTAGGGTGGTATCGTCTGCATATCTCAGATTATTGATGTTTCTCCCAGCAATTTTAATCCCATATTGTGATTCCTCCATCCCTGCACTGCGCATTATGTGCTCTGTGTATAGGTTGAATAAGCATGGTGACAAAATGCAACCTTGTCTTACCCCTTTTCCTATTCCAAACCACTCTGTTATCCCATGTTCTGTCCTAACTGTTGCTTCTTGGATCATGTACAGATTTCTCAGGAGGCATATGAGGTGCTCTGGTATTCCCATCTCTTTAATTACTTGCCACATCTTGTTGTGGTCCACACAATCAAATGCCTTAGTGTAGTCAATAAAACAAAAGTAAACTTGTTTCTGGTATTCCTTTGTTTTCTCCATGATCCAGCGTATGTTGGCGATGTGGTCTCTAGTCCCCCTGCCTCTTCTGAAACCAGCCTGCACCTCTGGTAATTCTCTCTCCACATGCTGCTGAAGTCTGTCCTGTATTATCTTGAGCATCACCTTGCTGGCATGTGGGATGAGCGCGATTGTTCGATAATTTGAACATTCTTTGGCATTGCCCTTTTTTGGGATTGGGACGTATACTGATCTTTTCCAATCCTGTGGCCACTGTTTTGTTTTCCAAATCTGCTGGCATATTGAATGCAGTAATTTGACGCCATCATCTTTTAGCGCTTTGAAAAATTCAACTGGGATACCATCATCTCCACTAGCTTTGTTGTTTGCAGTGCTCTTTAGGGCCTTTATGACTTCGCCCTCCAGGATGTCTGGCTCAAGTTCAATTTCTTCATCATTGTGATTGTCAGGAGTGTTGAGGTCCTTTTTGTAAAGTTCCTCTGTTTACTCTTTCCATCTTTTCTTAATTTCTTCTGCATCAGCTAGCTCCTTTCCGTCTTTGTCCCTTATCATGGTCATTTTTGCTTTAAATGTTCCCTTGATTTCCCCAATTTTTTTGAAAAGATCTCTGGTTCTGCCTCTTTTGTTGTTTTCCTCCATTTCTCTGCACTGTTCTTTTAGGTAGTTTTCCTTATCTCTCCTTGCTTTTCTTTGAAATTCTGTGTTCAAATGGTTGTAGTTTTTCCTTTCTCCTTTGACTTTTGCGTTCCTTCTTTCCTCTGCTATTTTAAGAGCCTCATCAGACAACCACTTTGCTTTCTTACTCTTCTTTTCTTTTGGTATGGTTTTCTTTGCTGCTTCCTGCATGATGTCCCTCATCTCTGTCCATAATTCTTCCGGTACTCTGTCTACCGAGTCTAAGCCATTAAATCTGTTCATCACCTCCACCGTGTATTCTTTAGGGATGCTGTCTAGGTGATATCTTTCTGGTCTCCGTGTTTTCCTTATTTTCTTTAGTCTAAGCCTGAATTTTGCGATCAGTAGGTTGTGATCTGAGCCACAGTCTGCTCCAGGTGTTGTTTTTGCTGACTGTATGGAGGTTCTCCATCTTTGGCTGCAGAGTATGTAGTCAATCTGGTTTCGGTTTTGGCCATCTGGTGATGTCCATGTGTAAAGTCGCCTCTTGTGTTGCTGGAAGAGAGTGTTTGCTATGACCAGTGCGGTCTCTTGGCAGAACTCTATCAATCTTTGCCCTGCTTCATTCTGTGTCAACAGCATCTTTTGTCAACAGCATCTTCTTCTGATGGCAAAAATCTCCTTATAGAAAAGAATGCTCTTGTGCCAATAGAACCACATCTTAGAGAGCACATCAAAGAATCTGCCACCAGACCTGTCATTCTTCTTAAAACCCCACGGATTACTAACACAGTAAAACCCCGACTTACATATGCCTCGAGTGACATAAAATTCGACTTGGATAATGATTTTTGCACTAAAACCATGTTCTGATTTACATAAATGTCCCGATTTACATAACACAATTTCCTATGGGTTTGCTTTGAGTTACATTTTAAAAAATCATTTTTCCTATGGATATTTATTTATTTATTTATTGCTCACATTTCTGCCTCTGCCGCCCGTCGCCAAGGCGACTCCGGGCGGCTTACACATAAAACATGCTTCAAGTTATGTAAAAATTCATTTTTCCTATGGGTTTGTTTCAAGTTACATGAAAAACCGATTTACATAAATGCCTATGGAACAGACTTTTTACATAAGTAGGGGTTTTACTGTACAACAGAGGGCAAGTAGCCAGTTACAGGAGAATATGAACCAGTCAAAATGAATAAGGCTCAACTGCACTGACAAAAAGGTCTGTTGAATCTGAGCTAAATCCTCACTTTTCCCAGCCTAAAGTTATTAGAAATTACTTAGGAGTACCTGCACCCTAGCCCCATGATGGCGAACCTTGGCACTCCAGATGTTCTTGGACTTCAATTCCCAGAATCCCAAGCCCCCATGAATCCACATGAATGGGTTTACTGCAAATCATCCGGCCCGCGCTGCCCTTGTCGCTCCTGGAAGCGCAAGTAAAATGTGTCTGCAACGAGGGCGGCACGGGCCGGACGAATCACAGTAAACCCATTCGTGCGGATTCATGGAGGTTTGGGCTTTTGGGAATTGAAGTCCAAGAACATCTGGAGTGCCAAGGTTCGCCATCACCGCCCTAGCCTGTCTTTATTCTGGCTTCATCGCTATGTCCCTGGGCTGTAGGTGGTTTGGATCTGATATAATCAACCTCTCTCTTGCTATACTTCTTCTTCTGCCCCTTGTCTGGTTTTTCTGCAAGCAGATTTTAAGAAGAATGACAGGTCTGGTGGCAGATTCTTTGATGTGCTCTCTAAGATGTGGTTCTATTGGCACAAGAGCATTCTTTTCTATAAGGAGATTTTTGCCATCAGAAGAAGATGCTGTTGACAAAAGGGTATTTTCCTTGCATAAAAGATTGTCTGCCAATAGATTAGGCTTCTTGACCAACTACAACTGGCACGTCTTTGATTCAGGATTGCACTGTTAGTCAGAAACTGTTGCTTCGTACCTTTGAACTTGTAATGTGGCTTACCAAATTCTAACAAAAGTTAAAATAATTTCATGGGCAAACAGTATTAATTAAAACACATGAGCAGTGCTTAGAACTAAAACACCAAATCCATTAAACTAATACATAGAAGCACACTTTTACTTTAGTGACAATTTTAGCAAAGTTCTCTGTTGCTCGAAAACCAGTCATGTCTGATACTACAGGGCGGTGCTCATTTCCGTTTACAGCTGAAGAGCCAACACTGTCTGTGTCTCCAGACATTTCCGTGGTCATGTGGCAAGTATGACTAGATGATGGAGCGGGCGGAACGCTATTACCTTTCCTTCTGAAGCAGGACCTATTTATAACTTGCAGTTTATTTTGAACTGCTAGGTTTGCAGGAGCTGGGACAGACGACGAGTGCTCATTTTGTCATGCAGCACTAGGGTTCCAAACTGCTGTCCTGTTGACCTTCTGGTAGTCAAGCTCAGCGTCTTAACAACTAAGCCACCATAGTCCTCAGTGGCAATCTTAGGCAGGTTTATTTTTTAACCTTAGCTTATTTTTTTATTTTTATTTTTATTATTATTTATTTTACCTAAGCTTCTGCTTAGTTTGAAAGAAGAGAGTGCAAAAGCTGGCTTGAGACTCAACATCAAGAAAACCAAGATAATGGCAACATGTCCTAATAGCACCTGGAAAGTAGATGGGGAAGAAGTAGAAGCAGTGACAGATTTTATTTTCTTAGGATCCAAGATCACTGCAGATGGAGATTGCAGCCATGAAATAAAAAGGTGACTGATTCTTGGGAGACAAGCTATGAGAAACCTGGGAAACATAGAGAAAAGTAGAGACATCACCTTGAAAACAAAAATTTGCATAGTCAAAGCAATGGTATTCCCAGTGGTAATGTATGGATGTGAGAGCTGGACCATTAGGAAAGCTGAGTGCAGAAGAATAGATGCCTTTGAGACGTGGTGCTGGAGGAGAATTTTAAGAGTCCCCTGGACAGCGAGGAGAACAAATAGGTCAATCTTAGAAGAAATCAACCCTGACTGCTCCTTAAAAGGTCAAATAGTAAAGATGAAGCTAAAGTACTTTGGACATCAAATGAGAAGAGAGGATTCACTTGAGAAAGCCTTGGTGCTGGGAAAGATGGAGGGCAAAAGAAGAAGGGGAGGCCAAAAATGAGATGGCTAGATGGCATTGTAGACGCAATGGGCACAGAGCTGGGTGGTTTGAGGAGGATGGAGGAGGACAGAGGTGTCTGTTGGGCAATGGTCCATGGGGTCGCAAAGGGTTGGAATCAACTGTGCGACTGAACAACAAGAAATTAAAATAAAAAAGATACTATTATATACCACTTTACAATTCAATGGAATCCAGTGCAGGGTTTCATCTGAACAAATTAATCATCTAACAGGACACATTTCACCAGAGAGCATGAAGGATTGGACTTTTTTCAATGAATGGGATAGATATGTACATGAACTAGAAAAGCTGTGTTAGAAGAAATAATTGTAAATTAATTTAAATACAGTTCTTTCATTATCAGTCCAGTTACCCATGAAGTATTATAAACTACCTTTGTTTTTCCTCTTGTTATCCATGACAGTCAACTTGACCCAAATCCTTAAAAAGCACATATTTGGTTTTCCTCTTACATAAGAACAGCCTTGCTGGAACAGGCCATAGCCCATCCAGTCCAGCATTCTGTCACATTCTCTTGATTAACACTTTCCCCTTGCTCATGCCTGTTTCTCTCTGAATGGACTTAGTCAATCTATCAGAACAGGTTTCTGTCTGAGCAGCTCAAAATGGAACTACTCAGTAGATTTTTTGAGGTACTGTACGTGCCTTTGTACAACAGATGACTCTCTTACTATTCCAATAAAATAAATAAAAACAAATACTTAGCAACAAAGTATGGTTTGTTTGTTTTTTTAAAAAGAGTATAACAACACTATCACAATGCACAGCAATATTTGCCATTGTTACTATACAGAGAAGTAGGTGGGAAGAAGCAAAAATACTAAGAATCTGTCCGCCTCATGTATAATACACCAGTCACTGTGTATCTTATACCTTACACAGATTTGCACAAAAGCATATACTTCAGCAGCATCACTGCACTAACGGAGCCAAAAAATCCTAATTTTAGTTTGAGCTAAAGGGAATAAATCAGGAAAGATGACAACTGAAAAACATATAGAGAAAAACTGAAGTTAAATCATATCAAATGAGGCTGAATATGAACTATGTCACTGGAGATCTTCTCCATGAAGGCAAAGGTAAACTCTGACAACAATATTTATCCTATTTCAGGGTATGCATTTTATTTTTCACCAGGTACACAAAGGTATATTACTACTCAGAGCACTAGATCTCACTGGTTGTTTTTTGCCCCACAACCATTTTCTTAGTAACACAAGAAATAAAAATGCCTTCAAAATTCAATAAATGATGAATTACAGTATTATCTTTTAACTGTGTGCTTTTCTGCTGAAGTAACCTGCCGGAATTTTTGATTTAATGTCTACCATATGCATTCTGTATACATTCCTGAGAACAGTTATAACACTGCAAATAGTAGAAATGTTGCATTAATATATAGCAATTTTTTGTAAATTCTTCTAGCCACCTCATTAATTAAACATTACTAAATAGTGCTCTGTGATTATTATCAACCTTCATGTCAAAATATCTGTGTCTATAGATAACATTTTCTCCACTGGTTTGAGCTACTATCTTCCACCATCCTCCACAGCCCACTCAGCTCTACGCCCACTGCGTCAACAATTCCATCCTCTGCCACTCCCTTTTCCTTTTCCCTTCAATCTTTCCCAGCATCAAGGCCCTCTCAAGTGAGTCCTCTCTTCTCATTTGGTGTCCAATGTATTTTAGCTTGATCTTGAAAATTTGTCCTTCCAAGGAGCATTTATGGTTGATTTCCTTCAGGATCGACTTATTCTCCTTGCTGTCTATTCAGTACAGGTATTTAATTTCACTTTTAGCTAGGATTTACTTAAACATCATTCATGGAAAAATCTTTTATGTTGGTTTAGACTTTATTTTCTCTTTTTATAAGACACCATGTATTTCAACTGACATTTTACTTGACAGTTTGTTCTCCATTCGACATCTTGTCCTGCTTAGGATGGGTTTATCTGTTTTTTTAATTTCTTTGATGGCAATTTGTGTAGGCTTTTCTTGGTCTCTCAGAACTCTCCAGAAAGCACATCTCTACTATAATACTGTAACTGCATAGACCACACATTCAAAACATCAGACCAGAAGCATAAAATCATGCTCCAATTAACAATGACATACCTATGTGAAACAGCTCCCCAAGCACCATGCTTATTTGTTAGGATGTTCAGTATTTTCTGTTTCAGTTGATTTGCTGTAACATGATCTCGATGTTTGGCTGCACTGATAAGGTGGTCACACATCTTCTCTTCCTCTCTTCTGTCAGCAGCATACTGGGCACACTGTGACTAGAAAGGAAGAAAAATCATTGCAACTGTTTCAGTAGATGGATTTGCACAGCAGCCTAAGGCTTTTTAAAATTTGTTTTTGCTTTCCTGAAATAATCATAATGTTTGCAATTGCTAAATTCTTAGCATCTCTTCTGAATATGCATATATTACATCATCACCACATTTCTTTACCACTGAAAGTGAGGAACCATTGAAGACTGAACCCCAAAGGAATTTGAGCACTGTACAAACAAAAAACAACTTAGTTTGCTCAACAGGAATCTGTCATATCTACGGAAATCTCATCTTCCACTTCATACAAAGAGCCCAGTCTCTGAAGACTTGTCAGAAGACTTTTCTATATCTGCAGGCATCAAATCTTTGAAGAATGCTCTAGTTAAAGTCACCAAAAGAGAATGAACCATAAGAAGCTGAGCAAACAGCGGTCTTGAAGTTGCCGGTAAACAATTAATAACTGCAGACTGAGAAGACTGGTAAATTATGAGGTCACCATAGTCAACTCTAACTTGATAAAACATATTTTATTAATATTTAAACATGTGTCTAAATGTACAGGTATCCATGCTGATGAATTTATGGAAATCTGCTTTTGTGCTGTTTTTTGAGGGAACACATTTCTCCATTTGTGCTGACATATATGTGACCATGCAACTGATATCTACTGAGTCCCTGCACTAGCTTCTAACTATTCCAATTCCACCTCACGGTATGGAGTCCCTGATGGTCCTTAACTCAGAAGTTGCTTTAGAAAGGAGATTATGGTCGAAATGATTGGCCACCTGTATTGTAGATGCAACACCATTTGAAAGATGATAATCCATCTTTTTATTTATGCACAAAGACTTGATGTAATCCAGTATGAAAATTACAATACAATAACCCCGTATAACAATTTTAATTCGTTCCACGAGTCTGGTTGCTATGCAATTTTGTCATTGTATGATTTTTCCTATGGAAAAAAAATATCATACAACAAATTTTTTTGGTAAGGAGTTTTTCCCATTGAAAAACCGTTGTACAATTTTTTCCATAGGAAAAATCATTATGCGGGGCACCACTTTCTTTAAAAACCTAATTGTTATGCGATTTAGTCGCTATACTGGGCGTTCGTTATACAAGGTTCCACTGTACTCCATTAAAACTCCATAGTTCAGTCAGTATTTTCTTTATTTTTTTGTAGCTTTTATTAAGAACTGAAATAATACAAAAACAAATAATGCAAATAATACAGTAACAAATCTATACATTATAAAAAAACATAAAGCAATAAAACAGTATAACCCGACCACCTGTGCTCTGTCGGGGGATGTCGGCGGGGGTTTCTTGATCATTTGCCTTCAATTCTATTTCCAAAATTGGATCATGCCAGGCTTGGGTTAAACTTGTTATCACCTAATAAAGCGAAGTTGACAAATGAACCCCAAATCTCCCAAAATGGTGTCTTTATTGGTAACCCCTTTTTCTGGTGGACTTGGATAGTTAATTTCTCATTGAGAGCCAATTGCCAAACATCTGCGTACCATCTAGCTTTACTAATGTTAGTTCCACTCTTCCATTCCTTGGCAATTAGCTGTCTGGCTACCATCAATAAAGATAACAATAATTCTTTTTTATTATTTTCCAGATGTAAATCATCCACTTCACCCAATAATACTATCTTTGGACTTAGCACTATTGTTATTTTTAATATTTTATTCAATTCCTCTTCTATAACATCCCAGAAATTCCTCATTTTATCACACAGCCACCACATATGAATGTAAGTCCCTTTTCCTTTATTACATCTCCAGCATAAATCAGAGTTCTTATTATTTATTAAATGTAATTTGGCTGGAGTGAGATACCAATTCCAGAGTACTTTGCAATTATGTTCTTTTTCCTTTATTGAAAGTGATTTCATACTTCTATGGGTCCATTTTTTTTCCAGTTCTCATCCTTTATTATAATTCCCAAATCCTCCTCCCAAGTTTTTTTAAGACAACGTTGAGAATCTTCACTAGAATTTAACAACTGATAAATCTTATCCACTAAACCTTTTAAATTATTTTTACCATTCCTTACTTCAAGAGTCAGAATTTCGAAGGGGGTTGATGCCCTATTTATTGTACTGTTTTCCCTCATCTTTCTATTCCACGCTTCCATCTGGAGTTCTTGCAGCCAATTTAAGCCTAACTCCACATAAATACTTTTTCTTTGGGAGATGGTATTACAATTGTCAAGCCAATCCGTGATTAATAGAGCTTTTTTGCGTATTAAAATTTCTCTTGTACTTATTGTTACCTCTAAAGGACAATTTTGTTGGTCTAGGATTTCCATTATGGGCAAAGAATTTGGAGATAATATTGGTTTTAATCCTTTCCATATTCTAAATATATTCTTTAAAGAAAAATTACAAAATTGGGGATTAGTTCTTATCTCACCTAAAAATAATTCGCCCTTCCAATTTCTAAAGTCTATATAATCTGATTCATACTTTTGCGCACAATTTTGACTTAATAGTTTAATAATTCTCTTTAAATTGAAAGCTCTAATAGAGTTTAACATTCGGGATATTTAGCCCTCCCAACTTGTTTTTTAAATACCATAAACTTTTATTAATTCTTGGCTTTTTTCCGTTATTACAGATTTCATTTATCAGTTTCTGCCAGATTTTAAGGTCTGTTTCTTTTATTTGTATTGGTAAATTTTCAAATAGGAAGTTTAGTTTTGGCATAATTTTCATCCTGCACAAATTTATCCTCCCAAACCATGATATTTTCAATGATTTCCATTGATCCTTAATTCTCTTTTCCCCTCTTTTAACTTATTAAAGTTGATCTTATACAAATCCTTAACTTCGTCTGACACCATTATTCCCAAATATCTCATTCGATCTCTTATTTTAAATTTATATTTCTCCATTACTTTCTTCTTTTCCCCCTCCGATAGATTACAAGTAATAGCTTCTGTTTTATTCCAATTTATTTTTAATCCTGTAACTTGCTCGAATAACTTCAAGTGATGTTGAATTTTATTAATATTTAGAAGAGGGTCCTTGACCACTAGCAAGGTGTCATCTGCAAATAAACTAATTTTTTTGTTTTTATCACCTGTCAAACCTTCTTCTTGTTGAATACTTCTTGATAACAACTCCATTGCTAGAATGAAAAGTGATGGGGAGAGCGGACAGCCTTGTCGGGTACCAGCCTTAATCTCGATTTTCCCACTTAACCTATTATTCATTTTTATTCTTGTCACCGAATCATTATATAATGATAATATTATATCATTATATAATTGGTCAATTGCATGTTTAAATTTAGAACCAAACTCTAATCTGCAACATATTTCTTTAACAGTAGAATAGAGTCAAATGCTTTGTAGATATCTAGTGCCAAAATACAAACTTTTTCCTTACTCTTTTTAATCAAATCTATAATATTGACTAACCTACTTATTAGTCCCTCCATCTGTCTGCCTTTCAAAAAACCAGCTTGGTCCTCTCCTATATAAAAGCTTAAAAAGCTATTAAGTCTGTTATTCAATAAAGAGGTCAATATCTTAGCGTCCTGATTTAATAAGGAAATAGGGCGGTAGGCATCAATTTTTTCCCTGTCTTTACCCGGTTTTGGGATCAATACCATAACTGAACGACTCCAGGATTTTGGCATATTACCCCCCCCCCCCCAATATATAATTATACAGTTTCTTTAATTTGGGAATCATTACTTCCTGACATTGTTTATATATTTCCGACGGAAAACCATCTTCACCTGGTGCTTTGTCACTTTTAAAGTTTTTAATCACTATTTCAATTTCTTTATCTTGAATTTCTTGCTCCATATAATCTGAGTGTTCTTTTTTTAATTTTATATTTAAATTTTGATCTAAAAAAGTTCCTAAATTTGTCACATTAACAGACTTTTCTTTGTATAAATCCGCAAAGAACTTTTCTGCAATGTGGAGTTTCCCCTCTAGTTTATGTACTGTGAGACCATCCTCATCTGCCAGAGCTTCTATTTGTCTCTTGATCTTCTTATTTTTTGCTCTTTTTGCTAAAGTTTTCATGTCCTTACTATTAAATTCGAAGTCATTTCTCTTTAGATATACCAAATCTTTTCTTGCTTTATCAATTTCTAGACCTATTACCTCTTTTCTTAAAGACTGAAGTTTATTCCAATTCCTCTCATTACCATCCTCTGCATGTCTTCTTTCTAATTCTTTTAATTCTAGTTCTCTTTTAACTATTTTCCTATTTAATTCTCTATCAATAACAATTTTTCCTGAATGCAGTCTCCCCTTAAAACCGCTTTCATGGTGTCCCATAAAATATGTGGCGCCACTTCACCCGTATCGTTGATCTCCCATTTTTCTATCCATTTGTCCATCAGTCTTTTCTTTATCACTTCATTATTTAGTTTTGTGTCAAACCTCCACATATTACTTTTTGAAACATCCTTTCCTAAATTAATTTCCAAAGTGATTGGGGTATGATCTGACAACTTAAATGTACCTATTTTAAATTCTTCTAAATTGTGTGAAAGGTTCTCTGATACCATAAAATAATCTAATCTGGAATATGTTCTTGATACTGAGGAGAAGAAGGTAAATCCCTTTTCCTTTCCTTTCATATATCTCCAAGTATCTGTAAGATTTAGCTTCTTCATCCACCTATCAAGTATATTAAATTGACCTTTCCTATAGTTAGAATAATTGGAAACATCAGTCACAGCTCTTGTTAAATTAAAGTCTCCACCTACTATCAAGTTTGTTGATCTTTCTTTTTTTATAATTGGTAAAATCTTATCTAAAAAGAAACCTTGATTTTTGTTTGGAGCATAAATGTTTACCAAGGTATATTCTTCATCTTCAATCTTACCCTTAATTAGCTGAAACCTTCCCTCTTTATCACATATATTCTTGGACATTATAAACCCCAGCTTATTCGCTATTATGGTAGCTATACCTCTAGAATTTGAGGTTCGCAAACATTTTTCATATATATCGGTTCCCTTTACATAAAGATTATTTTTATTTACATTTTTTTGGTGAGTTTCTTGAAGAAATATAACATCTGGTTTCTCTCTGTTCAAAATTACCTCTAGTCTTTTTCTCTTAATTTGATTCCCCAGGCCCTTAACATTGTATGATATAATTTTTAATCTCCTTGACATGAGGAGGGAGTATTGGTCTTATTGCCCTCACCAACAGTTCCCCAACATTGAAAAAAAGAAAAAAAGAAAAATAGTGATTTTTTTTAAAAAAACTGCAAAAAAAGTTCTCTTTCATCCATTTTTATTTACTTCTATCAACCTTTGAATTCCATGCACAAAGAAAAAAACTTAAAAATAACAAAAGTGAGAAAAAATTCTCAAACCCCCCCCCCCCTTTCCTAGTTGGAAAGCAACCTTTGACATCCGGGGGGGGGGGGGAACGTTAAGCAAAAAAATAACATTCTGACATACAACCGTTGCATGTTCAATATCTATTTTTACAAACTTAAAGATTGATATATTTTGAATAGACCATTTAATAAAATGAATGACCAAACCGTTTAGTTACCTCCCTCCAACCCCAGCACTTCTTCGTCTTCCACCTCATCTTCCTGTTCCTTCATCTTTGAAGTTAGTGACTCCTTTAGAGATTGCCAGTCCTTTGAACCCTTCTCTATAATATTTGCACTTGTAAGTATGTCCAACATTTGAGGAGTTTCCCTTAATACAAAATTTTTCCCTTGATTCATGAATCTTAATTGTTTGGGTGGCCTCCAATTATATTTAATGCCCTTATCTCTTAATATTCTAGTCACTGGTTTTAAACGCGGCCTCCAGACCCATTCTTCCAATGATATGTCATTGTATACCTCTACTGTTTGGATTCCATTTTTAGGGCTTCTTGACCTAGAGATTTAATTCGATTCATCAATTTTAATTTTAAGCCCAAATTAACAAATTTCACCAGGACATTTCGCACTCCCCACCTCCAATGTTTTTTATTTTTTGGCCTAATCTATATATGCTGACTATTTCTTCTGGACCCACATTCTCCCCTAAATTTAATCCATTCAGCCACTTTAAAAATCTCTGTCATAAATCATCTGGATTACCCTCCGGGATATGTCTAATCACTACATTATTTTTTCTCAATTGATCTTCCAGATAACCCAACCTTTTTCCCTGATCTGACCACTTGTCCTCTGTAGAATTCACTCTTACCTTCATTTCTTTCATATCATGATGTAATTCCCACACTTCCTTACCAATGGCATTTACCCCTTCTTTCAAATCCTCTATCTCCTTAATCAAATTTGTACATTCAACTTTAATTGATTTAATTACTTTTGAAATAGTATCTTTAATCTCCATTTGAAATCTTTTATTATCTAACAATCTTTGTTCTTCAGTTAACGACGTGACTTTTGGTGAAAAGCCATCACTCAGTTAACAATCTGGCATCATTAACCGAGGCACCGTGTTTCATCTCCTACCTTCCAAGCTGGAAAATCACCATCGAGGTGTGTCTCTGTTTCCAGGTTCTCTGTCTCCCCAGCAGTGTGTGGGAGGCTTGGAGGACCTATTCTGCACTATTCCCGCCTTCCGAGGTGCTCCCTGTGCTGCCCAACAGCTGATAATAGTTGTGGCTGCCATTTTCTTTGGGTTTTTTGTTTTTCAAAATGGTGGCCACAATTATTATCAGCTGTTGCGTGGCACAGGGAGCACCTAGGAAGGTGGGAATAGTGCAGAAGGTCCTCCAAGCCTCCTAAACACTGCTAGAGAGGCAGAGAGCCTGAAACAGGGACCCCATCGACGGCAATTTTCCAGCTTCATAAAGTAGGAGATCTCGTTGTAGGGATGGGCAGAAGTGCGGATCGCCTCCCCCCAGCCTCCCAGAGGTGGCAGGGGTGGCGGAGTCCTGAGAAGCTGTTTCCGACCTCACTGGACCTTTTCCAACGATGCTGCAAGCAAAAACCTGCAGCAGACGAAGGGGTATACCCCGGGGTTTCTGCTTGGAGCAGCGTCAGAAAAGGTCCGTGGGGGTCGGAAACAGCTTGGATCGCCTACCCCGAGTCTCCCAGAGGTGGCAGGAGTGGCGGGGACCCGAAAATGGGTGTGACGGGATTTTCCCACCCATTTTCTGGGAGGCGGAGGTGATCCAAGCTGTTTCCGACCCCCACGGACCTTTTCTGACACTGCTCCAAGCAGAAACCCCGGGGTAAACCTCTTCATCAGCTGCAGGTTTTTGCTTCCCGGTTAACAACGCTTTCTGATTAGCGATGCAATGTTGGGAACCAAGATATGTCGCTAACCAGGGGTTTACTGTATTATCAATTAATGTGTTCCATTAGTGGTAGACCACAGCCTAGCTCATACATGATGGGAAGTAGCTAGTTGCTACTGGCTAGTTCTCACTAAATATTTACACTAAACATTGTATTAACTTACAAAGAGCAAAAATGTGGCTTCAAAACTCTTCACTAACTAAAATAAGTACAATTTTCTTGAACTAGAACTCTGCAAGAAATTGGTTTAACTTAAATGGAAGCAACCATTTATGATCTCCTCATGGATGTGAAAAGAGAAGTGGAGGGATATGCAAGACTTATTACAGTTTAGTTGACACAGCTTATTCAGTGGCTTTTTGATCAACAGTTTCTTTTTACTCTTGGACTGTCCAAGTTTCTTATGAATAAAAATTAACTTTTCCTTGTCTTTCCTTTCAAATGTCCCAACTGTTTAAACAGTTCAACAGAAGTCATTTTCATTAATCATTATTCATTCAGATCAACTGTTTCAAAATTCCTGAAGGTAGAAAACATTTCATTGGATGGCTTTGGTAGAAACAAAAACTCCAAAATGTAAATACACAAAGCTAGAATGTTTATTTTATTAAATATACTTTATAAAAGATTAAAACTTATTAAATTCAGCTAAGTCATTCAGTCATCTCAAAGCTTTGCATTCATTATAAACTGAGCAAAATGCAGGTGACATGATTTTCTTTTCATCTCTTTAAGATTAAAAACTTTCCTTAGAAAATCCATCTGGACATTTGAAAACCGTTCACACTGTGTGTCTAGGGCAATATCTGTCAAACAGAATTAAAAACCTACTGAGGACTAGAACTCTTTCCTCAACTAGAAAAGGACTAAAAACATGACTAGCTCAACAGATTGGGGGGGAGGGGCTGCCGGTGTAGCAGCGCACACCACACACCCCTGTTAGTTGATATAAGGGCTGTCTGGGGTGGGTTTTTTAGCATCCTTACCCTAGTTCTAGCTAGCTTTAATGGGGAACTGGAGGTGTCATGATAATCACAAGGGATGATTAGCCGTTCTGGGTGACATTTGTGCCAGAAGGGTGGGATATAAATAAATCAAATAATAAATAAATAAATAAATAAATGATTTCATATTTTAATTTTCTTTACATTTATTAAGTGTTAAGATTCATATAGTATATTCTCTGTAGGTTTGAGGATAGCTAACTCGATAGGGAAGCACATTGAAGCCAGTTGCATTCCAATACACATACCAGACATACTACACGTTAACACGTCACTAAGAATTTTAGTTGCTAAGTAACAATGTCAATCATTTGGACACCTGTGAGGGAGCTCACACATGCATAACAAGGGGGATTTCCAAGGTTACAATCGGTCAATAACCCATCACCTTAGAGAGAAGGGAAAGGTGACATTCCCATAGAAGTGGATCATGGGACATTAACATCTGTTCAAACATCTGGGGACAGGGTGATAACAAACACCTGCAAACACCTGAGAATTAGGTTACGTCAATTCATGTCTGAGAATTTGATTACATCATAAACACCTGTTTGGGTAAACAACGTTTAGTTAAAACAATGAGGTCATCTCACATGTTTAACATTCCGGAGGAAGGTGTGAGGACCCCAGAAAATATATTTAAACCTCAGGTTATGAGGGTTCAGGGGACACCATTTGGGAGGAGGCGATAGCCTACGTCACTTCGAACCCAGACCATGCAGATCTAAGGAAATCCTGATGGGGAGCTTCCAGCCTCAAAGCAGCAGTGCTTATTTTTCTGAGTCTTTGCCGAAACCATCGGGACAAAGAACTTAGAATCTGACAGAAGAAATGCTTTCTTAGTGAAGTTAGCTATTTTCTTATTTTATTTAGCTTGTTTAAGTTAGGGTAGATTTAGGGAGCCCTATCTCTGGAATATGCTTAGCGTCGTTAGTATTCAAAGTGTAGTTAGATTGATTGCTTTGATCTACATTTTGATATATTCTTGGATTCTTCTTCTTCAATAAAAAGCCTCAAAGACATCGAGAAAGCCTCATCTTTGGCCATCTGAACCAAAGGGGAGTAAGTATGCGGAGCGGAAAGGAGCCAAGCTATAGGGCTACATTTTCTCAGGGGCACAACCTTTCACAAAGGGACATTTTACTTTGAGGGAGATAAGGTTGCCACGGTGATCCAGAAGGGTGGACCATCTGCTTCAATTATCGGCCTGGGAATATTATCTGCCGGAGTATCCCAGCCTTTGAAGGGAAAAGCTATCTTCCAGCAGGGCAGTTTCCCAGGGCCAAGTCCGCTCTCTCTCTCTCTCTGTGGGAAGGTGGCAATATAACGGACTGTTATTCAGCCTTGCTACCATACTTGCTACCACATTCCTGCCTAAAGTGCAGAAGTACCATTTTCCCCATTCTAGCAGTGTGTGGACCAAGGGAGTGTTCTTGAGGTAGACGGGCCGCTGAACCTAGAGGGATCACCCCGAGTGAGTACCCCAAGCCTGGGGTCCCCTTGATAACCTCGTGAGACCTTCTTCCCCATCCCCCCGACAGGAGGTAGTGGACTTTTTAAGGTTTTAGTGATTTTAACCTGAGACTTTTTATGATTATTTATATGGGGTTGTTTTTATGTTGGACTTGTAATATGCGTTGTATGCCCAGAGTCATCCTGGCGAATGGGCCAGTGATACAAATCTAATAAACAAACAAACAAGTTAAAAAAGAAATAATGCAAGTATTTTCCCACAAAGATGCTTTTTAAAATTTTAACACTGTCCTGCTCTCTCAACCTTCTACTAAAACCTACATTATTAGAACAAAACACTACTTTACATGTGTTTCCTACTTCCTTGTATCTAGATGGCTAAATACAATGCACTGCAAAGCTTTTGATTATGAAAACATGGTCTGAAAGAAAATACTGATCATGGTTTTCACAACAACTTTTCTAGTGGCTTGTTTTAAGAACATTCCCATAGGAAATAAAGAAGTATGCATCAGTTTCTTTAAAACATTTTTGAAATGTGACTGGCATACAAAACTAATACAAATCTAGAAGCATACAACAAAAGCATTTTAAAAAGCAACATAAAACTCCATAAACAAAATTGGCAAGATAGCGAATCGTAAAAGTTTGGGCAGAGGTGGGGCCAGAAAAAGACCAGGAAGGAAAGACTGGGGGTGGGAATGGGGGTTGTGGGCTGGAATTGCATCCAGTATGAACAGTGAACTCTTGAACCAATCCGCAGCCCCTATGTGTGCGCTGGCTGTGGTTTTCAGGGCTGACATCAGAGATTTCCGGGCCTGCGCCCCCCCACATTTTGGCCACGCCCCTGTAGTTTTCTGCACATGTGTGGTTTGTTTGCGCATGTGTACGTCAGTGGTTTCCCGGTGCCACCACACCCCTGTGGTTTTCTGCATGGTTTGTCTGCGCATGCACACATCAGTGGTTTCCTGGTGGCGCCGGGCCCCCGTCATCTCTGGGCACAGGACGGGAGTCCTGATGGTCCCCCCGATGGCGACCCTGGTGGTTTCCAACATAACAGTGGCTGCAAATCAAATGGACTACACACTTTCAGTGTAGTCACACCCTAAGAGGGAGAAATGGAGAAACTCCTATTCATTTTTGGCTTCCACTTCACCCAGAGTTAACATACCACCTGAGTGAGTTTACTAAAGGCAAGTGCCCTTTGACAGACAAAAAAAAATCTATTTGATAACATATAGAGTGTTAGTAACAGAAGAAAGGCAAACCATTGTTGCACTTTAAAGACTTGGAATTTTAGTTCATTGTAATTTAAAAGCCCTATATTATTTTGCCTTTTTTTCTTTTCCCAACATACTGAGACAGAAATAATTATTTCCTTGGATATTATTAGAAATAAAGTTTTATATTAGCTCTTTTGTATTCATGATTTTTTTCAATTATTAGCTGTTTTTTATTCATAATTATTGTAACTTTTTAGTATGCAAATGCATAACAAAATTACTTTTGTGTTATGTGTGAGCAAGGCACTTTTGACCTATTGTGAAATACATTAGTTTTGTTAAATTTATTTTAAGAGCATGGACTTTATGGGGTTAATGATTTTTAAAATTTATCTTCTTGTACCAAGAAGCACCAATTAGTACAATGATCTTCCTCAGTAATGAGGTTAATATTTCATCAGCTCATTGGACGGTTAAATCAGATTTTCATTTTTCATCTTGAGCAATTATGGAAGCTAACAGAATGAATGGGTGTTAACTGGGAGACACAGCTCCTAGAATAACTGGACTTTCCCCCCTAAAGCTAGCTTTATGTAAGACATACACATACACTTCTGTATGTTTAGATTTAATACAACACTAAATAACAAAGTTAGTTAAAAGGTCATAGATAAATCAATAAAAGTACTTGACTATTTAAAATCTTTCCATGATCTTAAACAAAATAAGAGAAAATGTGAAGTGAATGAATAAGCTTTATTTATCTAGTATATTCCTCTTCATCAAAAGAAACGCAGAACATAGGCATACATGAAAACTTCACAAGCATCTAAAATATTATTGTACTACTCTAAATCTGCATGCCTATTAATTTGGTAGAGATTCCTAGAATGGTATTCATGTCCCAAGTACACCTGTGAGTGCGATGAAATATTCCAGATTTCATCTGTTTTTCCAGAACAGCATTTCTGGGGACCACAAGGATATCTCAGAATGCTAGAAACACAGACAAAATTTTTACTTGTAGCTATTAAATCCTGACCTTAATATTGGTTAAAATGATGTATTGTATATTGCCAAAGCAAAACATCATAATTTTGAAATAACAATTACTCTTTTTTAAAAAGAGTAAATATATAACAATTGTAAGAGAAAAATATATAACTTACTTAAAGAAATTCATGTTTGGGAAAGGTCTTCTTTGCTTACTAGAGAAATGACTTACGGTTTCCCCTTAAGGGAGTTTGTGTAATATTCTAAATTGTATTTGCTAACTAAAGCTGGAAGCTAATTGAATATTCTCATTTTGTCTAGGGTTCTGACAGATCTTATATAGCAAAAAATTCTTCAAAGGGCAGATAACTCAATCTTCTCCTGTCATCATAGTTTACTGTACGATGATCTGATAAATATCAAATGATATTTACTGTTGAAGTAATTCTAAATTTCAGTCTGACATATACTTAATTGTAAATGTTACTTTAAAAAAATCTAAACATAGAATATACGGAATATAGCTTGGTATTTTTTTACAATCATATATAACACATGAATGTTGTCTTGGATGACAAATCAAGTAAAGGTTATATATAAATCAAGAAATAAAATATAAAACAAAGAGTGGTTTCCAATATGAGACAATGGAATGCACATTTTGGGGTCTCTGCTACCCCTGCCTACCCCCACAAAAAGGCTGCCCGCCCACCCACCACCCACAAGAAGGAAGACTGATCCCCTACCTTTCCAGCTGATTGCTGGCGGGGGGGGGGGGGGGAATCGCCATTTTCGGGTCCCTGTTTCTGGCTCTCCGGGTCCACAGCAACGTCTGGGGTGCTTGGAGGACCTCTCCCATGCAAATCCAGTCTTCCTACGACCTTCCTGAGCTGCGCTAGAAGTGAAAATAGTTGTGTCCGCCATTTTGCTTTTTGTTTTTTCTGTTTCCAAAATGGCGGACACAACTATTTTCACTTCTAGCATTGTCGGGAAGGTCCTAGGAAGATGGGGTTTGTGCGGGAGAGGTCCTTCCAGCCCCCCCGACGTTGCTGTTGACCTGGAGAGCCGGAAACAAGGACTCAAAAATGGCAATTTTTTTCACCCGCAATCAGCTGGAAAGGTAGGGGATCAAACACGATGAACTGCATAATGACGCTATGGCATTATTTGGGTCATGACTTTTCCAAAAATATAGCGTCGTTATGTGGTTTCATCGTTGTATGGATGCATCATTATTTGGGGGTCCACTGTATTAGTATCCCACGATAACATATGAAATTTTACTTAGGTAAAGGTTGTCAATGCTCGAAAGTCAGTCGTGTCTGACTCTAGGGTTTAGTACTCATCTCTGTTTATAGCCAAAGAGCCAGCACTGTCTGAATCTGCAGACATTACCATGGACATGTGACAGGCATGCCACAACACTGGAGTGCTTAAAAACATTTAAATTACCAACAGGATTCTGGTCAATAGTTATATCCTGCATGCCTGTCATAATCATACCTGTCAAGTTTTGTACATGAAAATAAGGAAAAATTTAGGCCACGCCCTTCTCTCCCAGGTCACACCCCCTTCTCCCCAAAATCTAGGCACATCCAAGAGCCTAGAAGATGAGGAGCCATAGAGAAATGTTGAATTCTCCTGGTGGAGGAAAAACCACCCCATAGGCACAACTGCTTCCCCTCACAGGGAAAAGGGCAGCCAGCAAGCCAGGCTTACTTCCAAAATTCTACTCTATATTCCCCCCTTATTCTCCCTCCTATTCGACTACATTTCATATCTATGGAACTCCCTGCCAGAAGAAGTGGTGACAGCTGTCAGTCTTGACAGCTTTAAGAAAGGATTAGACAAGTTCATGGAGGACAAGGGTATCAATGGCTATAATTATGGATACTTAAAGACAACCTCCGGGTTGGAAAGATAGGCAGGATATCTCTCAATGCCATTTCCAGGGAATCCTAAGTAGGTGAAGGCATCTCCTTGGGAATACCCTGAAGGAAATGGTGAGCCACTGTGTGAGACAGAATGCTGGACTGGATGGGCTGTGGCCTGTTCCAGCAAGGCTGTTCTTATGTCCATATTATGGGGATTTTTCATGGAACTATTTTTCACATTTTAATCAGTTAATTGTCTCCTGTCTTAGCGTTTTATGCCTCAATTTCATTTTTTAAAACTCTGTATTTAAGAGAAAACCATGGAAGTATGCTGTTTATATTGTATATATAGTATATTGTTTATATACTTGAAGCCCTCTCTTTCCTGGGAAAGAGAGTGATAAAGGAAAGTCAATGAGCCAATCGGTTTCAAGTATATTTGCATACAGCATAAACAGGATACTTCCACAGTTTTCTCCTAAACACAGTTTCAAAAATGAAATTGAGGCAAAAAACACTAAGACAGGAGACAATTAACTGATTAAAGTGTAAAAAACATTTCCATGAAAAATCACCATAAAATGAAATGCAGTCAAATTAGGGGTGGGGGTGGGGAGTAGAGGGAAATATAGAATAGAATTGTTAGTAAGCTTGGCTTGCTGGCTGCCTTTTTCCCTGTGAGGGGAAGCAGTTGTGTCTATGGGGTGGTTCTTCCTCCACCAGGGGGAGCCTAACACTCTTCTTCTCTGGTATGAGCTGCACACATCATAAAGATATAACACAATGAAATAGGGGAGGTTTACATGCCTCTGAATTTTTTTAAAAAAATATGGGAAATTACAAAAAACAAAACATAATGGTGTGATTAGGGGTTCTAAATTACGGGGTTTTCCCGGGCAAAACGGGATACTTGACAGGTATGGTCATAATTCACAGGGTTGCTACAATTTTGATATTATTAAACAAATAATATTAAAATTTTACATTAATATATGATGGGCTAGATCCAGAATTAGCCATATTTTGGTACAATCTATGCTCAACTCTTTTTGCATACTAACATATTGTGTTACCCGGATCCGGCATATCATCACACACTTCCATTATTCAGGAATACGGTATTCCTATGTAGGTAATGTGAAACAGCAAGGAAACTTTCAGCTCTATTTATTTCTGTTGTCCTAGGCTATTTCTGGATTCACCACATGAAGGCCAGTGGAAATCAAAACATAAAAATTATTATAGGGTGAGTTGACTTGCATTAGCAATATCAGAAGAACATTTTTGAAGCATCCAATAAGTGGGTTCCACAAATAATTTCATGGGATATTACATAAGTCCAGGAGACAAAACAATAAAGAGCTAAAACAATAAATGAAGTTATTATGTGTAACAAAGGTTTTAAAATAAAGGTTTAACCATACTGGGTATGAAATGCCTTGCAGTTCTTTCTTTCTCCCTTTTAATTTAATTTAATTTAATTTAATAGATTTATATATCGCCCCATCCAATGGAGTCAGGGCGGTGTACACAAGTTAAAACCAATATAAAACAATTTTTTAAATCCTTAAAAACATCTTATTTTAAACATCTTATTTCATGGAGATCCTGTGCAGGTGATAAATGACAGAAAAGGTCAAACAAGAATTCAATACTTGCTATACTTACCTCAAATTCTGCATGTTTGTGTACGTCTTCTGCTCTCTGCCTGTTCAAAATAAACTCTGCCTCATTTGCAACACGTACAATGTGATCCTTCATTGCATGACACAGTAACCTAGAGATGGGGAAATTAATTGATTTTAAGATTTAAAGTATTTCCACTAAAACATTTAATACATGAAAAACAACCCATTTTAAACTGAATTTATTTGCATTAAATGAACATTTCTGATTAAATTGTTTTATAAAATCAAGCAAAAACAACCAACAAAAATGTGTAGTCAGCATTAAGTGCCAGTTTTCTATCAATACGTTTACTTCACAGCTACTTGTTATCCTGATAAAGCAAGGCCTTGCTTAGATTCCTGAATATGACCATATTATGCCATTTCCTTTCTGCCAGCAAAACTATGTAATAGGATTTTAACCAATATTAAATATAGAAAAATCTGGATAAATGTTTAAAAATAAATTCAAATAGTCAAAGAACCATGAAAATATCTTCACAAATTGAAGATGTTTTACTTGTATTTTCTTTAACAGCAGCAAATATCCATGACAAATTCTATGTCATATAACAGGGGTTCTCAATCTGTGGCCTGCAGGCCAAATCCGGCCCTCAGCAACAAATAATCTAGCCCCTGCCCTCACTCCAGCCACCACCACCAGTGGAAATGGCCACAGACTCATTTACAGCCTTTGTAAATGCGTTTATGACAGCCGTAAATGGGAGCACAGTCCGGCACCCCTCAACTGTTGGAGTGAGTATGACCCGGCCACCGATTTGAAAAGGTTGAAAACCCCTGATTTTGAAGCAGAAGATGGAATCCTATTGGTGTTCCTGTAAAGTATACATAATTTGCCATGACTAACTGAGGAGTTGGAACACGTTTCAGTTGCACAATTGGGCATGTGACCAGGCATGTGACCAAAACATGCTCTGGCACCTCATGGAATAGCAACAATTAGCTGTGGCATGTTATGTAGACTTTACAAGAAAACCGATATGATTCTGGCTATAAAAGAGCTGTCTGATATAGCAATGTGGTACATTGTTCAAAACAAGTGAAAGAACAGTCCAAAATTTGAGTGGGACTTTTAATGACCTTTGCACTGGAAAAGCATACTCATAAATAAGATTGCAATGTGAATAGCAGTTTTGGGCCACATTCTAGCATCGTTCTAGAAGATTCTATACAGGTCTTGTTCTATCAAAAAACGCAACTGGTTCGATGCATTCAAGGGTGATTTGTGGTTGTTTATGACACATGACAAATATGTTTTAAACTGGGTTCATAAGCAGTTTGAGAACTGAAATGAATGTGTACTGTTCAAAGGAAACAATAAAAAAAATTGCTTCCTGAATTCTTTGGGTGTGTAAAAAATAGCTTGCTGGATCGTGGTCAGTTTATTAATTTCAGAGCTTTGTACAATGCTGACCAAAACCAGTATTTTTAAATTATTGTCATCGTTTACAATTAAAAGATTTCGTTTTATAAATATGCCAGGTACGGTTATATAATCTTATTGTAATAATGTTTTTAAAAAATCAATGGAAATTGAGTCAAAAGCTAATTCACAAATTCTTTTGCACTGTTCTTCAATTCATAATTTAAAATTCAATCATAATTGCATAGTAATTATATGCAATTTTACATTCCATTAACCTTGTTTTGTTTTAATTATAAAGATCCTTTGTTAGATTCCTTTAAATGATCCAGTTTATAATTCCAGGCTGTTCAAGGGAGCACTTTAATTCTACTGCACATTCATCAACTGTTTATGTCCTGTTAATTGTTGACAACAGCACAATTGTATTCTCTAGGTATGATTGATGAACTGCATTCAAACTTTAGCTATCATGGAAAATAAATATTTATAACGATTTCGTCTTTGCCATCAGAAGGGTAAATGCAAAGACTCAAGACAGAAATGCCAGGGTTACAGTGACGAACCTAAACACATAATTTGATTGGTTAAAATGCAATTTAGAAAAAAATCTAACATTCTGTGTTCATTTATTAATACTGTATTCACATCAGAAAAAAACAGCAAATGTACTGATCAGAGGCAAAGGACTATGAGCATTCTAATAAAGAAAATAAAATTGTAATGTATCCAATTCTGATGGTATTTAATAAAATGTAGTGATAGATTTCATTTTTTATTTTTCATTATCTATTTATTTATTCATTCCATCATTCAGATATGTATGGCTGCCTTTCTCACCTAGGCAACCCAAGGCGGCTCACAGTGTCGGTTAAAACAAACCCGACCCCCATACAGTTAAAATTTACTAATTTATAAACAGATTGTGACAAACTGCAAATTATGCAGAAAAATTACCAGAATATAAATCAGTGGTGCCCAAACTATGGCCCGTGGGCCGAATCTGGTCCCGACACCAATTCATCTGGCCTGTGCTATCCTCGCCACTCCTGGAAGTGGAAAAAAAAAATGCCCATGCATGCACAGAACAGTGCCACAGAACACGTTTTACTTCTGCTTCTGGTGCAAGGAACCATGTGATCGGCCCGATCAGCTGTCCGAGGGGGCATGATCAGGCCCGCAGCCCATAAAGTTTGGGCACCCCTGATATAAGTAGTCTGTATGCTTAGCTCAAGTATATTTTGCAATGTTAGAACCTCTGTTCAGCCATTGATCTCTGCAGTGAAGATTATAGTAAATCCACACAGATGGAAATATTTGTTGGGATGAACTTCTCCTATGTACAATATGGTCCTTTTTGCTCAGAAAGAGAGCAAATAAAACAAGCATTTTATTTACAAAATATTTACATAATACTGTATATTTCATTCCCTGTGTGTTTTCACTATTTTCTCTGAATAAAATATACCACAGAAAGGGTTACAATGATAAATGAATGTGTTTATTGAGCAAATAAAGTTTCATTTATTGTAGATCTGGTATTTCATCATGGTTAATCTTCTATTTTCAATATAATGTGGACTTCAAATTGGAAATTCTAACAATATCTTGACAAGTTATATGAACATTTTCTTCACTTTTACATTTAATTGTAATAATTGAGGTTTGATAATGCATCACCTCAACTTAATACCTTAAACCAATGGTTACTTGCTTATGTAAATAGTCTGCCATACATATAATAAAAAATTACCTCTTTTACAAAAAGAAAAATCTTCTATACATTATCAACATTAAGATCAAGCCAATTCCCACAGAAATAAAACTCAAAAATGACTGCACCTCCAGTCTTAACTGCATTAACATCTACCAAAATTACAGAAAGTGTCTATTAAAGTACAGTACTTAGTACCTGAAGCTAACATGGTTAATGGTCATAAAAACAGTGCTCCTTCATTAACCACATATATTCTTTATTGTACTGTACTATGAACAGGGTGATCCAAAACAGATGGAGTGACAGATGGATTTGCAGATTGAGTTTCTTAGAGTCTATCTGTAAAAAAATGCTGTTTAAATAAGATGGTAACTCAAATCTCAGATAAACAATACAGTGTTCCATAGGTGTTTACAGTTAATAAATGTTCACTTCAGCACATTTGATGTATTACTTTGTAAAGTATTTTTTGTGCAAAACATTTCTGTTGCAAACTGGTCTAATTAAAATAATTCTTCCTCTAGTCTTCCTAGAGCAGATGGTGAAAGTATTATCACCCAGTGGAATTAGATACAAAATGAATCCTTGTCCAAAAGCGTTAAATTAATTACCTTCCTTCATTGATGAGCTCAATAAAAGCAAGTCCTGCATTCTTCTGAATAGAATTTTGCCATTCCTAAAGGAGAAAAAAGTAGCAATTACTTTGAATTTAACTCTAATAAAGATTTTATCAGTGCAATATATGTGTTTCTGATTCCCATATTACCAGTTTATAAATGTTCCTTTCTATAACACTACATACATGCATAAAATACATAAATCAAAATATTAGAATTATCCAGCAATATGTCAGGTAAATATATTGCTTTGACTAATTATTGTTATAGGTACAGTGATGGTCTTCTTCTTCTTTTTCTGTGTCTAGACCAGACACGAAACTGCCAAAACGAAGGCACCTTTTGGTAAGTTGACTCTCAAAAACTTCAGAATAAATATACACAATTTACAGATACTCTAGAAAATAGGCAATTTCATTGGAGTTAATTGTCTTGATTTTCTGCAGGGAAGCCAAAGTATATAACATTGATTTGGACATCATGAACTCATAGGTTTTTCCTGTTTTAAAAGAACTGCTGTCTACTGTGTCATTTTGAACAGTTTGTATATTCACATATTTTCTGCAATTTTAAATAATAATATGTGTATCTATTCCTAGAAACCCCCAGAAAGGTCTGTTGCAAGATGTAACTAACTTGATGTTATGTCCGAACGAAGGAAGTACTCTGAACAACAATGAACAGTTCAAACATAGTGATTTATTGGCAGCTCATAACTTGGATAGTTCGGACCAAAAAATAAGGGTGAAGTGGCTTGTTTATATACACACAGAATAACAGTTGGAGAACTAGATACATTTACCCGGCTTCTCAGAAAGGCGGGAACCAATCAGAACATAATGAAAACAACATGTAGTTTGCACCTTACAGAAAGGGTGTGCTTTTGCAGCAAAGACTTGATTGCAAAACCAAAGCAATTAACACTTAGACACAACACTTAGTTAAAGCTAGCAGAAAGCTCAATGAGCTAGGTTGAGATTTCAATTTCCTACTGCGCTTACCAAAATAATAGACTAGGTAGGAGACCACTTCTGAAGACTGTAAACTAGTGGTTCCTACACCCCACAGAGAGACTTCAATTCCCAGAAGCCTAAGTCAGTACATTAGTTGATCATGATCAGTGGTTTGGGGAACTGAAGTCGAAAAACCAAAGGTTGGGAAACTTCAAGTCTAAACTATACTCTACCACTTAAAACCTAGAAAACTCTGGAAAACTCACTATAAGATGGAATTAACTTGACAGCAATACAAAATATTAATATTATTTTTCTCTATTGTTTTACTTAACTATAAAATACTATGATGCTAGGTATTCATACTATACTTGTATGCCCACACTGTACACAATGATTTTCCTTTATTAATTTTCCTATACAGGTATGTGGAACCTTTGACTCCCAACATACTTTTTATTAGTCCTGAAGGCTTATATCTGTATATCTTCCTACTCACCTCTTGCTACACATTTTTTTAAAAAATCATAATAAAAAACCTTACCTTCTACCCTAACAGCAATTATCTTTCATTATTATTAACTGGTAATAATTTCAAATCATTACTGTTTGCTTATGATATACAGCTCAAAATTTCAGCTATGTAAGGTATGTGCTTCCATAAACACCAGAAACTATCTAATAAGCAAATCTCATGTTACAGATTTTCTGCAAGGAAAATGCCAAGCATTGCCAGGGAACTTTCTGATAAAGTATCATGGAATACTGTACATAGCAAAGGTGTGCCAGTCTGAACTACAGTAAAACCCTGATTTATGTACGCTTCTACTTATGTAAAAATTGACTTACATAATGCAAGCGCGGCGCCAAAATGGCCGCCATGCTCTTTGCGGGGGCCCCCCACCCGGACTCAGACATCTGGGTAGTTAGGGGGCGTGGCCACCCCTCTATAAAAGGGGTGGCCACGAGGCAGCCGAGCTGCCATTTTGTGAAAGCGACGGAGAGGAGAAGTTTTTTCTCCGTCGCTCTCCGACTTTGGAGGGAAGCCTTTTTCGGTGGCGGCAGCCCCTTAGCGGTCTTGGCTGCTTGATTTTCGGCTTCCCAGCTAGCGAATTTCTGATCCCTGGATAGGGATCGCTCTTCATTTTATGCCTCCCAGAAAGAAGGCTATGGCGAAGCAGGCTCGCCTGCGCAGGGGGCAGCAGCAGTCGGGTCGGAGGACCGCGACTGCACTCCCTCAACAGGACCTCCAACCGGAGGCTCCCACCGGGACCGGTGGGATGGGGCAGCTTAGGCCGTGGCCCGCGGCCCTTCAGCCCCAGACTGGCCCTACTGGGGCTTCGGCCCCCGGCCCGCAAGTGCCGGCAATGGGCTTCGAACAGGGGGGAGGGCTGAGCGCGGTCGGGGCTTCGGCCCCCGGCCCGCAATTACCGGCCATGGGCTTCGACCAAGGGGGAGGGCCTGGTGCGTCTGCACAGCAAGGCTCACTCCCGGCCCCACAGGGGCCGGAGATTTGGGCATGGCCCTACTTGGGGCCGGGCTCTCAGGTCGGGGGATCTGGGCTGTTGCCCGGTGGGCTGTCCGGGCCACCTGCCCCCATTTACGCAGGGGGATCTGCGACGGTGGATGCCTTATTGGCCCGTGTGGCAGCGCTAGAGGCATCCCTGGGGATCACCAGTAACCTCATTGGGGGGGACTGCCTTGCCATCTGGGGCCCCCTCCTGCCAGCCTACTAACGTGGCAGCTGCAACACTGCAACAGGCTGCCAGTTGGGTCGAGTTGCTGGAGGCGCGCAGGCCTGGGCCCGTCGCGGCTTCGCAACTCCCCGTGCCTCAGGCGCCACCGACGGGTAGTGGATGGATGTATCCTCAGAGCTCGATTTCGGTCGCGAGCTCCGACGCCCGCCGTGGGCCGGAACCCCCGGTGGGGGCGGCTCACGGGGGTGCACCCAGTGAGTATCAGGTTCAAGCTAATGTGCCCACATCACACTCCACCTCTGGGGATGGGTTCCAGTGGCCCTGGCCTCGTAATGTCGGGGCGGGGGGGCATCAGTTCCCGGCCTACCCGGGTGCAGCTTGGTCGCATGCTGCTGTAACATTGGGTGGGGGGGTTTCCGCCCCTGGGGCTGCACCGGGTGTCGCAGGGGCGGTCCAGGCTCTGCTCCCGATACCCCGTGCCAACACTGTGCCGGTGTCGGCGCTCCCGACTGCCGGGTATTCCTTGCCCCTCGGGGATCATTTGGCCCAGGCAACGAGGGAAAAGATTTGGTGGGGGGAGTACGTGGATATCTTCTCCCTATTGAACAGGGAACCCACCAAGGAGGAGAAAGAGGGGCAGGATGAGAAGGACAAAGAGCTGTCCCGCCGTCGCAAGCCACCACGCACATGGGCCAACTGGTTACCCGCATATCTCATTTATATGGCGGTGTACCTCAGGGCGCGGCCTGACCTGGCCATCCCTATGGTCCAGTATTTGGACAACATTTACAGGGCAATGGTGGATTTTCCTGGCCCCTCGTCGTTGGCTTACGACAAGGAATTCCGAATGAGAGTGCCCTTACACCCGGAGATGAGGTGGGATGAGCCCTGTCAGAAGCTGTGGCTTTTATATATGACCCATGCGCCCGGCGCCTGGGGAGAGGTACCATTGTGGACATGCGGTCCAGCGAGCTGCTCCAACGCAGACCCCCCGCCAGCTGGTGGGGCAGGGGGTTCCAGCCCGCCTGCTGTGTTGGAGCTTCTCGGCCAATGGTGTTTGCAATAGGAAACAATGCAGATACAAACACGAGTGTCCCTCTTGCGCTGGCCCCCACGCCGCCGCTGCGTGTCCGCGAGCAGGTGGGCAACGGGGCAGAGGTAGAGGTGGACAAGGAGCGGGCAAACCTGCCGCTGATGGAACTGGTCACTCAAAAGGCCCCCTCCCCGGTTAACATAACTATGTTGGAGCAATGGCTCTCACCTTACCCAAGGAGGGAGGATGCTAGGTACCTACTCGAAGGTTTCCAGCGGGGCTTTCGCATACCATTCACAGGGGTGCGGGGCCCACAAGATGCCCCTAATCTACTTTCCCTGAGGGGTAGGGAGGAGGTTGCCGCCCTTAGTATTGCTAAGGAGGTTAAAGCAGGTAGGGTGGCTGGCCCCTTTCCCAGGCCCCCCTTTACCAATCTGAAGGTTTCCCCTTTAGGGTTGGTGCCCAAAAAGACCCCTGGGGAGTTTCGTTTGATTCACCACCTGTCATACCCGGCGGGCCATTCGGTCAATGATGCCATTCCTGATGACCTTTGTTCGGTCAGGTATACATCATTTGACCAGGCCCTGCGCATGGTGCGCTCTTGTGGCCCGGGCGCACTCCTGGCAAAATGCGACATTAAGTCGGCATTCCGTTTATTGCCTGTGCACCCGGGTGATTTTGAGTTGCTGGGTTTCAAATTCCAAGGAAAATTTTATTTCGATAAAGCCATGCCTTTTGGCTGCTCTATTTCCTGTTCAGCATTTGAACGTTTTAGCACCTTCCTAAAGTGGGCCTTTGTTCGCAGGTCTGGGTCCAGGTCTGTAGCCCATTACCTCGATGATTTCTTGTTCGGGGGTGAACGGGGCTGGGACACGTGTACGCGTCTCCTCAATACATTTCAGACGCTAATGCAGGAACTGGGTGTCCCTTTAGCGCCTGAAAAGACCGAGGGCCCATCAACTAAGCTCACATTTCTGGGTATAGAAATTGACACGGTCTCGCAGGCATCCAGGTTACCCATGGATAAGGTTACCCGGATCACTGCATTGATTTTGGCCTTACTGGCCAAACGCAAGGTGTCACTTCGTGAGCTCCAGGTTTTACATGGTCACCTTAACTTCGCTTGCAGGGTGGTCGCGCCTGGCAGAGCTTTTGCTCGACGCTTATGCAACGCCATGACTGGCCTATCCAGGCGCTATCAGAGGGTCCGACTGAACAAGGGCATGAGGGCTGACATGTTGGTTTGGCTTAAATTTCTGAGGGACTTCAATGGGGTATCATTTTGGAGGTCTGACCTTTTGGTTTCCCCTAGGTTCCAGGTTCAGTCGGATGCCTCAGGGTCCCTCGGATATGGGATTTACTTTGAAGGGAGGTGGGTCTATGGCCGATGGCCTCCAGTATGGCGGGGCACTGATCGTCTACGCGATCTGACATTCCTGGAGTTCGTCCCGATACTGGGAGCTTTGATGCTATGTGGCGAGGAGTGGGCCAATTCCGTGGTTCATTTCTGGTGTGACAATGCTGCGGTGGTCCACGTCAATTCCCAGACATCTAAATCACCCAGGGTCATGGATTTAGTTAGGCAGTTTGTGTTGCGTTGCCTATGCCTCAATGTGCTTTTCAGGGCCAGACATGTACCAGGCATTAATAACGATATTGCTGATGCTTTGTCCCGCCTGCAGATCCCCCGGTTCCGCACCTTGGCTCCAGACGCAGAGGAGTTACCCTCGCCGCTTCCGGACGAGATTTGGACGTTTGGCAAGGAGAGGTGAACCGGGCGATCGGCATGTCGTTGCCTCGCACGCGTAAGGCGTATCACCATGCATTCAGTCAATTTAGAATATTCTGTGAGCAACTCCGGTTGCCCGAGGCATGGCCCATTCCGGTTGCACACCTCCTCCAATTTATGGTCTACCTACATAGTCAGGGTCTAGCTCCCCGCAACATAGCATCCAGGCTGTCAGCACTGGCATTCATGGCCAAGGTGAGGGGTTCTGCTAACAGCACAAACGATTTCCGTATACGACATGTTTTGGAGGGGTGGACACGGGAACGTGGACGTCGCCCGGACACTCGCCACCCTATTTCCCCGGGGGTTCTTACCCACCTTGCACGAGGCTGGCATGACCTGTGTTTTGACAGATATGAGGCAGCTCTGTTTCATGCGGCTACCACGGTGGCCTTTTTTGGAGCGCTCCGCATCAGTGAGCTGGTGCTACTGTCTAAGGCGGATGCGGCACGTAGGGCACTGGAACTCGAAGATGTCTATGTCTCTAATGAGTGGGCTCAGTTGAGGATACGTTCCTCGAAGGTCGATCAGCACGGTGTAGGCAGTGGTGTTAGACTGCTACGATGTTCCATTTCAGACATGTGTCCGGTTGGTGCCCTACAAGATTTCATTGCAATGCGTGGCACGCACCCTGGCCCGTTTTTCTGCCACCAAGATGGGTCTCCCCTTACTAAATTTCAATTTTAGAAGGTGACCGGTAAGGCGCTGTCCAGTGTTGGCCTCCCTGGTGCTCGTTACGGCACCCATTCTTTTAGAATAGGAGCTGCTTCAACTGCAGCCGCATTTGGGTACTCTGAGGCTGATATATGCCATATGGGGAGGTGGGGATCGAAGTGTTTTGAATTATATGTTTGCCCTCTTCAAGTGTGAGTACCAGATAAGTCACTGTCCTGTCTCTTTTTACTTTACAGACCCTGTGTGTCGACGCACACCGGTGGCAGTATGGCTGGTGGGCCACAGCTATGTGCACTGGGCAGCGCAGTACGCTGCGGCGACAGAGTGGGGACCCCAGCTGGGACTACGTGCATCCGCATGTATCAGGTGGTATGGTAAGCGCGGAATGTTATGGCGGGAACTGTTGCCATTCCTTTTCTCCATCAGGGATGCTGAACCGCCTGATGTCTTGGTGCTGCACCTCGGGGGCAATGACCTGGGCCAGGTCACTGGCCTTTCTTTAAAACATACGATCTGCAGCGACCTGGCTTATTTGCATTATGTGTGGCCTGCCACAACCCTGCTATGGTCGGACATCATACCGCGTCACGCTTACAGGGGGGGTATCAACCTCCAGGCCCTTGACTGCGCTCGTCGCTCGGTGAACAGGGCAGTGGCCCGGTTCTTTGCTGACAAGGGTTTGGGGCGGGTCATCCGACACCCCAACATCAGTCTCCAAAATTATGACCTTTACACAGGGGATGGGGTCCATCTGTCGCCCAGAGGTATGGACCTCTTTTTGGAGGATGTGCAAGCAGGCCTGTTGACCGAGCTGACGGTCTGGGGGGGGCGGTGAGTCTTTATTAAGCCTCCCCGTGTGGTAAGGTAAATATTTATGACCCACAGGTATCCGGCAGGTTCACAATTGACTGGCCAACACTAGATAGGTACAAGTTGGTTAACGTTGACCGGTCAACGACGAACCAGGCAATGGGGTGATGACACGAGCTATTCAGCATGCATCACCACGTGATTTTACGGATACACGTCAGAGGGTGGGGTCAGTAGATAGTTGATTGACTATGGCCAACAATTTGTTTGTTGTTAACAAACAAATTGATACAAATGGATACATTGTAGCCAATTGCCGTTGGCAATTTGGGAGGAACCTTACCAGTGTTACTGCGGCCTGCTTGCCTTAAGAATTATAATTGGCTGAGTACCAATTGAAATTTATAATTCGGACTAGGGCATGAATCAATAAATGTGGCCCAATGCCGTTATCCACTTATACCGGTGTCTGAGTCCTTTTTGGGGGGGTGCGCCTGCAACAAATTTTTGCAAAAATCGCATCCCGGTTTATGCAAATAAGTCAATTTCCGTAAGGGGTTTCCTCGTATCTTGTAATTCTAAAATGCTGCCGCCATTTTAAACTCTAAAATTGCAGCCCCTTGACATTTTAGAATTAAAAATTCCACCCCTCGCCACCCACTCCCACCACCGGAAGTCGTAAGACATAACTTACTGTGGCAGCGGTGGAGGCAGAAGCGGCGATTGTGGCAGTCCCCAGAGTCCCCTCTGCTTTTACCAGGACTGAGAGAGTGCCCCCCACATATCCGCTCCATTCCGCACTTCGCCTGAGGTCCCCCTGCAGCATGCTTTAGCTGGGAACGTGCGTCGGATGAAGAGCGGAATGGAGCAGTTTTCATCTGATGTGCGCTCCCAGCTAAAGCATGCCCCAGAGAAGCCTTGGACGAAGAGTGAAACCGAGCGGATATGTGGGAGACATTCTCTCAGTCCTGGTAGAAGCAGCAGGGACTCAGGAAAATGCAGCAGCGCTGGTGGTGGTTCCCGCTTCCCCCACGGCCAGCCAGACAAACAGCTCAGGAGGAAGCAGCAACAGGGAAAAAGTAGGGAGCTCACTCCATTTACATTCCCTTTGTGCTCATGTTTTAATTGGGTTTGGTCCAGTCGGGAACTTTTTTTATTGTTCAATGCATCCCTATGGGGATGCATCGATTTACGTAAAAGACCAATTACGTAAAAACCTATGCAAAGGACTTTTTACGTAAATCAGGGTTTTATACTACTGTAAAAGTTGGAGACAAATTGCAACGAAATGTCAAGTATAAATTACAGTTTAAGATGCTTTTTATTTTGTGTATTAAATTTTGAAGGTTCTAAACAGCACAGGACCTGAATACCCGGAGGGCCTCCTTTCTTACCATAAACCTATTTGGCTAATACTATCAGAGATTCTTCTGCAAATCAATGTTTCATCTAAGGCCGTGTTTCCTAACACCCCACAATTTGATTTTTAAGGGGAGCAATTTGAGAATGAGTTGTTAACAGTTTGGTCTTTTAGTCTTCCTCAACGTAAATAGGAGTTCACTTTTTGAATAATAAGAATTATATGTCGGGGGGGGGGGAGGAATCAGGATTTTAAAGATGCTTAGGTAGAGCATTTCTCTAATTTTTAAAACTTTAATCATAATCTTTCATAATATTACATGTGCTTTAATTTTATTAGTTTACTATTCTTTAGTTAAGCTATGAAAGGATTTTTGGTCACCTTTTAAAAAAACAAATAAGAAAAAGCCGCAGGGGCAATCTTCACAGTCCAAAAATGTTCCAGGTATTACATTATTCTATAAAATTCTATAAAATTCTGTGGGACAGTTCTAGTGGCAGAAGGACTGTATCATCTTTTTTCATGACATCACTTTTCCATTCTAGAATGATGAGGTTTGTCTGTCTCTCTCTTTCTCTTTCCACTACGATCTTGTGGATTTGAATAGCCTCTCTTATCACAGCTTAGAGAAGAAGCACAAATTTAGTTGTTTTTTTAAAAGAAAGAATAAAAAGGCAATCATCTTCCTACTACCAAAAGCAAATCCACATGACCAGAACCTTCAAAATGTTCTTTTAAAAGATGCAACCTACCACTGAGCTATGTAAAACAACTTTATTCTTACAAAAAACAAAGCATCCTGATACCTCTCCAAAACACTTTTCTAACAAATTTCATCTTATCATGCTTGTTCTATTCTTCTATAAATTTGGGTTGTCTGTTTTCTGAATCTCCTTCAATAGAGCCACATCTAAGAAATTCTCAGCCTTACTCTTTTCATGCCACCATATCTGATGAGTCAACATAGACTGGTCAACACACTTATTGAGCAAGTGCATAAACAAAGGAAAATGCACAGCTCAAAGCAGCTGTCTCCATCACGTTTTTATAGTAGGAAGAAACAGCTTGCTTCACTAGAAGAAATACCTGACCTCATGAACTATCTCTGCATTTGATAGTTCCCATGTACTCTTATGTCACGGATAGATTGCGTGTACTTTGTTTATCCATGAATAAAGATTTTAAAATATTGTTGAGACATGTTTTTGGGATTCAGGAGCTCTTGCCTAAACTCACATAAATCTCCTGCCAGTTAAGCTCTAGGCAGCTTAGATTATATTCACTAGGATGATTAATTGTATGTCACTATCACATCAGTCCAGAATACTCTGCTTCTGTTATCCAAGATTGAATTCCAACATTAGTCTGCTTAAATTAGACTTGTTTAAATCAGTCAGACTTGTGACTAATTCATTTCAATGGCTCTACTCTAAATAAGACTAATATTGGATTTAGTCTCAGGTGTCCAGGAACTGTAGCTACAAATGAAGCCAAGATAAAACACTATTTTATTAATGAAACCATTTTCTGCTCTCATTTTCAAGTCAAGATGGAGCACTTATTTTATTAACCAGGAATGTGGCATATCAACTATTGAAGTTATCATTAAGATAGGAAGAGGCTGGCCTACAAGTAAGTATTTTAATTATTTGAGTACAGTACAGTAAAACCCCGACTTACATATGCCTCGAGTTACATAAAATTCAACTTAATAATGATTTTGTGCTAAAACCATGTCCCGATTTACACGATTTCCTATGGGTTTGCTTCGAGTTACATAAAGATTCTTTTTCCTATGGGTTTGCTTCGATTTACATAAAAATTTCATTTTTCCTATGAGTTTGCTTTGAGTTAAGTAAAAAAATAATTTTTCCTATGGGTTTGCCTTGAGTTAAATAAAAAACAATTTAAGCAGAAGCCTACATATGACAGTTTACATATACTGCTCAAAAATAATAATGGGCACACAAAAATAAGGCATCCCATGATCTGAATGACTGAAATACTGTATTCCTATTGTTGTTCACATACTGTAGTCGAATGTGCTGACAACAAAATCAGACAAAACTTAACAATGGGAATCAAATTGATCAACCCATGGAGGTCTGGATTTGGAGTTACACTCACAGTGACAGTGGAAGAAAATACTACACTACAGGCTGATCCAACTGTGATGTAATGTCCTTAAATCAAGTCAAAATGAGGCTCAGTAGTGTTTGTGGCCTCCACGTGCCTGTATGACCTCCCTACAATGCCTGGGTATGCTCCTGATGAGGTGGTGGATGGTCTCCTGAGGGATCTTCTCCCACATCTGGACTAAAGCAACCCCCAACACCTGGACAGTCTGTGGCACAATGTGGTGTCGGTGGATGGAACGAGACATGATGTCCCAGATGTGCTCAATCGGATTCAGGTCTGGGGAACGGGCTTGCCAGTCCATAGCATCAATGCCTTCGTCTTGCAGGAACTGCTGACACACTCCAGCCACATGAGGTCTAGCATTGTCGTGCATTAGGAGGAACCCAGGGCCAACAGCACCAGCATATGGTCTTACAAGGGGTCTGAGGATCTCATCTCGGTACCTAATGGCAGTTGGGCTACCTCCGGTGAGCACATGGAGGGCTGTGCAGCGCTCCAGGGAAATGGCACCCCACACCATTACTGACCCACCAAACCGGTCATGCTGGAGGATGTTGCAGGCAGCATAACGTTCTCCACAGCGTCTCCAGACCCTGACGCATCTGTCACATGTGCTCAGTGTGAACCTGCTTTCATCTGTGAACAACACAGGGCGGCAGTGGCGAACCTGCCAATCTTAGTGTTGTCTGGCAAATGCCAAACATCTTGCATGGTGTTGGGCTGTGAGCAGAACCCCCACCTGTGGTCGTCGGGCCCTCATACCACCCTCATGGAGTCTGTTCCTGACTATTTGAGCAGACACATGCACATTGGTGGGCCGCTGGAGGTTATTTTGCAGGTCTCTGGCAGTGCTCCACCTGTTCCTCCTTGCACAAAGGCGGAGGTAGCGGTCCTGCTGCTGGGTTGTTGCCCTCCTACGGCCTCCTCCATGTCTCCTGATGTACTGGCCTGTCTCCTGGTAGCGCCTCCATGCTCTGGACACAACGCTGGCAGACACAGCAAACCTTCGTGTCACTGATGTGCCATCCTGGATGAGCTGCACTACCTGAGCGACTTGTGTGGGTTGTAGGCTCCGTCTCATGCTACCACTAGAGTGAAGGCACCGCCAGCGTTCAACAGTGACCAAACCATCAGCCAGGAAGCAAAGGAACTGAGAAGTGGTCTGTGGTCACCTCCTGCTGAACCACACCTTTATTGGGGATGCCTTGCTAATTGCCTCTGATGTCCACCTGTTGTCTTTTCCATTTGCACAACAGCATGTGGAATTGATTGTCAATCGGTGTTGCTATCAGGGTAGACAGTTTGATTTCACAAAAGTGTGATTGACTTGGGGTTACATTGTGTTGTTTAGGTGTTCCCTTCATTTTTTTGAGCAGCATAGTTATTGCAGAGACTCTTCATTCCAGGAGTAGTGGTTGTATTTTTTGCTCTGTTGTACATGGAGAACACTGATTGATACAACTACATCTATGCTGTCTACAACCATATAGACGCTAGTCAGCTCCTTGGTTTCCAGAGAATAGGCAACGAAGAAGCATGTAGTATAAAAGTTTATAGGATTCCAACTGTATTTACTTTTTTTTAAAAAAAATTTTTTGCTGCCCACTTGGTAACTAATAATGGAATAAGAAGCTATTAGTCTTTGGCTTAGGTTATCCATGGAGGATAACCTAAGCTCCAGATGAACTTTTTTGATTAGTTCCAGATTTCCCAACTTGACCTCCATGATATTGTCAATAAGCCATCAGATGCATACACTGAGGTTGCTGCTAAACCCTTTGAAAATAACATCTCCTTCCTTTCAACTCAATCTGAACAGTACTACTTTTGTAAGTCAGTAAAGGAATATAGTTAGAGCACAATCAACCACAACTCCACAATTGCTGGTCCCAAGCCTGGTTGAGAAAGGAGGAGGGTTGGTGTGAGGTTAGTACCCCGGCCCGTAAAACTTTGTTGCTGAAGCAAGGAGGAACCTTGTTGCTGATATGCTGTAGTGGTGGAGGATACAACAATAGGCATCACTCAGCATGAGAAGGAGTTACTACTAATGCAGTCTACTAGTATTTTATTGTCTATAGTGGTCTATTGTTCTGCCTAAAACAATCAGCCAAATGTTTGGAGGACTATGGTATGACTGGTCAATCCTCCTTGTCTCATTACACTTTACATGAGAAAGACTCTTGGTTCAGGAGGAAATGAATTAAAAATAAATTTTTAAAAAGACCAAATAAATAAATAAAACCGGAACAAAAGCAGAGACATTTCTCTTAAGAAGAGCAGAAAACCACAACACTTTGTTAAGAAAGAATTGCATTACTATGAGTTTTAAATACTAGTAATGAAGGAGTTAAATGAGTTATAGAATCATAGAATAACTGAGATGGAAGGGGCCTTTTAGGCCATCGAGTCCAACCCCCTGCTCAGTGGAGTAATCCAAGTCAAAGCAGATCTGACAGATGGTTGCCCAATGTTCTCTTGAATGTTTCCAGTGTTGGAGCACTCACCACCTCTTGAGGCAGTTGGTTCCACAGTAGCTCTAACCATTAAGAAGATTTTTCCTGATATTCAGTCTGTATCTGGCTTCCTTTAGTTTGAGCCCATTATTACATGTCCTGCACTCTGGGATGATGAATAACAGACCCTGCTCTTCCTCTATATCAGGAGTTCTCAACCTTTTTAAGCCAGGGAGTGTTTGTGTCATGCTCCCTCAGACAGCTTTGGGGGCCGGACGGCCATTCTACCCTTCCTCCACCACATGGCACTTCCTGGTGTGGCGGAGGCAGTGGTGGGCCACATGAAATGGCACCAAGGGCCGCATCCAGCCCACGGGCCGCAGGTTGATAATCCCTGCTCAATATGATTATTTTAGGTTTTCGAAGTGTGCTATCATATCGTCTCTCAGTCTCCTTTTCTCAAGTCTAAACATGTCCAGTTCCTTCCGTCTTTTATGATATGGCTTGATTTCCAGTCCTCTGATCATAATTGTTACCCTTCTCTGTACCTGCTCTAGTTTGTTTGCATCTTTCTTAAAGTGTGATACTCAGAATTGGACACAGTACATGTGGTCTAACTAGTGCTGAATAGAGGTGTTTTTGATTTTTGAGACTCTACTTCTGTTAATGTAGCCTAAAACAGTGTTGGCCTTTTTTGCAGCCACATCGCACTGTTGACTCATACTTAGCCTGTGATCTACAACAATTCTCACTTGTAGTATTGCTGAGCCAAGTATCTCCCATTCTTTAATTGCACATCTGGTCCCCACTCCCCAGTACAAAACTTTGCATTTATCCATGTTAAATTTCATTCTGTTGGTTTCAATCCCATTTTTAAGCCTAACAAGATCTTATTGCATTCTGCTCCTGTATTCAAAGATATTAGCTATTCCACCCAGTTTTGTCTCATCTGCAAATTTGATAAGTATTTTCTGCACTCCCTCATCCAAGAAATTAATATTGAAGAGCACAGGGCCCAGGACTGAGCCATGTAGTACTCCACTTGTTGAAGGATCCATAAATAAGAACTACCTGAGTACGATTCTGAAACCAAGTGTATATCTACCTGAAACTTGAGCTATCCAGGCTACACCTGGTTAGCTTGCTAATAAGAAAAACATGGGGCACTTTATTAAATGCTTTGCTGAAGTTAAGGTATATTACATCAACAGCATTTCCACTGTCCACCATGGAAGTTACCCGATCAAATAATGAAATCAGATTAGTCTGGCAAGATTTGTTTTTGACAAATCAATGTTGGATTCTAGTTATTACTGTATTGTTTTTAAGTTGCTTGCAGTGCCCGCTTTATAATCTGCTCCAGACTTTTCCCAGGCTGGCTGCTCTGTACTCCTAATAATCCAAATTCAAATTTGGTTCAATTACTAATGAATAGTGAATTATCCCATTTTAAAATCTGCATTATACAAGTTTCACCCAAAATCTGTGGGGGATATGTTCTGGGAACTTTGGCAGACATGTGAAACCATGGATAACAATAAACTCTATACAGATCTAACCCCCTCTTATTTGCGGGTAAATGTTTTCAGACTTTATGTGGATATCTGAAGCTGTGGATAACAGCAAACTATATATTTAACACATACCCAGGCAATGAATGCCTCCATCATTCTAAATGAGAGCTAACAAACTGTCTGCCTCTGTTAGTTGTTACATTGCAAGCAGTGGCCTCTAGTGGCCAGCTCTGGTAATGCCCAATAGAAATTCATATATACATGTATTGTGTATTTTAAGGACCTTTATTTAATATTTTTAAACCTGTGGATACTAAACTGTGGATAAGGGGGGAAGTGGCTTGTATGCTCTTTGAAGCATGCCAGAACAGACTATGGTGACTTGACTTTTTGAATCAGACGAAGATTCCAAGGATGTCTTATACATGATGAATTATGGATTACAGCCTTGCATGCTGAATTGAGGTTTCTCGAACATAATGAGAGTGGCCAGCATATTTAAATATTTATATCAGTCAATACATGATACTGTATATGAAAATAATTATCATTTAATTGAGCAAAAGTAAATAGACATATTTGCAGACAGTGCAACCACACACAATGAAGCAGTCTATCCCTGTTCTTGGAGAGTAAACCAAAGGGATGGTTGGGATAGCTGAACCTCTATGAGCCCTGCTCTATGAATTTGGACTTGAGGTCACTCTTTAGCCAGAAAAAAATGTGTGCCGACCAAGGAATAATAATTATGTGCCATCAACTGAATTCTGACTTATGACAGCACTTGCTAGGGTTTAAATGGTTTATCATTCCTTTCTTCTCTTGATACTCTAGGACAGAAGTTCTCAACTTTTTAAAGCCGGGGGCCGAGTCACGCTCCCTCAGACAGCTTCAGGGGCCAGACAGCTATTTTGCCCTTTCTCCACCACATGGCACTTCCTGGTGTGGTGGAGGTGGTGGTGGGCCACGTGGAAAGGCACAAAGGGCCGCATCCAACCCACAGGCTGCAGGTTGAGAATCCCTGCTCTAGAGTTCTGCAGCTTTCCCAAGACCACATAGGTGGGTCTTCTCCTGGAGGGGACAATGAACTCCTGATCCATGGCTTGGCAACCAGTTATTTCAACTCACTGAGCTATCCATCCAGCAAAGTAGTAAAACTTTATGGGCATCCAGGAGCACTGGGTCGATGAGTACAACTTTGAGAACACAAATTATCTCAAATTTATATACTCACGTGAAAAAAATATTTATTTTATTTTTGACATTAAAATTACCAAAGGACTCAATATGAGAAAATCAACAGATCAATGACTGCTCTCTTTTGGTAACAATTATTAAAGTATTTTTGAAGTGCTAAGTTTTACAGATAATTTTGATGAAGATATTTTGAAATAGGTATAAACTATTTATCAAAACCTTAAGGTGCCTGCTCAAAATAAAATTTATCTACTTGTTTAAGATTTTCAAGTATCTATTAATCGCAACTGTAGAGACACTGTTGTAAAATACAATAACTTGATTACAGCAATATAGAGTCCTGTTATATTCCCTTCTCAGAGACTCATATCTGTTAGCTATAAAAAAAAATCAGGTCAAATCCCCCTTCATCAATCCCCACATAATGTCTCTAGAGTAATCATGCACTCAGAGTATAATGTTTGAAACTAAACATGTTCCTAAAGAAAGGTGATATGAATGGGCCTCTTTTCGCTTCAGTGCAGACCCTCCTAATTTAAAGCTTTCTTTCCCAGATCTCAAGATTACTGTTTTCCACTAAGTTACATCTCCTCATTGTGAAAGTCCCTTTTGATTTACCTAAATTAATGGGAAAGGGTCTTTCTATTAAAACATGATAGCTATCAAATGTGTTTTGGAGTTTCCATTCACAAAAAGTGTCACTTACTCTATTCCCAGATTAAATAATTTATACTTTTCAGTTGATTATCTATTAATATTGTTACATAATATATACTGAGATTTTTGTTTTCTAAACAAATATACTGAATTGTTTGATACAGAAAAGTGTATTTTAAAGCTTTAATTGCTGACCAAAGGTGAAGATTCATATAAGGTAACATTATTCAATATGAGTACATCTATATTCTGAATCGGGTACTTTTATAACAATCTGGAAATAGTTAGTCTCTATTGTTGTTCTTAAAGGGAAAAGAAAGGAAATATTACTGAAAAGCAAATCTGCTATGTATCAAAGAAGAAACTATATTCAAAGAAAAGAAAAGAAAAAGAAAACCAAACTTTAAGAAAAGCTTCATGGTTTATTTGAGAAATTGGCTACAATACGGTACCACAGCTGTGACATATAAAACTAGGTTACAGGGAACAAAGACTAGCTAATAAAGGACAGATCTTGTCAAAAACAATACGTATCTTAATTTCACCCACTCACAAAAATGAGCTTAATTCAAATGCACTGAATATGCCATTCTATATTATGAATTTTCCAGAGAATCACCGTAGAAGCAATAATCAAAATCAGTTGAATTATAAACTCAAATTTGTATTTGTGAAATGCATATTGTTATGAAATACAGTACATAGGTTACATGAAGGAAAACTATTCAAAAGGGAAAGTAGGGGCTAAAATGAAAAGAAACAACAGCCATTTCTCAATGCCAAAAGATACAGTATTCCTAGAACAGAACTCTTTAAGGCTTAAAGAGAATTTTTCACAAAGAATGAATTCCTCTGGGGAAACAGACTTGATTGCATATCCTTCAGACTCTAAAAACCTGTCCATATGAACTGAATTATCCATGACATGTACCTTCAGACATTTGTAACGTGATATTTCATGTAAATTTAGACCATACCTTGGACATGAGCCCTTGGCAATGTTAAGTTTATTCAGGAGCTCAGATAAGAAAAAAAAATCTGACATCCTTGCTAATCTGTAGTGGTTAACATGGAATTTCCAACATAAAGAGCATAAAAGCATCTAATTTGCTGTAGCAAATGAAAGGAAAACAAACTTTGCATTTCCCTTTTCCTTTTTCAGCAGTCTACTGTTACCCTGGTCTATACAAACAAAATCTTCAAAATCTTTCTTGTTCATCTATCTTTCTCAAGATATATCAGACTCCTAAAACAGACTAAAAATGTAATTATTCTTGAACATAAAATCAAAAACTAGCCACATTTCCAAATGCTGTCTAGCTTTTATCACAAACTGTTGGGGGCAAGACTTTGCTCAACAGGCTACATCTAAGGTGTCCTTCCTCTGATAGGGGGCTGTTTGATCTACAGGAGGTTTCTATTTGAGGAATGGGGGGAGAGAGGTAATTTTGACAATTCCTTCTCCCTTTCCTCTCCCTCTCTCCTCATTCCACTGATGGAAGGGTCTTCAGAATCAAAGAGTTTTAGCTCATCAGAGGAATATTCCTGCATAAAATAAGCAAGACTAAAAGTAAGAACAAGAGCAAATTCATCTTCATTTGAATCAAGCTTTTGAAACATATCACAGTAAATAAAATAAAACGGAGGTGGGGTGGGGAGACACACATTGTGGCACCCTAAAAACTAACTGCTTCATTTGTGAATGTATGTTTGAAGTGATCAACGAAAGCTAACATTAATATATAGCAGTCTTTCAGTTGCTACAACATTTTGTCTTTCTTTTTTCTTTGTTTTGTTTAATGTCTCATACAGTATATTTGAATCAAAGTTCTGTATTTTCTGATAGCTTACTCTCCCCTTGCTATGGTCATTACCCAATATTCTTAACAAATCTAAATCCAATTATTAAGTTTCAAAAAATTCAATCAACTGCAAAATGTATACCACTTACATATATCTGAGCTGATAAGTGCATTCTGTTGTTACTGTATGTCCCATCAAACCACCTCTGACCTATGAACAAGTGGTCTCCAAAATATTCTGTACTCATGAGCCTGCTCAGCACCTGTAAGGCTGTGGTTCCTTAGGGGGTCAATCCATCTCATATTTTATCTTTCTCTTTTCCTGCTGCCTTCTACCTTTCCCAGCATTACTGTCTTTTCCCAGAGAATCTTGCCTTCTCGTGATGTGCCTGAAGTAGGACAGACTCAATTTTGTCATTTTTGCCTCCAGAGACAGTTCAGGCTTGATTTGCTTTAGGATCCATGTCTTCATTTTTCTAGCAGCCCAGAGTGGGAAATATCCCAGATCAGTAGTAGAATGCATTCATGCATGCATACATACATACATAATGTGGATTATCTTGGTCTCTAATGGAACAGCCTTGCATTTGATGATATTTTCTAATTCCTTTATTGTTTCCCTTCTGAATCTGTCTCCTAATTTCTTGGCTGCAGTGTTCATTTTGATTGTTAATTGAACCAAGGTATATAAAATCTTTGATAATTTCAATATCTTTTTTTGCCAACATTGAAGTTGTGGAGCTCTTCGGTAGTCATGATTCATGACTCCTTAAAGTTCAATTGCAATCCTGTTTTGGCACTTCTTTCACTTTGACCCAAAAAAACATTTCAAGTCATTGCTGCTTTCTGCCACTAAGATGGTATCATCTGTGTATCTTAAATTACTGATATTTCTTATCCAAAAAACCTTCACTCCTTCTTTCATCTGAGTCCAAGCTGGAATTCATATGATATATTATGTGTTATAGACCGAACAGATAGGGAGATAAATGCTTCTTTTTCTGGCACCCTTAAGAACATTCTGTCTTTCCATATTCTATTCTAAAGGTAGCTTTCTTGTCCACAATACAGGTCAACCAAACACATCAGCACAATCAAATGCTGAGGCACATCCATTTCTTTCAGATCAGCCCATAGCTTCTCATAATCTACACAGTCAAATGCTCTGCTGTAGTCTATAAAGCCCAAATTGATCTTCTTTTGAAATTACAGTACTTGGTGAATCCTAGTAACCAGCAGATAACTGCACTATATCTCATAAGAACATAAGAACATAAGAACAGCCTTGCTGGAACAGGCCACAGCCCATCCAGTCCAGCATTCTGTCTCACACAGTGGCTCACCATTTTCTTCAGGGTATTCCCAAGGAGATGCCTTCACCTGCTTAGGATTCCCTGGAAATGGCATTGAGAGAGATCCTGCCTATCTCTCCAACCCGGAGGTTGTCCTTAGGTAGCCATAATTATAGCCATTGATACCCTTGTCCTCCATGAACTTGTCTAATCCTTTCTTAAAGCTGTCAAGTCTGACAGCGGTCACCACTTCTTCTGGCAGGGAGTTCCATAGACCAGTAATCCTCTGGGTGAAAAAGTACTTTCTCTTATTTGTTTGAGAACTAGTACCCAAAAGTTTCATGGAGTGTCCCCTAGTTCTAGTGTTGTGCGATAGGGAAAACAGTTTTTCCTTATCTACTTTGTCCACACCGTGCATGATTTTATAAACTTCAATAAGGTCACCTCTTAGACGCCGTCGTTCCAGAGTGAAGAGGCCCAACCGTTGCAGCCTCAGATGGTAAGGAAGGTGTTCCAGTCCCCTAATCATTCTGGTTGCCCTCCTCTGTACTTTCTCCAACTCCATAATATCCTTCTGGAGGTATGGCGACCAGAACTGTACACAATATTCCAGATGGGGCCTCACCATAGATTTATAAAGAGGCAAAATGACACTTGCTGACTTATTTTCTATACCCTTCCTAATGATCCCTAACATTGAGTTTGCTTTTTTCACTGCTGAGGCACACTGGGTTGACATCTTCATTGAGCTGTCCACCAGGACACCAAGGTCCCTTTCCTGGTTTGTCGCAGAGAGTTCAGACCCCATCAGTTTATAAATGTAATTGGGGTTTTTTGCCCCAACATGCATCACTCTGCACTTACTGATGTTGAAGCTCATTTCCCACTGTTTTGCCCACTCCCCCAGTGTCAAGAGATCCCTCTGGAGCTCCTCACAATCTCTCACAGTTTTCACTATCCTGTATAATTTAGTGTCGTCAGCAAATTTGGCTACCTTGCTTTTTACTCCTACCTCTAGATCATTTATGAAGAGGTTGAAAAGCAGGGGTCCCAGTACTGAACCTTGGGGGACCCCACTCTTGACTTCCCTCCACTTGGAGAAGTGTCCATTTAGTGCTACCCTCTGTTTCCTGTCCCTTAGCCAGTTGCTGATCCAGGACAAGACCTGTCCCTTTATTCCATGACTGGTAAGTTTATTCAAGAGCCTTTGGTGTGGGACCTTGTCATCTCAAATGCTCCTTCCTTTTTGAAAATCCAATTTGAATTCTATCAGACATTTATCAATCCATATATAATAACATAGCTCAGTGAGTTAGGCATCTGATAAGTAGCCAGAGGCTGGAAGTTCAATTCCCCACTATGCATCCCAGAAGAGCCGACTTGTGTTGCCTTGGGAGAGCTGCAGTTCCAGGACATACCTGTCACGTTTCGGCTGCAAAAATAAGGGAATTTTTCTGACAGGTGCACATGTGCAGTAACCCCTTTGTGCATGCACAGTAACACCTTTGTGCATGTGCAGTAACCCCTTCACACGTGTGCACCGCTGCCTCCCACGGGTGCACATCCGCAGTAACCCCTTTGCGCATGCACAGCCAACCCTCGCGCATGCGCACCACCTCCTCCGATGGGCACGCATGTGCAGTAACCCCTTCACGCAAGCACACCGCCACCTCTGATGAGTGTGCATGTGCAGTAAACCCCCCTCCCCTTTGGCCACTCCAAATTCGGTATGATGGCGGGAAAGAGTGGGAAAGAGGGGTAAAATACAGGATTTCCCGGCCAAAACGGGATACTTGACAGGTATGTTCCACGATGTCCCTAGAAGAAGGTTATCTAGAAAACACTGAAAAGGATTGCCATAAGTCAGAATGGACTTGATGACACATCATTTTTTAAAATAAAGTAAAAAACTTTGCTGCAATACCTTGAGCATCACATTGCTTGCATGGGAAATTAGAACAAAGAATGCAGTTACTGCATTCCTTGGCAACTCCTTTTTTGGGTACTGGAATGCATATTGAATGTTGCTAGTTTATGGGGCATTGTTTTGTCTTCCATATTAGTCTGCATATTCTTGTTACAATTTTGACAGATGCAGTCTCTGACTTGCAACAGTTCTATGGGTGTTCCATCTAACCCTAGTGAATTATTTCTTTTAAGTGCTTTCAGAGCAGCTTTCACTTCACAGAGCTGCAATTTCTTTATCAAAGGATTCCTCATCAAAGGAATTTGTCATCCTTTTTGGTATAGGTCTTCACTAAACTGTTTCCACCTTCTCTTAATTTTCTCCTGGTCAGATCGCATGTCTCTCTGTTGGCTTTTCAATATTCTTAATCTAAACTTAAGTTTCTCTTTGAGCACTTGCATCCTCTGGAAGAGATCTCTTCTTTTTCCTCTGTTGATGTTCTTTTCTATTTCTTTGCACTATCTATTATAATATTTCTTGTCTACGTGACAGTCATTGAAGAGCTGCGTTCAGGATTTTGACCCCAATTCTGTCCCCGTTTCCTTCTCACTATAATTTTAGGTAACAGCACTCTAGCAAAATTAACCATGTTAGTCACTTGCTGATGCAATCTATCCTATGAGCCCCAAAAATTAGCTGCCCAGGAAGTAGCATATATAACACATGATCAGAAAGATATTCAGGCTCACTTATTTATCAGCTGACGAACACTTTAGGCTTCCTGGGTAGGAAATTTTTACTACCAGGAACAGTTGGTTTGTCATCAAATTAGGAACATATATTGTTGAATAATCTGAAACATTATGACACTGCTGAGTATCACCTGTTTAACTCACTGCCTCAGTATGAAGCAAAATTCAAATACAATATTACTGGTAGAAAAGCATTGACAAAGCTATTTTAGGTCATGCTTTTGTTTTCTTTTAAGATTCATAGAATAAAAATGTGTATTCTTTTATTTTGTAAAGTGTAAAATGCACTGATGGCACTCAATAAATAAATACAGTAAATGGAGATTTGAGAGTCATAAAGATACAGAGCAAGAAGAATAAATTTTCCATGTTTCCCACAAAACAAAACCCTTCTGTCTTCTGCACATATTTTCATATTATATTTCTGCAATGGCAAGGCACACAAGAAGGCAAAACATGAGCATCTTCTGAGACATTTTGGGAGTATAGCACATCAACTCCAGAATTAAAAGTAAACAACTTAGAATTGTAAACACTTCAATATGACAATCTATCTGATATTTGGGGATGGAGAAAGGAAGGCTCACCTAGCACTGTCTTTCATATATTATTTATTTTATGGGAGTTAAAACCCCCATACAAAAATAGACTTCTGGGTAGTATTATAAAATAAATAATATAGTGTTGCTATATTGCTCTGTTTACTGCATAGCCTCACTACACTGCTTAAAAGAAAAGGGAAAAAAACAGGAGCTTAAATTTCTCACTCTTCCTCACAATCAATATTTGAGGCAAGTTACATCTCTAGAGTCCTTAATGGCAGGAATTCATGGAGCCAGCAAATGAGTAATGTTAAACCAATGATTAGATGATGAGGCCATCAAAACAGTAGACCCTAATGCTGCATTCCATTTTATCCTTGCAAAGTGCAGTTAAAACAAAGAGGACAGGACTGCACTGCTGGGTTTTTCTTTCTCCTGAGAACCTGTCTAGGAACTTCTTGTTACAAAGGCTACCACATTTAATGTATGTTTTTGCAATATTCTTCAAACCAAAGATTTATCTACAGTATTAGGAAGGATGGTTTTTTTTAAGTTTTCTATTGGATAGTGGGTTTTTTTAAGGCTCAACTATAGTAAACATTCCTGCTGCACCTATGTTATCTGCTCCCAATAGCAATTCTCTGCGTAAGAAAAAAGGCCCAACCATGGAATCCAAGCAAGAAAAGGCATCCTATGGACCAGCAAAGACCAGGTAAGCAGGAAACATATGTACAATTACTTGCACTAATGTACACCTCAGAGCAGTATGGAAATATTTTATTCACGGAGACAATAAGTTATTAAAAATTAATGGAAAAACAGACATAGCTGTGTAAACTTAGTAAAATTAAGAACAACTAAGTGACTGAAATTAACTGATTTTACACAGAGAGCAATTTTTAAATGTGAAAATATGTGTTCTGTGTGATACATGTGTTGCTAAAAATTACTACAGAGGGGCAGTTTCTAGAGTAGTATATGGAAATTATATATATTCATTGGGATTAGTAAAAGGTAAAATGACAATTTTCTTTGGATATTTTGTATGTCACAATAAAACAAAATCTCACCTTGAAACCTGTTTATATCACTGCTTATCAGGGATATATGTTGTCATTCCTAACCATAAAAATCTCTACACTACTCAGTTTTCCATGAACCCTGCATTATAGCCTGCCTATGAACTATTATATCTTAGACCAAGTTATTTTATCAATATCAAACATTTTCAGATGTTGCATTAAATTAACTGGCTTGCAAAGTAATTCAGGCAAGCAATACTGTCATTGAGAAATCTACTAGAACCAGCAATATAAAAACAAAGTTTTGCAGTGTTGAAAATCTATATTTAAGATCAGAGTTGCTAGTTTTTAGTTGATCTAATTACTAGTTTTGTTTTGATAAAGCTTATATAATTAAATATTGATTATACAGTACTGTAAAAATCATAGGTTTAATGTGTGTGTGGCTAGGGTAGATGAGCTATTTATCAGGAAATGCGTTCTTCTACAAAGCAAAACATTGTACTGCATTTGAATATTCTTGCTCTAATAATGCAATGTAACACGGCAACAAGCAGTAACTGCTTATGTATGCATATGCAAAGTCACTTATTCAATAATTCTATTTCACTGAAAATAAACAAATGAAAACATTACTGTTGAAGTCAAGAATCATCTTACCTGAGAACAAAGAAGCATAACTAGTTCAACCACTGAAGTGCTTGACTTCATGCAAACCAGGCCTGTAACAAAGTAGAAACATTAATCCTTTAAAGAAGCATTTTTTGGATTTTTATGCATAGAAGCAATTAGATAAATAAAGTATGTAAATTAGGCAAGCTGATGTTGCCTTGAACCAATTTTCTACAAAAAATAGTATAAATAAGATGTAGATGTCAAGAGAAGACTTACTTTGCCATAAGTAAAACAATGGTTTATTCTCATCCTCTAATGAGAGGTGATGTATTCAAACAATGAATCGATTTATACCTTCATACACAGATGAATTTCAATATGTTTGACAAAAGTTATCTGATCATCAAGAATGTTATGAATCTTAAAATGCTCCAAGGTCACTGTTCCAAGTGTGATACTCTTGACCTTGACACAATGGCTAAGCACATTTTCCAGAGCTACATTAAACCTGTTTCCAAATATCAGAGGGTTAGCAGGTTCATGGGCAACCTCGCCATGGCCACTCAGCCATACTACCCCTTTTATCCTGGAGTGAGAGAAACCCAAGAAAGAGTCCGTTGTGGTGATAGCTACAAGCCTCTGCCTGGCAACAGATTCTCTCAATACTGTACTTCAATCACCTTACATTTGTCAGATCAGAAACTAAGCAAAACGAAAGTTAAAAAAAGAAATTAAAGAAGACAAAAAATGTGGCACTTTAAACATTGAGTGATAATTTTAATGTAAGCTTTCGTGGCTCAAGTCCACTTCCTCAGATTTGCCAATGCTCCAGGGAGTTCAAAATAAAAATCTACTAGAAAGCAAGGTGACTGCCTTGCAAGGGAGCAGCTGCTATACCCATTATTATACAACCCATCAAGAGGAATACAGCAGAAAATAATAAAATGACATAGCCTATCTAATACTTAGACCTTGGCAGAGCATCAGATTAGTTCTGGGAAATGCACAGACTGGGACTCTTTTCAGCATAGCACCAAACAATGGCAAACAGACAATAGTTAAACTATTGTTTCTCCTAGGTGGCAAGCTTGTCTTGTAAACAAAGTCCCCCTCCTTCTGAGTAAGACTGAACTTTCTATCTCTTTTATATATACCTAAAATGGCCAATTCAATTAACATGTTGAATATACTTCAGTTGTTTACACAAGACAAGCATCCTCTAGCAGTATGTCTTTGAAGAAGGAAGCAGACTGGCTTTTGAAATCAAAATATCGATTATAGGTGTTAGACCAGTGGTTCCCAACGTGGGTCCCACACCCCACAGGGGGACTTCAATTCTCAAAAGCCTAAGTCAGTACACTGGCTGATCAGTGCTTTGGGGAATTGACTTAGGCTTCTGGGAATTGAAGTCCAAAAAAACAAAGGTTGGGAAACTCTGTGTTAGACCCTTTGACATTGGTTGGGGTCCTCTCAAACAGAAGATAGAGAGGTAAATGTCAATTGGCTTTGATGTCTTCTGCAGATTAGAGATAAAATGAAGTTATTATTTTTCTTTAGTAATTAGCAGATACAGGTCTAGTTTCTCCCAGGCATATATAAAAAGCTCTGAATTTTCTAAATGTCCCATATTTCCTTAGCTTTTCAGTTTCTTCACAGCATAAAAATCATTTATCTGTTTACCTTTGCCAACTTTAATTTCCTCTGTTATTTATTACTTCTGTTTCATTAACTACACCAAGGCCTTTGACTGTGTGGACCATAACAAAATGTGGCAAGTAATTAAAGAGATGGGAACACCTTGTATGCCTCATGAGAAATCTGTACATGAGTCAAGAAGCAACAGTTAGGAAAGAATACGGAATGACAGAGTGGTTTGGAATAGGAAAAGGAGTAAGACAAGGCTGCATTTTGTCACCCTGCTTGTTCAACGTATGTACATAGCACATAATGCGCAATGCAGGGATGCACGAATTACAAGTTTGGGTCAAAATTCCTGGGAGAAACATCAACAATTTGAGATATGCAGATGATACTACCCTAAAGACCTAAATAAGCTCCAGATTAAGTTGAAAGAAGAGAGTGCAAAAGCTGGTTTGAGACTCAACATCAAGAAAACCAAGATAATGGCAACAAGCACTGGAAAACAGATGGGGAAGAAGTAGAAGCAGTGACAGGCTTTACTTTTTTAGGATCAAAGATTACTGCAGATGGTGACTGCAGCCATGAAATAAAAAGGTGACTGATTATTGGGAGACAAGCTATGAGAAACCTGGGGAACATAGTTAAAACTAGAGACATCACCTTGCAAACAAAAATTTGCATAGCCAAAGCAATGGGATTCCTGGTGATGATGTATGGTTGTGAGAGCTGGACCATTAGGAAAGCTGAGCACAGAAGAATAGACGCCTTTGAAATGTGGTGTTGGGGGGCGTGGCTAAGATGGCCGACGAGTAACATCTTGATCCGGACGCTCACGCCTATCAAAGTGGTAATCAATGTGATTGAGCAAAATGGGAAAACTTTAAAGTGGTAATTTTTGGCGATAAGACTCCTGTTTGCCTTTTTGGAAAGTTTTGGAAAGTTTTGAGGTTGGACGGTCGAAGTTTGGGAGGCTTTTCTGGGCAGGCGAGGCTCGCGATGGAAGTCGCGGCTTTTCCTGCCGAGGAGCCGAGAACGGGACCAGCGAGACGGCGGAGATTTGTGGCAGCAGTGGAATTGGCAAGAAAACAATCGTATGTAAGTGCATGAAAGACTATATTTAAAAGTTAAAGTTAACTGGGGATTTTGCTTAGAAGAGCCTGGACTTGGAAGCGGGTGGAAGTGGATGAACTCGGGCGGTTGTCCCGTTAATGGCGGCGGGCCTGGAAAACGAAAGTGATTTTGTCCTGGTCTATGATTTCCTTGTGCCCCAGGAGAACCGCGGCGTGTTTTGGCGACAATAAAGTGGCTTAAGAAGTTTTCGTCTGGGCTCTAGTATTGGAAGGCTGCAGTGCGTTTCCAGTTTAGAGTGTGTGGGGAAAGTCTGCCGTTCCACAGAGGAAGAAGGGGGGGTTTTCCCCTGAAGTTACTGTAACCGCTGGAAAATGGTGCTTTGATTTGTCCGCTTCAAGAGACGGCTTAACTGGTTTCTTTTTTATTCCTTCACCGTGTGGATTACAAATATCATTTTCTTTTTTTGGACACATTGCTCCTCACGTCTTTCTTCCTTCCTGCTTGGATTTTGGGCTTTTTTTCCCTCTCACCCCCCCCCCCCCTTGGTGGCTTTGACTCAAACGAAAAATTCTGGGTGACCGTTTCCTTGGAGCCTTTATTTTCGTGGTTTGGAAGACGAACAGTTGGACTGCTTGCCTTGGGGAAAACGGGTCGGATGTGGATTATTATTTTTTTTCTTCTCTTTTCCCTTTGTTTGCTTGGAGTATATTCCGGTTCCTTTCTTTTTTTTGTGGATTATAGTATCTAACTCCTCGCTGGATTGCTTCCTCCCTACAAGTTTTGTCTGCCTTGTTTGGATACGTGGTACCAGTGGCTGCAGTGCTATAGGCTTGTTGGACTGACTAAATCTTTACAACGCTCTGCAACACTGGACTCTTCTATTGCGTCTCATCATGGATAAAGGCACAAGAGGGAAAGCAAAAGAGGAAGAACCAGTAGTGAAGTCTAAGAGGAAAGAAAAAGCACCAATGGAAGAAGCCCCTCAGTCTTCATCACCGCCCCCGGAGCCTTATGATCAAACTCAAATTATGGTGGAAATTGGCAAATTGTTTCAGAAATTGGAGAAGAATGAGGAATCAAGGGTGAAAGATAGAAATGAAATGATGAAAAAAGCAAGATAAGGTGGTATCATCTGTTGCAGACTTTTCAAAAAAGGTGGACTTAAGCTTGCAAAAAATAGAGGGAAATGTGAAATTGGTTCAAAATGAGGTAATTGTCATAAAAAGGGAAATAAAAGGGACTCAGGAGGCGGTGCGGGAGAATAAGCTGAAATTGGATGATCAAGAGAGAAGGATTGATGCCGTGGAAGATATGATGAGAAAGCAGAACATTGTGATCCGTCAGGTGGTTGAACGGACACCGGATCAGTTAAGAGAAAGAGTGGTTCAGTGGTTAAATGGTTTGAATATGGGAAAGGAATTTGTTCAGGAAGATTTTGTAAGTGTATTTAGTGTGGGCCCAAGAAGAGGGAGGGTGGTTCAAAGAAATGTTTTGGTAAAATTTGCAAACTGGGGCGATAAGTTAAGAGTAATGGCCTTTCTGAAACGAGCTGGACCTGATGCCCTGAAATTTGATGGTTCTGATGTAGAAGTTTATAATGATATTTCATTGAAAGAAAGAACGTGGAGATATAAAATGAGGCCTGTAACTAAATTGCTGATGAGTAAAAATATAAGGTACAACTGGAGATTCCCACAGCAACTGCGCTTTTTTATGATAAAAGAATGCAAGTAATAGATGAAGGGGCTAATCCATTGGAGTATTTGAGCTTGCTGGAGTTAGTAAAAATAGACTCGGAAGAGTGGATAAATCTTAAGAAGGAATTGATGGAATCGGGAGCCTTGGGGAGGGAGTATGAGAGGGCGGAGGCCAGTGGTGCAACAGGTGGAACACCGCAGGGAAGGGAAGAGGAGGAAGAGCTGTCGTTGATCATTGGTGGAGGAGGAGACAAGTAAGGAGCAATGAGAATTAGATTATTAAAAACTAAAGCATTTAAATGATATAGAAGGGTGAGTAGCGCGTAGCACTGGTAGGAAGGCACATCTTGCATGTCCCCCCTCTCCCCTCTTTGGTTGTCAAAGGCAGCTTTTTTTTGAAGAAGGTGGGGAGAGAGATAGTGTATGTTTTATGTAGATTTGTGTGTTTATGGGGGAAGGGGTTGGTGGAGGCACGCCCAATGGAGAGTTTAGAGATTAGAAAGGAAATAGATTATGGGAAATATTAAAATATTAACATGGAATGTGAAGGGTACAGGTTCTGTCCTTAAGAGGCGGAGGCTGGAACTGGCGTTGAAGAAAGATAGACCCGATATAGTGTTCTTACAGGAAACGCACCAGAAGTCAAAAGACACGAATAAACTTTTTTTGGGATGGATTCAACATTACGAGATGGTGTTTGGAACTTCAAAAGCGAGAGGAGTGGCAATTATGATTTCTAAAAAATTAGGATTTGAGATTACAAAAAGTGTTGCTGACCAAGAGGGTAGATACTTGATTGTAAGAGGAAAAATAGAGGATGAGGAAATCATGTTGGTAAATATTTATGCTCCAAATGATCATCAAGCAGACTTTCTAGAAAAAGTTCGGAAAATAGTGGAACCAGAGAATGTTGCAAAAACTATTGTGGCTGGAGATTTTAATTTGATAAGGTCGGGTTTAGATTGTACGAATATAGCAAGAAGTGGAATTGGCTTGAAAGGGAAGGTTTTAGATAAATGGATGGCTGCGATGCGTTTGAAGGACTCTTGGAGAGAGATTAAGGGCTCTGAAAGGGCATATTCTTTTTTCTCACACGTCCATGGGATTTATTCGAGAATAGATTATGTCTTTCTTACGGAAAACTTGATTAAAGATATAGAGGGAATGGAAATTGGGATCATCAAGGAATCAGATCATGCCAAAGTACTTTTGGAATTGAAATTACAGAAAAATACTCGAAGAGGAAGAAATTGGAGGTACGATCCTAACTTATTTAAAGATCGAAAATGTAAAGAGCAAATTATGGAAAGGTGGAAAGAAAGTTGGCAGTGGAAAGACAATAATGAGGTTACTTTTAATGTTGTATGGGATACCATGAAGTCGGTTTTTAGAGGGGAAAGCATAAAGTTGGCGAGTTTTAAATATAAAAGACATAAGGTAGAACAGATAGAAAAAGAAAGAGAAATAAAGCAGTTACAGGAGGATCATTCAAAAAGTAAAGATAATTTTTTTTCACAAAACTGCAAAGACTTAAAGCAGAGTTAATGGGTAAAGATATTGACAAAGTTAAAAGAGACTTGATTTATCTAAACAGAGAGTACTTTGAATTTAGTAATAGAAGGTCAAAATTATTAACAAGAGCAGCTAAGGCCAAAAGGGAAAAAAGAGAAATTGGGGTATTGGTTAATAAACAAGGTTTAAGGTGTAATAAGAATAGAGATAAATGTAAAATTGTGAGGGAATTTTATCAAGCATTATATGCAAAAAAGGAGGTAGATTTGGAGAGGCTCAAAATGATTTTGGAGAGACAGTTAGGGAACGGAATAAAACAAGAACATAGAGAGAAAATGGAGGAAAGGATTACTGACAAAGAGGTAAAGGAGGTAATCAGCGGGTTGAAGATGGGGAAAGCCCCGGGAGATGATGGATTATCGACATAATTTTATAAAGAATTTAAAGATGTGGTGGTTCCAAAGTTAGTGAAGTTATATAACTATATTTTAGACGGAGGACAAATCCAGACTTCACGGTATAACACTACAATCGTTCTACTGCCAAAACCGGGAAAGAATTTGGAAAGGGTGGAATTGTACAGACCAATTTCCCTTATAAATCAAGATGCCAAGATCTTCACAGCAATATTGGCTAACCGTCTAAACAGTTTTATGGGGGAATACATAAATGTTGATCAAGTTGGTTTCTTAAAAGGCCGGCACATGGCAGACTTGACTAGAAGGGTATTAGATTTAATTGATAATGTTAATCAAACGAAGGAAAAGGTGGGTTTATTATCATTAGATATTTTTAAGGCATTTGATTCATTACAATAGTCTTCAATTAAGGAAATAGTTAAAAATTACGGATTTGGGGACAGATTTAGAAGGGTAATTGATCTATTATATCAAAAAGGGAATGCTAGGATCAGAGTAAATGAAGATGTTACTGATGTGGTAAAGCTTGAGGCTGGTACCAGGCAGGGATGTCCACTATCTCCTATCCTGTTTATCATGGCAATGGAAATACTAGCCAAAAATATAAGGGATGATTCAAATATAGAAGGGATAATGGGTAATAAAGTGAGCATGTACGCAGATGATACGTTGCTAATGGTGAAACATCCGGAGTTGGTAATGGATAGGATTAAAGATCAACTACAGGTATTTGAAGCTATAACCGGACTGATGATAAATTGGGATAAATCAGAACTGATGCTGTGTAATATGGGGGTAGGCGAGATGGGAAGGATAGTGGGGACACTTAATATACAAATTAAAGAAAAGTTGAAATATTTGGGGATAACTATTTCAAATAAATTGGAAGAACTTAAACGATTGAACTATGACAGTTTGAAAGCTGAATTTAAGAGTAAAATACAAGAGTTTCAGAAGCTGAAGCTGTCATGGTTCGGGAGGATTGCAATTTGCAAAATGATATTGCTGCCAAAGATTAATTTTTTATTTGATGCACTTGCGATCCACTTGAAGGAGAAGGAAATTAATGAGTTTCAAAAGATGTTTAATAGTTTTTGTAATGGAGGTAAAAAATCTAGACTTCCAAAGAAGTTCTGGTACTTATCTCAGAAAGAAGGGGGTTTGGGCATGCCAAATTTGTTAGCATACTATCGAGCATTTCAAATTAAGAATGTTGTGAAGATCTTGGCAAGAGAAAAGGCAATTTGGGAGGAATTGGAGATGAAAGAGTATAGGAATATTGGCAATATGATCTTTTTGGGAATAAAGGATAAACCGAAAAAGACAAGTAATACTATGATGAGAGGCCTCATGGAGGTGTGGAAAAGAGTAAAGAAAGATATGGTCCCAAATCTCTCTCCAATTTTGGAATTGATTGATATGGTGTGTTTTCCAATAAAAATAGATAAGGAAAAAAAGGAAATATTGGATAAAAATGAAATGTCTTTACTGAAGGACTGGTTAAAAGTTTGCAATGATGAAACCAAGAGGAAAAAATATTTGAAAAGTTAAAACTGGACTGGTTTCAGAAATTGGAGGTGGATAATTGGAACAAAAAATATAGAAGAGAAGTAGGGATAGATAGAACAAAGACTGAATTTGAAGAACTGGTAATAAAGATCAGAAAAGGGGAAAAGAACATTAAGGGTCTGGTAAGCAAACTTTACATTATACTGAATAAGGGTGAAGATCCACAGGAGGATTTGAAACGGAAGTGGGAAAAAAACTTGAATATAAAAATAGGGGATGTTGAATGGAGGAATAAATGGAAAAAGAGGATAATGAGAACAATGTCAGTAAGAATTAAGGAACATAATTTTAAAATGCTGTGGCAATGGTACTTGACACCACTGAGACCTCATCAGATGGATAATAAAAGGGACAATTTATGTTGGAGATGGAAAGAAACGGTTGGAACATATGAACATATGTGGTGGAGTTGTAAAAAAATAAGTGATTTTTGGAGAGGAATAGAAGGGGAGATTGGTGAAATAATGGGTAAAAGAGTTAAGTTGGTGTCAGGTACCATCCTTTTAACAAATGTGGAAGGCATGGGTTTGAACAAGGAGGAAAAAGAATTATTGGAAATTATATTAACTACAGGTAGACAATGCATAGCCAGAAATTGGAAAAACGATGTAGATATAACAGATTGGAGAGTGGTATAAAGAAATGTGGAGTTTAGCATTGAACGATAAACTGACATGGGAGATCAAAGTAAAACGAGATAAATTAAAAGAGAATAGGTTTTGGAGTATTTGGAAGCCGTTTGTGGATCATTCTCTTATGGCAAGTGACAGTTCTGGACCTGTACCATTTCAAAGAGGTTTTTGGAGATGAAACAGATACTAAACTTTCCGGGCATTGTATATATTCACAGGGTGATGTGTAATTAGTAAAGAAATAAAAAATAGTGGTAGCACTGAAAGTTTTTATTACTGTTATGGTTATAGTAATAACTTACAATGTGGCACTTAATATTGGGGGTTATATGGTAAATAATCAGTTTAATTATTATTATGTGCTAGCTCTTATGAACTTGAGGTAATACTGTATTGATGTTGTTTTTGTTGTATTATTATATTGTATTGTTATTGTTTTTCTTTTTTGTATGTTTGGTAAAAATTTAATAAAAATTTAATTTAAAAAAAAAAGAAATGTGGTGTTGGAGGAGAGTTTTGTGAGTCCCCCGGACAGCGAAAAGAAGAAATAGGTCGATCTTAGAAGAAATCAACCCTGACTGCTCCTTAGAAGGACAAATAGTAAAGATGTACTAGTAAAGTACTAGTAAATAGTACTTTGGACATCAAATGAGAAGAGAGGATTCACTTGAGAAAGCCTTGGTGCTGGGAAAGGTGGGGGGCAAAAGAAGAAGGGGGCAGCAGAGAATGAGATGGCTAGATGGCATTGTAGACACAATGGGCACAGAGTTGGGCAGGTTGAGGAGGATGGTGGAGGACAGAGGTGCCTGGCGGGCAATGGTCCATGGGGTCGCAAAGGGTCAAAGTCGATTGTGCGACTGAACAACAAAAACAATTAGAAATTAAAAACTGTGCTTAAAAAAAACCTACAGTACCTGCAATGCACAAAGAAGAGAGTAGAATATGCCTTCCTAGAAGTTCAACTAATCACCACCATATTAAATAGACTCTTCCATATTGGTATACACCAGGAATTCTCAACCTTTTAAAGCCGGGGCCTGGGTCACACTCTCTCAGACTGCTTCAGGGGCCAGATGGCCATTTTGCCCTTCCTACACCACATGGCACTTCCTGGTGTGGTGGAGACAGTAGGGGCCACATGAAATGGTCCCATGGGCCGCATCCGGCCCATGCGCCAAAGGTTGAGAATCCCTGGTATACACAATAAAAATAGATTGTTTACAAATGGATTGTTAATGTTATTCTTTTGCAAAAATGCTCATGTTATCATAAGCTTTTGAGACAGGCATCCAATCAAACCAGCCTCTGAAAGCAGGTGTTTCACACATGGCATCTTACCTCTCTTAATGTTCATTGTTCTAAAAACCCAGTCCTACATTCTTGCTGGCAAGTATATGAAGATTTAGGCTCCCTCCCCCATTCCATATGCTGGTGACTGCCAGATTATTTTCCTTTCAGGATTGTTTGTTTCATTTCTCAAATGGCAGTCAGCAACATATGGAATTGTGAGAAGGGGCCCAAACCTTCACATCCTTGCCAGCAACAATGTAGGACTGTGCTGTAAAAACAATGAACACAAAAAGTAGGATGCTACGTGTGAAGTACCTGGAGCGAAGCTAAATTGTATTGTGCAGAAATGACTTTGATCCCTGTGGAACTTCTCGGCATTAAGTAAAAGGCAGACTTCTCCCTGTATGTTTCCAGTAGTCAGACGTAAGACATATTTAGTAATATTATCAAAGGTATCTTCTATTAATCTGACCGAGCAACAAACTGAGCCATTTCCTTTGCAAGAAAATAATAATAATGAAAAGCAGAGATTACTCAGCTGGAATCTGAACCATTACAAATTTTACCCGCACTGTTTATCTGAAAGTAAATTTCCAAACTTCCAAATTTCCGGCCACCATTTGAAGCAGACAGGTTTTACAAGATAGCTACTGTTCCAGGAGAGGAAATAGTAGAGGACTATTCTATAGCGAGTGAGCTCTTCTCATCATTCTTGCCTATAGATGTCAAAGTCAGCCATGGTTGTTTTATCATCATCATCATCATCATCATCGCAGCATGCTGTCAAGTCAATTCTGCCTTACTGTATTTGTTATATAATAATACACACTGGATTTGGATGAGATATAGATTGCTATACAGTGGTACCTTGCTTAAAGAGCATAATGTGTTCCACAGGATAGCTCTTTAAGCAAGTTTGCTCTTTAAGCAAAACACCATTGTAAATGACCAATTGTGATTTCTGGTTGGGGGGATTGTGAACCCCGATTCAATTGTTAAGCAAGTTTTTTGGTTGGTTTTAGTTGTTAAGCAAGGCAACCATTCAGAGAAAATTCTGCTTTTTAAGCAAGTTAGTTTCTAAGCTAGGCGCTCTTTATGCAAGGTTTTACTGTACTCTTTTGTGATGTATTTACTTTTTCAAAAAGTTTTGCATAATCATTATTCACTTTGTTCAGTGATTTCTTTTAAAAAATTGTTAGAATTGTGACTATGTCTGTTTTGGTTTGCTCTGGCTATTGTGGAACCTAGACTGCATGAATTGCAGTCTTTCCCAAACACTGGTTGATTCTGATAATTCTGCATAGTCAAAGAGACAGCTTAGTTTCCATTTAAAGTTTAGTGAGGTCATGAAGTAAAATCAAGATATGTTCTCAGTTTTAGATTTTAATTTGAACATTAGAAGAAATCTGAAGTTTTGTAAAGGTTCCATCCTTTTTTGAAGAAAACATTACAAATCTCTTTAAAGTGAGCTTAGCCAGCAACTCTGAATTATTAAATTTAACATATTACAGTGGAACCCCGTATAACGAATGTGAGAACCCCGTACAATGAACCCCCCCCCCCAAAAAAAAATGAGGTAAAAGTTAAATTTAACTTTTAAATAGGAAGGATTTCAAACTCAACTCAAAAGTAATTTAGAATGATAGCATGACAAGTAGTTGAATTTCCTCCCCTGGAAATTAAATTCCTCTTAACCCCTCCTCCCACCGCTTACTGCTTTAAATATGCTGAAGTAGCAAATTGATTCAAATAGGCAAAAACAAAGAGCCATTGGAGACAAAAGCCGTATACAGTATTATGTATATTTATTGCTCGTAATTAATAAATACTCTTTTGTGCCTACTTCTGCTAACAGATCCATCTTATTGTACAGTAGGACAGAACAAGCTGTAGGAAGGTACTAGCATTCCACTCCTATCAGATTTACAAGCAGAGAGTTAATTAATGAAATGAGAGGAGATGTAAAAAAACTCATTTAAAGAGACAACTGCTGTAATTGATCAGCTTTTCTCATGCTCAAGTAGTGAAGGATCAAAAAGATAAATGGGACACTTATCACCTGCAAACCACACCAAGCATTAGGCTCTGACAAAAAACAACAACAGAGAGCTATGCAAAGGGAGCAGTCAAATTGCCCATAATTAGCATGTTCATAACTACTGCTAGAAGACTAAGCTCCTCCTCTGTAGTCTTGGCTACTTCATAAGAAATAAGGCCAGTGGGCGCCAATATAAATTTGACTAATAAATAAATAATGCAGGAGTTAGTCTTTAAGGTGCCACAGCATTGGTTTTTTTTTACTTTTGTTTTGTTTACTTTCTGATATTCATAAGCAATGTTGTCCCTCTTCAAATCCCATTCACTCACCAAACTCACATAAAAAGCCATTTTCATTAGGGAGCATTTACTGCTACACTATTTGTTCTCTCTCTGCTTGACCACAGAGATAATGTTTGAGGAAATAATTCGCTCTATAAATTGGTGTATATAATTTAATTTTTTTATTCTCAGATATTACAGAACATCATTGAATTATGTCCCACATAAAATTTTCCTAACATTTATACTACTTGAAAATAGTGTTTTCTTTTAAATGGTCATAACGTATGTTTTGTATTACTTTTAAGGACTAGATTCTGTTTTAAAATGGTTGTTATTCTAGTTCCTCCATCTGTTCTCTCCTATTAAATAAAAGACATTCTAACACTTTTTTTTAAATGATCAGTTTAGAAAGGATATTTAAAAAATGTAATCTGAAATGGACAGACCTAGACTGGATTAAAAATCATACATTCCATTAACATTTGTTATAAAATAAAAGTCATATTAGTGTGTTTAAGGACTGCAGTGGCTCAGGTGGCTATGACACTGACTGGAAGAAGGCAGGTCAGTAGTTCGATACCCGAATACTGCAGGATGGAGTGAGCTCGCATCTCTGTCCCAGCTGCTGCCAACCTAGCAGTTTGAAAGCAAGAAATTGCAAGTAGATGGTAAACAGCGTTCCGTGCGCTCCAGTGTCTAGTCATGCCTGCCACATGACCACGGAAACATCTGCAAATGCAGACAGCGCTGGCTCTTCGGCTTTGGAACAGAAATGAGCACTGAACCCTAGAGGCGAGGGGGCGGCAATACAAATTTAAAAAATAAATACAAATAATAATAATAAATAAAGTTGGATACGACTGGCTTTCGGGCAAGGGTGACCTTACCTTATCTTTAGTGTGTTTAAATTATTTCCCAGTAAAGGGATTCTTTACTGGGTCACCTGAGGATTTTGCTAATTATTTTACAGAGAAAATCGCTCCGATACGCTCCAAATTTAATCCTAGCGTGGATGATGTGAGTCTGGAGCTGACTGGTTCGCAGTCTGGCCATGTTATCTGGGATCGGTTTGATCCAGTTGTCCCCTAGGAAGTGAACAGGCTCTTTGGATCTGTTTGTGCCACTGCATGTGTGTGGGATCCATGTCCTGCCTGGCTGGTTAAAGCGACCAAGGTGGTGACAGGCAGTTAGGTCTGAGTGATTGTTAAAGTATCCTTGTGGGAGGGGATGTTCCCTGCACCTTTGAAACATGCTCAACCCAACGATATTGGCCAACTATTGGCCTGTATCCAACCTACCCTTTTTAGGGAAGGTCTTGGAGAAGGCAGGGGGTCCTGGATGAAGCGGATTATCTGGACCCTTTTCAGTCAGGATTCAGGCCTGGATATGGTACTGAGACTGCATTGGTCGCACTGTTGGATGATCTCTGGAGTGAGTGGGGTGGAGGTCATCCGTCCGTCCTTGCTCTTCTTGACTTCTCAGAGGCCTTCGATACTGTCAACCACAATATCATTTTGGAACGGCTCCAAGGATTGGGGATCCAGGGCACAGTGTGGTTCTGGTTTTCCTCATTTCTAAGGGGCTGGACCCAGTCAGTGTGGTTGGAGGATGAGATGTCCAGCCCTAGACCTCTTCAATATGGGATGCCTCAGGGCTCGGTGCTCTCACCTCTCCTATTTAACATCTACATGAAGCCTTTGGGTGAGATCATCCATTCCCACAGGGAATGCTGATTACTCAGCTGTACATCTCGGCCCATGGTGATCCAAGCGATGCTGTCAGAGTCCTATCCAGGTGTCTGGACGCTGTCAGGGTCTGGATGGGGGACAACGGGCTACAGCTAAATCCTGACAAGACTGAGTGGCTATGGGTCACGGGCCCTATTTTACCCCAAAAAGACCCGATGTGTAATCTGGGGGTCCTCCTGGACTCGCAATTACTGCTCAATGAGCAGGTGGCAGTCATATGTCAGTTACGCCCGCTCATAAATCGGGACGCCTTGCTCATGATCACATATGCTCTGGTCACCTCCAGACTGGACTATTGTAATGCACTCTACATGTGGCTGCCTTTGATGACCATTCGGAGGCTGCAACTGGTCCAGAATGCAGCTGATCGGGTGGTGATGGGGTGCAGGCGTTATGCCTGCGCCTCTCCACTGCTTCGGGAGCTGCACTGGCTGCCAGTGTGCCTCCGGGTGCTATTCAAGGTGCTGGTAATGATATTTAAAGCCCTAAATGGTAGTGGACTAGGATACTTAAGAGACCACATCACCCCGAGAACATCTGTCCATCCCACCAGAGCAGACCGGAGAGGCTCTCTGTGCCATCTGCTAGAGAGGCTCACCTCTCTAGCACCAGAAGGAGGACCTTCTCTGTGTCTGCTCCAGCCCTATGGAACCTCCTGCCAATTGAGCTACGACTCCAGACAGAGTTGTTTCCCTTCAGGAAAGAACTAAAAACCTGGCTGGCAAAGCAGGTGTGGGGCACCAGTGATGTGGTGACCCCTGCCTGCTGGCTGATAAAATAATATCAATATTGCTCCCTCGTTCTTTTAATTCTTGTAGTATTTTTAAATTGGGTTTTTAATGTTTTGGACGGCTGTATTGTTTTTAATGTTGTGAGCTGCCCAGAGTCATTTTGAGTTAGGTGGCTATACAAATTAGAAAATTAAATTAAATTTAAATTAAATTTAATTTAAATTCTTGAGGGTTCCTCAAAGGCCCTCCCCCCAAATGTGTGATCATATTTTAGAATATCAGTTTGAGCTTCTTATTATCTACTTTTGGATACTAGTTGAATGCTAATAACATTTTGAGGTTAAGAATAGATTGACAACAAAAATGACTAAAATGCATAACTGTTCAAAACTTAGATAATCCTAATCATTCAAGTGCTGGTTTTTAATGTATTATAACCATTATAGTTAGGATGTGATATGATGCACCGCAGGTAGAAATGTTTTTGTCTCTTAAGTGGACCAGGGCAGATGCTCAAAACAGATTGTGCTGCGGTCAAAATGACATGAGAATCCTGCTTCACCAACTGTTCTTTAGTTCCTCCTGTGCAGCATATCCCTGTCTTTCCCGTTTTACAGCATTTTCTGTCAAACAGGACAGAAATTGTTAAGACCCTGAGCACTGCTTCTGTTGGAACACAAGCACGTAAAATGTCTATTGTGAATATCCATTTAACCTTTCATCATTCATACTCAATCATTCTGGGATCCTCTCTATTAGCACATTTAATGTAATGTGGCACCTCTTCAGGTATACTGGACTAAACAAGACTTTCTCTACAGGAAGCATTCAGTATCCTAGAAAATAAATATAAATTCTATAACATTTCAGCAGACCAAATATCATTTGCAGAGAGTTCGTGCACTTCTCGTTGTAAAATTCACAGAAATTGCCTGTACTATTGAAAATCACGTTCCCATATTTCATTCATTTAACATATCCAGTTTTATTTCTGTGAACAAAACATTTTAAAAGTGTTACCTCCCCTGGGTGATATTAAAATAACTCTTGTACATTTTTTTTAAAATCCAACACTTTTAAAGAAAAATCATGAGTGGTCTGTGCAAAAGCCTCCATCCCTGATATTTTGAGTTAGATATGGAGTAAGATATGGAGGCATCGCCGCCGCCGCCGGACAAACACCCCCAGCCGGGGGGTGAGGAGGAGAAGAGCTGGACGAGTGGCGGAAAGGCCGACCATCACCGACGCCGCCGGCGGACAAACACCCCCAGCTGGGGGGTGAGGAGGAGAAGAGCCGGACGAGCAGCGGAAAGGCCGACCATCGCCGCCGGTGCTGCCGGACAAACACCCCCAGCCGGGGGGGTGAAGAAGAGGAGAAGTGGCCTAGTGGCAGAAAGGCCGACCATCACCGCCGGCGGCGGACAAACACCCCCAGCCGGGGGGTGAAGAGAAGGAGAAGCGGCCGAACGGTGGAAAGGCCGACCATCTCCGCCGCCACCAGACAAACACTCCCAGCCGGGGGGTGAGGAGAAGAGCCAGACGAGCGGCGGAAAGGCTGAGCATTGCCGCCGCCACCGGACAAACACCCCCAGCCGGGGGGTGAGGAGGAGAAGAGCTGGCTGAGCGGCGGAAAGGCCAGCCATCGCCGCCGCCACGAGGCTTCCAGCCGGGGGTACCCACCACCTACAGGCTCCAGCCGAGCACCGAAGGAAAAGACTCATTGGCAGAAGGGAAGAGGGCAGAGGAGGAAAAGCATGGGGCAAGACTCAGAGTCCCATGCAAAGGATAAGTAGCCGATATGAAAAATGTAGAAGACTTAACATAGCAACTCAGAGAGACTTTATACTGACTTAACATAGAAACTGACGTAGAGACTGTGTTTTAAAGTGTGATAATATGCATGATAGTATGTTGTTTAAACTGTTTTAAATTTTTCAAAACTGTGATAAGATGTATGATGCGAGAAAAATGGCATAGAAACTGGCAAACCACGCCACAAAGCTTGCCAAGAGAACCCTATTGACCAAAACAAAAGGCAAAACAAAGGAGCAGGATAGATGATACAGGATGCTTAGCACCACAGAGTGGAGGAAGGGGAGGGACAGGAAAGGGGGAGGGGAAATGCAATGCTGCAAGGAACAATACAAAAAAAGGGTAATGCCAAAGAGTGTTCAAATTATCGAACAATTGCACTCATCCCAAACGCCAGCAAGGTGATGCTCAAGATTATACAGGATAGACTTCAGCAGCATGTGGAGAGAGAACTACCAGAGGTGCAGGCTGGTTTCAGAAGAGGCAGGAGGACCAGAGACCACATTGCCAACATACATTGGATCATGGAGAAAACAAAGGAATACCAGAAACAAGTTCATTTTTGTTTTATTGACTACACTAAGGCATTTGACTGTGTGGACCACAACAAGATGTGGCAAGTAATTAAAGAGATGGGAATACCAGAGCACCTCATATGCCTCCTGAGAAATCTGTACATGAAACAAGAAGCAACAGTTAGGACAGAACACGGAATGACAGAGTGGTCATTTGGAATAGGAAAAGGAGTAAGACAAGGCTGCATTTTGTCACCCTGCTTATTCAACTTATATACAGAGCACATAATGCGCAATGCAGGGATGGAGGAATCAAAATATGGGATTAAAATTGCTGGCAGAAACATCAACAATCTGAGATATGCAGACGACACCACCCTAATGGCAGAAAGTGAGAAAGACCTAAAGAATCTCTTGATTGGGCTGAAGGAGGAAAGTGCAAAAGCTGGCCTGAGGCTAAATATCAAGAAAACCAAGATAATGGCAACAGACCCTATCAGTTCCTGGGAAATAGATGGGGAAGAAGTAGAAGCAGTGACAGATTTTACCTTCTTAGGATCAAAGATCACTGCAGATGGGGATTGTAGCCATGAAATAAAAAGGCGGCTGATCCTTGGGAGACAAGCTATGAGAAACCTAGGGAACATAGTGAAAAGCAGAGACATCACATTGCAAACAAAAATTAGAATAGTCGAAGCAATGGTATTCCCAGTGGTAATGTATGGAATGCGAGAGCTGGACAATTAGGAAGGTTGAACGCAGAAGAATAGATGCCTTTGAAATGTGGTGTTGGAGAAGAGTTCTGAGAGTCCCCTGGACAGCGAGGAGAACAAATAGGTCAATCCTAGAAGAAATTAACCCTGACTGCTCATTGGAAGGTCAAATAGTAAAGATGAAGCTAAAATACTTTGGACATCAAATGAGAAGGGAGGATTCACTTGAGAAGGCATTGATGTTGGGAAAGGTGGAGGGCAAAAGAAGAAGGGGGAGGCCAAGGATGAGATGGCTAGATGGTATTGTAGACACAATGGGCACAGAGCTGGGAGGGCTGAGGGGGATGGTAGAGGACAGAGGCGCCTGGAGGAAAATGGTCCATGGGGTCGCAAAGGGTCGGAGTCGACTGTGCGACTGAACAACAACAAATGAGAATACTTCTGCAGTTGAAATTGTAAACTATATAGTATACAAACAGCAATATTAAATGTAGTTGAACTTTATAGATGTAAATAAAATGTCACATCTATTTCTTTAATAATGTACCATTATCTGAATCTAAATATGGCTCTTCTGACAAAGCTGAAAAACTGACACATTGCATGCATTTTTATAGTACTGTAATGCCAGAATCGACAATAATTATGAAGTAATTATTACCTTCTATTAGAAGCTCTTGTCCGTGACTGCCCAACAGTGTTCGAGACAGGAAAGGAGCAAAATCCACAAAGATTTCCCGAAGGAGTGGGGCTACTTTTTCCAAAGCTCTCTCAAGCTTTGCAGTAATGCTGTTGAGAGAGAGAAAAAGGGACATTGGATTAAGAGATTCAAACAAACAAATAATCAGACAGCAATTTATCAATACTTCTAGAAAAGGTAGATGTTGTAATCAAAACACAGCTTAAGCTAGGGTAGCAGCACCAGTAGTCACTGGTTAATTCAACTGTCATTGCTGTCTCGTATTATTGAGAAATGAAGATGGAGGGGAGATATGATAGAATTTTTAAGTACAGTGGTATCTCGTATAAAGTCCGATTCAGATAAAGTCCGCATCGCATAAAGTCCAAAACCGGGGGGGGGGGGGGGGGGAGAGATGATGGACATTATCCGAAGTATTTGGTATAGGAACCTCGGATAAAGTCCATTTTTGGACATTATCCGATGCATCATCCATTTGATTCGGATAAAGTCCAAAATCGGATAAAGTCCAAACTTGTGGAACCGAGTTTGGACTTTATCCGAGGTTCTACTGTACTTGAAAAACAGTCATAAAGAGAAGGGACAGGATCTTTCTCAATGATCCCAGAGTGCAGCACACATAATAATGGCAGAAACTACAGGACGCCAGATATAGGCTAAATAACAAGAAAAAAATTCTTAACTGTTAGAGTAAAACAACAATGGGACCAATTACCTCAGGAGGTAGAGAATACTCAAATTGCCAAGGCATTCAAAAGAAAGTTGGACAGTTGCTTTGATTTGGATTCCTGCATTGAGCAGGTGGTTGGACTTGATGATCTCATAGACCCCTTCCAACTTAATTATTCTATGATTCTATGATTAGCAACACCAATGGTGGTAGTCAAGATTGCTGCACTTTGGAGAAAGTCCTAGGCGTGAAGGCTTTGGGGCCTAGTTAGGCCTAGCTTCCTTTTTAGAAAGAAGCTCGCAACAAGCAGTAAGACAGTTTTCTTTCTCAACGGAAGGCTTGGGGCCTTCCTCAAGACCAGGGGTCAGCAAACTTGACTCTCCATATGTTCTTGGACTTCAAATCCCAGGAGCCCTGATCAGCTGGTGTACTGACATGGGCTTCTGGTAATTGGTTTTAAGATTTTTTTTAATGCTTTCTGGCGTTTTTCTCTGTGCTTTTTAAAACTTATATTATATAAAACTTATATATATATATATATATATAAAATTAAATTTATATTATATATATATATATAATTAAATTTATATTATATATATATAAAATTAAATTTATATTATATATATATAAAATTAAATCCTCCCAATAAAAGCACAAGAAAAAACACGGGGGGGGGGGGAGCCAGATGACATTAAAAAAACATTTGATCCAATGGTAATGTACTTACAAGTGCATTTACTCATTTTTAACCAGAAGTGCCAAAACGTAGCACTGAAGGAAAAACACAAACAATTATGCTAACCCCAATGTAACCTAACACATATTTTAAAGCAGGATTTCTCAACCTTTTAAAGCCGGGGGCCAGGTCACGCTCCCTCAGACAGCTTCGGGGGCCGGATGGCCATTTTGCCCTTCCTCCATCACATGGCACTTCTTGGTATGCTGGAGGCAGTGGAGGGCCACATGAAATGGTGTCATGGGCCACATCTGGCCCACGGGCCACAGGTTGAGAATCCCTGTTTTAAAGGATATGAGCATCCTTAATATAGATGTGGCATTAAGGAGAATAAAATATTAAGACTATCTGAAACTCCTCTCATAAGAAAGTTTTCTGCCCAGAGTATACTGTGCAATAGATTTATTACCGCTCTGGATGATGTCAGAAAAGCTTTAAGGATTTGCTAACTATCACTTATTTTGCTGTTTAAATTAAATGTGGTTCAGCAATATAAAAGGCATAGAAAATGAAATCCCACAGTATATTTTACAGGATTATAATGTCCAAGTTCAAGACTAAATAAAGTTTTGTAAACCATTGAAAAAAACTTTTCTCCCTAGAGAAGCAAGCATGAAAGAAAAGTAGACATCCATTCATTCATACAAAGTTGCAATGTTTACTCTTTATCCAATCTGAGAAGATATCAAATTTATGAAACTAGCTTGCAGATAACGTCTTCATCTTATTTTTCCACACAGTTTGAAACTAACTAAAATGGAGATGATACCATTTTCTTACTGTAATTAGACAACTAAATGTTCCTTTAAAACCTTATCTTCAGTTAGGATTTACTGGTGGAGAGGGGGAAGCTCTCTTGATAGGACCCATGAATTACAATTACAGAATTTCTATAAAGAGTATCCCTCTTTATGCCAGGAGAGAATTCACACTAGAACCACTTCTAAGAAATGTTTATCTCTTCTACTGTTCTTCAGTTGTCAGGAAGAATGCCATAAATATTTAACTTTTTTGTGACCTAAATCCACCTTCTTTTGTCTTACTCTCAGTAACAATCGATGTTTATAACAAACTTGAATATGTTTGATGATATACTGTGTTAACTTTTTGGTTTCTAAAAAGCAGGATTATAAACAAATAATGAAAACAAAACCTTTGTTAACAAGCTGGGTTAGTTTACACAATGCAGACATAGATCTTGGCTATATTTTTAACAATAAATCTATATTTTGATCCACTCCATTTCTTTTTCTCCCCCCCCCCTTTTTTTTTAAAAACAACAACAACACATTATCAGGTATATAATTAATTATTCCATGGAAACCACTCCCAAAATTGACCCAATAGTTTTTGAACAAAATAGAATTTCAGAGATAATTTCTAGGGAATTATAAGATAAATGCAAGTGACTATTGAAACTTTCTCTGTTAGTACAGTAATTGGTTTGGCTGTTTCTATTAGAACAGTGTTTTAGCCCATAGGGTGATGGTTCCCAAGTGGATTAAATTCCACATGAATACATATTGATGGACAGCAGCAACTTCATCTATACTGGCCTGGGCCTGACTAGGATTTTGTATGCGAAAAGGGCTCAGGACCAGAAAGTGACTAACGGAACTGGATTAGTGGTATGGGTGTCATGCTGGTATGTGGAAGGAAAATGGAAGGCCACTGAATTATATTGTTCCCAGGACAACATTCATGGCTGATCACCATGATGATAACCAATATTCAGAATCAGATACGGCACTTGAAGAAGTCCACACAAAATCTGTCCTACTCTGAAGAGTGCAGAAGAGTGGAACCGTAGCTGCTTTGGATGGTTGAATAGCCAGACTAGCCCATCAATCTTTCCCCTAAGGACAAACAAAGCTACTCTCTCTTGCACTCCATGGGGCAACTCTTGCGGGAAGTTCCCCAGCGGCACTTGGAGAAGTATGAGCCCATATGATGCAGAGGCAGAAAGTGTTAGACTAGAACACAAAAGGCTTGAGTTAAACTCCCAATCTGATATGGAAACTCAATAGGATGTTGCAACAATAAATGACTCCCTGATTACCTTACATATATATCTACAAAAATCTATTAGGGTTACCATAACTCATAGGTGATTTAACAGGATAGAACACTAACTATTAGGATCCCAGCTTTCATCAAAATCCTGGATTTGTCTTTCAACACTTAAAGGTTAATTATGGAAGACAATTGCACCGTAATAACATTTGAAAAGCTTGGTTGTGAGGAGCACATGACCATTTCACTGGCTACTAGTCTGTTTCCCTACATATTGGTAAGAAAGCACATTGTAGCAGGACATCCTGCTATGATAATGAAGTAGACCATATAGCCAGTGACTCAACGCCAAGTGTTGGGTGGCGGTAAATAACCTGACTTGCTAAAGGGGCCAACAGCTATGGGGGTGGAGGTGAACCCCTTTTGGTGGGGTGAATGTCCCCTCAGTAGAGAAAATGCCACTGGAAACCACCATATTGGGTCCAACGGCAAAATGAACAGAGGAGGAACTCTGATTCCCAATGGTCATGGAGGCGGAAGAAGCCATGCCAGATGGACTGGCTATGAAGGCACATTTTGATATTATCATCAAGGCTGTGGCAGACCATTGCAGTCCCAATGTTAAATCCTGCATGCCGTGTTTCATATGTGTGGCAGGAGATGACTCCGAGATCATCGTGTGTGGGTCACTTCTTGTCAAGCTGGGATCCACGTAAAACAAATTCACACCAGTGACATTTTTCCTGCTTGCCTCAAAGGGCGAAGGCAGCTGGCATTCAAGACCAGGCCTCCTGGCACCCAGCGGCAGGAAAAAACATGTATACTCAGATCAAGTTGTGGCCGACAATGGTAAGAAAGCCATGTGAGTTGTAGGAATAAGCTATCTGAAAGACTATATTCTCCCAAATGTGCCTGTCATGGTTTTTTAAAATAAGAGTTTTTTCTTACTCTTACCATGATCAAAGTTATGTTCATCAGGGATGAGATATATCCAGAAAACTTAGTAAGAAACTTTACAGATAGCAGCCCCCAGGTGACCTACCTTCTGCATGCTTAAGACTAAACTACAAAGAATACCTCATGTTTTCAGCTGAATCTTCCGGCATTGGTGCAACAGTCTGAACAGCAGGGAGGTTCTTGCTGGTAGCACCATTTACAAAACTAGATGAAGATGACGATGACGACGATCCTGAATCAACTGCACCTATCCCCAGAAGACAGGACATTCGGTGTGAAAAGCCATGCATCACCTTCACACTAAGCAGTCATATTTCCCAAACACAAATATTCTGGAACAACTGACTTTAACAAAACAAAAACTTCATTGTGTCAAACAGCACACTGTGAGTTAAAAATAATTTGTGCCAGTAGAAGAACATGTCAACTGAACTCTAGAAACAATACTTTCAGAAAGATAAGCACTTGGTTGTCTTGAGGGGGGTAGAACTTAGATGAAATTTATATGAATTAGTGGGGGGACCTTAAAGGGTTACCAGCAATACACATGGTTCAAAAAATCCCAGAGTGGGGTAGCAAATATTATTCAAAATATATTGAGCAGTATCCAATTCAAACTGTGTTGTGGTTGTTGTTGTTCCGTGCCACCTAGTTGAAACCAACCTATAATGACACACACACACACACACACACACACACACACACACACACACACACACACACACACACACACAGATATAGATATATAGATATATAGATATGTAGAAATATAGATATCATTTTTTTTCATGGTCAAGCCGTGATCAAACTGTAGGCTCATGAGCCCTGGTCTGTCACTCTATCCGCTATACCACATTGGGGCACAGGATTCACATAACTGAATGCATAATTGTAATTACAAAACTGACTAGAGTGGAACCTAGGTTAACATAATAAGTTCATTCTCTGGGATGCTTCTTACAGCAAAAATTACCGTAACTGAATTTCCAATAGGAATGTAATTTCCCATAGGAATGCATTGCAAAACAAAATACTTTAACTGAAACATGGTTTCCCATAGGAATGCATTGAAAACCAATTAATCCATTCTGAAAAATATCTGTAAGAGCCACTATTTTCTATGGATTTCCTTTTGTTATGTGATTTTTATGTTAACCGAACCATTTGTTAACCGAGGTTCTACTGTTGTAGGATATTATAAAGCTGTACAGTCCCAAGATGCTTCCAAAATAATGGAATAGTAAACCACTTTTAAGTACAGTCAAACCTCGAGATAAGAACGGTTCGACTTAAGAAAAAATCAAGATACATCCGGAAATCTCAGAAAAAATCAGGTTTGAGATACAAATTTTTAATAGGATTTTTTCTGAGATACAAAAATCAATGCATTCCTACGGGAAATTGCATTCAATGCATTCCTATAGGAAATTCAAGATAAGAATTTTTCAAGATACAACCAACCTCGAGGAATGAATTAAATTCTTATGTAGAGGTTTGACTGTACTCTATATCAAGAAAAACCTGAAAAGGTTTGCTATGACTATGAATTGCCTTTGCAACAAATAATTATTATACTGTATTATTATCCACACAAGATAATGTGTCTGGACCACATTGCAGCAGCTACTTCCAAACTATCCTTTTGAGTGTAATAATTTAAATGAGATTCTTCCCAATATAAACAAACAAATAAATATTGCACACATGAAGAGAGTGTTCAGCACTCTTCTTCTCAACTCATTCCTCTGTCTAAACAAAGCCAATTATATTTTAATCTAACCGGGGCTAAAATATATTCATATTATGCACTCGATTTTTCAATCCTGAATATTTTCAGTAATATGTAAAAACTACATGAACCAGAAAAGAGGATTTGGGAGGACATCTAGTGTTTCTAAATGAGTAAAGTAAAATCTTCCTCAAGCTATAGATTGCTCAACATCACATACTGGGCTAACTAAAAAAAATCCCTTGGAAATTTTTACAAGCAGACTACCATCTGGATATACTAAGAAAACTACCCAGATCAGGCTAAGATTACAGTAAGTGTTATTGTTGGCATATGTTTGCAACTGACATACAATATATACAGGGGGGAAATGAAGAGGCATGAAAGAAAACAATATAATTTACTGCAGTACTGCTAGCACAAAGTATTCATTCACAGCTATAATTACGTATATGTATAAGGCCCATAATTAGCAATTCTGTTATTAAGCATCTGAAAGCCTGCAGATTGTTTAGCACAGAAATTTCAGTATGCATTTTAAATGAGGGGGGAAATGGCATTTTCAACTCTCTTTACCAGTCTCATAACCCCCATTTGCTAATTTAAAAAACCAAACAAGAACACACACTTGCATCAGACAAAATTAGATTATTTGTGCCTGTTGGTGAGTGCAACAATATAAATCTCAGCAACAAACTGTGCCTTGTTAAGAAGCTGGTGCTTGAATTTCCTGTTGCACACCAATCTGACGTGGCACACAATATAAAATGCAACGGCCAATTAGTGGCAATTACACTTAACTAGTGGAAATGTACACTGTTGGGTTTGTAGCATTATACTTACTAGCATATTTGTGCCCAGCCAGCTGGGCAGTTTTTATTTGTGTGGTTTTTTTGTTTGTTTGTTTTTTGTTTTTGTTAAGGGTGGTTTGGGTGGGGGTGTTTTGCATTTGTGGTTTGTGACTTTTTTGATCTATTTTATTAGATTTATTTGTGATTTTGATTTATTTCTTATTTTTCTGTCTTGTTTTTACTCTTGTGGCCTCTAGGTGGGGCTGTTAGCAAGAGAGCTGTTTTGCATTTTTTTGACTTGTTTTTAATCTTCCAGCCTACAGGTGGGGCTGTTAGTAATAGTGTTGGGTAATTTTTTTGTTTGACTTGTTTTTTCTATCCCGGCCTCTAGGTGGGGCTTCTTCCGGTAAGTAGTCCTTGTTTCTTCATTTCTGTTCCGGAGACGAGGAGGGAGGATGTGCTGGTGAGTTCTCTGGGTTTTTTTATCTGGGTTTTGGTTTTGGTTTTGTTTTTTTGGTGTTGGGCTGGTAGGTGTTTCTGTTTCTTCTTTTGTGTTTTTTTTGGGGGGTGTAGATTGTTTAATTGTTTTATTTATTTCTGGTTGTTTTTTATGTTTCTGATTTCTTTTGTGTTTATTTGTTTAATTTGTGGTATTTTTCTTGTTTGAGTTAGGTATTTTCGTGTTGTAGTTAGGTGTTTTTTCTGTGCTTTCATGGTATTTTGGGTGTTTTTGTTTGTGGATTATGTTGTTTATTGTTTTGTTGGTTAATGTGTTTATTTATTTATTTGTTTGAGTGTTTTATTAATTTTGGTGGTTGGCGTTTTAGGCAAATGTTTGGTTTTGTTGTTGTGTTTTTTTACTTGAAGAACGGCCTGTCTGTTGGTTCCTCTTCTCCCCATTGCTGCTTTGAAATTTGGTTTTGATGCAGCAATGGGGAAAAGGAGGAGCCAGCAGTCAGCTCGCCCTTCCCCTGGTAAGATTTGTTAGGAGGTCGGAGGAGAAGGAGGCAGAGAAGAGTTATCTGCTTGACGATGGTTCTCTCCTCTCTGTCTCCTTTTTCTCCTGGTTTAACTAACCGGAGATCAGCAGGCAGCGATCCGTAAGGGGTGGTGCTCTTCCTTGCGGATTGCTGGCTGCTGCTTTTGTATTACCTCCGTCAGTAGTACAAACGCAGCAGCCAGTCATTCACCAGGGAGTGTGCTTCCCCTGACAAACTGCTGCCTACTGCTGTTTTTCCCCCCACCCCAGCTCAACTGACCTTGAGACCGGCAGTGGTCTCGCCATGTCTTCGGCGGGGTAGCGGGGAGGAGAGGGAGTCCCTCTTCTCTCCATTACTCCGGGAAAGAAGGCCAGCAGGTGTCTCGCCGTGGTTGTTTGTGTGTGTTTGTTTGCGAGGCCGTGAGGCGCTGCGTCCTCCTGTGGCAGACTTTCGCTCCTGTTGTGGGAGGCCGGCGTGTTTTTATTTTATTTTTCGCACGCAACTTTTTCAGCGTTCTGTGCGCTCACACCCTTCAGCCTGATTGGCTGAAGTGCTCAAGACACTGGGACTTGGAGTTTTGTTTGTTTTGTTTGCGTTTGTGCGGCGGTTTTTTTACTGTGGCTCGATTTCAATTGGGCGTGCCGCATTTCCCAACATTCTTTTTGCTCACGCTTCTCAACCTGATTGGCTGAGATGCGGCACAGAGGACGTTGGGAATTGAAGTTGTTTCCCTTTGTTCCCATTCGTGGGGCCGGCTTCCGCAACCTTGCGGCGCTCTGTGGTCTGGGTTCGGGTAAGTGCAGGAGGCTCAGTATGGGATACTATAGTCGGGTGTAGGCATGTATACCAGAGTCCAACGGTTAACGCCCCTCTTTATAGATAAAGATTAAATTCCAATTCATTTCCAATGTTTTTTTTGGGGGGTATCAAAGGCCTCAGGATGCTGAAGTACTCACCCAAAACCAAAACCGTTGGACATCCCTTGTACGATATGCTACATAGCATGAAAAAGCCTAAGCTTAAGTAAGCATGAAATGGTGTCGCAGGCCACATCTGGCCCATGGGCCATAGGTTGAGAATCCCTGTTTTAAAGGATATGAGCATCCTTAATATAGATGTGGCATTAAGGAAAATAAAATATGAAGACTATCTGAAACTCCTCTCATAAGAAAGTTTTCTGCCCAGAGTATACTGTGCAATAGATTTATGACCTCTTTGGATTATGTTAGAAAAGCTTTAAGCATTTGCTAACTATCACTTATTTTGCTGTTTAAATTAAATGTGGTTCCGCAATATAGAAGGCATAGAAAATGAAATTCCATAGTATATTTTACAGGATTATAATGGTTAGAGAAGGATGTGACTCTTAGACTATATCACTCCAACTGGGAGTACGAGCAGGTACGTTGGGAGGGAAGGTTTGGTGTGTGTGTGTGTGTGTGTGTGTGTGTGTGTGTGTGTGTGTGTGTGTGTGTGTGTGTGTGTGTGTGTGTGTGTGTGTGTGTGTGTGTGTGTGTGTGTGTGTGTGTGTGTGTGTGTGTGTGTGTGTGTGTGTGTGTGTGTGAGAGAGAGAGAGAGAGAGAGAGAGAGTTCTCTCTGGGTTGGCTGAGAACAAAACCTTCATTCCCAGCTAACCCAGAGAGAAGCGACTCCTTCTCTTTGGGAGGCAAAGGCAGCACCTTTGCCTCCCGGAGAGAACGAATCCCCATCACGGAGGGGCTTTGCTTCTCTCTGGGTTGGCTGGGAATGGAACTTCCATTCCCAGCCTACCCAGAAATAAGCGAGTCCTTCTCTCCGGTAGGCCAGGAGGCGCTCCGGCCTCTCCTTTGTCCATGCGGGCGTCAAGGCTACGTCACCCGCAGGGACGAAGGAGAGGCTGGTGCTTCTTCCTACGCAGAAGGCTGTGCCAGCATGGAAAGAGTTTCAGAGACCCAGCCAGAGCCGGCAAAAGGTAAGTGTGGTCGGTGGGGGTTGTGGAGTGGGGGGAGGAGCAAGATGGTAGGGGGGCTGGTTACGGGGCCAGGGCTTCCCCCCCTCCCTAACCCCCACCAACCGCACTTACCTTTTCCTGGCTCCAGCTGGGTCTTTCAAAGTCTTTCCCTCCCGGGTTTTTTTTTTAAAAGTCGGTGCGCCACACGTTCCCAGCCTCCTCTGCGCTTGCATCCCTCAGCCTGATTGGCTGAGGGTTGCGCAGAGCAGAGGACTCTGGGACTCTATTGCCCCACTACTGACTGCGGGACTATTGCAGCGCTCTGCGGGCCGGGTTAAGGCGAGTGCAGGCGGCTCGGTTAGGGATGGTTGGGCCGGGTGCGGGAGCATTTGTTACATTTCAACGGTTAACGTCCCTCCTTATAGGTTACTAGCTGGCTAATTTATTGCTAGAGGGACCATGCCCTGGAAGGCTTCCTTGAATAAAAAAAAGTTTCTAATTGTTTTTCAAAGCTATCCACTGATCTAAATCACCTTTTAAATATAAAATTAGCACCGAAGTATTTTTCTTTTTAAAGTACTGCAGTGGCTTTGTGGTTAAGACGCTGAACTTGATGACTGGAAGGCCGGCAGGTCATCAGTTTGAGACCAGAGTCCTGCACAACAGAGTGAGCCCCTGTTGTCTGTCCAGCTCCTGCCAACCTAGCAGTTTGAAAGCAAGAATTTGCATGTAGATAAAAAGGTGCCACTTTGGTGGAAAAGGTAATAGCACTTCGTGCACTCTGGCTTCTAGTCATGCCTGCCATGTGGCCATGAAAATGTTGGTAAATGCAGACAACGCTGTCTGTCTGTTAGGCTGTAAATGGAGATGTACACTGAACCCTAGAGTTAGACATGACTGGCTTTCAAGAAAGGGAGACATTTACCTTTATATTTCTTTTATTTAAAGAGGAACACTTTTATTGCAAAAAAAATTATGGTTAAACCTACACCCTGCTACAAAACAAGGAAATTCATGTCATATATTGTCAGCTCTCTTCACTCTAAATGTTGGCAAATTGATATTCGATGTATTATATTTTATTTTGTTTTATCACCTACTAGCATAGTTTGCCTGGCGATGCTGGGCTGTTTTAAATTATGTTTTGCTTTTTTGGGGGGGAGGTGGTTTGTTTTTGAGTTAAAAATCAACAGAGGATGCTATAATTTTTTTTAATGTAACATATGTTTGTTATTTGTGTAAACTTTTGATGTATTGTTATTTGTTTGACTTGTTTTTACTCTTTTGGCCTCTAGGTGGGGCTGTTAGCAAGAGGGCTGCTTTGAATTTTTTTGACTTGTTTTTAACCTTCTGGACTGCAGGTGGGGTTGTTAGTAATAGTGTTGGATTCTTTTTGTGTTTAACTTGTTTTTTCTGTCCTGGCCTCTAGGTGGGGCTTCTTCTGGTAAGTAGTCTTTGTTTCTTCATTTTTGTTCGGGTCTCGTGGAGGGAGGATGTGCTGGTGAGTTCTCTGGTTTTCTTTCTTCTGGGTTTTTCCTTTGTTTTGTTTTTGTGGTGGTGGGCTGGGAGGTGTTTGTTCTTTTGTAGTTTGGTTGGGTTTTAGATTTGTTTAATTGGTTTGTTTATTTCTGGTTTGTTTCATTTTTTGTGATTTTGTTGGTGTTTATTTGTGTAATTTGTGGTAGTTGTGTTGTTAGAGTTAGGTATTTCCATTGTGTTTTTTCAGTGCATTTCTGGTATTGTGGATGTTTTTGTTTGTGGATTTTTTGTTTACTTTTTTGTTTATTAATGGATTTTTAATTATTTATTTATTTTTGTTTTATTAATTTTGGTGTTTTTTGTTGGTGTGTAGGTTTGCGTGAGGAACGGGCTGCCTGTCAGTTCCTCTTTTCCCCATTGCTGCTTCGAATTTTGGTATCGATGCAGCAATAGGGGAAAGGAGGAGCCAGCAGTCAGCCTGTTCTTCCCCTGGCTGGTAAGGTTCGTTAGGTAGGGAAAAGGAGTCAGAGAAGAGCTATCTCTGCCTGACAATGGTTCTCTCCTCTCTATCTTCTTTCTCTCCTGGCTTACCTAACCGGAGATCGGCAGGCAGCGATCCGTAAGGGGTGGTGCTATTCCTTGCGGATTGCTGGCTGCTGCTTTTGTATTACCTCTGTCGGAAGTACAAAAGCAGCAGCCAGTCATCCGCCAGGAAGGGTGCTTCCCATGATGAACAGCTGCCTGTTTTGGGTTTATTTCCCCCACCTTGGCTCAACTTTCCTTGAGGCCGGCAGTGGTCTCACCATGTCTTCAGCGGGGTAGCGTGGAGGAGAGGGAGTCCCTCTTCTCCCCGTTGCTCCAGGAAAGAAGGCCGGCGGGTGTCTCACGGTAGATTTTTGTGGGTGTTTGTTTTACGAGGCTGTGTGGCACTGCGTCCGCCTGCAGCGAACTTGCACTTCCGTTGCGTTTTGTAATTTTATTTTTCGTGCGCGGGCTTTCTCAGCGTTCTGCACGCTCATGGCACGCAGGACGCTGGGACTTGTAGTTTTGCATTTGTGGTTTGCGTTCGTGCGGTCTTTTTTTTCCTGTGGCTCGATTTTAATTGGCCGCACCGCATTTCCCAACTTTTTTTTGCTTGCGCCTCTCAGCCTGATTGGTTGTGGCATGGTGCGGTGCAGAGAACATTAGGAATTAAACTTGTTTCCCTTTGTTCGCCCACCGGCGCATTTCTCAACCCTGCACTAACCTCCGGTCTGGGTTTGGACGAGTGCATGAGGCTCAGTACAGGATAGGATGGACGGGTGCAGAAACGTATAGCAAGTTCCAACGGTTAACCCTTGGATTTATAGGTATAGAAAGATAGAGGACTGGAGGCATTTGACCCATGCCAAAATACAATAAATGGATAGAAATAATATTCCTCCAAGTCATTTTTTTTGCCTGTTTAAAAGGAAACATAAATAATTTGGGGCTTTCTTTACAACCTTTCAAGAGACAATGCCACAGAATGTGTATTTTGCAGGTTTCGTGAAATTTGCCATGTAGGTCACATTTTGAAATATCCTATTCAAGTGCAGGGCGTTTCAGTTGGAATCTTTTCTCAAATTGGCTCAAGCCTAACAAACTTGACACAAAACTGATCAAAAGGATCAAATTCTGCTGATGCAGTTGATGTAGGCAAGAATTGCTGAAACATGCAGTTTCCCATATGGCATAGCATTTATTCTCTTATCAGTGAGATCACCGTTTATTTTGTGAGGATAAAATCACCAGCAGTTTATGACCTGAGGGATTATATGAATCCAACATTTGAGGACACACCTCCATGGCTCACTTACTAAGCTGAACCTTAGATATAAATGATCTCAGCTGACAAAACTGGAAAATATTAACTCCCCCAGCTTCAACCAACCAGGTACATATCTGTAATGAAAGCCAGGTGGAAGTCAGTTTTCTTACCTTTGATTGGCCTGGTACTTAACAATAGGAGGATTGCCATCAAGGCTATTTGACTGAGGAGATACTTTGGTGGGGACAACCCAACACTCTATTTTCTAACCTGCTCCCACGATGTTTTGATATGTCCCCATTCTGTATCTCTTCCTTCCCTCTTTAACTTTAATGGCTGCTCCCCCTCGCCCAACATCCTCCCTCCTTTGAAAACACTTCCCTCTTTGACAGAAAAAAAGATACCATAACAGTAGACAAAGTCAGGCAGGCACAGGCCACATTAGTTAAGTCCCCCTATCTTTACCTCTTTCTCCCTTTCAAAAAAGAAAATGCACATAGAAAACCCACTTCCTATACACTTCACTTTGAAACAAGTAATAAAAGTCAAAAAAGAAAAGTCAGGGGAAGAAAAGGAGAAGAAAGCAAAGCAGCTGCTTTGTAATCCAGCAAACTGGGAGGGCTTAGTCCTGTCCTCCATATTATTCAACAGCTATACAAGTGGTTTCCAATGTGGACCCCATGCACCACAGGGGGACTCCAATTGCCAGAAGCCTAAGTCACTTCCCCAAAGCACTGATCAGCCAATGTACATTGGCTGATCAGTGCTTTGGGGAAGTGACTTAGGTTTTTGGTAATTCAAGTCCAAAAACTAAAGGTTGGGAAACAATGATCTACATGAAACCACTGGGAGTTGTCTGGAGTTTTGGAGATGAATGCCATCAGTATCCTGTTGACGTGTAGCTCTATCTCATTTTTCCATCTGATTTTGAGAAGGCTGTTCTATGCCTAGAACAGTGCCTGATGTCAGTGATGGACAGGATGAAGGCTTACAAACTTAAGCCTTATTTAGGTAAAACAGAGATGCTCCTGGTCGATCTAAAGTACTAAAAGTCTTGCTATCAAGGGATAGGCATTCAGTCTGTACTGGATGGGGTTACATTCCTTATGAAATATCAGGTCTGCAGGTCTGAGTGTGCTTTTGGACTCAATGTTGATGTGCAGGTTTATGCCGTGGCCAGAAACGCATTTGCTCAGTTATAGTTAGTGCACCAGTCTCACCTGCTCTTTGACATGTCTGATTTGGCCAAAGTGACACACATCTTGGTTATAGAGTAAAACCCCTACTTACAAAAAAGTCTATTCTGTAGGCTTTTGCTTCAATCAAATTTTTATGAAACTCGAAGCAAACCCATAGGAAAAATTATTATTTTACATAACTCGAAGCAAACCCATAGGAATTGTTTTATGTAAATCGAAGCAAACCCATAGGGAAATGAATTTTTACGTAACTCGAAGCAAACCCATAGGAAAAAGAATCCTATGTAACCTGAAGCAAACCCATAGGAAATCGTGTAAATCAGGACATGGTTTTAGCACAAAATCATGATGTAAATCGAATTTTATGTAACTCAAGGCATTTGTAAGTCGGGGTTTTACTGTATTCCATTTGCATTACTGCAGCATACTCTATGTGGCATTAATGAGTGTTTGGTTCAGAACCCTGCAGCCAGACTGCTATTCAGTGCTGGTTACAGGGAGCAGAAACCCCCCTTGTTATAACATCTTCACCGGCTGCTGGTCTGTTTCTGGGCCCAAAATGGTTCAAGTGGAAATAATTCTTCTCACAAATCTGAATATGGTAGGAAGCAAGAACGCTTGTAGGCAGTGGTGGGCATCAGCATATTCACACCAGTTTGCCAGAACCGTTAGCAGAAATTCTGGCTGGCCCCGCCCATCCAAGTTTTGAAATAGTCCTAATTCGGGTGCAACGCAGGGCTTCCCCCCTGACCACGCCCACCATACCACACCCACAGAGTGGTAGTAAATTTTTTTGAGCCAACCACTGCTTGTAGGTATTTAGTATAAGAGGTCATCAGTCACAAAGATAAAAAATGTTTTTTAAAATAAGAAGAAAAACAAGATTCACAAAAATATCTAAAGACAATACCTGTTGTATTAATCATACTTTTTGGTGTAGCTCCTGTGGCAGCAAATATATTAGGGGTACTACTTTGTTGGACTCCACCTCCTGCCGTGGCAGCCCCGACCGTGTTGACTGCTAGGCTTCCAGGAGGAGGTTTCTTCACTGGCACTACGACACTCCTAAAGCACAATAAGCACAAAACCAAAAAAAGTTAACTGAGATGGTGGCCATTCTACCATACACCCATGTACATCATAGACCAGGGATTCTCAGCCTGCAGGCTGGATGTGGCCCATGGTGCCATTTCATGTAACCCACCACTGCCTCCAGCACACCAGGAAGTGCCATGTGGTGGAGGAAGGGCAAAATTGCCACCAGGCCCCCAAAGCTGTCTGGAGGAGTATGACCCGGCCCCCAGCTTTAAAAGGTTGAGAACTCCTGGCATAGACGCATAGACTCTGCCCCTTGTATAAACTGGATTAAACAGAAATAACCATACTATGGACAAAAAGTCTGGATGAAAAATACATCATTTGAGATATTTAATAAAATTCTATGGATCAAAGAGACTTCACCAAGCAGTCCCTGCCTGCCTCCAGCCTTTTCAGAGAACTTGGCAGTGGGTGGGAAGAGAAGAGACATGGATTCGTTAAATTATATACTTAATTCAAACAAGTGAATAAGCTAGTAAAGGTAAAGATTTCCCTTGCTCGAAAGCCAGTTGTATCCGACTCTAGGGTGCAGTGCTCATCTCTGTTTCAAAGCCAAAGAACCAGTGCTGTCTGCTGCTGCAGACGTTTCCATGGTCATGTGGCAGGAATGACTAGACACTGAAGTGCATGGAACGCTGTTTCCTTCCCACCGAAGTGGTCCCTATTTATCTACTTGCAATGTCTTGCTTTCAAACTACTGAACAATAAATTATTCTTGTGGCACGAAAAAAACATTTCCTATGACTGTTCTTTTAGAAAATATAATTAATGTAATATGACACTGATGTTTCCTGAAGATTCTCCAGAGGTTTGCTTGCCATTTTCAAAGGATCATTTCTATATCCAACAAGACAATTTGGAAGGATCTTCTGTTCAGGTAGCACTTTGCAGCAATCTCTTCTGTGCAACATACTAATTGACAAGAATAATACGACTGAAGTACTGAAATATAGCAAACCAGTACTTGAAAATGTTTTTTTTTAAATGACTGTCAAATGTTCAAGAATCCCAGCTAACGGGGCATGGCTAAGATGGCCGACGAGTAACATCTTGATTCGGATGCTTGCGCTTAACAAAGTGGTAATTAATGTGTTGGAGTGAAATGGGAAACTTTTAAAGTGGCAACTTCTGTAGATAAGAATCTTGCTTGTCTTTTTGGAAAATTTCGGGAACTTTTGAAGTCGGATGGTCGAAGTTCGGGAGGTTTTCCTGGGCGGGTGAGGCCTGCGACGGCAGTCGCGGCTTTTCTGCCGAGGAGCCGAGAACGGGACCAGCGAGACTGCGGAGAAGCTTCGGAGCTGGCAAGAAGTTGTTTGGCACGAAAACAGTTGCATGTAAGTGCATGAATGGAGTACTAAAGATGAAACTTAGCTGGAGATCTTGTTTAATGAGCCCGGATTTTGAAATGGAAATGGGTGGAAGTAGATGAAAACAAGTGGTTGTTTCGTTAATGGCAGCGGTCCTGGAAAACGAAAGTGATCGGGTTTGGGTTTATGATTTTTTCGCACACCAGAAGGACCACGCCGTGTTTTGACGATAACAAAGTGGTTTAAAAAATACTTGTCTGGGCTATAATATTGGAAGGAAACTGTGAATTTCCCAGCTTAAAGTGTTTGGAAAAAGTTTGCCGTTCCACAGAAGAAGAAGGGGGGCTTTTACCCAGAAGTTAAAGCAGCCGCTGGAAAATGGCGTTTTGACTCGTCCGCTTCAAGAGAAGGATTAATTGGGCTTCTTTTTGCTCCTTCACCGTGTGGATTATAAATACTTATTTTTTTCTCTCTTTTGGAATATATTGCTTCTCACTTCTCCTGCTTTCCTGTTTGGATTTTGGGCTTTTTCTCCCTCCGGTCTCCCCTCCCTTTTTTTTTACTTTTTGGTGGCTTGGATTTAAAGGAGAAGTTTTGGGTGACTGTTTCCTTGGAGCACTTACATTGCAGTGTGGAAGACGACTGGCTGGACTGATTGCTTTGGGGAAACGGACCCGCTGTGGATTATTATTTTCTTTTTCGCCCTTCTTTTTTTCTTCTCAGCTGCCTGTTGGGAGTATTGGTTCCTTCTGCCCTTTTTTGTGGATTACAGTAACTCTTTGGACTTCTGCTTAATATAAGTTTCCCTGTTGGGCTTGTGGAACCAGGGGTTGCAGCGTTATAGGCTTATCTGTTTGACTAATTTTTACAACGATCTGCAACTTTGGGCTTTTATATACTGTACTATTATGGATAAAGGTACAAGAGGGAAAGCGAAGGAAGAAGACCCAGCTGTGAAGCCTAAGAAGGAAAAAGCACCAATGGAGGAAGCCCCTCAGTCTTCATCCCCGCCCACAGTGTCCTACGATCAAACCCAAATTATGGTGGAAATTGGCAAGCTGTTTCAGAAATTGGAGAAGAATGAGGATTCAAGGGTGAAAGACAGAAATGAAATGATGAAAAAGCAAGATAAGGTGGTATCATCTGTTGCAGATTTTTCAAAAAAGGTGGACTTAAGTTTGAAAAAAATTGAGGGAAATGTGCAATTGGTTCAAACCGAGGTAACTGCCATAAAAAAGGAAATAAAAGGGACTCAGGAGGTGGTGCGGGAGAATAAGCTGAAGTTGGAGGAACAAGAGAGAAGGCTTGATGCTGTGGAAGATATGATGAGAAAGCAGAACATTGTGATCCGTCAGGTCATGGAACGAACTCCGGATTTGTTAAGGGAAAGAGTGGTTCAGTGGTTAAATGGTTTGAATATGGGAAAAGAATTTGTCCAGGAAGATTTTGTAAGTGTATTCCGGGTGGGCCCAAGAAGAGGGAGGGTGGTTCAAAGAAATGTGTTGGTAAAATTCGCAAATTGGGCAGATAAGCTAAAAGTAATGGCCCATTTGAAACGAGCCGGTCCTGATGCTTTGAAATTTGATGGCTCTGACGTAGAAGTTTACAATGATATTTTGTTGAAAGAAAGAACGTGGAGGTATAAGATGAGGCCTGTAACCAAATTATTGATGAGTAAAAATATAAGGTACAATTGGAGATTTCCGCAGCAACTGCGCTTTTTTTATGATAAAAGAATGCAAGTAATTGATGAAGGGACCAATCCATTGGAGTATTTGAGCTTGTTGGAACTGGTAAAAGTAGATTCGGAAGAATGGATAAATCTTAAGAAGGAACTGATGGAATCGGGAGCATTGGGGAGGGAATACGGGAGGGAGGAGGCTGGTGGGGCAACAGGTGGAACACCGCAGCGAAGGGGGGAGGAGGAGGAGCTGTTGTTGATCATGGTGGAGGAGGAGACAAGTAAGTAGTAATGGGAATTAGATTATAACAATTTAAAGCATTTAATTGATATAGAAAGGTGAGTAGCGCGTAGCACCGGTAGGAAGGCACATCTTGCATGTCCCCCCTCTCCCCTCTTTGGTTGTCAAAGGCGGCTTTTTTTTGTAAGAAAGTGGGGAGAGAGATAGTGTGTGTTCTATGTAGTTTTGTATGGTATAGGGGTAAGGGGTGGTTGGTGGCACGCCCGATGGAGAGTTTAGAGCTTGGAAAGGAAGTAGGTTATGGGAAGTATTAAAATAATATCATGGAATGTGAAGGGTACAGGTTCTGTTCTTAAGAGACGGAGACTGGAATTGGAGCTGAAGAAAGATAGACCAGATATATTGTTTTTACAGGAAACCCATCAGAAGTCAAAAGATACGAATAGACTTTTTTTGGGATGGATGCAACACTATGAGATGGCGTTTGGAACATCAAAAGCAAGAGGGGTGGCAATCATGATTTCTAAAAAATTAGGATTTGAGATTACAAAAAGGGTTGTTGACCAAGAGGGTAGATATTTGATAATAAGAGGAAAATTGGAGGATGAGGAAATCATGTTGGTAAATATTTATGCTCCAAACGACCATCAAGCGGAGTTCCTTGAAAAAATTCGGAAAATAGTGGAACTAGAGAATGTTGTAAAAACTATTGTGGCTGGAGATTTTAATTTGATAAGGTCAGGGCTAGATTGTACAAATATATCAAGAAGTGGAATTGGCTTGAAAGGGAAGGTTCTGGATAAATGGATGGATGTTATGGGTTTGAAGGATTCTTGGAGAGAGTTTAAGGGCTCTGAAAGGGCATACTCTTTTTTTTCACATGTTCATGGGACCTACTCAAGAATAGATTATGTTTTTCTTACCAAAAATTTGATCAAAGACATAGAAGGAATGGAAATTGGGATTATCAAGGAATCGGATCATGCTAAAGTATATCTGGAATTGAAAGTACAAAAAGATACTCGAAGAGTAAGAAATTGGAGGTACGATCCTAATTTGTTTAAAGATCAGAAGTGTAAAGAGCAGATTATGGGAAAATGGAAAGAAAGTTGGCAGTGGAACGATAATAATGAGGTTAATTTTAACATGGTATGGGATACCATGAAGTCGGTTTTTAGGGGGGAAAGTATAAAATTGGTGAGTTTTAAATATAAAAAATATAAAGCAGAACAGATAGAAAAAGAAAGAGAAATAAAACAATTACAGGAGGATCATGCGAAAAGTAAAGATAAAAATATTTTTACAAAATTACAAAGGCTTAAAGCAGAACTAATGGGTAAGGATATTGATAAAGTTAAACGAGATTTGATTTACTTAAATAGAGAATATTTTGAATTTAGTAATAGAAGTTCAAAACTATTAGCAAGAGCAGCTAAGGCTAAAAGGGAAAAGAGAGAAATAGGGGTATTGGTTGATAAGCAAGGTTCAAGGTGTAATAAGAACGGAGATAAATGTAAAATTGTCAGGGAATTTTATCAGCTGTTATATGCAAAAAAGGAAGTAGACCTGGAGAAGCTTAAAAAGATATTGGAGAGACAGTTAGGGAATGGAATAAAACAAGAACATAGGGAGAAAATGGAGGAAAGGATTAATGAGAAAGAGGTTAAGGAGGTGATTAGTGGGTTGAAGACGGGGAAAGCTCCGGGGCATGATGGATTATCGACAGAGTTTTACAAAGAATTTAAGGAGGTAGTGGTTCCAAAATTGGTGAAGTTATATAATTATATTTTAGATGGAGGATCAATTCCGACTTCATGGTATAACACCATAATCGTTCTACTGCCAAAGCCTGGCAAGAATCTGGAAAGAGTGGAATCGTACAGACCAATTTCACTTATAAATCAGGATGCTAAGATCTTCACAGCAATATTGGCTAACCGATTAAACAGTTTTATGGGGGAATACATAAATGTAGATCAAGTTGGGTTTCTAAAAGGTCGGCATATGGCGGATTTGACTAGAAGGGTATTAGATTTAATTGATAACGTTAACCAAACTAAGGAAAAGGTGGGCTTATTATCATTAGATATTTTTAAGGCATTTGACTCTTCAATTAAGGAAATAGTTAAAAAATATGGGTTTGGGGATAGATTGAATAGGGTAATAGACTTATTATATCAAAAAGGGAATGCTAGGATTAGAGTAAATGAGGAGCTTACTGATGTGGTAAATTTAGAGGCTGGTACTAGGCAGGGCTGTACATTATCTCCTATTTTGTTTATTATGGCGATGGAGATTCTAGCTAAAAATATAAGGTATGATTTAAACATAGAAGGGATTATGGGTAACAAAGTGAGCATGTATGCGGATGATACATTGCTTATGGTGAAACATCCGGAGCTGGTAATGGACAGGATCAAAGATCACTTACAGGTATTTGAAGCTATAACTGGATTAATGATAAATTGGGATAAATCAGAATTGATGTTGTGTAATTTGGGAGCAAGTGAGATGGGTAGGATAGTGGAGACACTTAATATACAAAATAAAGATAAGCTGAAGTATTTGGGGATAATTATTTCAAATAAATTAGAAGAACTTAAACGATTGAACTATGACAGCTTGAGAGAGGAATTTAAGAATAAAATACAAGAGTTTCAGAAGTTGAAGCTGTCATGGTTCGGAAGGATCGCTATTTGTAAAATGATATTGTTACCAAAGATTAATTTTTTATTTGATGCACTAGCGATCTATCTGAAGGAGAAGGAAATTAATGAGTTTCAAAAGATGTTCAATGGTTTTTGTAATGGTGGTAAAAAATCTAGACTTCCAAAGAAACTATGGTACTTGTCTCAGAAAAAAGGGGGTTTGGGTATGCCAAATTTGTTAGCATACTATCGAGCATTTCAAATTAAGAATGTTGTGAAGATTTTGGCAAGAGAAAAGACAATTTGGGAGCAACTGGAGATGAAAGAATATAGAGACATTGGTAGTATGATTTTTTTGGGAATAAAGGACAAGGTGAAAAGGTCAAATAATACTATGATGAGAGGTCTCATGGAAGTGTGGAAGAAAGTAAAGAAAGATATAGTCCCAAATCTCTCTCCAATTTTGGAATTGACGGATATGGGGTGTTTCCCAATAAAAATAGATAAGGTAAAAATGGAAATATTGGATAAAAATGGGGTGCTTTTATTGAAGGATTGGTTAAAAGTTTGTGATGATGACACTAAGAGGAAAAAAATATTTGAGAAGCTAAATTTGGATTGGTTTCAGAAATTAAAGGCGGATAAGTGGAATAAAAAAATATAAAAGAGAAGCAGGGTTAGATAGAAATAAGACGGAATTTGAGGATTTGGTAATAAAGATCAGAAAAGGGGAAAGAGGCATTAAGGGTCTTGTAAGCAAACTTTATATTATATTGAACAAGGGTAATGATCCACAGGAAGACTTGAAACGGAAGTGGGAACAAAATTTGAATATAAAAATTGGGGAGGTTGAATGGAGAAACAAATGGAAAAAGAGGATTATGAGAACAATGTCTGTAAGAATTAAAGAACATAATTTTAAAATGTTGTGGCAATGGTACTTGACACCACTAAGACTTTATCAGATGGATAATAAAAGAGATAAGTTATGTTGGAGATATAAAGAAACAGATGGAACATATGAACACATGTGGTGGAGTTGTAAAAAAATAAGGGATTTTTGGGGAAGAATAGAAGGGGAGTTTGGTGAAATATTGGGTAAAAAGGTCAAGTTGGTGTCAGGTACCATTCTTTTAACAAATGTGGAAGGTTTGGGTTTGAATAAGGAGGAAAAAGAATTATTGGAAATTGTATTGACCACAGGTAGACAATGTATAGCTAGAAATTGGAAAAATGATGTAGATATACAGATCGGAGAATGGTACAAGGAAATGTGGAGCCTAGCATTGAATGACAAATTGACATGGGAGATTAAAGTGAAACGAGATAATTTAAAAGAGAATAGGTTTTGGAACATATGGAAACCATTTGTGGAGCATTCTCTTATGGTAAATGACAGTTCAGGACCTGCACCATCTCAAAGAGGTTTTTGGAGTTGAAATAGCAACTAAACTCTCCGGGCATTGTATATATTCACAGGGTGATTTGTAATTATTAAAAAATTATAATAGAGGTAGTTTAGAAAGCTCTTATTGTTTGATTGAGTAATATTTTACATTGTGGTATCTAATATTGTGGTTATATGGTAAACAATTAGTTTAAGTACTGTTATGCGCTAGCCTCTATGAATGTGAGTTAATATTGCATTGAGGTTATCTTTGAGGTATTACTGTATTGTAATGTTATTGTTTTCTTTTTTTCCCTGTATGTTTGTTAAAAAATTTTAATAATTTTTTTTTAAAAAAAAAAGAATCCCAGCTCACTTAGCTAAGTCCCACGGTCCTCTAAAATCAAGGGTCCCCAACCTTTGGTTTTTGAACTTCAATTCCCAGAAGCATAAGTCAGTACATTGGCTGATCAGTGCTTTTGCGAATTGACTCAGGCTTCTGGGAATTGAAGTCCAAAAATCAAAGGCTGAGGACCCTTGCTCCAAATGGTATTTTGGAGCTGGGAAAGACCATAGTAGGCTGCTGCCACCCTATATACAAACAGACATATCTGGGTTTAACAATCTATTTTGAGCTTTTTATCCCTTTTTTCCTTTTTTTTTTTTAAAAAAATGGGGGCTTGATGTTTCTATCACTTACACATCCAATGCTGGAAAATTACACTGTAACAATTTGAAAAAGTATAAATGAATGGAAGGCCAATTGGCAGTCAGTTGAAGCTGGATTTATAATCCAGACTGCCAATTATATGACTTAATCTATCATTACTTAGAAGTTCTCATTGACCAAGATTTTTAAATAAGTATACAATGAGCTGCACAACAGCATGTAAAGTGACAGCATGTTACCAGTCATATTATTTTAATTATTCTAATAGTTCTTTAGGTTGAAGGTGAAAGCAGGTACACACATTACCCATGGGAGGAAAAACGAAAATAGAAAGAATCAAAGCACTCTTTGCTGCTACTCTAAAAATCAATACAGATGGCAGGGGCTATTCAAGAATTGGAAATTTAAGAGGATGCCTTTTAAGATACAGTAAAACCTCGCATAAAGAGCATCTCGCTTAGAGACTAACTCACTTAAAGAGCAGAATTTTCTTTGAATGGTCACCATTGCTTAACAACTAAAACTTGCTTAACAACTAAATCAGGGTTTGCAATCCACCCCACCAGAATTCACAATTGGTCACTTACAATAGCAGCGGTGACGCTTTTTTCCAAGTGCAACTTGCTTAAAGAGTAATCCCGTGGAACGCATTATGCTCTTTAAACGAGGTACCACTGTTCATACATTGATCACCTGCAGGCAAATTTCTGAAATGAACTCTGCATTTCTTTCAATCAGTTATTAATATGATTTGTTACTGTTCAACATAAATTGTTATTTTTGTTTTTCATTTAGTCTTTTGCTATTTCCCTTACAATCATACTGGATAGCTCAATGTTTTAGGTAACTGGCTGTGGAGCCAGAGGGAGACAGTATTTGTGCTTCCTGGGAAAACAGCCAGTCTGTGTGGCCTTGAAAATGCTACATAGTCCCAAGGCAATCCCCTAAATAGGGAATGGTAAACAATTTGTGTGTATTCTCTACCTAGAATACCCTGGAAAATGTTAAGAATTGGCATGACAGCATGCAATAAATCAATTTGCCTTAGGAAGCTATCGTATTTTATCTTGAATTACCTCAACATGGTTCGCTGATTAAAAACTAGGAAGTTGAAGGAATGCGGGTCAAACTGATTTGGCTTGCATGTGTGTGTGCATGTTTGCAAACACACCTACAACATGAAATCAGATATGACTTATGGTAACCCTAGTACAGTTTTCAAAATATGTGAAATATTTAAGCTATGGTTTTACTACTCTCACCGCCAGTGAATTTCCATGGCCAAGCAGAGATTTAAACCCAGGTCTCCTAAGCACTGGTCACTAACTCTATCCGCTATACCACATTGGCTCTTTTTACTCTCTAAAATATTTAAGATAAGAGTATAATTGTCCTTCAGTTTTTGCATTCCTCTGATTCCTACATAATAGTCCTCTGACCAAAAAGAAGACAGCTTATTATTACTAATTGGGAGTCTTCAAATTAGCACTTGCTGAGAAGACTCCAATTCATAATAGTAAGCTATTGAAGGAAGTAATGAAAAAGGACTTGCTAATGAGACTCTGAGCTCTGTGAACTAGACACAGACAGATTGGGGACAGTTTCTACAACAGTCATGTTTTTTAAAGCACAGATATATTCCATTCCATTTCTCCATTCATTCCATATTTTTGCGTATTTTCATATGCATGAAAACATATACAATTTTGTGTGTACATTTCCCCGCAATATACGTATTTTGTAAGCATTTCCATGTAATGCATGCTGATTTTTATGCTTATTCTTCTGATGTATAAACTTTTGTATGCAGTTTTACACAATTTAAACATTTTGTATTCTTCTTAGTAACAAAAATTAAAATATTTTTAATTTATGAAATAAGAAAGATAATTTAATTTAAGAAATAAGAACGAGATATGAAATTAATTTGTTCCTTGAGGTTTTTCGTATCTTGAAAAATTCGTATCTCAAAATGTTATTTCCCATTGGAATGCAGTGAAAATCAAATAATGCTTTCCCGGACCTCAGAAGAAAAAAAAAACAAAAAAAAATTTTTCTGTTCAAAACTCTTTCTAAAGTGGCAAAAACATGGTGGGAAATTCAAAAGTGCACTTCAGAAAGAGTTTTGAACAGATATCAGACCTGTTTTCCCTTCATTTTTTTTTGAGCTCCCGAATGTTTTCAATGCATTTCAATGCATATTTGGTATATTTCCAACAGCACCCTCTAGTGGCCAGCTCTGGTAACTGCTGGCTCAGTCCCAACTATTAGCTGTGGAGGGGAAGGGGGGGATTTTCAGCACTTCCTGGTTGTGGGGAAAGCTTCTGACGGTGCCAAAACACAATGAAAAATTCCAAAAACAGAATAGAAATACTCCCACCACCATGGGAAGCATTGGAATACCCAAAAAAATCGTATCTAAAAAAAATCATATCTCAAAGCATTATTTTTCTGTGATTTCCTTTCGTATCTCGAGTTTTTCGTAAGTAGAGACATTCGTAACTCAAGGTTTTACTGTAAATGTTTCAGCTAATAATGAGTCCTTTATCATTATTTCTTCAGATCTTTACTGAGTCTTCTACACTGACTGATTTCACAACTTATTAGTAATTGAAGAGAAAGTACATCTGCATTTATGCATTTATAAGATCCAAAAATGAAATATGGCAACTCAAGAAAAGAATCCTAAAATATTGTGATCATATAAATACTTCAGAATTGTTAGTTTATTTTGAAGCTTACATTGTACATTATTTCTTTATTCACTGAATAAAGGGCAATTATTACTTGTCTGCAGTCTTTCACCAACTTCAAAGATTCACAGGAGGCTTTTAAGGTAGGGAGAGGTAAGAAAGCCTGGTTGTTTGAACAGAAACTATATTGGTCAAATTATGTTAGTTACACACTGCAAAAAAAAATAACATTTGAAGGAAAATTGTGGTAAGTTACATTAAGAAATCACAGTAGATGTTTTCTTTGAAGATTGATTGTGTTGGGAAACTGGGCCCACACTAGATCATGCCCATGGTGATTTCTTAACTTGAGTCAATTTGTCTCCCAAAAGTTACTGCATTTGCAATGTTCCAGTGTAAAATCATTTAAATATGCTTAGCAGTGTCTGCGTGTATTAAAAGTATCTGCAAGAAAATAATCTATTATTAGAAAAGTTATACATCACAGATTAAACTTCTCATGAAACTCTTATTTTCTAGTGTGAAGTTTCAAAAGGTTCCAAGATAATGAGGACCATGAGACAGAAAGGATTTCCAAGTTACATGTTCAGGCATTCTATTAAAAATTAACAGTATATAGTATTTAATTTTTTAAAAAAAATAGTGGCTCAAATCTTCTTAATTTGTATAGTAAGTTACAGCTAGAGTAGACTTACTGGATAAGTGGAATGTATGGAAAAGATGACTCATCACATCCCCATTGATTCAACTGGGATTCCACTAGTTACAAACTACTATGCTAAGCAACAGATTTTCACTCACTTTCTCTTAAGTCTTGCCTCAAGTTTTACAGCAGCGAAAAATGATGAATATTTAAAATAGAGACTTAAATCAGTTAATATTAAGAAGTAGTAATTTAACAATTAGAATGAATTAAGAGCTTCTTCTAAAAGAAGAAAACAGAAATAGGAGGTTCTGAAGACCATATTAAAAGGAAGCAAAAACAGACACATTTCCTCAAGGGAAAACTAGAGATCATTACTATGGAACACACAAATATACTTTGTAAATCTTAAATTTGATCATTATTTAGTAATAATAGTAATTGTGTGCTGTCACATCAACTTTGACTTATGGCAAACCTTTCCAGGGTTTTCCAGATAAAGAACACTCAGAAGTGGTGTTGTGGGATTGTGCAGTTTGCTTATGATTACAAAAATTGGTTCCCCCCAAGAAGTAGTATGGAATCAAACTTCCAACCTCTGGCTCTGCAGTCAGATACCTAACCCACTGAGCTATACTGCCAGCCTTAAGTAATAGTTAACACAGGAAAATATCAATGTTTTGAGGTGAGAACAATACAATACCAATAGATGTAGATGATCTAGTTTCTGGTTTCTTTGGTTGGATTTATCAAATTTTAAAGATGTCTGTCAAACTTTCAAGTTCAGTTTTTTAATTGATTACTTACTTACTTACTTACTTACTTACTTACTTACTTACTTACTTACTTACTTACTTAGGATCCAAACCAAAAAATATATATAATGCATAACCAAATGTTAAAACATTAAGAATATGATGGCAACTTAATACTACTTTTTACCATCAGATAGTACTTCCATGAAAGCTTACCTAAATAATTTTTTAAAAAATTAATGTTTCTTGACAACTGAAAGCATAGAAGCCTCCCATTTTTATTTGAGTGCATTCTACAGCAAGGGTGCCACAGCAAAGAATGCCTGAACCCTAATCATTGACTTCCTGGTCTCTAGCGTGAGTTTATGTAAGGAGTGGGTGAAACAGGCAGATGATCTTAGAAGGTGATGCTATGAAATGTACTGAATTGCCAAACTGTTTAGGCTTTTAGGCGAGTATCAATTCCTTGAATCTTACACAGAAACAAATAGGAAGCTAGTGCAGGTGTGCCAAGATGGGAGAGATTTGTTCAAATATACATACACCCACTATCAGTCTGGCAGCCACATTCTAGACCAGTGATGGCTAACCTTGGCACTCCAGCTGTTGTGGAACTTCAATTCCCAGAAGCCCTGATCAACAGAGGTACTGACTCGGGCTTCTGGTAATTGAAATCCAAGAACAGTTGGAGTGCCAAGGTTAGCTACAAGGGTTTTAGACCCTTTGAAGTTTCTCTATGAGTTATGTATGAGTTTCAAGGGATGCCCTATGTAGAAAGCATTACAGTAGTCAATTAGTGAGACTAATAATGCATAGATCAAAGTTGTTTGATCTCATAAATGTGGCCGGCATTTCAAAATTTTATTTGATTTTTAAGATACATATCCACTAGTATCACAGTTTAAATCATTACATCTGAGGCATTCCAAATCCTTACATGGACTCTTAAGTGATGATTCGCTTTCATTGAACAAGAAGAGATCTAAATTATTTCTTCTAAAGAAAATAATTAGGGCAATATTAAGTCAACAACAAAATGAAGGCTTTTAGAAGTGAGCATAACTAACTGAAGAGCCAGATGCAGAAAAGGTAAGAGAGAAGATACATATAAAACTTCTATCATCAAGTAGATCATTTTTCAAGAGAATTGAATCATAAAACAGCATGCAAAACTTTCAAATAGTATTTAAACTGAGCCATATGAAGTCAATAGAATAATATTAAATATATATTTGCAGCAATCCATATATTTCAAGATTTCGGAACATCTCATAGCAACAATTTAAACATCTGATTTAGATGCCTGATTTTGGAATCCTGATATTAAAATCTGCCACACAGTCAAAGCAAATACATCATTTGTTTACTGATTTTATATGCAAATCACAAATATATCAACTATATTTAATATTTTTTGTAAGAATATAAAATCCAGAAAAATTTTCAGCCTTTTCAAAATGAAACCAATTGAGTACCACTCAACAAACTACCTTCATTAAAGTTAATTCAAAATGATTCTTACATTGTTAGAATAATAATTTTGTGTCAGAAATTATTCTGATTTGAAAGGATTTTTTCTACAGAAACTCCACTCAGGAGATGCCCAAATGAAGCTCCTTTCATGTCCCCAAGATCTTTTTCCCATCGAAGTGGTCCCTATTTATCTACTTGCAATTTCTTGCTTTCAAACCGCTAGGTTGGCAGGAGCTAGGACAGAGAGGGGCACTAGGACAGAGTCGGCAGGTCTCGAACTGCCGACTTGCCGGCCTTCCAGCTAACAAGGCAAGCTTCTTAAACACTGAGACACCGCAGCCTCTGTTACATTATTACAAAACATATATTATCAATATTTCTGTTTAAGATGTAAAACGCTCATTTCAGACATGATGTACAGAATCCTAGAGCTCTTAAATTTTCAGATCAAGTAATATCTACAGTATGCAGCATGAACAATTTATTTCATAATTTTTCCTCCATTAAAAACTCCTTGAAGCTTAAGTAAATGTTTAGAGGATTGGTCATAGAAGTGATTAAAAAGAACTGCTTCCAAAGAACAAATGCTAAAAAAAAAAAAATTCTGTCTCCCCCTTTAGAGACATTTCAGGCTAATATGTCAGTATTAAATCAAGGCTATTTTTGATAAGAACTTAGGGACTGATGATGACTAAAGAAAAGCTTTATAAACAAACCTTCTTCATCTATTTTTCTATTGGTAGCTTCAACATTGCTTTTTAAAAAAGATATTTAACAATAAAATGCTTCTCAATAACAAGTCATAGTCAATGTCAGTAATTTACTTGACGGCTCAGTTTTGCAATGAAGCACATAGCAGGAAGGTTAGAATTCAAATTATCATTTTATAAGTTTGTAGTAAATGAGTCAATAAATAAATCTGGAATGTAAATAAGCTCTACTTTGAATATATTGTTAAAAATAAGGATAACTTTTTGGGAATAAATATTCTAGGCAGGAAGTATTGGATGTGTGTGTTAAAATACAACAGAAAATATAATTTGCTGTATCCACTCTGGAACAGTTGTGAGTCTAGTGAAATATGCTTGTGCTTCTGCAAGTCTCATCTCTATGTTTTTTTAATGTGATGTTTGGATGCGTCATAACTTTGCATCCAGACTCCAGTGTCAGAGGAATCTGTTTATATACCTCATAATGCAATTATGGCTACCTTAAGACAGATGAGGCAGAAGGCAGAAATATATTGAAACTGATTGAAAAATGCAGTTGTCCAGAAGCACTTGTGGGGAAGAGGTCTCTGAAAAGCTGCTCAAAGCTTCAGTTTGCAGTGAAATTTTTGATGTTGTCACTCCCAATCTATTGAATGGCTGATGGACAATCAAACCCGTCTGGCTAGCTGGCAGCTCATTTCGCTGGCAGGTGGCAAACAATTAGACACACCAATTTGTGCCTCCTGATGACATTAAAGCATGAAACTAAGTTGTATGCAGGGCCTAGTGATTTGTGTGAAAGCATTTCAAAAATAATACTCTTTGCCGTGGCAACTCATTTCAGACTGCCACCTTCCATTATGGCTTTGAGTAGTGAAGACGACAGACTTGAGTTACGTGCATTGCAAGGGCGCTTCTGTTCAATCCGTCATCAGCGCCCCCCGAGACCTCAATCCCTCCTTTCATCAATATCACCTCATCATTTACATTCAATAGTACTTCAACTGCTGAATACATTAACTACACAGAAGACCTATTTCACAAGATATTTTGAAACATGTTTTTGTGATTTTATATTTTATATGCTTTAAGATTTTTCTTATAATAATTTTCACAAGAGAGCATTGTTAGATGTTACTCATCCTTGCACTTTTTAAAATATGTTGTGTCTGTATGAATGATGTTATTTGTACTATTTTAACTAGCTATTTCCTACATGAATATGTATACTTGAAGCACTTTAAAAATTACGGTTCATTATAAGACAACCAAAACACTCTTTGACATTTTGAAACACACTCACATACTTTTAGGATATTTCTAGGGAAAGCCGCAGGTTACAACATTATGATTCAGATTGAAACCTGAGCCAAAGTTCATATTTCAGGAATGGGCTGTAGTGATTCTATGGCCTCTACATTCTGGCATTTTTATTTTGCTTTTAATAAAACAATAAGAACAATAAGATCTTTTAATCTATACCTATAAATCCAAGCGTTAACCGTTGGAATGTGACAAAGGCTCACGCACCCGTCCACACTATCCCGTACCAAGCCTCCTGCACTTGCCCGAACCCAGTACGGAGGTCACTAAATGTATCAGAAATGCGCCAGTGGGGCAAGAGCCCCACGAATGCAAACAAAGGGAAACAACTTCAATTCCCAACATGCTCTGCACCGCACCGCGCCACAGACAATCAGGCTGAGAGGCGCAAGCAAAAAGAACGTTGGGAAACGCGCCGTGGCCAATTGAAATCGGGCCGCAGAAAAAACCCGCTGCACGAAAGCAAACCACAAACGCAAAACTGCAAGTCCCAGCGTCCTGCGCGCCTGAGTGCACAGAACGCTGAGAAAGCCAGCGCGTGAAAAATAAACTTACAAAATGCAATGGGAGCGCAAGTCCCCAGCAGGCAGACTCAGTGCCTCACAGCCACGCAAAACAAAAAGCCACAAAATGCCACCGCGAAACACCCGCCGTCCTACTTTCCAAAAGCAACGGGGAGAAGAGGGACTCCCTCTCCTCCACGCTACCCCGCCAAAGACACAGCGAGACCACCACCAGCCTCAAGTAAAGTTGAGTCGGGGTGGAAAAAAACCCCTAAAACAGGCAGCAGTTCATCAGGGGAAGCATCCTCCCTGGCGGATGACTGGCTGATGCCTTTGTACTTCCGAATACAAAAGCAGCAGCCAGCAATCCGCAAGGAAGAGCACCACCCCTTATGGATCGCTGCCTGCTGATCTCCGGTTAGGTAAGCCGGGAGAAAAAGGAGAAAGAGAGGAGAGAACCATCGTTAGGCAGAGATAGCTCTTCTCTGCTTCCTACCTCTCCCCCGACCTACCTAACAAACCTTCCCGGGAGAAGAACGGGCTGACTGCCTCCTCCTTCTTTACCCCATTGCTGCATCTAAACCAAAATTCAAAGCAGCAATGGGAAAAAGAGAAACCCACAGGAAGCCCGTTCTTCAAGCTAAAGTAACCACCAAAAACAAACACCAAAATTATTAAAAAATAATAAAACAAAAATAAATCAATAATTTAAAAAAAACATTAATAAACAAAAAATAAACCACAAAATACACAAACAAAAACATCCACAATAACACAAAATCACGTACAAAACACCTAACTACAACACAAAAAAACCACAAATTACACAAACAAACAACAACTAATTACACAAATAAACAACAATGAAATAAGAAAAATTAAACAAAATCAGAAATAACCAAACCAATTAAACAAACCTAAAACTCAACCAAAACAAAAAAGAGCAAACAGAAACACCTCCCAGCCCACCACCACAAAAACAAAACAAAGAAAAACTCCAGAACAAAGAAAACCAGACAACTCACCAGCACGTCCTCCCTCCACGATGACCAGAACAGAAATGAAGAAACAAAGAGACTACTTACTGGAAGAAGCCCCACCCAGAGGCCAGGAGATAAAAACCTGTGAAACTAAAACAAAACCACTAGCAGCCCCACCTGCAGGGCAGAATAGTAAAAATAACTCAAAAAGACACAACAGCCCCACCTAGAGGCCACAAGAGTAAAAACAAGTCAAAAACATAACAATAAATCACAATTTTACACAAATAACAAACATATGTCAAAAAATAAAATAAAAAGATTTATAACATCCTGTGTTGAGTTTAAACTCAAATAAAAACCCAAAACATCTAAACATAGTTTAAAAACATTGAATGTAAAAAACATGTACTTTCTCATTTTTAAAATTTTTATCTACGGTACAACTATTAACAAAAAAAACACCCACAAACTAAAACATTATTTGGTTAAATAAAACAATTTGAAACAATTGCATCAACCTTCTTTTTTTAATCCACAAAAAAAAACCAAAAAAGCTGATCACAGTTTATAACAGCCCGGCATTGCCGGGCAACCTATGCTAGTATTGAATAAAATCGGTTTTCCTTTGCAACAAAATTTGGGAATCTCTGGTTTACTCAATTTGTGATTACATCAAACAAACAAAGATCTGGAAGGATTTACCAGCTATTTTTGATCCGATGGAGTGCATAAGTGTGAGGCTCATTATGACCTATTTTTTAAGCATGAATTGGCTTAGCACCATGGCCAATATCCAATGGTATTATTTCACTAGCACCGGTTTCACAGCACTAACAGAAACCTGCTTTTGGTTGAGCAGGAGAATCTGCTGAATGTTTTGCTTCTCCTTCTTATAGTGTTGCCTTTGTCTATCTAACAAACAAATATATCCGTAAGCACATACTTCTCTTGCACATAGGTGCAATGGAAGAAACAGAAAAATCAGAAGCATACTTTTTTAGTAACATAATGTGATCTCCTAATATATGAATGTAAAGGAACATCCAACTGAACTTTGATAGGGCTGTTTTTTCTTTTCTTTTGCAAACCATATGTTTGGATTTAGGCCTAGACAGGCCACTGTACTCACATAGCAATAAATTTACACTGAACTTTAAAACTGAAAGTATGTAATAGAGCTGTATATACCAAAAATGTAAAATAAATGCCCCCTTAGTACATTAATTCAATATACAGTGGTTGCCAAAATGTATACACATTTTAAGAAAGGCAAAAAACCTATGTTAAAATTGTAATAATATATACCAATAACAAAAGATGAATACAAGTCACATTTTTGCTGTTTCCAAGAATGTGTCATATGCATATTCTGCTAACTCCTTTCTCCAGACCACACTGTTTGGTAGACTTCTGTGGCAAGCATGTAAACTGTTCCAACACCATAGCAGAAGCAGGGCTTGTTGCTGTGTGAGGCCTCCATGATCTTCCCTTGTGCACATCACACCCAGTACCATGTGTCTCAAACTTAACTGTTTTTTGTGACGTGATATTTTGTGACGTGATATTTTGTAATTGTGATTGGGGATTTATTGAAATGTTTTTTGTGATGTGACATTTTGTATTGTGATATTTTGGAATTTGATCTATTGTTTCTTTGTAAGCCGCCCAGAGTCGGCATATAAGTCATACAATACAATACAAATGTATGTAATTGTTAAGCGTGTTGGAGGTTCTGTTGCATACTCACACATCCGTTGTACTTCCACAATGTTCTTGAATTTCAAATACTTCAAAATGGTCTTGCTTTTGCCATTTTCTTTTACTGTCATGCCTGTTGCATGCTAACACTAGTATTCATTCTTTTGAGTGAACATCATACTACACATTGGTACCGTAATTCAACTCAACTTCAAAAATAAGACATAGCTAACATCTCTTAAAATGTGTATATATTCTTCGCACCCTCTGTATATTTCCTTTAAAATCATGCATGCTTATATGCTGCCCAAATTCCTCAAGGGAGAATGTCTCTTCCAAGAACATCTTTAAGACATACAGGAAGAAGGCCTGTTGTTTCGTGTAGTAAGTTGCAACTACAGTAGATCCCTCTGAATCAGTGGAACTGTCTCATCAGATTCCCACTGGTTCAACAGGCCTACTACATTAAGATGGAATAATTCAGGCACATTGCATAAAATTTCTGTAATTTTACATCTAACAATCACAACCTTCCTCCACATTTCTAATTACAGATATCACTGAATGTTGTAAAGGAAGCAGGTGTGGCATCAGTATTACAACATTTGTTTGATTATATTTCAGCCATTTGCTGTTTTGTCAAGATAATGGCCTCTCATATCAATGAAGATCCAAAATGTTAATTATAGTGGAAATCATCAAAGCTGCAGAGATATGAAGACATAACAAAACATCCAGCTATCCTAGATATACATTACAATAATAATATGAGGGTAAATCCTATTAATTTTATACCTTCCAGCATAGATTTAAATGATGTCGTTCTTAGCAGCAAACTGAGATAGAGAGAGATAAATCTTTATTGTCATTGTCCTTCACAGAACAACGAGATTGAAAAACCACTTATCGACCCAACAAAACCTAAACAAAATACAACTATACAAAATTATCAACATACTCTCACCCCACAAATACACATTTAACCCAAAAAAAGCTCTAAAACTCTAAGACTCTAAAACTCTAAAAGCTATATACAGAAGCTCCCTCATAGACTGCATTTCACTGCATTCAAAGCCAGAACCGCTTCTGGGTAGAAACTATTTCTCAAGTGGCTGGTCCTGGTCTTTATGACCCTATATCTTCTTCTAGAAGGCAGAAGCTGAAAGAGATCATTTCCGGGGTGCGTACTATCCTTATACTGCTAAGTTAGCCAAGGCATTTGCTGTTGCACACAAAGAGCCCATTGCTATGTAGTTATTAAATAATATATGTCTCACTCTTCAGTGCAAATGCAGAAATGCTACAATGAAAAAGTACATATAATAAAAAATGACATGTATTTATATAGTGCAAACTAAGGACCATTATTCAAAGAAGCACATCTCCTGACAGAACTGGTTGGAAAGGGGCAATCCCCTTTTTCTACTACAGCTACCTAAGCATTTCAAAATCTATTCTGGTTCTGGATTGCTAGAAATTCTCCAGGATCTGGTTTGGGTTCATTATAGAGCAGTGATGACGAACCTTTTAGAGGCCAAGTGCCCAAACAGAGGGATGGGGTGAATCCTGTGCTGGGGGGAGGGAGGAAGCACTCCCATTGGGCTGCTGGGCAGAGGGGTGGGGAGAACTTTGTGATGGGGGGGAGGAGAAGTGCCAACAGAGATGACTGAGTGCCCCCTCTGGCATGTGTGGCATAGGTTCACCACCACTGCTTATAGAGGAAGAAGGGAGGGCAAACAAAACACCACTACCTTAGTGATTGGCTCCCAGTGTGTTCGGACTTGCTTATTTGATTTTATTTTTGCCCTCTTATCCCCCTAAGAGGACCCAAGGAGGCTTGCAACATTACACTATATCTAGAAATCTTTCAACCCCCACACTATATTAATTACAATATGAAAAACAATTAAATCAACATCCATTTTTAAAAGGATAAAAACTATCCAATATTCTAAATGTAATGATCTGTATTTTCTTTAGGTAAAATGTTGTCTATCAATGTACCATGTGATCATAATGACTATTGGGCAAGAACAAAGTTATATACTCATGAATTTCCAATCCTCTAAGTATAGTTCAGAAATAGGATTGTTTTCAAGCTGAACAGATGCAACTTCTGCTTTTGTTAAATAATCTGTTGACATTTTGAACCTCCATGGTTCTAGCTGAAGCTGTTTTTAAAATTTCACTTTGATTACTGTGATAGGTAATGAAGGGATACAAACACAGGGTGTGAGTTTGTCTTAATATGGCCTTTTCACCTTATACAGTACTACACTTTTGGGAAGGTAAGAGTGTAATACAGTCAATCAGATTAAAAGGCTCGCCCCAAAAAATGCAAAATTTCACAGAATATCTTAAATTCTTTTTTTGTCAGTAGACTATTTGAAAATTTAAAACATGGTTTTACTCTGAGAAAATTTTAGTACATCTGTTCTCTGAATATAAATTATACTTTTATTTCTTGCTAAAAAATCAAAATTTAATCCAGGCAACTTTTCCATAAACAATGTGGACTGTTTATAATAAGGTGGCATACATGGATGAAAAGCTGCTGTATTTTCACTGCAGAGTTTTTATTTACATCTTACAAACAAACAACACATTCAAATGTAAAAAATTGCACAATATAATGTGTTATATACCTGTCAAAGGAGTGAAACTGCATTGGAAGAATAGGCTGAGTTTCTCTCTTCAGGGCAGGATCAGGGTATGGAACAGGATCAGGGCCACATTCTGCAATTTCAACAGGAGCTGCCACCAAACTTTTTAGTATTTCCTTGACATTGATGCCCTTGCTTTGGCTGATGCTTGATATGGATGATGCAGGTTTCAGCATTTCACTTTGACTTTCTGTTAAACTTTCCTGAGATTTCTTCACCTCAGAAGACAGAGTAGACAAAAGTTCACTCATGGCATCAGGACCTGTGCTTGCTTCCAAGTCTGTCCCATTCAAAATACTGGGCATTTGCTCCTCTCCAATTCCAGAATCTGTATGAGGAATAGAGCTTTCCAGCTGAATATCTTCAACTGGGGTTGGAGTGTCTTTGTCTTTGATATTATCTGGAAATACAGCAGGAGTCTCTGCAACAGAAAAATTATGGAAACATTTAAAGTAGGAAATAAGTTACTCTTATAGCGATAATGCTCTATCAAAAACGTGGAGACTTCACATTTTGCAGGATCATGAGTGGAGGTCTCTTTCCAAGCATTGTGACAGGTCCAAGATGATTCACTAATATCCTAGAACAGGCGAACCTTTGGCAACCATTCCAGAGGGGGCACTCAGAGCCCTCTCTGTGGGCATGTGTACTGTCACCCCAGCACAGAGTTTGCCCCACCCCTTTGCCCAACAACCCAATGGGAGCACTTCCTCCTCCCCCTGGCACAGACTTTGCCCTGCCCCTCTGCACAGTAGCCCGATGGGAGTGCTTCCTCCCTCCCCCCAGTTTCTTCCCCCAGCACAGAGTTTGCCCCACACCTTTGCGGTGCAGAAGGCAGCCTGTTGAGTTTGGTCACTTGGTCTCATTACTGCTCTAGAATCTCAAGGGAGCAGCAAGCCATATTTATGAGCACCACCCCTTTGTAAGGATCCAATACAGGCGCAGAGGTATCACACATCCTTAATGTATATGCTGTTTTAAAATCATAGGCACCAAGCCCATAGCTGTCAAGTATCCTGTTTTGGCCGGGAAATTACCGTATTTTACCCCTCTTTCCCGGCACCCATATTTTCCCATAAATCTCCCATATTATTATTATATTATTTATATATCTTATGTATTTTTATGTATTTTTAAAATTTATTTATTTATTTATTTATTATAAAACCAAGGTGTCATGGGGTATGTTCCTCATAACAAAGCCAGGAAGGAGGAGTGTTGAGCTCCCCGGGGAGGGAAAGGAAGCACCCCCTAGGCACTCCCCTTAGCACCACTGCTGCCCCGCACAGGGAACAATACAGCAAGCAAGCCCCCACAGGCAAGCCTCAGCTGCAGTGGAAGAGATAAATACTGTAATTTTAAACCCCTTTCCCCATTCGCTCCCACACCATTTCATAATATGGTGATTTTTTTATGGAACTATTTTTTACACTTATATCAGATAATTGTCTACTGTCTTAGCCTTGTGTACCTCAATTTCATTTTTAAAAAAATCTGTGTTTAAAACAGAACCACGGAAATATCCTCTTTATGTTGTATGCAAATATACTTGAAGCCGATTGGCTCATTGTCTCTCTTCTCTCTCCTGGGAAAGAGGGTGTTAAAGGGAAGAGACAATGAGCCAATTGGCTTCAAGTTTATTTGCATACAACATAAACTGCCTTCATTTTGGCAGTTTCACGTCTGGCCTAGATACAGAGGTAGGAAACACAATTTTCAAGGTTGATTTTTTCCCCCAGAGCAAGCTACTTCAATTTTATCACAAAATCTAGCTGGCTATATGTCTTTGAACACAATTTTGAATTTCTAGGGGAAATCAGAATATAAGTATAAGTTTTACTCATCTGCAAGGATGGGTATTTTACTGTAGAATTCATACAGAGCTAGGTTTACAAAGTAGGCATTGTAAAAATGGCTCATGATGGGGGGGTTACCATATTTTTGGACCATAAGATGCACCTGACCTTAAGACACACCTAGTTTTTAAAATCAGGAAAAAAAAATCTGAACCAAATAAAACTGTATTTGCACCACCAACCAGTGGTGGCGCTGCAGAGGAAATGGGCGGGCAAATCAATTGCACTAAGGCAGGAAGCGATGCTCTATAGCCTAGCCTCTTGGTCTCCCTGCAACCAGGAAGCATGGCTTCCCCCTCCATTTTGACCACATGAAGCAGGGACAAAGGCAAGAAAGGTAAATGAAACCCTTTCTTTTTATGCACAGGTTTGGTTTCCCACTGAAATGCATTGGGAACATACAAACAGAAAAGCTTCAGAATACTGTACAATAAATTGATTTCCAATGCATTTAAATGGGAAATTGTGATTTGCGCTCTCTTGTGGCCACCTGTCGTAATGGCTCACCGAACATATGTTTTTTCTTTCCCCGCCACAGCTGTGGTGGCGGTGGTGGAGGTCTTCGGCCAGCCACGGCTGTTGTAAAATGTACTTTTACAACAGCCTTGCTGGACAGCATTCAGATTATAAGACACATACACACATACTTTGGGGGGAAGTGCATCTTATGGTCTGAAAAATACGGTATTCCATTAAATTTTGAGATGAGATGTGTCTTGAGCCATGCAGAAGCACTGTATGGCATTATCACCCAGAGTTGTAAACAATAATTTAAACTTCCAGCCATTTGCCATCTATTTTTCTCTTTCTTTCTGACAACAAACACACATACACACTTGGGGCAAAAAATGTCCTAATTGCTTTATTCATTTTGTGGCACTGAGATAATGAATTCAGACAAAAATGATCCCATTTTGTTTTTTTCAGCAAACCATAATACTGTACTGAAAAGCAAAAATAATTCTATTCTGCTTATCAACAGGCTGGCTTCACAGGGGTGTGTGTGTCTTAGTAGATTCTGGAAGGACATCATGTGAAATTGGAACTCTAAACTGAACTTGAATTCTAAAACCTACTGTCAAGCATCAATATTTTGGAATTCCCATGGGATCTGAAAATACCTTAGAACGGTGGTGGCGAACCTATGGCATGCATGCCAGAGGGCGCACTCAGAGCCCTCTCTGTGGGCACGTACACCATTGCTCCTGCATAGTTTGCCCCGCTCCTCTGCCCAGCAGCCCAATGGGAGTGCTTTCTCCCTCCCCCAACACAGTGTTCGTCCTGACCCTATGCCCAGCAGCCCAATGGGAGTGCTTCCTCCCTCCCCCCAGCACAGAGCTCTTCCCACCCCTCTGTAGCGCAGATGGCAGCCTATTGAGTTTGAGCACTTGGTCTCTAAAAGGTTCACCATCACTGCCTTAGAACTTCCTCAATGCAAGTATTTTCTTACACAGATTCTAAGCATTTTGTAGATAAAGTTGCTCAGATTTGTTCTAACTTGGATGCTGCAGCTGATGCAAGTTCTGTGGACACAGTTTTGCCTTCTGTCTCATTATAATACAGGTAGATACTTTTTTATATGAGCAGCCTGAGGTTGTGGACTGGATTCTTGGAGACATATGAAAAATACCCTATGTGTGCTGGATCGTTTCTAGTTTATAAAAGCTTCCAGAATGGGATTGACTAAGCAGGTTAAAAAAATGTAATAAAGGTATTTGCAGCAAGGCAGGCTATTTTCGTTCTTCTAAAAAGCTTGTAAAACTACTAAAAATCCTCTTTGAACCTCAATGTATTTAATAATTACCACCCAGTCTCCAATTTTCCATTTCTGGGCAAAGTATTACAGTGAGTAAGCTGGCTGGATAGCTCAAAGGCTTAGGTATCTGGCTTCAGAGCTGAAGGTTGGGAAGAAAGCCCAGCCTGTGTAGTCATGAGCAAGTTGCAGTCCCAGAAAACTGCTCCCAGAAGTAGGGACTGGTAAACCACTTCTGAGTACTTATGCCCAGTGATACACTGCAATTTTTTTACTACCTACTCTGTGGGCTGGCCAATTCTGTGGGCGTGGCCAAACATCCTGTATTAAGGGCTATGGAGGTAGGCGTGGCCAAACAAGTGGGCGTGACCTGGGGTAATTTCCGCTACTGGTTCTGCAGAACCTGGTGCAGTGCATCACTGCTTATGCCCAGAAAACCCTGGAAAAGGTGGCCATAACTCAGAATCAACTCAAAAGTACCCAATTATTTTAATCAGAAGCGGTACTGGCTTCTCAACTCCAGGGTTCCTGGATGAAATTGTCTATTTGGATCCTTTGAGTCTAGCTTCAGGCCTGATTAAAAGATGGAGACAGCTTTCTTCATTTTGACTGTCAATCTAGCCTGGCAATTGATGAGGTGACAGATTTGGCAACCAGAACATCCTTACATTCTGGTTCAGCGCATTTACTTTTTGCTGAACTTAGCTCTTTCTGATCTGCTTTCTTTTTTTTATGCAGCACTCACATGAGAGTAAATGGATGAAATATACTACATCCAAAATACATATTTTTGGACTGTCAACTTGCCACCTACTGACCAAGAACCAACTGGAGCAGAGTTGTCTGGGCATCTTCTCTTACAATAACTTCAATGACTAGTTTCTGAGCCCAGGTCAAAGTGTTGGTTGGGATATATGAATCCCTAAATTGCTTTGATCCAGGCTATCTGATGGAACGTCTCTCCCCATATATCTCTTCTCAAGTCTTAAGATTGTCTGTGGAGGCCCATTTCTCAGTACCATCATCTTATCTTTACAGGAAATGTTTGACAAGGACTGGAGAGCAGGTTTTCTTGTTGGTTGCTCCTAGGTAATGGTATGCCCTCTCCTGTGAAGCTATGCTGACCCTCTCTCCTTTCTTTTCAGCTACAAGTGTAAAACATTATTATTGTACATTTTGAAGTTTAATATCTGATTTTAACATAGCTAATTGCCCTTTGTTCAGGACTAATATATATTTTTAATTTTTTAATTTTAATGTTTTAATTTTATATTACTCAATTTGTTTTATATGATGATTTTAATGATTCTTTGCTTAAGGATTGTTTTTATTTGCTGTTTATATGTTTTTTTAAAAAAATAAATTATTTTAATGATTTGTGAGCTGCCTTGGATCCCACTGTTCGAAGAAAGCATTGAGATAATAGCAATCTTGTATGCACTAATAACTGGGAATTAGTGGAATAGGTTTTACAGCTTAATGTGATTGTTCTTCACCACTCACTTGATTGGTAAAGTTCTTTTGCTTCTGGCATTTGAGGCAAACCCCACCCCAATTCTCTCTTCCTGTTTGTTTTCTTGCTTCCATTGTTTTGTTCATAATCTCTTTTCTTTGAACCTGATCAAGCATGAGGTTCTTTCCCTGTGCTGGAGAGTCCATTTTCCCTATCTTTTCTTCTGATTGTAAGTACAAATGGCAACTGCATGCAAAGATTCCATTTTTCCTATTTCAAATTCTTGTACTGTACTGTAGAGTGATTTTATCATAGAAAGTGCTAGTTTATATGTGGGGAAAACTAACAAAGAGGCAAAAGACTAATGAGATTGAGCTGATCTCTCCACATTTCTCTGTGCTGCTGGGGTATGCATACATACATACATACATACATACATACATACATACATACATACATACATACATACATACATACATACATACATACAGTGGAACCTCATACAACAATCGCCCCGTATAACAACAAAATCGCATAACAATTAGTTTTTGGGGGGAATGGCATCCTGCATAACAATTTTCCCAATGGAAAAAATCGTACAACAATTTTTCAATGGAAAAACCACTTAGAAAAAAAACGTTGTATGATGCATCCCATAGGGAAAATCACTATATGATGCATGTATCGTATAGCAATTATTTCGTACAACAATGAGCCCCGCGGAACGGGTTAAAATTGTTGTATGAGGTACCACTGTGTGTGTGTGTGTGTGTGTGTGTGTGTGTGTGTGTGTGTGTGTGTGTGTGTGTGTGTGTGTGTGTGTGTGTGTGTGTGTGTACCTATAAATCCAAGGGTTAACCATTGGAACATGCTATACGTTTCTGCACCCGTCCATCCTATCCCATACCGAGCCTCCTGCACTCGCCCGAACCCAGTCCGGAGGTTAACGCAGGGTTGAGAAACGCGCCAGTGGGGCAAGAGCCCCACGAATGCAAACAAAGGGAAAGAACTTCAATTCCTAACGTTCTTTGCACCGTGCCACACCACAGCCAAATGCAGCGCAGCAAATTAAAATTGAGCCACAGAAAAAAACCACCACACAAATGCAAACCACAAACGCAAAACTACACCATGAGCACGCAGGACGCAGGGAAAGCCGGCACACAAAAAATAAAATTACAAAATGCAACGGGAGCGCACGTCCGCCACAGGCGGACACAGCGCCTCACACCCACGCAAAACAAAAAGCCACAAAACACCACAACGAGACACCCGCCGGCCTTTTTTCCCAGAGCAACAGGGAGAAGAAGGACTCCCTCTCCTCCACGCTATCCTGCTGAAGACACAGCGAGACCACCACCAGCCTCAAGTAAAGTTGAGCCGGGGTGGGGGGGGGGGAAATCCAAAAACAGGCAGCAGTTCATCAGCGGAAGCACCCTCCTTGGCGGATGACTGGCTGATGCCTTTGTACTTCCGAATACAAAAGCAGCAGCCAGCAATCCGCAAGGAAGAGCACCACTCCTTACGGATCGTTACCTGCCGATCTTCGGTTAGGTAAGCCAGGAGAAAAAGGAGACAGAGAGGAGAGAACCATCGTTAGGCAGAGATAGCTCTTCTCTGCCTCATCCTTCTCCCCCGACCTACCTAACGAACCTTCCCGGGAGAAGAACAGGCTGACTGCCTCCTCCTCCTTTCCCCCATTGCTGCATCGAAACCAAAATTTGAAGCAGCAATGGGAAAAAGAGGAACCAACAGGCAGCCTGTTCATCACGCTAAAATAAACACCAAAAACAAACACCAAAATTAATTAAAAAATAAAACAAAAATAAATCAATAATTAAAAAAACATTAATAAACAAAAAAGTAAACCACAAAATACACAAACAAAAACATCCACAATACCACAAAAGCACATACAAAACACCTAACTACAACACGAAAATACCTAACTCTAACAACACAACTACCACAAATTACACAAATAAACAACAACAAAATCACAAAAATTAAACAAAACCAGAAATAACCAAACCAATTAAACAAACCTAAAACTCAACCAAAACAAAAAAGAACAAACAGAAAAACCTCCCAGGCCACCACCACAAAAACAAAACAAAGAAAAACCCCAGAAGAAAGAAAACCAGAAAACTCACCAGCACGTCCTCCCTCCACGACGACCGGAACAGAAATGAAGAAACAAAGACTACTTACCGGAAGAAGCCCCACCTAGAGGCCAAGAGAGAAAAAACACGTGAAACGAAACCAAAACCACTAACAGCCCCACCTGCAGGGCAGAATAGTAAAAACAACTCAAAAACACAACAGCTCCACCTAGAGGCCACAAGAGTAAAAACAAGTCAAAAACATAACAATAAATCAAAAGTTTACACAAATAACAAACATATGTTAAATAAATAAAATAAAAAGATTTATAACATCCTGTGTTGAGTTTTAACTCAAATACAAACCCAAAACATCTAAACACAGTTTAAAAACTTTGAATGTAAAAAACATGTACTTTCACATTTTAAAAAATATTACCTACGGTACAACTATTAACAAAAAATAATAATAATCAGAAACTAAAACATTATTTGGTTATATAAAACAATTTGAAACAATTATATCATCCTTTGTTCATTTTCTAATCCACAAAAAACCAAAAAAAGCTGATCACAGTTTATAACAGCCCGGCACACACACACACACACACACACACACACACACACACACACACACACACACACACACACACACACACACACACACACACACACACACACACAATTGCAGGGTGACAGATGCAGACTATGTAATTCAAACTCTGAGATCATGTCCATGTCTTTACCTTTGACACTCAATGACTTCCATTCTAATCTTCCTTGCCACTGAAACCATCAACAGTCCTAAGAGCTATAATGAAGCAGTTCTCTTTTAATGACACTCAGTTTACAGAGAATTCATATGTTGAGATCAGCCCCAAACTCACAATGCAAATTCCGTTGATACTGAGGAAACAGCTTGTGATCCCCTCAATACCTCTTCTTGAAACAGCATTTCTGCCAAGAGAGATCTTTCCACCAGCTGTGACCACTCTTAACACAGCATGCAGCCACAATACAGACATTTGCTATTGGACATTGAAAGCAATGGAGAAGGGGAAAACATTCACTAAACATAAACTTGCTATACCTAAGTAGCTATTTACTACTTGGTGAAATCATTTACTTTATTAATATCTAAGAAAGATATGTTGGGTTTTTCAAGAGTAACCTTCATTTACTTTTAGAAAAAAGTAGGCTTTTTCAGAGATGCTTACAACCACATAAAGCTTTATTTTTATATAGACTTTTAAAAAGAAGGCAAAAACTGAAGTCTCACTCTTATGTCTGACAAAGTGGACTTGATCCATGAACGCTAACGCTAAAATACAGCAGTGCCACAACATTTTTTGCCTTTTTGCCTTATTTTGCTTTATTTACTCTCAAATATAGCCATATTTCATTGAATACATTCGGTATCAAGTAGAAAAATCTAGGTTACCTGCTATTTGCTAGATCTTAGCTTCCCACAGCATCTTGAAGTATGATTTGCACTAACAGTTTCATATCTCACCTCCTTTAATTCTAGTTTCTACATCAATTCTGATTCAATTAATAACACTGACTTTCACGAATCATTTTTCAAAATATCACAAACTCCGAGTCAACTTAGAAGAACGTTTCACATAATCATTTTAGTAGCCAATAAACAGCTGCAAACATTTGCTGGCTTAGACAGTCTTAAGGATAAAATAACAGATAATGTTATTGAAGTTCAAACAAAGTACTATTGCTTTAAGAAAGAACTAAACCAATCCTGCAGTAGAATTATTGTAGCATGGTTTTCTAGGCAGATGTCCCAGAGGGAGAAGTGATAGGACAGGAGGATAATTGCACTGGAACCTTATACTGTATATAGTACACATTTTTCAGGCAGCACAGAATTGTATCAAGGAAAATAGTGCTATATAAGAACCTTCTTCTGCCACATCCAAATATAGGCGATCAGCATGGTGATCAGCCATGAACACTGCCCTGGAAATATAATGCAGTGGCCTTTCATCTGCCTTCCACGTTGCAGCATGACACCCATACCACTGATCCAGTTCCGCGAGTCACTTTCTGGTCCTAAGCCTTAAAGTTCTCATTAGCCCTAGACAAGTATTATAAAGCTGCTGCCCTCCATCAAGATGGATTCAAGTGAGATTTAATCCATTTGGGGACCATCACACTTTCTCCTGGACTTTGGCACCCAAGGCAATTAGCCCTCAGGGTTGTCAAATTAGTTAACCGCCGCCTGACACTTGGCATTGAGTCACTGGCAGTATGGTCTACTCTATTACCATAGTAGGATAACCTGGCCAGACTGGCATAAGAATCTAACTATTCAATTCCTTATGCTGCAATTGATTACTTCCCATAGTATTTGAAATACAGTAAAACCCCGATTTACGTACGTATCAATTTACATAAAAATCAACTTACATAACGAATTTTTGCAAAAAAACACATCCCATTTTATGCAAATAAATCATTTTACATAAGAGGTTTCCTTGCATCTTGTAATTCTAAAATGGTGCCGCCGCCATTTTAAATTCTAAAATTGCAGCCCCATGCCATTTCAGAATTACAAATTCCACCCTGAGCCACCTGCCCCCATTGCCGGAAGTCGCAAGACATCACTTACCGTGGAGGCAGCACTAACGAGTGCAGCAGTTTTGCCATGTTTTCCGGAGCCCCTGCTGCTTCTACCAGAACTGGTGGAGCGGGGGGGGGACATGTCTGCTCGGTTGCGCTCTTCGTCCAAGGTTTCTCCACCGCACCCTGTGGCTGGGAGTGTGCATTGGGCAAAGACCGCTCCATCCTGCTCTTCGTCTGATGCACATTCCCAGCTAGAACGCACCACGGGAAGACATCAGACAAGGAGCTGAACCGAGGGGCCTTCGCCCAACACACGTTCCTTGCTGGAGCACGTGGCAGGGAGGCCTCGGACAGGGAGCAGAGCTGAGCGGATGTGCCCCCCGCACTCTACTGGTGCTGGTAGAAGCAGCAGAGCCAGAGTCAGCGGCAGCGCTCCCCCAATAGGCAGACAAACCGCTCAGGAGGAAGCAGCAGCAGCAGCATGGAAAAGGTAGGCAGATCGCTTTGTCATTCCCTTTGTGCGGATTATTTTTTGGATCATTTTTTGTCCGGCATGGACCATTGGTTTTTTCCAATGCATCCCTATAAGAATACATCGATTTACATAAAAAACCATATTACGTAAAAAGCTATATGTGATATAGCAAGGCCATTGTATGACAACATTTCTAAAAGTTGAATATCCTTTACAAATAATAACAAAGCATAAACAAAGGATGCAAGCGTCATTAAGCACACTCTTTACAGTTACAACATTCTGGGGTTCCAGGACTCTGGTTTTCTAGGACTCTGGATGTTCAGCGTCTTAGTGGACCAAATCTTTTATGATTCAAGCATTGGGTCCTTCAGGCTCTACAAATGATTAGTCAAAATGATAACGTTGTCATAGTGGCAGCATGCCAATTTTTGAGTTTTCGGCCTTTGGAGTTACAGAAAGTGCAGGGACAACATAAATTCCTATTAAAAATATTTGCACCGGGCCCCTAAATCTCTAGGCCCCAGAACAGAACATTTATGGTTGAAATGGGAAATATAAATCTAGGGAGTTGGGAGACACATGCAATTTCACAATGAAGCCAAACCACACACACCAAAGACATGTAGCAGCAACAACAACAACAGGGAAGCAGGAGAGGAGAACTTGGATTTTCCTCTATAGATTCAGGCTTGCTTGGCCGAATGGCCAATTCAAGAAACCTTCTGCTTGTGATATTTTAATATATTTCAGGCTAAGAAATGTCTTTCATATATTCTTAATTTTAAGAACTTGGATAGTTTAGAGATATGTTCTCTGCTTTTTCAATGTGCCTTTGAATTTTTAGGAAGTATTTGGAATTTTGTATATATATTTCCTCTGTATTTTAGATTGAATTGTGACTTATTTATTTGCCTACAACCTAAGTTGAGTTTTTACATATTTTAATAATTTGTGGCGACAGATTTTTCAATACTCAGAAGTATTTTTGTGGAACACCGAAGCAATGTAAATACAGAAATAGAAAAGCTGATGTTGCCTGGAATTACTACAACACTGGAAGAACATGTATCTTGATATCCAGATGACTGTCTGGTTTCTTTCTGGATTTAACCCTTTATTGGGATGAAGGCCAGGTGTTATAGGCCAGGTGTTATAAACCCAGGCTTCTGACATTTTCTGTAGAGTTCTTGGGGTAATAATCAGGCATCAGTCTCTCTGAACTGATAGGTTCTCGTATGTTAGGGAAACACCCACTATCTCTGCTATCTCCTCCTTTAGGAAAAAGTGAATGCAAGCACTTCTGAACACTCTGTAAGTACAGTAAAACCCCAGGTTATGATTGCCCTGGTTTACGTTTGCCGCGGCTTACAATGGCAAATTTAATAAAATTAATGCCCTGGATTACCTTTTTTCCAGTTTATGACCGAAAATTGCACTACTTTAAACTCTAAAATGGCAGCCAGCACCATTTTAGAGTTTAAAATGGCGCCTGCATTCTCTGCTGGAAGTCGCAATTCATCGCTTAACGCTGCAGAGGTGCTGTCATTGTGGTCGTCGGCATTGTTATTTTTGCCGCTATTTCTGCACTGTCCGCCACCTATACCGGCACGGGGAGAATCTGTGGACCTTATTCACTTGGTTCCAACCTTTGTCCAAGCTCCCTGGGCAGCACTACAGCCAGGAAGGTGCGCCTGGGGAAAGTGCGTGTTTTCGGCTGTAGCACTGCTTAGGGAGCTCGGACGAAGGTCAGAACCGAGCGGAAGGGTCCCCAGACTCTCCCACTACCAGTAGGGGCGGAAAATGGGCTCCCCCAGCAGCTGTACAAACCACTTAGAAAGAACAAGACCGTGGAAAAGGTAAGGAGATCACTTCGTCACTTTTGTGGGGGTGGGGGATGATCGCATCTGGCCTTTTTTGGCTTTTCCTGGCATTTTTTGGATTTTTTTTCTTGGTCCAGTAGGGACTGTTTTCCCTTTGGGGGGGTGGGGAACAATCATGTCTGGCATTTTTTTGATGTTCTGGTGGTGTGTGTGTGTGTGTGTGTGTGTGTGTGTGTGTGTGTGTGTGTGTGTGTGTGTGTGTGTGTGTGTGTGTGTGTGTGTGTGTGTGTGTGTGTGTGTGTGAAATATATGATTATTTTTGGTCTGTTCGGGACCTTTTTTATTTTCAATGCATTCCTATGGGAAAATGTGCTTCAGTTTGTTTGTTTGGTTTACGATGGAGGCTGTTGGAACGGACCTCCGTCGCAACCTGTGGTTTTACTGCATCCAAACTAAACATTAAAACACATCTATCCCTTTGCAGTTTGGCTATCTAGTCCTTAGCTAGATGTGAACGTCAGCTATTGGAAAGTGTTGCTGTAAGTCAGAATTGACTTAACGGTACTCAACCATCATTGTGACCTAAAATACTGGGGTCTAAATCCCCACACAAGCAAACAAGTCAAAAGTTGATTTAATTTTAAAATTAGTAAATGTGCTTACAATGACAATACAGTAATAGATGAATGACAATGGCACAGAAACATTTAAAGAAAGTATTAATTGTACTTCAGTGACAGGTAATTAGCCTGACCCACATTTTTTTATGTTAAGGTCATACCATACCATTACAGGAGATGTATCAGGATTCTGGAAGCCCAATTCCAAGCATGTTTACCAAGATGTAAATCCTAGAGTGTCCAGTAAGGCTAGCTTCTTGATCAATCAATATAGAACTGTAGCTAATGTGAGATATTAATTACTAAGATTGTATTTATTTAAGTGGCATTAAATTGAAAAGCTGAGATATAGCAAAATCATTCTGGAAGAACTGAAATGTTCTTATACAATTAAAAAGACATGCTGTAGACCTATTCCAGACATCTCCTTTCTTTTGGATGAGTCTTGCTTCTTAATTTTGCTGTATAAATTTGTATTTCCATCCAATGAACAGAACTCTGGAATCTCTAAGAAGTATAAAAAGTATCCTATCAATGGATCAACTTCCTCTTCCAACTTAACTTTTATGCCTTTCTTCTTCGTGTAGATGGCCAAACAAATTTTTTGAGAAGGCCCTCTCATTAGCTTGTCATCACTTTCTGGTTATAATATAGCATTTCTTCATTTTAAAACTGAGCATTTGTTGAGCTTTTATGGTTGTCTGTGGTATTTTTGTAAAAAGCAAAATACAAATTTTAAATTTAAATTATATTTAACACTACATGTAGGTGTAAGGCAAGAGTGGAGAGTGGAGAAATCATATAACTGCAGCACCCTATGCTGTTTAATGGGAAAAGGAGTTAGAAATGTACACTAATGAGTTGCATTAAACAAAGATGAAAGAAAGCTATGTATCCGTTCCTACTGTAAGATAAAAAGATGGGGGGAAAGTGTGCTAATAGTGACATGTGATCTTTAGTCGACTGTTTATCAAACTTAAATTAATTGAATGCTATAATCCAAACTGCATGCTTCATTTTGTTATCAAATACTGAAACCAATATAGAGGAAAAAGATGAAAATGTAGTACTTCAAGAATAAAATGCTAGATACCTTCTTTCTCCCCCTTGTCGGGGTGCGGGTGCTTGAGTGGTCTAACTAGGCAGTGTTACCCATCTCTTGTCAATGATGTTGGGCCGGGGCCAAAACTCACCAAAGCGTCCTCCGTCGAATCCCTTGGGCAAGGTGAAAGTGGAGGGAACACGTCATGGTCTGCCTAGCCAGTGGGTGACGTGATATCCAAATGGTTAAAAAACCGCATGCAAATGGACTTGATTTCTCAAGTCCATTTGCAGTGAGGAATGCGTCGTGGAGACGTCCACCAATGTGCGGGCTCCTCACTGAATAATGACTCCAAGGTATCCAAGGTAAGGTACCTTCCTTCTTCTTTAGTATTATTTTTCAAAGGTTTAAGACAGGGGTGCCCAAACTACAGCCTGCGGGCCAGATCCAGCCCCAGATGCCAATTCATCCGGCCCACGTGATCCCCGGAAACGAACATAAAATGCGCCCATGCTATGGGTGCATTTTACTACTGCTTCTGGGCATGATGAGGGCGGCACTGGCCAGATGAATTGGTGCCAGGGGCCAGATCTGGCCCATGGGCCATAGTTTGCCCACCCCTGGTTTAAGCAGAGAAAAGGGCAGCTTAAAATCTATCTCACCCTGTTGCAAAACAGATTTCAAGGCCGGTGTTACTTCCACTTCTGGTGGGAGGAACCACGTGACTGGCCTGCTGAACCACATGGCTGGCCCATGGCCCAAAAAGTTTGGGCACCCTTGGTTTAAGATGTAATACTATATCGAGACAAAAAAACTTGGATATTTTGGGTGGCTGGTTGGGTCAACTGCTTCATTGTCTGGCATTATGCTTTTGTTATTGTGCTTGTCATTTTTTCACCTAGTAATAGAATTGCAAAAAAGGGAAACACAGCAAGGCAGAGTATCTTCTTCATAATATCATAATGTGTGTGTAACCCAAAACATATTTTTATTTATCAAAAAGCTGTGTTACCAATAGATTGTTACAGTATATGAAAAAAATACATCTCAAAAAGTTACAAGGTTATGTCATTATTACCTTTGTAAAATGAGTGGGTAAAACTCTGTTCAGGGATTAACTTGGCAAGGAATCCATGGTTCAAACTTGGGTGTGGGATAGATGGTATGACCACAACTGTGGAGAAAATCATGGAGTCAATTGTGAGCCAGCTACTTTTCACTTGTGGCTTAGTACACCGTAGATCCATGACAGAAATCCTATCTCGCTGAAACATTCAAACATGGCACTAACAACATATTTCTCAGCGAGAAACCAAGAGATAGGAATACAACATATCTACAGGTAACACATAATAGGAACATTTACAGGGAAAGACAGATAAACATACATAAGACAGGCATGGCTGGAACAATTAAGTGAAATCAAGAGTTTTTTTATTCCAGCACTGTGGAATAATTCACACAAACACCCACCCCCACCCACTAAAATATGAAAACAAAGTCAACGGAGCTGATTTCCTCAGGTAAGAATCCTAAAAATTAGAACATGCAACTTAGAGAAATTTATATATAAGTGCTTTAATGCAGAAATATATTCATTTAACAGTGCACAATAAACTAATTTATAACAATACATTACATGGTCATTATTTGAATAAAGGACTAAAATAAAGTCTAGTCATATAAACAATGTTGGTCATTAATTTTATTCTAAAGCAAATCATTGTAATATAAGAAAAGCAATATGAAATATCAGTAGTTCAAAAATGTATGAACCAGACAAATGTATCTCTCTCTCTCTCTCTCTCTCAACATGTCCTAATTTAACCACTGCTTAATAAACTATTTTTATTTGGATGATGAAAGCATATGAAAATACACAATACAGCTGTAAAGCAATCCAGAAGAACTTTAAAAAGATGCCTCTGATGAGTATGACAGGCAGTGCAAAAGGAATCTCCGAACAGAATTCAGTAATGTAGTACCAGTAGATTGCTCTGTTTTTGCCTCCCTTCATGAAGAGCCTTTGCTACACTCTAAATCCCTGTTTCAGTGGGCATGGAACACTGTTACTTTTCCTGCCAAAGTGGTACCTATTTATCTACTTCCAATTTCTTCCTTTCCAAATGCTAGGTTGGCAGGAGCTAGGACAGAGATGGGAGCTCACTTCATCAGGCAGCACTTGGGTCTTGAAATGTTGACCTGTCGACCTTCCAGTTGTCATGTTCAGCGTCTTAACCATTAAGCCACCGCAGTGTGTCCCCCCCCCTTCCCCAAAAGCTCTAGGGCTAGGCTAATTCACAGACACTTATATTGTTTGGCTACCAGCAAAAGGAGTGAATTAGCCTGTCCTGGGAGCAGATCAGGCCCTGGAACAACAGGAATATAAAGGTAAAGAGTTCCCTTGCTCGAAAGCCAGTCATATCTGACTCTAGGGTTCAGTGATCATCTCTATTTCAAAGCCGAAGAACCAGTGCCGTCTGCTTCTGCAGACATTTCCGTGGTCATGTGGCAGGCATGACTAGACACTGGATCGCACGGAATGCTGTTTACCTTCCCACCAAAGTAGTCCCTATTTATTTACTTGCAATTTCTTGCTTTCAAACTGCTAGGTTGGCAGGAGCTGGGACAAAGATGGGAGCTCATTCCGTCCTGCAGTATTTGGCTATCGAACTGCTGACCTCCTGCCTTCCAATCAGCATCTTAGCTACTTGAGCCACAGGCATATAGTCAAGCACTAAGTTACCCTCCACAAAAGCTGATTCAACAAAATCTAGTAAAGTAGAGTAATGGAACAAAATGGTTTATTTGCAAATTTCTCTGGCCACAGTGTTAGATTAGAACTTTCATACTGCCAGTACCTTAGTAACAGATCTATTATACATCTAAACATTTAAATTCCTCTCAGCACTAGGAGCAATAACATTTTTGGACATTTCCAAAGAAAGAATCACCCCATTTAAAAAGAATCTTGTTCAGTCTGTGGTCTCAGCTATATTTGCAGGGCTGTAATGTACAAATATTGATTCATTTTGTTGTTTTTATTGCTGTTGCCAGAGAGGTAACAGAGACCTTTATCTCCATGAATGGAAAATGGCATTTAACAAAAAGAACGAAATATTTTATAAACCACAAATAATTTTTGAGTTTCTCCAAATGAACAGAATTGGACAAACAGTGAAACACTGCATAATATAAAAATTGTCTGTAAAGTATCAATGTTATTTCTATATCCTTTAATTCATATACTATGTTTTTGCAGCATCTTGTAAAAGCTATTTTATGCTGGGACAACCAGATCCAACCCAATATTTGTGCACAATAATTTATCAAACTGAGTGATGCTTTATATGTCATCGAACAAAATCAATAGGACAATTTTTCATCACTTAGACTATGCCTTTAATATTGTCTCCTAACTTCTAAGTACAAAACTATCATTGGTGAAAAGAAACAGGTACTCCACTGCATGCTAATTTTTGAACAACTTTAAGTACCGTATTTATTCGAGTATAACGCGCACTCGTGTATAACGCGCACCCCTAATTTTCCATTGAAACCTTGGTATAAATTTTTTTTCACACGCCTCGTCTCCCGCGCCACCCAATCAGATCCCGCCAGCCGCGCGCCCCTGGGCCCGTGGGTGGGGCAGACGGCGCATCTCAGCAGTGCCTACCGTACCCGGCGCCGGCTTCTTGAGTCGCGCGGCCCGGGTAGCGCGGAGCACGCCGCGGCCCTCCCCCGGAGGGTTCCCTTCTCGACCCGGCGGGTGCGTGCAGGTGAGCGGCGGCGGCAGCGGGACCTGGGCGCCTGGGAGGAGGGCCGCGGCGTGCTCTGCGCCTACCCGGGCCGCGTGACTCAAGAAGCCGGCGCCGGGTAGGCGCGGAGCACGCCGCGGCCCTCCCCCGGAGGGTTCCCTTCTCAACCCGGCGGGTGCGTGCAGGTGAGCGGCGGCGGCAGCGGGACCTGGGCAGGCGCCCAGGTCCCGCTGCCGCCGCCGCTCACCTGCACGCACCCGCCGGGTCGAGAAGGGAACCCTCCGGGGGAGGGCCGTGGCGTGCTCCGCGCCTACCCGGCGCCGGCTTCTTGAGTCGCGCGGCCCAGTCCTCGTGTATAACGCGCACCCAAACTTTGAGCCTTTTTTTGGGTATAAAATTTTGCGCGTTATACTCGAATAAATACGGTACACCCAGAAGATGCTTCATACAAAAGCAAATTCCTTGTCTGTCTTGCCCAGTAAATGGGTAGATGCTCCCCAAGATTTCAGGCAAAGATCTGTTGCATAATTCCTTCCTCATGTTTCTTAAGGTGTTAAACATAAAGTACTGCTACAATTTTTTTTATGTCTTGTTTCCGCAGTGATACCTCGGATAAAGCCCGATTCAGATAAAGTCCGATTCGGATAAAGTCGTGGTTTTCATGCACATGTGATGCATCGCATAAAGTCTAAAACTGCTAAAAAAATAGACGTTACCCAAGGTATTTGGTATAGGAACCTCGGATAAAATCCATTTTTGGACGTTATCCAATGCATCGCCCATTTGATTCGGATAAAGTCCAAAATCGGATAAAGTCCAAACTTGTGGAACAGAGTTTAGACTTTATCCGAGGTTCTACTGTACAATACTCCTGCTTTTGATGCAAAATTACTAGCTTGATACAAAGTGGTCAAGTTACTAATGAAAACCACCCTGCTTTTCAGCTAAATTCAAACTGCTTGGGATAAATGAAAAATAAAACTGAATGTACATGGGAAAATGAGGAGGAAGAGAAGAAGGAAATGTGTGATTACTCTCTCCTGGTGAAGAAAAGCAACTAACTCCATTTGTATCTAAAGCAACTTTTGACAGCTGTATGTTACAGATACTGATAAAACTGCTTTATACCAGCAATGAAAATTAATAGAAGAAATTCAGAGCAACATTCATCAAATTAGAGCCCATTAAAAATAATGGATACCATTTAATTTTTTTCTGCATTTCTTTAGGCAACTAATAATCTTACAAATTTACAGAACAAAATACTAAGAAACAGATGTACCTGTACTTGTTGGTGAATTTATTTCTTGCCTGATATTTCTACCAATCTGGGTTGCGGACCTTGCAGTTTCTCGTTGTGGTTCAAGAATATCCCGATACTTGGAGACCATTAATACAGAAATGAAGTAAACCACAGCCAGAGCTAAAAACTGTGCCTGTTTGCTATCATCCTGCAGAAAAGACATTTGAATATAATTAAAACACATATTAAGAAACTTACTAACATGGTTTGTAATTTCTAATCTGGATGTGGCCAGAACACATGTAATTCACTAGATCAACTTTATGTTGCAAAGGGTCTAACTGGTATTCTTAACTGGAACTATGCAAAAGCACTCCTTAACCACTACCTGAGTTACCTGAGATTTCAAAAGCAAGGCTGTATCCATCTCAAGTCAGAATTAACCCATAGTTAGTCTAATCTTCTTCATAAACACATTACTATATCTGCGTTTGCAAGGGAAGAAAAAGGGGGAAGGGAGGAAAGGAAAGGAAAATAAAAATAAAGAACTACTACTATTATAGTGAAGAAATGGCACCTGGAAACAATTGTGTCAACCACTCAGACCATTTTTCATTTTAGAGCTTGACCAGGACTCCAACAGAACATTCCCAGTACACTCAAGAGTTCATCTACATCAGTGGTTCCCAACATGGGACACACACCCAATGGGGGGACTTCCATTCCCTGAAGCCCAGAAGCCTAAGTCAGTACATTGGCTGATCAGTGATTTTTGGGAATTGAAGTCCAAAACCCAAAGGTTGGGAAACAGTGATCTACATCCATCAGTTTCCTTAGCCGAGTTCCTTTACTGCCCCTCATTTTTTTTTGCAGATGTCAGGAGTCCTACTAAGCTATTAGACAGTGATCCCTATCTCTTCTGTCCAGCAAAAATAAACCAAGAGATATTCAATGGAGGTTTATAGTTGTCACGAAGGCCATGAAACCATAAAAGTCCAAAGACTGAAGAGCTCAGCATTAATGTTAAAATTATCAAGGATAATTGTCTGGGACAAATTCAGCATCCTCACTTGGGGCTACTCTTAAGATCTGAGATCACTATAGAGAAAAGTCGCCTTTGCTCAAAAGCCGGTCATATCCAACTCTAGGGTTCAGTGTTCATCTCTGTTTATAGCCAAAACGCCAGCACTGTCTGCATTTGCAGACATTTCTGTGGTCACATGGAAGGCATGCCTCAACACTGGAGTGCAGAAAATGCTGTTTACCTTCCCACTGAAGTGGCATCTATTTAGCTACTTGCAATTTCTTGTTTTCTAACTGCTAGGTTGACAGGAGCTGGGACAGAGATGGGAGCTCACTCCGTCGTGCAGTACACGGGTCTCAAACTGCTGACCTGCTGACCCTTCAGTCTTTACTGTACACCAACAGAATCCCAGTAATTTTTTAGTGTCTTAGAACCAGACGTACAAAGCTGTCACCGCTTTTTGTAATAGACTGCAGTCACAATGAAGTTACCGATGACACAGCCCTAATGGATAGTGATTGTAACTGGCACAATTTGGATTGTTGGAATAAAGATTCATGCGATGCCTGCATCTGACAGAGTTTAATTAAATCTTACTCATCAGGTCTATCTTCTAGGAGCTATACCTAGATTTACATAATCAATGTGTTGGCTTTATATCAACAAAGAGGTGGAAATGTGCAGTTTTTAGTCATCTTAAGATCAAACAGCTTTTATATAAATTTTATTATATTGAAGTTGATAGTTCTATAACTTCAAGGACAACCAGAAACTAACTATCACAGAATGTAATCTACTCATTTGGAAGGGTTTGGACATTATGCCTCAATGATATTACTATTCCAGGATTCATATTCCATTTAAATAAGCTGCTACCCAGCATTGCTCCTCTTACAGCACATTACCTGAGCACTGAAACAGCTTTATTTTTCAGTTTCTACAATTTTATACTTTCTGCACAGAAATGATTTTTTTCTGTCTTGTTTCTACATTTGTTTTTGGTTTAGTTTGATTAAATTCCCATACAAAAATATGCATGCATTCATGATAATCGTAAATTTATATTTCTTGTTTTTCCATTTTGCCATTATTTTGTGTCTGAAGAATGCATTACATAATTTAAGTGAAGGATAACAGTATTTTTATATTTATATTAGTACAAGCTATATGGGTCTGCTGTCTCAGATCCAGAAAGAGGGCACACAAGAGCAAAACCAAATTAGAAGATGGAGGAAGGCGCTCACTGGACAAGGAACAACATTAAAGGAGGGTATAATTGAGGATCTCAACCTCCTCTACGTCACTTGGAGGACCCTGAATAGGCTGAGGGTTGGAGTCCCTAAATGCAAGACCAACATGCTCAAGTGGGGGCTGCTGGGGGTCAACAACACTTGGTGTGTATGCGGAGAGAAACAGAATCCAGCTCATTTACTGGTCTGCCAATTGCTGCCAGAGACATGCACCAATGAGAACTTGGGTTTAGACAACAACAAACCCAAGAAAGTGGCTTCATTTTGGCAGTCCATGGTTTCATAGGGACATGAAAAAAAGAAGTTCCAGTATGTGTAGTTTAATTAATCAAAAGAGTATTGTATGAAGTGCTAGTTTCACATAATATAGTTAATGACTAGCAGACTTAAAGAATTCAGAAACCGCATTGAGTCGGTCCTTGGGCTGAGAATTGCGGTATATAAATTTAAAAATAAATAAATAAAATAAAAAAAAACAAAAACAATCCTCTATATAAAATTCTTGACATCACTGCACTGAATTTTAAAATTGCTGATGAAATCTCCTTTAGGTATTAGCTAATGTGAAATATATAGGATTAGGTATCATTAACTAGTATGAAATAATACATGAAACAAATTCATTATAATATAAATATGTGTCTGCATAATTACTATTTTAAAATAACAAATGCATTCCATAGGTGATACAGAACACACAGCACAAATGCATTTAGAAAAAAATTGCTACACAGTAGTACTCACCACATCACGAAATACAACTGCTCGCAGACGATTAATGTCAACATCTTGAAGAAGCCTATCAGGGTCTTTAATAGGGGATAGGTTACCAGGAACATTTTCCAGGGGAGTCTAAAATATAATAGTATACAGATTTAGAGAGCTCCCTACTATGTAAGGTTTTAAGAGTTTTAATGAGCAAATATTTTGCTTATTAATAGTTTGTAATATGCTATATACAAACTATATGTAATATGGCTCTGTAAATTAAATTATTATTATTATTGCAACTATAATATGTCTAGATTAGGAGTATATAATCAGATTATGTTTTACTAGTCCAGTGATGGCAAACCTTTTAGAGACCGAGTGCCCAATCTGCAACCCAAAACCCACTTATTTATCGTAAAGTGTCAACATATCATCAAGGGAGGGAGGAAATGGTCCCATTGGGCTAGTGGGCATAGGGGCGGGGTGAACTCTGTGCTGGAGGAGGAAGTGCTCCCACTGGGCTGCTGGACAGAGGGGTGGGGCAAATTCTGCATGGGTGCCTACAGAGAGGGCTCCGAGTGCTAACGCGTGCCATAGGTTCACCACCACTGCACTATCTATGCTACATCTGCGGTTTTTAAAATATCGCACATAGTTTGAGAAGTGATTGATAAAGGGTGATGAAACACAGAAACAGACTACAAATGTCTAAAATTTGTCTAGTGCAGGAGTTCTCAACCTTTTAAAACCAGGGTCAGGTCACGCTTCCTCAGACAGCTTCGGGGCCGGACAGCCATTTTGCTGTTCCTCCACCACATGGCACTTCCTGGTGTGGTGGAGGCAGTGGGGGGCCACATGAAATGGTGCCGTGGGCCACATCCAGCCCACAGGCCACAGGTTGACAATCCCTGGTCTAGTGCCTGGCATACAATGTCAGATTTGCTTATTAAGAGCTAATACTAGCATCAGTACCCAGTTTTGTGCAAAGTTACCCAAATCTCTATTTCTGTTTAAGCAAATATTGACTATATTGCTGGCTGCTACAAATATAGATTAGATGACCTTTATTGGCATACAAATATAGATTAGAAAGAACAATGATGTTCACATTAAAAAAAACCATTGTTGCTACATATCAAATTGCCTCTGGCTTATGGTGACCCTAAGAATGAGCTATCTCCAAAATGTCCTGTAATCTATAGGCCAGCTCAGCTCTTTTAGACTGAAATTTACGGCTTCATTTATCAGGTTAATCCATCTCATATTTGGTCTTTAACTTTGATGTGCCTGAAGTATGACAGCCTCTGTTTTCTGATTTTTGCTTCCATAGCCAAGCTTTTGCTCTAGGACTCACTTGTTTATCTTTCTGACTGTCTAATGTTTCTACAAAGGTTTCAGGTCTCATCCCGGCAACATTTTTCAAATGAAAGATACACATGTAGTGCACTAGTATAAACATTGAATAGCAGAGGACTAAATTAAAACTCCTTTCAATGAAGCCAGAACACTGATTCTACCTTCTGACCACCAGGAAGTTATGTGCAAAGAGGCAAATCATCACTGCCAGTTTAAAATACTGAATTATAGGTTTGATTACTTCCTATTTATTTCTTCTATTACATTTGCACTCTTTATCTTAAGAATAATATTGTACCTTGGTAGTTGTAGTTGCGCTTATACCTTGAAGATTCTCCTGAGTTTTACTGCTGATTAGTGAAGATTTGTTTACTCTTTCTCTCTGTCTTTGTCGACATTCCAAACAGTTTCTCACAGCAACACAACAAACTAAAAAAAGTTTAAGAAATCACACAGTAACCTGTTGTGAAACATTAACAACATGATAAAAGTTATGATATAATAATACTGGCTCAAATCCTGTTGCCTAGCATAGTGAGTTTCACTGGAGTAGGCTCAATGAATTAGTGGGGATTGGATGAGTCAACTCTTCTGTAAGTTTCATTGATTTAGATAAGCCTACTCAAGGTCGGACTCGACTATGCGACTGAACAACAACTACTCAAGATGTGACTTATTACACTAAGCCATACCTGTCAACTATCCCGTATTGGCCGGGATTTCCTGTTTTTCAGTGCTCGTTCCTCCCCTTTCCTGCCACCGTCCCATATTTGAACAGCAGGTAAAGGGGTTACTGTGCATGCGCGCCCACGGAGCGCATGCGCAAATGGGTTAGTGTGCATGCGCGCCCACAGTGCACATGCGCAAACGGGTTACACACATGCACAGTAATTTCCCGTATTTTGCGGAGCCGCGCTTGACAGGTATGCACTAAACAGCAAAGTAAGTTGCAATTAGAGTAGGCTCATCTGAATAAAGGAAACTTACAGAGGCGTTAATTCACTAAATGCCCACTGATTTGTAGGCTTCTTCTAATACAACTTACTACCCTAAGCAACAGGATTTCAGTCACTGTATGCTGCCACAATAAGTAATCACAATATGTTAAAACCTTATTTCACTTATTTTTACTCAATGTCATAATATTACAACTAGACAGGTAAAGGTAAAGTTCGCCCTTGATTGAAAGCCAGTCTTATTCGACTATAGGGTTCAGTGCTCATCTCTGTTTACAGCCAAAGTGCCACCGCTGTCTGCATCTGCAGACATTTCTGTGGACATGTGGCAGGCATGCCTAGAGTGCATGGAATGCTGTTTACCTTTCCACCAAAGTTGTCCCTATTTATCTACTTGCAATTTCTTGCTTTCGAAATGCTAGGTTGGCAGGAGCTGGGACAGAGACAGAAGTTCACTCCATCATGCAGTACTCAGGTATTGAACTTCAACCTTCCAGTCTTCAAGTTCAGGTCTTAACCACTTGAGCCACCACAGTCTCAACAAGATATACAACTAGATATACATCCATTAATCATGTATGTTTTCCCACTGTGCCTCCTTGATAGAGGCTGGACTCAATGATAAACAATAAATAATTATCTCAGGTTTAAATAATTGTAACTTTACTAGTGTTTTAACCAGCACTGAAGAGCCCAGATGAGAGCTGCTACAATGAATGGTGATGAATGGTGATGAAAATTAAAACAATTAACTTAAGATTTCATAAACCACTTTGGGACAAGTGGGAGGGAAAGCTGCCACCACTTCTCTTTCACTGGCCAAAATCCTGTTACTTAGAGTAGGCCCCCTGAATCAATAAGAATTTGTTGAGTCACTTTCTCCACAGGTTCCCCTGATTCAAATATTAATAGATTGCAGTTAGAGTAGGTGGGTTTGAATAAATGGAACTTTAAAAAGTTGACTCAATAAAACACTGATTCAAGGACCCTAACAATTTACCATGCTAAGCCACTGTTTAATTTTGCAGGAAAAAGCCAATACCTTTATCGCCTTCTTTCTGCATTTGTTTCATGTATGGATCACACGGCTATCTTTGTTCAATTTTGGCCACTTTATCTCATCTTACAGACAAGAATTAACTCATTCTCAAAAGAAAAGATGAATTACCTTATAAATTATTTAAAGTTAAAACATTATTTATATCAACTATGAAATCAATCCATCTTTTAGTCAAATACTTGTTATTTGCTTTTGGTCTCCTGTGGGGTTTTGCTCTTGGCCATTGTAAACTATATAAAATAATTTATTTAATGGACTCTATTATTTGCTTACGGTAAATTCAAGACCTTGTAACCAATGAATATTGAGATGTTAAACAAAGTACAGTGGAACCTCATACAACAATCGCCCCGGATAGCAACGAAATCACACAACAATTAGGTTTTGGGGGGAAATGGCATCCCACATAACAATTTGCCCTATGGAAAAAATCCATACAACAATTTTTCAATGAAAAAAAAACACTTGGTAAAAAAATATATCATTGTACGATGCACCCCATAGGGAAAATCGCTATATGATGCATGCATAGTATAGCAATTGTTTCGTACAATGAGCCCTGTGGAACGGATTAAAATCGTTGTATGAGGTACCACTGTATTAGCATTGACTATTGTATTTTTCCATAACACGGTGTTTATTATTAATAACTCAATATATTTTGTGTGTGTGGTTATCGAACCTCCAATCAAAGTCTCATCCAATCTGAAAAGTTCTGCCTTCTAACGTTTCATGAAAAATATATTCCTCAAAAACATTATCTTCAAAATCAGTACTTCAGCTTCTCATAATTTAGACTGAAAAAATTCATCTTTTACAAAAACATCAAAAAGTTTTGCTGTCAAGGTCTGGTCATCTTTGCTGTTTTATGAACACTGTTTATTGATTTGACCTAAATGCATGGTTCTTCAAAATACATGCAGTGATGAAAATGAAATAATTATGCCATGCAAGTGAGCATGAGACCAACGCTTTAGTACTCATTACCATAGAAAAATTAATGATAGTATAAAAGGGAAGAGCTGTGACTTTATTACCCTTTGGAATCCAACAACTTCACTATGTATATGATAAATACAACAAAGTTATTCCATCAAATTTAAAACCAGGTCACTTTCTACATTTACCCCTCCCCATCCCTCCATGACCTCATTTCATTGATCTGTAAGTAATTATTTAATGCACTGAGCTGTTCTATGTAAACTTACCAAGCCTTAGGCACTGTCGCATTAAGCCTCCAGAAGACATGTTTTTTTCAGCTTCAATTTCACTAAAATTTAGTGAGCTGGCAAATACTAGTACATCAACCATAGCCATCAGACGGCTGAGAAAAGTCACCGCTGTCTCTGCTGACATACCCTGAGTTACTTCAATATTCTCCAATTCAGTCTTGAAAAGAAAGTGGCTATATTAGATTTCTATATGAATCAGAAATTTGAAAGCATGAAACATTCCAAATTTCCTCTACAATGAGTATGATGAAGCTAAAAACAAACATTTTAGTATTAATAAACACAAGAAGAAATGCATTCATACATTCATGACGTATATGTAATAGGTTGCTAATTAATGCTACCTGTGTGAACCACAAGACCACAGATGGGGGGTGGGGGTTCCATATCAAATCAAAACAGGTATTTTAAACAGGTAGATGTCAATAATCTAAGTAATAATTTATAAGCATTGACTTTTATTTGTGATATTTCTCAATAACAACAGCCAAAAGACATGTGATTAGTCTAATCTTGAAGGAGTTCTTCCTTAAGTTTACATATTTGGTTTATTAAGCCAAGTATCTTGAAACCAGGAATTCCCACTTGTAGTAGAGATATGGATACATACAGAACAGCTGTTTCACTTTGTGGAAATGTCCAGTTGGATTTTGTTTAACAAAAACCATGCAAAAATAAGCATAATGGAGATGCAGAGTCATTCTTTCCTCACAGTAAGATGCCTAAATAAAAGATCTCTATGTGAGATCTGTTGCAGGTAGTATTCCCTGGCCTAAACTTAATATACTATGGTTACTATGTTATCAACAAACAACTTCAAATATTTATGAACCATCATTTATTACAGCCTAGATGTGAATAATTGAAAAAGGAACAAATTAAAATCAAAGCTAAAAGTTAAGAACTGAAGTATGTAGCAATAATACTAACCTTAGAACCCTGGACATGCAACAGACAAAGCAGACAAAAGATCACAACAAAAAGAAAAAGAAATGTTACAGTCAAATGAAAACACAATGCAAGATTGAAAGTATTGTACAATCATGTATTTAATTTACCAGTTAAATATTACAACTCAAATCCTGCTGGCATAACTAGACCTGGGAAAAGCTGATGACATAATCAATAGAAAATGATTTTCAATAATTAAAGACTTCCTACTTCCAATCAAGGGCTTCCACAGCTTCCTAGCAATGAAAGAGTTTACATGGGAGCTATTGCAGCTATGGGATGGAAGTAGGCAGTGTTTAATTTCCAAAAATGGCTCCTACTGATGACATAATTAGCCTTCCAAGGGCATAATCACACCAGCAAGATTTCAGATAATAATTTTAGAAGGTGATCTGAAAAGTGAAAATACTTTAAATTGCATGTTGTCATTGTTCATCCTACAGAGTTCAATATATGCATCTCTTACATATAACAAATAATAATTAATCAGTAAATTATTTATTAGATATATAATACAATAACAGTTAGAAGATGAATTACCAAAACTGAACTAGAAATTCAGGTTCTGAATTTCATTTTGAACATTTAACAAAAACAATGTATAACCAAAAAACATTTGAATCTTCAAACGCAAAGGTCTGGTCTCCCCTTACATTCAAGTTGCACTGTTGCCAACCATTCTGAAGCCTAGCTATCCATCAAATATCAAAGATCCTGTGGTCTATTGCCAGTTTATAAAGGTTCTGACTCACATTAACTACCTCAGTGGCAAAATAGGTCAAAGCGGAATTGCTTCAACTTTGCAGCATGTTGTGAATAATTTCCCCAAAAGCATTCTACTGCTGCACGGAAAAGCTGCCACAGTAAAGCATCTACTTTTGTACAACTGTGAAATGTGCTGTCAGTAACTAAGCTGAAAAAGCAACATCATTATCAAACAACATTAATAATCTAAGTAGCAGCTGCATTTACAAGCTAGCGTTTTTACACATTACACCTTATTTCAACAGCCAGGATGCCTGCCTCCCCTCAAAACAGGACAAGTACAGGTAGCTATGGAGCCTTGAGGTACACAGTGTTTAGACACTTTTGAAACTCAAGGCAAGTTTTTCAAAAGTAGTTTATCATTTGGCATAAGTGAAGTCTAGCTGCTGTTTTAAAGTAATCATACAGCCTTGGTATGGCTGCTCAAAGGATAAGAGATTTTACTTCCTTCTCATGTACCCTAAAAGAATGTGTGTTTTACCGGAAACAAAAAATCCACTCCAATCTTTTTTTAAAATGTAACAAATGCAGAAGAAAGTGCTATTATAGAAACACAAAATAAATACCTTACAGTCATTTTGCCTAGGCATTAGAATATAATATTAGCCATTATTTTTTCTACATAAGTTATTAAAGGAAAGAGGAATAGTGCTGAAAGAGCTACTTCATTTTATAAAATGATTTGTATTAGTATACCTAGACCTAATATAACTGAGTCTGGGATAACAGCTAGTGTTATTTAGAGTTTATTCATTGGGCAAAATCCTATTGTGTAAAATTACACCGACATAAACAGGATGCAGCACTAGTAATACTTAGTTTAAATAAATTGAAAGTGCCCCCTCAGGGAGCCTAAGGACGGGCTGTTATATAGTCAAAAAGTGCCACCAGTAGTTCCAGTCTCAGTGGTGGCACATTTTGATTAATAAAGGCTTCCGTCGCTCCTCTAGTCCCATGGCTCCTAAAGGCCTCTCCAAAGCAAAAGGGAACCCTACGGATACTTGTGACCTGAAAGGGAGTGGGATAAGAAGTTTTCAATTTACCTAAATTAATTTTTTCTGTTGTGGTTTCAGTTTATGCCATAATAATAATTTTGTGTCAGAAATTATTCTGGGTTGAAAGGATTTTTGCGGGAGAAACTCCGCTCAGAGAGTGTCCAAATGAGGCTCCTTTCATGTCCCCAAGAGCTGGGACAGAGATGGGTGCTTAATCCATCATGCAGTACATGGAATTTGAACTGCCGACTTGCCAGCCTTATAGCTAACAAGACAATAACTTTACACAACATGATTTTGTCCAGGATTAGACAATTTAGTGGTATTTAGAAAGTCTAAACATGCAGAGAACTGAGGTAGAAGAGTAGACTACTGTATATTATTTTTAAGGTTGTCAGTTAAGCATCTCAATTTTTCCTAATGTTCATCATCTTTGCATTTTTAAAAGTGTGTCAGGAAGAGATGGCCTGGGCCAATTTGTTTCCTTTTGTGTTTCGATACACTTCACATTTAAAACTTTTCGTCACATTCTATCACCATAGAATTCTGCCACCTCGTTCCCACTCAGTTCAACTGCATGATTAGGCTTGGAAGGCTAAAGGGCAAAAAGTACACAGTGAGACCAAAATATATACCGTATTTTCCGGCGTATATGACGACTGGGCGTATAAGATGACCCCCAACTTTTCCAGTTAAAATGTAGAGTTTGGAATATACTTGCCATATAAGACTACCTCTCTTCCAATGCACACCAAATAAAAATTAACCCACACTCAACCCGAAGACGCACAGCCCTCCGAGTTGAATGGGCAGGTTCTGGTGGAGAGCCAATCCACGCTCACATTCTCCTCCTCAAGGTACAGGAAGATGTGTGCAGCTTGCTTCCCCTTGCTTCATACTCCCCGCACAGAGCAGGGACTTGGCCGTGGCACCCCCCATCATATGCGCCGGACATATGAAGCAAGGGGAAACAAGCTGCAGTTAAGTACCTGTCCTATAAGACGACCCCTGACTTTGACACAGATTTTTCGGGGTTAAAAAGTAGTCTTATACGCCAGAAAATACAGTATATACTAAGCCACAAAAAATGGAAGGCAACTGCCTGGTATTGAATCAGTAATAATGGATTAGTAACATTTTAATTCTATATTTAATGTATATCACTATAAATAAAAACACATTTTGCTCTGTGATAATACTATTACGTTTTCCAATAGAAAAATAATTTAAATACCGTATTTGCTGGCATATAAGACCCACTCCCCCCCTTAAAATACACTGTAAAAATGGAATGTGTCTTGTACTGTATATAATGCCCTATAGTGGGCTATTTTGGTAATAACGGGGTGCGTCTTATACTCCGATGTGTCTTATACACTGGCAAATGCGGCAACAATTTTTTAAAAATTATTTCTTTCATGTCGGATATTATAATGCATTGCCGAACCAAAATAAAACATGGGCACATATATAATAATTGGATGATTTCAGTCCAAACAAATGTCTCAGTTATAAAATTGAAAACACAGATAAACCTTATTAAGATGTAGAACAAGTTACACCTTTCAAATAACATCACCTACAGAAACTTGATTAAAGGAATCCAGAATTAACTAGAGAAATTAGTCAAAACAAATTGAAGTTTAAAGGAATCCAAGTGCAAATCTCTCAAAAATACACAACATAATTTCTATTTGTAAAAGAAACATTATTGGTAGTACAGTATTACAAATTGTTCTCACTGTGCAGTTTTACAATGTAGCCACTAGATGGAAATGTTGTACTTACAGTTGGGGATGTTGCTGCAGAAAGCAGAGGTAGAATTCCTCCACAAGCAATTATAATATTGTCTACCATTTGGGAGATGAGGTGGATAGTATTGTGTACAAAGATAATATTTTCATTGCTGTTGACGAAGTCCATAACAGACTTTGTTGAATGGCTACCAAAATAGGAAAGAGAAGTATGTTAGGAAATTGTTAATGAGAATTTCAAAATTAAATATATTTTTGAATAACAGGAAGAAATCAAATTAAAAACTGATTTTTTAAAATCCTCATGCTATTCCCACTTGCAGCAACATTCATGTTACCTAATGTGGATTCTTTTCAAAGATTCTTAGATATCAAAGTGGAGTATTTATTTACAACCCTTTCTTACTTAGCATGATGTTTTTTCTACAAGTTGGTAAACTCTTTTTTTAGGAAGGCATTTTGGCTATGAATTGTGGTTTGAGTATGTTTTTAACTGTCTGTGATTTTGGGAGTTTGAATCCCTTTGAACCTTCTGGAAAAGGAGCCAGTTGAGGTCAGATGGAGTATCTGATAGGGTTACATGCCCTGCCATTTCATGTGACATTAGACAACATCTACATTCCCAAAGTGCCAACAGAAGGAGGGGCTTGTAAGTTACTTCTGAGTCATTTATACATAGAACACCCTTTGAAGTTTGAATTAATTCAGAATCAACTTGATGAAATATAATTATTAAATAAAAACTCCACGATAACAAAAACAATGGTTTAAAAATAATTTTACTGTTCTGATCTGTAAATTCTGTTTGTTTTTTAAAATTGTTAGCATTATTTCGTGTTCCCCTTGAGCAATCTAGAGGGGGAAAATGGGGCACAAATGTGTTCAATAAATAAAAGTATCTGTTAAGAATTTGTATTTTGTACTTCAGTATAATTTTAATTTTAGGCTACTAGGTACATAAAACTTATAGCCTACATGACAAGACAAGGTACCACCTAATGACTGGATCTTACAGTAAAATTTTAAAATTATGACACATAATCTAAGAAGTAGTTAATATTTTATTGTTCTAGAGGCATTCTGGGATATTGCAGCATGCTCCAGGTGGAAGACTTGCTTTTTCCAAGTAGGTACAATGAGTATTCAACCTCTTACTCTGAAGCCAGGTACCCAACTCAATGAGTTTATCAAGCCACCCTAGCTTCAAAAAAAGATACCATAAATTTAGGCTGGCTTTCTTAAATAGCTAAAATTTCTAATAACTAGAATATGACAGATACCAGACTTCCTCTCCCTTCTTGTGTGGCTGGAGGGTTCTCATCTGTAGTGCTACCCTGAATTTAGAGGCTGTGTGAAGCAAGAATAGTTCTGATTTATTTCCAGACACTATCTTGTGTTGAGTGGGCGGGATATAAATTGAATAAATAAATAAATAAATAAATAAATAATAGTAGATAGACAGTAGTAGACAGAGGACAGGGATGCCTGGTGTGCAGTGGTCCATGGGGTCACAAAAGGTTGGACTCGACTGTGCGACTGAAGAACAACAACAACCTTCTCAGGCTCAAAAAGAATAGACTAATTTGCAGAGTCATATTTAAAAGCACTTTTTCCCCATGGTATATCCACCTCATCAAATAACAGTTTGCTAGTGATGACCTAGGAAGTGTACATGTGGACACTAGATGCGAAGACAGAACTTTTAGAATATATGTCAACATTCCCCCAACCATGTTAATACCAATATAAATTAATTATGTTGATGTCATCTAATGGTCTAACAAAAATTATTTCAAACTGAATGCAAATCTTTAAACCTCCTGATCTTCTAACAGAAACATACAAAGTGGAACTCGTTTTACACATATTACATGTATTGTTAGGCTTAAATGTTAGTTTAAATCTCTGTGCGTTATTTTGTGCTGACTGACAGTCGAATAAAGATATGTATGTATATGACCCCAAGTGTTTACTTTGGACTGCTATTGAAATGTCATAAGGTTCCTAGTCTTCCCATGCTGGTTATGGTCCTCAAGGATAATTCCCGCACACTCTCCAAGCCAGATTCCAAGCAGAGTGGGAAGGGAAATCCCCACTGTTATTTCCAATCACTGTTTTAAACACTAAGACTGCAGTGTTGCTTACTCTTTCAACTAACTGCAAATGCCTACTGAACTCCATCATCTCATTTTAGTATCACAAAGTAAGTTTAAATCAAACTTTAATCTGACTCATATGCTAATTTAGTGCTAATGTGAGGCAGGACTATTATTCCTGAGGGTAATTTATTTACTATAAAAGTTGTCTGTACTAATCCTTCTTACTTTCAAAGAGTAACATTCAGAGTATGAATAGTAGTGTTATCAAATAATTCTAACCAAATTACCAAATACCTTGTTTTATTAGCATCCAATGATCATTTTACCCATGCTAATAAAAACTAAGAGAAAAACCTTCTTGTTCTCTTACCTTCGCCAAACATGCACGTCAGTTTCTAAAGCAAAGAGCAGATCAGTTAGTAGTCGCTGGTGCATTGGGGACCATTTAAACTCTGGGATACGAAACATTGTTGTGCGGGGACCGGGACTGAATTGTCGCCTCTGTTCTTCTGTCATTGGCATACCTCGAAAACCCAAATCAACACGCAAGTCTCTATCCTGTTGCATTATAGAACGACTTTGCACAGCCTAAATAAGCAGGAGATAGTATTTGATTGTGTTTAAAATGTGCAGTAAAAATCTAGCAAACAGCAGAATTTAGAAGAAACGAACACATACAAAATTAATGTTTATGTATGGATTTTGAAGTTTAAGTGAAGCAAGTAAAGTCTCCATTTCTCACTTATTTTGGTAACTTCTGGTTCATAAACATAATACAGAGTATTATGGAAATGTATGATCGTGAATATTTCCTGTGAAAACATTTGGTACATAGTTCAAATCTGAGATAAAAAGCCTGAAGAGCTCTGTACAGGCCAAAGTTAAGCTTCAATATATTTGTGACCTTCTTTGGCGGTCTGTCAAGAAACAGCAGTAAATACACACATTGTATTTATGTTTAATAACATTTGTCAGGTATTAAAATAGTGGTACTGAGTATTGCATAGGATGAATGTATGCGCCTATAGCTTTTTTTTTATTAAGTTTTTAATAAACATACAGAAAAAGAAAAGAAAACATTAACAGTACATTAACAATACATTACACTAACAAGTCCATAATATCATACTAACAACCATTACTATATGCTAGCACATAACAATAACTATATTCATTAACTACTATTTAACCACCAAATATTAAGAACCATTATTTCAAAGTCCAAAATAATAGAAAGAAACTTTCTGTACTACCACTAATCTTTTTAACCAATAAAAAACACCCTGTGAATATATACAATGCCCGGAGAGTTTATTTTCTACTCAGCTCCAGAAACTTCTTTGAGATGGTACTGGTCCTGAACTATCACCTGCCATAATCGAGTGATCCACGAACGGTTTCCATATATTCCAAAATCTATTCTCCTTTAAATTATCTCTTTTGACTTTAATCTCCCATGTCAATTTATCGTTCAATGCTAAACTCCACATTTCTTTATACCATTCTCCAACCTGAATATCTACATCGTTTTTCCAATTTCTGGCTATACATTGTCTACCCGTTGTCAGTACAATTTCCAATAATTCTTTTTCCTCCTTGTTTAAACCCAGATCTTCCACATTCGTTAAAAGAATAGTACCCGACACCAACTTAACTCTTTTACCCAATATTTCACCAAATTCATTTTCTATTCTTCCCCAAAAATCCCTTATTTTTTTACAACTCCACCACATATGTTCATATGTTCCATCAAATTCTTTACATCTCCAACATAACTTATCTCTTTTATTATCCATCTGGTAAAGTCTTAATGGTGTCAGGTACCATTGCCACAACATCTTGAAATTATGTTCTTTAATTCTTACAGACATTGTTCTCATAATTCTCTTTTTCCATTTATTTTTCCATTCAATCTCCCCAATTTTTATATTCAAATTTTGTTCCCACTTCCGTTTCAAATCCTCCTGTGGATCTGTACCTCTATTCAATATATTATAAAGCTTACTTACAAGACCCTTAATACTGCTTTCCCCTTTTCTAATCTTCCTTACCAATTCCTCAAATTCCGTAAGTACTCTATCTGACCCTAGTTCTCTTTTATATTTTTTGTTCCAATTGTCCACCTTGCGCCTATAGCTTTAAGAGCCTGTATCTATATTGCACAGCTGATACCACTGATATGGTTAGCCACAGTATTATGCTCTATAAATGAAGTGCTTCCAGAGCACTTATTTGGAGGAGTTATCATCTGGGAGTTCATGGAGCAAGTAGAGAGAGTACAGAAGGACTGTTTCTGCAACTCTTGCTGAAATTGCTGGGGAGGAGCTCAGGCAGAAGCTTTTCTACAACTAAACCTGCACTGCAACCTGGAGGCATTCAGTAAGCACTAACTATTCTCTTTTGCCAGAGTGTGTGTATGTTTGTGCATGAAAGAACTGAACTGCTTATGCCACTGAACTTGAGAACTTGAAGCCGGAATGAGTTTTGGCTTTCATTCCTGTTGAACTGTTGTGAATGAACTGAAATGCTGTTCTGAATCTACCGAAGACTGTAAGCAAATCCACAAGCCTCTAATCTGCCTCAGAAGGACCTTGAGAGATTCCTGCCAAGGTGAGAGACTTTGACTTTGTGTAAATACCTTTTGTGAGAGACGCTATCTCTATTTACATCTGAAAGATAATTAGCACCAGAAAAGTAAATGCTGTTTGTTTTCTGTTGAACTATGCTGCCATTCTACTTTTGTGTGAGGGCAGTCCAAGGCGCACCGCTTCCACTTGTGTTACGCTTACACGCTACTCTGCTAAACACGCACACACACAATAAAACTTAACAACATTGCTATTGTACTTTTCATTTTAAAAATTCCAGTACAAGTTTTACAATGAAAACAAATTTGATCAATCAAAATTGATTCTGGCCAAAGGCAATGCTTACTGTATGAAGGGTTAAAAGGTACAGGCCAAAAATTAAGGCCCAATATTGGTGTTTTAGGAACATTCTCTTGGAACTAGCACTATCCACATTTTTGTAGGTAGTAGAATTCTGGACCCTGGGTTACAAGTTCTCAACAAAATTCCATGTGGAAAAAGTGCTCTGCATTTTTACAACATACTCAATGTCTTTTGCTCTGTTATGCCCTTTCAGATGTCATCAAGTTGACATTAGGTTGAGGAACAGATTGAAAACCTGAAGAAAAACGGGTTTATACCTGTCATTTTGCTTGTCAAATTTTGTGAACTTAACCCTTTTGTGTGAAATCAGAGAGACCACGACAAAGAACATTATTAACATTTAAAACATTATTTACTGCAAAATTTCAGAAGCGAATTACCACAAGTCAGCAAAGTCTAGTGTTAGTGTGCATCAAGTTATAAGGACATAATTAATAAAATTCTGACATTACCTGCAGATATTTTAAGCAAAAGGTCCAAATTTCAAAGTTTCAGTATTGATTTAAACTACATTAACTGCCCAAGGGGGAGTAAATCTTCACCTTTTCTATTTCTTCTCACAGGGTGAGATTATTAAACTTTTTGTGCATTTTTCATATTTTGGGATTTTTGTAAAAATTCAGTTTTTTTCCCCAGGAAAACCTTGTCTTTTGTGCAAAATAAAAAGTTTTTTTTGCAAAAAAATTGGGGGAAGCAACACCATTGATGATGAAAAGAACTCAAGAAGTAAGAAAATATATCATGGTTATTGGTAGTTTTTCATTGAAGCAATCAATTGCTTACTGTTGCTTACCATAGTAAATTGGAACTTCAGTAGGTCCATTTGAACCAATGGAACTTGCGGAGCTGCTGAGTTTCCAAACCCCCAGTATTCTAATGCAACATACTATGCTAGCAATAGATTTCAGACAATGTTTTACAATCAATACCTAATCAGGGTGTCACAAGTATTCTGCCTGCTGTCAAACAAGAAAAAGCAATATGCAGTCAACTACTTTTCCTAACTTTAATATATTAAATTGTATAATTCTGTGGGGTTATGTTACACTTTATATTTACACCCACGAAGCTACTTCAAAATCAGAAACAAAGTTTGCTTTAATTGTTGCATTCAGTGGCTTTTACGGACACCATTTTGGTGGCAATGTTTCTTCAATAACAGCTAATCAATTCAGGCAGTATAGTGATATCTTTGCCATGCTTTAATAAGAGATACCTAAACCAGTTTCAAAAACTGTATATATTACACAATTAATAAATATCACACTTGTATAAATAACAATGTGTAAAAAACTTACTTGGGTTGTAGTAGTGGTTTGGATTTTTCTTATTTCCTTTCCTACATCTTTCCCATCATCAGATCTTTCAGTATCTGATATGATACTTCCTGCATCCACATTTGGTACAATTTTATTACTAGAAGATTCATTCTCAAGGGTTGTTGCAGTCATTTCTGCATATTCTAAGGCTTTGGATGATGAAGCCAGGTCTCTCTCAGAAATGGTGCCCACTGCATCCACAGATGTGTGGATCTTGAAATCTTTTTCTTCTATGATGCTTGAATTGCATGCTATGTCAGCATTACCAGTCATGTGAGCTAAGAGTCCAAGGTCATCATTCACACCCAGATGCATTTGAGCCTCTTGCATATTTGCAATACTAATGTGATTGCTGGACAGTTCAGGAAGTAATTTCTCTTCTTGACTGGATATTTTATCAAAAATAAATGAGGTATTGGTGGAAGGTTCATCTTTTTCATCAGCCAGTGTTATCAAAGGGCCATTGTCCTTTTCCTCGTTTTTCTTAATTATGCCAACACTCCCATGAACATTGTTCTGAAGTTTTTCAACTGCAGCACTATAGACATTGTCCAATAATGATTCCACTTCCACAAGAGCACCATTCTCTCTCGTTACCAAAGTCTCTGGAGAAAGATCCATGTCATCTAACTTTACTTCTGTGGCTTCTACCTTTTCTGCTTTTATATCAACTAGCAGATCATGAACTTCTACATGCACACCACCACTTGGTCTATCTGAACTTCCAAGCACATCATCGGATACTTTTGTTGCAATGAGCAAATCCCTGGTATCTGTATTGACAGGATAGTCTGTTTCACTTTCTGGACTTTGGCTTTGGGAAAGATCTTCTATTTCACGAATCTCCATTGCACCTTTTGCTCCAGTTGTTTGAGCGGAAAGACCTGAGATAGTACTAACATTTCCCTTTTTCCCCTTCTTTATATTCTCCTCCTCTTGCCTTTGATACTCTTCATACATCTTTGCAAGGTACTCCTTATGAGCTTCATAGGTGACCTTAATACAAGCAATCACAATTTCAAGACAAAAATAAATGCCTGTAATTTAACTGATTCAAAGCTATACTGCAAGTAATCCAACAGTGAAATGTCATATTGCATGCTTTCCACAAAATGGCACAAAAATTTGTTTAGAACACATAATGGTAACTACATTGTACTTCAGAAGCTGAATCTTACCTTAGAATGAGCAATGGAAAGAGTATCAACCCAGACCCTCCATCCTCCCCACTCATACTTTATTGCATGATACAAAAGAATACGGAAGATGTTGTACACCATCTCAGTAATTTTCTGTTCTTCAGAATTCTTGGGATTAATATATCCCAGAGAAAACATCCAGTCCTGCCACACTGAACATTGAAGCAAACATCTAAAATAAAATAATTACATATGATCAAGATGTATTTGACCTTTTCCATGCTACATACAGGCCAAGAAAAGCAATAATATAAATCATCATTCACTATTAACTAATAAAGGAAAATATTATTCCTACTATGTGTTGACTGTAGTTGTTTTATCTCTCACACTACAATATGTCGCTCTCTGTATTTTACAAACACACTGCATTAAAATTTTCCAGTAATGCTGTATTTATAATATTATAGCTGTTACCCTTTCTTATAGAGTAGAACCCAAAAAATTGCTGAAAGAAGTCTGAGATATATCTGTAAGTAACCAAATCATGTAACATGAGAAACAATCCACACCCACCACCCATTAAGTGTACAAAAGGATTTTTTTTTTTTGGGGGGGGGGGGGGGTTGTCAGTACTAAAGAACAAAAAGCAGAGCCAGAGCTATGATAAACTGGGACACAAATCATAAGGAGGCTATCTTTTTCACATGAAGAAACTAAGAAGTGAAATATTAGCAGAGTGGGAGATAAGAAATGGGAGGAGACAAACCTGCACCAGCTCCTTATAAACTATTTTAGTGCCAGAATTTAGTGTGCAAATTCAAAGTGTAAAAAGGATGTGGTATTTTCAGAATGTTTAGAAGTCCTTGCCTTGAAGTGATATGGTATGGATCTTTGCCATCATCCACTGGCTGTACGTATCTCACCCCAATGTAATGGGATAAAGGTAAAGGCTTCCTTTGCTTGAAAGCCAGTCGTATCCGACTATAGGGTTTAGTGCTCATGACTAGACACCGGAGTGCACGGAACGCTGGTTACCTTCCCACTGAAGTGGTCCCTATTTATCTACTTGCAATTTCTTGCTTGTGAATTGCTAGGTTGGGAGGAACTGGGACAAAGACATGAGCTTATTCCATCCTGCAGTACTTGGGAATCGAACTGCTGGCCTTCTGCCTCCCAGTCAGTGTCTTACAATGGTCATATGTATTCACAAAGACCTTTTCCATGTGAGGAGTAACCTATACATATGCACTGTTTCTACACACTGATGCTAATCACATGGTAAGTTCTTACTGTTATAAAAGAAGCCGAATCAGATGACAAACTCCATCCCTCTCCCCATGCATTTATGAACATGTGCAGAATTTGCATTAAAATAGGTTGAACATTTGAAAAAAGTACAATTGTTTACATACCTCCGATTTTCACGGCTATTACTGAACAGTTTTATCATATCTGACAAAAACAAACGTCGAACTTCCATCAGTTCTGCACTTGGTGAGGAATTCTTTAGTAAAGTTGCTACCACCTTAAGAATCACTGCAAAAGATAAAATAATCTGCATTTACAAATAATTTGGACACAAAGTCACTGAGAATTGGACCCACTTTTTCTAGTTACTATAAAATGTTAGCCAATCCCTAAATCACATATCTCTAGATTCAGATTAGCAGATGAATACAGAGAAAGGAAGCATGAGGACTATGAGGATCATATTGGTAGAAATTCAACACTGTAAGCTTATTTTGTGTAATGCTGATGATGTCATCAACTGCAACAGCTTTCTGCAAATCCAACATTTTTAGGAAATCCCCCCTTCCCTGAAAGTCTCAAGGCATCTCTGGTATCCCTTTCATTGAGTGGAAGCAAGTGGGAGGGATGGGATGGGGGTGAGTGAGTAAGCAAAATGGTTTTGCCACCATTGGAGATTTCTGGAAATTAAAGACTCCCCTATCACATACCCCTAAACAACTTCAATATGACAATGGTGATCCCATAGAGACCATGGGACCTTCAGGGGAAACATTCATTTTTCATTTCCAAAAAGCCATTATTGCTGATTATATCTTCAGCCTTACACAGTGTAATTTACATTACTGGATTTCAGCCACTGGTTTACAAGCAACTCATTAACAAACTGATAAACTGTCCTACAGCCAATTTTAGCATATAAATACAAATTATAAAATATTCAAGAATATTTCAAGCCATAGCTAACTACTCCTACTCTAGCCCTTTTTTTAAAGAAGCGGAATGGGATTTTTGCCTTCTAAGTGGTGCAACAAGATATTACTCTTCTGAATGCCCCCAAAGCACCACCCAGAGAATCCTCCTCTTTTCCCTACATATGAATGTAAGACAAATCTCCAGCATACTATCTGCTCAATGGCCAACCAGAGGTTCATGAAAAGCAAGACTGTAGGATGTGAGTGCAACAATCCCATCTCATTCATGTTCCACAGTAACTGATATACAGGGAGCTCTATATTTTTTTGTACCAACCACCTTTAATGATTTTTAGTCCAAAGCCCACTTACTCTGTCTCTTTTGCTGCTGACTTTCCTTTGAGGGAAGTCAGAAAGATTAGAATGAAAGAGGCAAGGAAAGAAAAAGGGCAAAAAGAGACATCCACATCGTAAATAAACATTTTAGTATTCATCTCAACCTCCACTGAAGATATGCTGGAGCTAAGAACCAAGCCTTTAGTCAGCCAGATACATCATGTGAGTTGTCAGATGCTAATCCTCAATATGTAAAGGAGTTGACTAAATTTTGCAAGATAAAGTATGGCAGACTTAAAATGTTACAATCATGCCTCAAAAAAGAAAACACTGTCTTACTTGGATTCTGAATTTTCACAGTAGAATCTGGCTCTGGATGTGGTTTATGAACAACTTGTGTACACACTTGTTCTGTCAAAATCTACAAAATAAGATATTTGCAGTACTTAGATTTCTACCTCTTTCCATCAATCTTTCTACAACTTTTTTATTGGTAGCATATTTCAGCCAAAAATATTCAAGTTCAAATTATGCCTTAACTATGAAGCCGACATAGCTAGTCTTTCTCAACCTAACCTACCTCCCAATAAATTATTATTTTACTTCAAATATTTTATATTGCTGCCTTCTAAACAAGATTAAAGCATGGCACACAACATATGCAATTATAATACCACAGCATTATCACAAAAAGGCAACAGAAACATGTAGCTTCATATTCAATTGTTAATTCCAATTACAGATCTATCAAATTTTAATAGAAGTCCACTTCTGTAAATCCCATTGATTCAACATGTCTACCACAGTTGGGATTAGCAATCCTACTCTTGAGGATTCCTCCAAACTTGATATTCATAACCTCTTTAATCACTCCTACTCTCTTTTAAGGCCTCATCTTGTCATAACATATACCTGAGGGGGTGGGACCCTATTCAGAAGTGCAGGTAATAATTTATGTTTGGTTAATTTTCTCTAAACTGCGCTACTAAAATAAGAGAAAATGAGTGATATTAAAATAATAAAAGGAATGCTTATTCAGATCTGAGTATCTGCTAAACTTGCAACCCTACATATTCACTTGATGTTAACTATTATATCATGCAGAACACTGAAGACAAGATGCTAGATATTTTGTTTAAAAGGCACAACATAGAATAATAAATAAAATCAAGAAAAGTCTAGATACAGTACCTGACTTGATTTCTTTATTTAAATAATAGAATACATTACAAGACACATTACAAGACACATAAACTTGACTAAAAAAGTTTTTATTAATGCCAGAAAGTATTTGAAAACCTGTTAAGTTCACAACAGCTAAAATCCTGATGGTCAAAATACTCAAGTAGACCCACTGAATCAATGGGGATTGAGTGAGTCATCTCCACTATAAATTCCACTGATTCAAACGGGCCTATTTTAATAGCAACTTATTATAACAAAGTAAGTTGGAGTTGGAGTAGACAAATTTGAATTTATATAGGAAGTGACTTACCAGGTTTCCATTGATTCAATGGGTCTACTCTAGTTTGATTTTCTACACTGAGAAACAGAAATTTGATCACTGAATACTGAGAAAACATACATTTTCTCAGCTCTAACAGCAGCATTTTTACTCAACATGCTGGAACTAAAAGAAGCTAACTTTCCTAATATTTTACATTTCTTATGCAGAATATTACTTGGAAGTGTTAGGAATGTTTACCTCATAAAGTGTGTTGTAAGTTGTAATGGTCACAGTATTTGTATGCAACATTAACCTCTCTCCAAGAAGAGTAAACAGACTGTGCGTATGCATTATTTCAACTTTTCTCCTAGAACAAACATGTAATTTCACCATATGGCAAGCAGATTTACTACAAAGGAAGATAAGACTTGAACACATACACACACACAAGTGGAAATATATTTTTGCAATCTATATATGAAATACTTTACAACTGCACTTAAGAATAAGCAAGGGCCAATAACATACGATCAGTAGAAATTTATTTTGGATCTCAGAAGAAATTTAGCACACTCATTTTGATTCAAAACTGCATAAAGCATCTATAAATAACAATTAGTTAAAACAGTGTTGAAATATGCACATATAAACTTGATGGGTGAGTAGTACCCAAGCTTTACCACATGACATCTGGTAAATTGATAAAATATCTGCTTGAGAGTATATGACAACAAGTGTTGTGATCCTGAGCCAATTCTTAATTACCCAGCAAGATTGTTGGTAGAATAAAAAAGGTTATTCCCTAAAAACCCTACTTATGAAAAAAAAGTCAGTTCCGTATGCTTTTGCTTAAATCGGTTTTTTATGCAACTTGAAGCAAACCCATAGGAAAAATGAAATTTTTATGTAAATCGAAGCAAACCCATAGGGAAATGAATTTTTACGTAACTTGAAGCAAACCCATAGGAAAAAAATCTTTATGTAACAAGAAGCAAACCCATAAGAAATTGTGTAAATCGGGACATGGTTTTAGCACAAAATCATTATGTAAGTTGAATTTTATTTAACTCAAGGCATATGTAAGTTTGGGTTTTACTGTACTTTGATCATACCTGTCAACCGCGGCTCCAGAAAATACGGGACCTGCGCAAACGGTTCTTCTAGTAGAAGGCGATCTGCGCAGAAGGGCTGTGCAGTACCTCTTTCCCCCCACTGCCAATTCCGGGGTTTTGGCAGCTGAGGGCAGGAAATGGCGCAAATCAGCGCCGAAAATCGGGAAATCCCGGCCAATCCGGGGAAGGTTGACAGGTATGACTTTGATGTGGAGTGAAAGATTAAATAAAATACATAAGTTAAACACCCTCCTGGGATCTTGATTGAAACCAATTGAGCACAAAGCCCTTTTGGTAAAGTGGATTTTCCAACTAATGGAAACATTGCCCTCATACAAGGAGAGATCCATTAAAAATAAGTGACTATGTTAACTTAAATCTAATTAATTTAAATTAATTCTAAATTTGACCAAGTCTGGACTCAAACCCATGCACTCCTGCAGTTAGAAAACATTTTTGTGATTTTTAATTGTTATTTGTTTGTCTGCTTCATTGAACAAGAAGGCTCTGCAAGAACACAAAAGAAATTAGAACTTACTTATGTCCCAAATGTTTCAGAAAATATCCTAGCACCTTCAGTGCCTGCACCCAGATGCTCTCACTTTTCGAAGCCAATAACTTATAAATCACACTGGTGGGTTTGTAGGAAAATAATAAAAAGAAAATGAATAAGATTTTAAAGTTACTTACTTAGAAAAGCAATGCATTCCTTGTACATGTGAGCAAATTTTCTATGCATTTTTATAAATGAAGTTCTGTTTACTCAATGTTACAAACATTTTGACAATCATAGGTTATACAATTGTTGAATGAAAATATCAGGGAACACCAGAGAACGTTGATGCATGATGAACATGTCTCAGGTCTTCCAAAATGCCAGGCATGAAACCTGATGCTTATCTGATCTATTAATTTGGCTTTGATTATAAGGTTTTTTTTTAAAAAAAAAAAGTCCCTACATCTTCTAAAACCAGAAATGCAACTGAAAATGTGCAGCCAGTAAGAAACAAGCCAAAGATTTTTGTTTCAGAAATGGCTATAGTACTAGTTATTTACAGAGTTCAGGATACTTTCTCTCATACCTTTCTCTAGTTACTTCAGTTATAGTGCTGTCAAAACTTACCTAGGAATAAGTTGTATTGAGAAGGGTGTTACAGTACTTCTGATACACAGAGAATTGCATTATAAGAACATACAAGATCTGTTCTTCATTTAACTTTTTTTTAAAGGAGAGAATGGATGTCAGAATCTATCCAATCTGAAGACACAGCTACTGTGATAATCCTATGAAAATCTACAGAAAGTTTTCTCAGCCACAGAACTGTACCCACAGTTCAGGATTGACAACAATGGCATTTATCTGCATTTATTTTGGTTGGGTATTTTTTAAATGCATGAAACAAAATTCTTGGATTTTTTAAAAATATAAAATATGATGTGTTAAGAGCATGAATTGAGCCTGCTATATGCTGCTGGCTTTTGTGCATTAAAATCATGTGTACATTAAAATATTGGATTTCTCAGTTGTTTTCTGTGAGAAGTATTATATTTTTGTAACTAAGAATTTTGAGATTTCAGTATGAATCAGGGCCTTCTCCAGATAAATATGCTGGCCTAGACTTTAAGAAAAACCTTACATTTCTACACAAAAGGGAAATAAGATCACTTCTATTGAATGACATTCCTAACTTAGATTTTCTTAATGCAACTGTATTAACTGTAGCCTGGAATTTTAGCAAATTTAGGGGAATGCTTCCCTCTTGCAGGATGGGCTCAAGCAACTGGTTCTGATGAAGCACAGTCTTAAATGACCGAGCCAATCCACAGATGTAACAGAGACCATACTGAGCACAAAGATTTGCAAAGGACTCTCCAAATATGTTTGTCAGAATGCAATAGCAGAGCCTTAGGATCAGAAATCCTGCTGTATCAAAGTTCAGAGAAACATGGTTACAAACCCTTCACAGCCCCTAATACTCTTTTGGATGCCTGCAGACTTTATAGGACTTACGTGTGCGTTTCCATTCCATAAACCACTGAGACTTGCATGAGTTCAGCTAAGGACATGAAATGTGCTAGACTTTTTCCTACTCCGAGAGAAACTGAATATTTAATTAAATCTACACTCTCTTATTTATTAGTATGTATTACAAGTTAAAAACAAGCAGTAAATAAAGTAATATAATTTTAAACACTGCCTTCTTCTTTGTACAAAATTGCTATTTCATCCCATGTATTCCATTTGTTGAGCATAGCACATGTTCCCATTGGGATGAGAGAGGGAAAATTAGGAGAAAAAGTGGATAATACAGTTATTATGGCTAAATATAAGGATTTTAAATAATAAACTGCAGTGATAGGGTGTTTGATGACCAGTTAGTAATTTAATGGCCTTTAAAATGTTGCCACCTATACATTACATCAGAGATAAAAAGTTTAAAAACAAACACAGTAATATATTATTTTGTTAAATTATATATCCAATTAAATTCTGAATTACATACTCACAAACACTATAATGATATGAAGGAAAAGAAGAAAGTGGTTAATTTTATTTTAACTTACCGTATCCCATTACGTTGATCAAAGGCAGGTATCATAGATGCTGGATGTTCAGACATTAAAGCCACTAGCAACTGAAGTACATCATGAATATTTTCATCCTAAGTGATATAAGGCAATATTAGGGATGCACTTTCCTTATGAAGTTATTTATTTTCATTATTCATTTATTTGAAGCATTTATATCCCAGCCTTAATCAGAAAGTTTCCCAGAGTGGCTTACAGAGGAATAAAAAGAGGCTTTCACTCAGACTTAGAATTTATGTTAGCAAAAGAGATTAGGATTAAAAGATCTGTGTTTATAATTATTAAAAACCTACCTCATGCATTGTTAGCAAGTAATTCAATATACTCTGTAGCTCATCTTCTTTAACTCCTCGATCCTAGAAAAATTGATTTGAGTTAATTACTCTTTGTTATGTTTGATCAACTTAAGACTTAATTACTGGTGAAGTTATAACAGAAAATGTGTATTACAAATAACAGATTGTTTACCAGTAACTCTGGTTCTTCAGATGGTCATTTGTGAACTCATACTAATGGCATTTCCCTGTGTTTTTACAGAAAGTACTAGAACCTTCTAACAGCATGTGGATCCCCTTCCCTCCATTTTACATCTAGTCAAGGCCCTTCATACATAACATACAGGGACATCAGAGGGTGAGGTAGCCACTCAAAGAACTACAGACCATTCAAAGAAGCACTTTGTAGTCTCTATGAATACATACTAATAGAATAGGAAGTGGACTTGTGGACAGTGGGTTGATATCACTGCAGTAGTGAAGACAACAAGGACTATCATTTCACAAAGTTTTCCCACTGATCCTGTAATGCCTGGTGTATTTGGATGTCTGCAACTGTGCAGCAGCTCTGCAGATATCTGACAGGGAACCCCTCTAAGAAAGACAATAGAGACTGCTCTAGAATGGACTGAATGGGTGTGAGCAGTCGTAACTAACAGCAAATGTTCATATTACAACATAATTATCCCAACCAGTCATTTAGAAAAGCATGGGGCAGAGACCTGTAACCCTTTACTGTGACCCCACAACATACTAACAGTCTCTGAGACCATCTACATATGGTCCTGAAAATGCAAAATGTGGGTGTGTCTCTGACATTAAAATATGCAGGATACAGTCTAAGGATATTTGTGGATTAGAATAGAATAGAGTAGGCAATACCAAGTCCTGTAGATCGGGGTGTCCAAACTATGGCCCAGGAGATGGATCTAGCCCCCTATGCCAATTCATCCAGCCCATGAAGCCCTCGTCGCTCCCGGAAGCAGAAGTAAAACTTGCTCGTATGCGCGCGTTTTACTTCCACTTCTGGGAGCAAAAAGGGCTTTGCAGGATGGATTAATTGGCATCAGGGGGCTGGATCCGGCCCCCGGGCCATAGTGACTGGGCCCCTGAACCACATGACCAGCTCACATCCTGAAAAGTTTGGGCACCCCAATGTAGGAGATGGGTCTCCCAAATCATTTTTGGTAAGAAACAAACCTCAAGATGAAAATCTTCTCATTCTAGAAAATGAGATGGGATGGACAATGTGAAGAGTTCACTTACATGTTTACCCAAGATAAGCACTACCAGAAATGCCAGTTTCATGGACAATAATCTAAGACAGGGGTGCCCAAACCTTTTTGTGCTGCAGGCCAGCCACGTGGTTCATGAGGCTGGTCACTACAATTTGGGCACTCCTGATCTAAGATCCATGGTGTCAAAAGTATATGAGACTACTCTTCAAGTCAGATTTCATACCATTCTAGAATGAGACAATTTGCCACTCAGACAATAATGTCTCTTTATCCCATGACATGCAGAATCATGTCAGTAGTTTAGGGAGAAGAGGGAACATATTTTGAGGAACTTCTTCGCATCCAGAGGGACAAACCAGGTCCTACTTGAAGAAGGAGATGCATGTCCACAGACCATGGCAAAGTAAACACAAATGGAGTACACGCTAAGTCTATTTTTCCTTACAGACAAAAGAAAATTGAGAAAAATAGCAGTATCGGCTGTAGGCATGTAATGAGATGCCCTTAATAACTTCAAAAAAATTCTGCTTGCAATTGTAGGACACTCAAACACTTCCTTCCAGAAGTCTCTAGTACTGTGGATAGGCTCAGACAGTCTGGTTCTACATTTCATGGGATAAAGAGATATGATTGTCTGAGTGGCAAATTGTTTCATTCTAGAATGTTATGAAAACTGGCTTGAGGAGTCGTCTCATATACCTTTGACACAGCAGTAGTATTAGTAGTAATAGAACAAATAAGTCTGTTTCACTCAATAGGATGTTCTGAATATGATGTTTGCACTACCATGTTTTACTTTCATTAGAATCTTTGATATTATACAGAAAGTTAGAAAGTCGATTCATACATGGAGGCTAAGCTTTGATGAGGTCAACTCGAATGTTTTGTTCTCTAGGAAGATGGATCCCTATAGGCCATGCATTCCAAATGCCACAGGCAAACTGTGAGCATCATCAGCATATAGAATTTTGTGTCCTCTTGCTCGATGAGAAGTACACTACTACGTTCTTATTTGTTGTTGTAATCTGAACTGTTTGACTGTGTAAAAGATATTCAGAGGCTTAGAAGGCCTTGAAAGACTGCTAGTAGTTCTAATACAATCATGTGTGGTCATGATACTTCCTTGTACTTCCTAATAGAGACAGCGTGCTTCCACTCAATTAAAGCATCCACTGTTACCCTGACTGATGGCATCACTGATTTGAAGGAAGGTATTAATATTTGATGGAATTTATACAAGGGATTGCAGGTCTCCTAGGATCCATTCGAAGATATCAAGGAAGCGATGCTGAAGTGCTTACACCAATACTGTGAGGGGAAAGGGATGCAGGAAAAGGACACCGTTAAACGTTGCTTACATCAGGTAATTTCTTCTTGTAGTTGGATTCGTCTCTGTTTTGTTAAATGATCTCTTTAAGGAAGAAGGGTTCTGAGAGGATTATCTCAAAGGTGAATGGGAATGATGTCTGTTTCAAGAAATCTAATAAAATGTTTTGTCCAGGCTAAAGCTGACGTAGTAAGGGTGGAGACAGAATGGCAAGACATTTTGCTCGTACTTTTTAATTTGTTATCTTGGTCATGTTTCTCATTGGTCTTCTTTCTGGAAAGACCATACTGACCAATTAAGTCTCAATTCTGGCAAAAAGGCAGCATATAAATACAATCAATCAGTAAACTAAACAAATAAAGCAGATCTTCTAGGGTGTAGCCAGCAGGACAGGTCAGTCTAGTAAAGCCCTACATGCATAAAGAGAGTTCCAGCTCCAGCCAATGACTTGATAGCACAACCAACTAAACACCTAGCCACAGTGATTTGTTGTGCTGCTAATCTATGAAGTTCCATACAGTTAAAATAACATTTTTTAAACTCAAGGAGGCTGTTTCAGGATGATTTTTTCACTATAAATATTTTTTTTGGTATGTACCCATTCAGACATTATAGCTAGAAACACTGGAGAGCACAGTTGATGAATGCAGATGTTTCCCCTTCATGACTAGTTTCTTTCCTTCCTTGTCTGTAAGAGCAGAATCAGGTTTATTTTTAGGTCAACCTCAGGCTGTGTACACTGTAACAGGGTTCAGAGCTGAGCACTTGAATAAGCACATAGTCCTTGTTCTGGACTCTGTATTTTCCTAGATGTTAGAGCAGTGATGGTGAACTTTGGTATTCCAGGTGTTCTTGAACTTCAATTCCCAGAAACACTGATCAGCAGGAGTGCTGACTTGGGCTTCTGGTAATTGAAGTCCAAGAACACCTGGAGTGCTAAGGTTTACCATTACAGGGTTAGAGGAATGGACAAAAGAGTCTGCTTGGCATGCTATTTAAAGCAAGGAAGATAGCAAGACTCCAGATATTGGTTTCCGAGTCAAACTGTTTGAAAACTGGCTCTGTAATTTGCTCCACGTTTTTGGGACCTCTAGTTAAAGTGCTTGCTATGTGCACTAACTGATCTGAAAACAACTGTACATCCTTAGTTGAGGAGTTATAATTAATATCAGCCACCTGGTTGTCTAGTGACACTTCAGACACATCAGGTGATCAATACAAGCAACTAGACCTTCATTGCTCAGAGTGGTAGGATTTCTCCTTGGTACTTCAGTCTTTGAATGGCTATATGACAGTTTCAACGCCAGTAATGCATGCTGTAGATGTAGATCAGTGTTTCCTAATGTGGGACTCATGCCCCACAGGGGGACTTCAATTCCCAGAAGCCTATAACAGTACACTGTCTGATCAGTACTTTGGGGAATTGACTTAGGCTTCTGGGAATTGAAGTCCAAGACCCAAAGGTTGGGAAACACAGTTGTAGATAGAAAAGATGATGCAAGACCTGTAATTGAGAACATTAGTACCAACATCAGCATGGTACTCCATAGATTATATGGTTGGTGCCATAAGTACTACTTCAGACCTATATGACTGTGCATATTAATAGAGATGGTATCAGGTATTTCATAAAAATTTAAGATGGCAGCTGTTAAATGCTCGATATCAAGTGGATCACAGTTATAGATACTGATGGAGCTAACGGCATATTTACCCAAAGGACATCAAAGGTAGCGAGACTGGTGTGAGTGCTTCTTGTGGTTTAGTTCTGTGGCTGCTAAATAAATTTAATGTTTGCCATGATGATCAGAAGAGCGACTATTATCACATGAATTGTCATGGTCCCAATCATGCAGTGATTATATATACAGTAAGAGCATGGACATTAGCATTTACAGTACATGATACTGGGATAACATGAATCTACAAGAATCTAAACAAGAATCTTAAAAGGAAATTAAATCCAAACAAAAATTCAAAATATATATATATAAGAAAAGTAAATTTCACTTCTCCCAAAAGTTTAAAGTTATATCATTTTTGAAAGATTCAAGGAAAACTGTTAACTTTAGCAAAGAGTAACTGAATAAAATAGGAATATGTTGTTTTCCTGTAACTGTGGTTTTGCAAGTGTCCATCTGTTGAACTCACATATGCTAGTATAGAACAACTCATATATATGAATCACAGAGGCTAGAAACAACAAATATATCAAAAACAAATGACACAAACGATTAAAAATACACACATATATGCATATCCATACATACATACCTATATCTATATATGTGGGGGGTGTGCGTGTGTGTGTGTGTGTGTGCGTGTGTGTGTGTGTGTGTGTGTGCGTGTGCGTGTGTGTGTGCGTGCGCGCGTGTGTGCATGCATATATGTCTATAAATCTCACATCACAGCTATAATGGTATCTAACATTTACATTTCAACACTAGCAGCATTCATTAAAATTATAAAATGTTACCTTCAAAATAAGCTGTTTCAAAAATAGAAGCATGAATGCTCGGAGTGATATTATTTCTTTCTGTGATGGCCGAGGACCCTCTGAAAAAAATTGGAAAAGAATGGCTCCACAGAGATGTAATGTTCACAACAGTTTTAAATTACTTTAGTTGATGCTACAAGATCCTACTGCTAGCATCCTGCACAGGCAGAAAGATTCTATATTCAAGTAAATGCAGAATCTCTTCTTTCATGTAGTATTACCTAGTAAACCATTTTTCAAAATGTCACTTAAAATGATCTTTCCTGACTGATGTGCTCCAATTTCAATTATTATTGATTGCAATATGCTGAAATCTAAACGATCCATATATGACAAAAAAAGGTCAGTATTTGAAGTCTACTCAGAAGTAAGCCCAACAGGATTTGCTACCAGATACAGAATTACAAGTTTGCACTGCCTTCTTCTTTAAATCGATTTGGATCACTTAATCTTGAGCTTCCTTAGCAAACAATCAAAGTGGAACAAAAACTTGAAATAGATATCTTACTAAAGTAACCATTTCAGTATTGAGGTCAAAAGACAACTATTTTGGACAATGAAAATTTCTTGTTGTTCAGTTGCACAGTCAATTCCGACCCTTTACGACTCCATGGACCATTGCCCACCAGGCACTTTTGTCCTCCACCATCTTCCTCAACCCGCCCAACTCTATGCCCATTGCGTCTCCAATACCATCTAGCCATCTCAGCACACTCCACAGATTAGCACGTGATTAAGATACGTGTTGTCAATCATTGCATCACAATAGCACCTGAGCATCCTAATTATTAGGACAATAGTCAAAACAACCAAAATCTTACATCTTTCACACTCTAAAGAAAGGTGTGAGAAATGGGGGGAAAGGTATTTAAACCCAAGCCTTTTTAGCTCTCGAGAGGGTTCGTTCCTCAGGTATGCGATAGCCCTCGCCATTCGTTCTCTTTATTGGGGCTATGAAATCGTAAGCCTCGAATGAGGGCGAAAACCTGCAAAGAACCAGCTATGAGATTAGCTATTTTGTCTTTATTATTTTATTAGATTCAGTATTACGTTAGAATAGTTTAGTTCTCCGTAGGCTTATCATTCATACTATGGATTTTATTATGCTTTAATAAAACATCAAAATGCAAGAACGGACTCGAGTCTTTGCTACAGAAAGGAGTCACGCTGGAGTGCCAATAACAGATGCCAGTCAGGAATAAGGCCAGGCACTTTCCCATCAACATAACATTGGAGGAGCAAGCAGCCAAAAGGGGACATTAAAATCAAAGATAAGGGTTAGCTCCCATGATCCTTGAGGGAGTTACTTTCACTTCAACAGCCTGAGAAAGTTTATCAACAGAATTCCATCTTTGAGGTAAAGTTACATTTTTATGCCACCTCACTTTCCCAGGGCCGTGTACTCCCTGTCTGCTTAGCGTGGTTTGTTCGGGAAATTGGCAACATATAAACAGGACTTTTAATTTACCACATTACTGTGCTACCACCGTCCCGACTAAACAGCGGGCTGCCATCTCCCCTAACAGACTGTAGATTAGCTGGGCCTGAGGTCTGTACCAGCTGTAATCCGTCCGGAAAACAGAGTGCCTCGGCCTGAGCCACACAGAAAAGGAATAAAGGGGAAGCACTGAATTTGGGGCAGCGTGTACAACCCCTGGTACCTCTGACACTTTGATCCTAAAAAAGTAAATTCTGTCACTGCTTCTACTTCTTCCCTATTTATTTTCCAGGGACTGATAGGGCCTGTTGCCATCATCTTGGTTTTCTTGATGTTGAGTCTCAAGCCAGCTTTTGCACTCTCTTCTTTCAACCTAAGCAAGAGCTTCTTTAGGTCGTCCTCACTTTCTGCCATTAGGGTAGTATCATCTGCATATTTAAAATTGTTGAAGTTTCTCCCAGCAATTCTGAACCCAACTTGTGATTCTTCCATCCCTGCATTGTGCATTATGTGCTCCGTATATAAGTTGAATAGACAGGGTGACAAAATGGAGCCTTGTCTTACCCCTTTTCCTATTCCAAACCACTCCGTCATTCCATATCCTGTCCTAACTTTTGCTTCTTGACTCATGTACAGATTTCTCATGAGGCATATGAGGTGTTCTGGTATTCCCATCTCATTGATTACTTGTCACATTTTGTTGTGGTCCACACAGTCAAAGGCCTTCATGTAGTCAATGAAACAGAAGTAGACTTGTTTCTGATATTCATTTTCTCCATGATCCAACGTATGTTAGCAACATGGTCTCTAGTTCCCCTACCTCTAGACCCCTACTGTTTCCTAAGTGTACTTTCTGGAAGAAAAGCCAGGGCCCCCAAAACAAGGGAATGGTAAATGATTTCTGAATTCATTCTGCCTAGAAAATCTTGAAAAGGGACATAATAACTTGGAATTTACTTGACAGTATAGAATTTTATTAGTGTTTTTCAATATATACACACCTAAACCTTTAGGAGTAATGCCACTGCTATCTGCAGGATTAACCACCCAGTAGTAGTATTTTAGCGTGTGCATTAGCTGTAATACTGTTCCTACTCTACGTATTGTAGTGTAGATCGTAGCAGTACCAATGAATTCTGCAGACAAGTAGGTATACAGTGACAACTGCACCTGAAATATACAACAAGCATATGAGATTAAGTGACAATTACACTGTAAATTTTAAAAATCTGCTCACTTTGGTTTAATTTTTTAGTTCCTAAGACTGAGTCTAGCTGCTTACTGATCTACATGTCCACATTAGTCCTCCTCAAATGGAAAAAGATCTACAATTCATTCTAAAAGCTAGATATACAGGGGGTTACTTTAGGCTGGTCCTATAGGTGCACTACAGCTATAAAACACAGACATCTGTTATAATTATAATCATAATTTCATTTCAGACATTATTCTATGTTGAAAGGATTTTTACTGGAGAAACTCCACTCAGGGGACTCCCAAATCAGGCTCCATTCATGTCCCCCAAATATTGTCCCACCAAAGTGGTCCCTATTTACCTACTTGCAATCTCTTGCTTTCGAACTGATAGGTTGGCGGAGCAGGGATAGAGATGGGTGCTCATTCCATCATGTAGTACCCAGGACCCAGACTGCCAACTTGCCAGCCTTCCAGCTAACAAGGTGAGCTTCTTAACCACTGAGCCTCCACAACCCCTATTTAATACACCCATACATCTGTGGAATTCTAATTTTACAGTATGTGGCTACCAGGAACTTCAAGGCAAAAGACCACCAGTTTATAAACAGCCAACTGAGTGTTTCTTTAATTGAATCAGAGCATTGCACAATTTATAATTATGGAACCTATAAAATATAGGTAAAATTCAACTGATCCACTCCCATACACTATCTTTGCACAACAGCTTAAGAACCTAAGATCACTGCCTTCATTCTTTGATGAACTTAAATCATTTGCATGTCTTTTCTCTTAAAGGTACTGTATAAATAAACTAGAAAGGACAATCTATTGCTAAAGGCTTAGATGAACTCTCCATCCCACACATGCATGAAAATTTACCTGTTCAATTGACTTATGAAATGAAATTATAAATTAATGAACATGAAAATGCATAACTTCTGCTGGTATAAGGAGAAGCTGGTTTTTTTAATTTGCGACCAATTGTGAGATAACAAAAAACAAATGGATTCAAAACTAGACAAAAAACAAAATTTAAAAAATAGACACAAAAACATTGTGGCATTTGAAAGACTACCTTGCATTTTTAGTGTGATCGTTCTTGGATGAAGCTTACTTCCTCAGACATAAGAATGAGACTGTATAACTGTAATATTTATAAATGGCCCCTTGATCAGGTGGAGATACATATAATAGGCAAATTAAAAATGTTTCATCCTATTAGGCAGTGAATATTGTCAATTATCAATCTACAAGGTAACAATAGCATAGTTGACACAAGTGGCAAGCCTTATTAATCAATATAGCATTTCATACTAGGTAATGACTTCAGATTGATTGATATAATCAATCCTTTTAGAACAGTCTTCAGCTTTTGTATATACTGTACAGTCATACCTCAGATAACAACCAAACTTGGTTCCACAAGTTTGGTCGTTATCCGATTTTGAACGTTATCCGATGCATGCATTGGATATCAGTAAAAAAATAGCCAGCTGCCTCTGGGGGGGGGGGTTCTGGGGGAGGCGATCCGTACTGTTTCTGACATCCCTCGAGCTTCCCAGGCACTGCTGGCAAGGCAAAATGCCCAGGGGGAGGACTCCTTCCTCGGTTTGTTTGTTTTTGGACTTCAGTTCCCAGAGGCCCAAGCACCTTGTAAAACAAAATGGCCACTGCATGCATTTTTACAGGGTGCTTGGGTTTCTGGGAATTGACGTACCCCCCCCCCCAAAAAAAAAAACCAAATTGCGGCCGCAACTTTTTTTTTAGCTGTTGTGCGGCCCAGGGACCTCCTAGGAAGGCAGGAATAGTGCGGAAAAGGTCCTCCAAACCTCCCAGAGCCTGCAGGAGGGTAGGAGAATACATCCTTTTTAAATGGGGGGGGACTCCGTTGTGACAGAGTTTTTTCCACATATTTTGGACTCCCTGCCGCCTTTGGTAGGTGGGCAGGTGCGCTATGGCCCCAAACAAACCAGGCATTTGGCCGCTTCCCTTTTCGTAGGGCCAAAAATGACTGCATCACATAATGACAAATGATCATTATCCAATGCACGTTTTTGTGCAAAAAATCGGGTCATTATTCAATTTGGTCGTTATGCGATGCGGTCATTAACCGAGGTTGCACTGTATCTTATCTTAGCTGTTCTCTTTAGGCTTATTTTGCAGTATTTTGTTAAACTATTCATTAGTACAATACAGCCTCAGTGGTAAGAAAAAAGCTTCACCCTGCAAAATTCATTAACCAGTCAAAATAGGCTGCCTTCATATGCTAAACAGACTGAGTATACAGTACTATGAAAATACTTGCTTGTTTTAACAACACATTGGATGATGTTAACAAACAAACATAAAAAACATTTAGTCAAAACATAATTCACTTGCCTTAGCTGGAGTATGTATCCAAATGGCAGGATTGAAAAGGATATGATCACATAACTGTTTTAGTAAAGGTGCTCCATGCGACAGTCCATCCAGATATTTTGCAAAAGATAAAAACTGTTCCAGTACAGCTCTTGTTATATGAATCCTGGATGACTGAAGAGATTTATACATGTGAAGTTATTTCTTTCATTTCTTTAATATGTCATGCTGATGTTCAACTTCAGGCTAGACTTCAGACCAGGAGTTCTCAATCTTTTTAAGCCGGGGGCTGGGTCACGCTCCCTGAGACAGCTTCATGGGCCGGAAGGCCATTTTGCCCTTCCTCCACCACATGACACTTCCTGATGTGGTAGAAGCAGTGGGGGGCCACATGAAATGGTGCCATGGGCCACATTCCGGCCCATGGGCCACAGGTTGAGAATCCCTGCTTCAGACCTATGTTAACAACATTAAGCATGCTAGCAGGACAAATATATGTATTTTTTCCTGAAATGAAGTGTATTTGTAATTTTCTCTGAAGGAAAATATTAGCTTTATCATGTTCATTTCAAAGTATACTTAATGTCTGGCTTCAATCATTAATCTCATATGTGATGCCAATCAATTACAGCTCACAATGTATCCCAGAACAAAAATAAATAAGTACTAGAGGACTTGGAATCCAGCAACCAAATTTCCACAACAGCAAGAGCCATTTGGTCAGTTGCATTACATCCAATTAAATGCCCAATTGTGAATTTGGGGTTTTCAAAAGGTGTAGCCCATAATCATCACAATTATAATGAAGTAAGGCTTGACATATTTCACTTTGCATGAAATGAGTCTATCTCATATATTTGTTTCACCTTTAAAGATGCATTACAGAAATGAATGAACATTTGCAAGATATTTTAATTTTTTCGAGTTTCACCTGTAGGTTCACTATCACATGTAACTGTGCCTACAGCATTCAAATCCGCCCTGTGGAGTTATTAATTCTAACTGCCTGTGCAAAAAGAATCTGTCAAAGTGTTCAATTATGTCACAGTAGCACTAAAAGTATTAATGATGTACCTTTTCAAGGAGGTAGCCAATAACTAGGAAGCCTTTTCCACCCAGCATTTGTTCTTGCATGGCTACTGAACTCTTGAGAAGTTCCACCAGGAAAGCCAAGAGGGTAGCACTGCATGTAAATAACAAATATTGTTTAGACCAAAATAATTTGTAGTGTTATCAGTTCTGAAAACAAACTGGGGAATAATTATTCAAAAGAAGCAGCCTGGATCCTGTTGCATAGTTCCATCTGAGCAACAGGAATAACATCATTGTCAGTAGCAGACTGCCACTGATTAAAGGCTGTCTTTTTTAATAATGAGTTTTGTATGCTATGTCTCATTGAGCCCAAATTAAATAAATACACTCAAATTAGGAAAGAAACTCTCTAATCTGAGTAAATCTGCTGCTGACAATGATGTTGTTCACATTGTGCAAACAAAGCTACATACTACAAGCCAAATCTTTTTAATAAAACACAGCATCTTAACCACTAAACCACCATGGCCTAATGACATAAGCATAGCCCAAATTATTTGGTCCTTATGTGTGAAGCAAACCTATATGTGTATTTTACCAAGGTAAATTTGGAATAGAACTATTGTGAACATGTTTTTTTTAAGTTGCAGTGGCTCAAGCAGCTAAGACGCTGACTGGGAAGCGGAAGGTCAGCAGTTCGATTCCCGAGTACTGCAGGACGGAATGAGCTCCCGTCTATGTCCTAGCTCCTGCCAACCTAGCAGTTCGAAAGCAAGAAATTGCATTTAGATAAATAGGGACCACTTCGGTGGGAAGGTAACAGCGTTCCGTGCACTCCGGTGTCTAGTCATGCCTGCCACATGACCACGAAAACGTCTGCAGAAGCAGACAGCGCTGGCTCTTCGGCTTAGAAACAGAGATGAGCACTGCACCCTAGAGTCAGATATGACTAGCTTTCAAGCAAGGGAAACCTTAACCTTTACCTTTTATCTAAAACTATTGAAAATACAGGCTGTGAAACAAAATTGACTGCTTAAATAATACAGAAAATTATGTACAAGCAATAAAAGCCATTTAACAGTACTAACTGATACAAAGATAAAATACTGCTATTGAAACAGATGAGGAAGCATATTTATCCTGAAGAGACGTTTTCAAAGCATTGTTCTCCTAGAGATTGAAGTTATGAAGCCTTTATCCATAGTTCTATTTCAGACCGCCATAAATAAACACCAGATTTTACAGAACACAGTAAATTCACTTTAGCTTAATTTATGGTGAAGTGTCATACCACAGCTTAATTTATTCACATAGAATAAAACAGAAAAATGTTTTAATGGTTTATGTATAAAATACATTTCAAGAATTAAATATTTTATCTGCAGTTATTAAATATTTTTAACACCTTGCTTATGTTACAGCAGTGGAAAGGTAACTGAAAGATGGGGCAGCCAGAGGATTGGGCATGGAGACCACATGCTGGTAGAAATGGTCTTCTGCAGGCAGCACTCACTTCTCCCAGCTCACCCCTGAGATATGCAGACAGAACAATCTGTAATCTGCTTTATGAAAGGGTTCATCAACAGAAGGCACAAAAAAGAGGTAGATGAGAGACAGGTTGAGCAACGGGCTATTAGCGAAAATCCAGACTTCTTCTAACCCAGTATCATAGTCACAGCTACTTTGCTGGTGCAATGTTACATTCTAGGTTCAACACAGCTTCATGGTGACCTCGTGTCAGCTCAGCTGGTTTTTAGCATTTGGCCAGGTAAGATTACATTCTGAATCATCTTAGGTGTTTTTTAAGGAAGTACAGTATGCTATGGAAATATATGTAAAAAATCTAATACAAAGTTTCCTTTCAAACTAAAATGTCATGAGGAGATTTGAAGAGAGATTAACCTAGCTTCTAGTTTTGTTGCTACAGGCAACAAGTCTTCTTTGATTGTCTAAGAAGAAGAACGTGCAGTTTAGTTCTACAGAATTCATTCATAATAGTTTGTTCTGGTTTATACACTCAGAACAATAGGAACAAATAAGATACAGATCGGGGGGGGGGGGGTCCACAAACTTAACTTCAAATTACGTACCAACCTACACGTGTTTTAAATGCCCCAAAGAATACTGACAAGTATGTTTTTGGAGGAAATTCCAACAAGCATATTGTCAATAGTGCAATAGCAAAACATTTATACATGTCTGACAGTGTTGCATAAATTAAGTTTTAAGTGTTAAACCCAAGATTAAATATTCTCAAAAATATAGGGATTCAACGAGCTAAAAGAGGACGAAAGGATAAAGAGGGTGCCAATATTTTGTGACACTCCCACACTACCTCCACTTATTGCATCAAACAGCAATTAAATACAAATCCTTTGATGTTCAACACGAATCCTAATCAGTATAGTGTTTAAAAAAAACTTGCAAAAACTGTTACTCTCAATTCTTCCACACTTTGTGTAATGATAATACAGTCATACCAAAACCCAGACTATATTCCATGAATATTATTTTAATAATTTTGCCTGGGTTGGATTGGAAATTTATTTGCACAAAGGAAAAGTAACTTTTACCTCTCTCTCTCTCTCTCTCTCTATCTATCTATATATATCTATATATCTATATCTATATCTATATCTATATCTATATCTATATATCTATATCTATATATCTATATCTATATCTATATATATATATATATATATATATATATATATATATATATATATATATATATATATATATATATATATATATATATGTGTGTGTGTGTGTGTGTGTGTGTGTGTGTGTGTGTGCACACAAAGTCTTTCATCAGAATTCTGCTGCATCATGGCCTAAACTGGCACAACACTCAAGATTCCTAATCTCACTTCTACCAATGAAAAATGGTAGAAGAAACACAATTTGGAAGAAACACCACAGAATCCAAATGTTTCAAGTAAAAAAAAAAAGGACTACATAGTAGTTAAAATAGATGGAACCACAGGAAAGTCTAGACCCTGGTCACATGGAGAACTGGGTCACTTGAAAGTCAGTTAATATTCTAGCCTAGAGTTGGCAGAACCAAAATAAAACTAAGAAAATGAGCAATTTGTGCTGACATAGTCCTTTGTGCATGCAGAGAATAAGAAGCAATCTCATACCTATGTCTGTATACAGTATGCCAGTGTTTCCCAGCCTTTGTTTTTTGGACTTCAATTCCTAGAAGCCTAAGTCAATCCCCCAAAGCACTGATCAGCCAATGTACTGACTTAGGTTTCTGGGAAATGAAGTCCCCCTGTGGGGCATGTTCCCCACATTGGGAGCCACTGCTCTATGCCCTTCAACCTATGGAAGACTTGACATTAGCAACCCCAAATTGTCTTAATGCTGCCTGATACTGGGGAGAAATTATCTGATACTGTATATTTATTAATTTTTCTGCTTCTGATGCAAAGAAAGAAAAAAATAATCTCTGTCAAGTCACAATAGCATTCATGTATTATTCACATTCTCTATTATAAACATGTAACCTTGAGCTATGCACACATAATAAACCATCTCACTCTAGGTTTTCAGTCTTAGTCATAAAACTGTTACTGCAGAGCTAAGAGTAGGCTTTATGGATCTATCCTATTAGGATGAAGTCTGAAGCTAATCCATTAACAACCAGAGGATTTTAGTATTAATTTATCAATCCAATTATTCAATTAATATCTGTACATCAACTAATATACTATATCACATTTGCTAATTATACAGTTCAGTGTTAACAGAAGTTTTATGCTAATTGATGTATCTGATTCTTTGTTTCTTATTTTAAAAGTCACATCAAATTCTTAACTATACACTGTAGGAAAGACTGTAAACGATGTTAGGAAATGCCCTTTATATACAGATAGTACAGTATGCATCATTTTATAGCTGCATTATTGCATTCATTTTATTGCACAACTCCTTTTACTCTTCTATATTCCAACCATCTGATAACAAAATCATTTGAATTCTGTCATGCAGTCTCTGAAGTCTTTTAATGATATATACTGAAATAACTCATTTTCATCTTCAGTTCTAAGTATTAATCTGTTAAAACTTAACACAGAATGGATTGGTGTTTTCTAAAAATAATTTATGAAATATTTTACTGAAAAGAAATGAAAAGCAATCTTATTTATTCAATATTTTATCAATTTACACACCACTTACAACTTGAATACCTGAACACATGCATGATATGAATGACAATCTATGACTACAGCATAAATACTATCTTTATACCACAGTTTACATAGCTCTTTCAAAAGCGTCTAATAGTAAGAAAGTGGAAAAGACACATCATCACTGCAATTAGTATTCTGTTTGAAAAACTGTTAAGGCAAAAGGAATAGATAAAAAGGGATGAGTGGAAGTCCATCCCAGATGGACGGGGTATAAGTCCAATATAAATAAATAAATGTGTGCAAGGGCAACTGTACCTAAACTGACTTATTTCCGGTTGTAGATTTTAACAATGTATTCCTCAAAATATGGCTTTTGGAAGCAATATTGTAGCACCACAAAGTTGTAATTTACCACGTCAGGCATGTACTTTTTTCTCAAGACTTGCTGAGTTTGTATTTTACTTTGAAAAATAAAAAATGAAGAATGAATGGAGGAATTGTCTTACATTTGGCAACTGCACATAACCAACAATCCTAGTTTTAAAATCCTAGGGAGCATTCACTGTATAAATTAAGAATTCCCTTTCCTCAAGTTCCTAGAAAACTGTCTGACACAACTGGTTGCATGCAGACAATACAAATATTTCTGACCACTTCTGGTATCTTGTATCCATCTTACAACTATCTTAACCATAAGTATACTGGGACAAACCTTTTTTTCCCCTGGAATATTGATTAAAAACAAAGGGAACAAAAGGAACCTTAATATTATCAGTCTGTTAACAATTCCCCTCCTCAAAAAAAAAAAAAGGGCCATCTTTAATTCATACATCAATCACATTTGAAAACAAGCACCTTTGCATCCACTGGTCGATGTAACTCACAGTACTGCCCACTACACACACACTCTAACTTTTGTTTCATTCCTGCATGTACTTTCTTCCTATGACTCAAAGCACTGCTCAAGGAGGGTTTCACCACAACACTAGCAGACTCATACATCAAAGCGCTGACTTTGCAGAACAACAGAATTCTGCTTATTTACTTCTAAGCATTTACATTCAACATTTTTTTAAAGGAACTACCAGACCAGTTTAATATTTAAATTATTTGTGATTCCAATTTAAAAGTATGTCAGGCTTTAAGTAACAAATTAATTACATGGAAGCTAAAATAAAATCACTACTGAATAAAAAGTGAAACACTGTAACATTCATGAGAAAGCCATCTTCTGAGATGAACATTGAATTCTGTTTGGAGAAGAAACTTACCAGAAACTAACTGCATCGGACTGCTGCATGGATCACAATAAACTTGCAAAATTCTGTGCACTGCCATAAAAATGTTTCTCCATTGTTGCCTATTTCCAACTCCCCTAGACACAAAGGCAAATATAAAGGATACTTCAGCCCATTCCTATATCTCCACTACACCATGCCCTATCTAGAACACAATAGTATGTAATGATAATATGCAAATAATACAAAGGCCATGATGCAAGTTCATCAGTAAAAGTGAAAGATGAACCATCGTTGTTCACCCATTCGTTAGTCCAGTGAATGGCTAAGAAAAATGTTAGGAGCGTCCCTGTTAGTTCTCTGTTAACTAAGCTTATCCTTGTAAAATAGAAGGTCCAACAACATAAGAGTACTGCTGATGAGAAGTCTTGCAGGATTCATCCAGATCTGGATGTTCAAGGGTCACGTTTTGTTATATATAAACTGTAATTATGATGCTTAGAAGAAAAGTGTGGCTGAAATCTTGTTCATGTAACTTTTGCAACATAATTCTGATGAGGTCAACAACCGGGTCACTTTTTAGGGGGAAACTGACAAGGAAAAGCTTTTAATTACCAAAAATCAGTACAACTGGTAAAATCATCTCCATAGCAACACTTTTTATAAAGATTGCCCTCTCCCAACCTTCAGTTCCCATGGAGTCCTAGCAAAGAAAGGAATAACTCAGGACCGCAAGAACATTGGGATGAGAAGAGGAAATGTTTATTTTTTTAAAAAAAAAACTGTCTTGTCAGATGATATCATCAACTTTACAGCATGGAACTTGCATAAACAAGATTTCAGCCATTGTCTTTTGTAAATCCTTCCTATTATCAATTTTTCATCCCCTTTACAAACATCATTCTACTTGGGAACCAGACTAGAAAAAGGATCACCTACTGCTAATACATGAAGAGTTATGCCTGTGTGGGATGGAGCGTGAAGATACCATATGATAGGTCTTAGGAATCCAATCTCCTTGAATTCTTGGTTTACTGCCAGAGTTTACCAGTAATAAAATAAACGGTGTGCATTTTAATCACTGTATAGTGCAAAACTGTGTTCCCAAGTAGTACTAGTCGTAAGGACCGCAGGTAAAGGTTGAAGGAGGATAATGCCGTGCTTTTTCAATGTGAGATACTCCTACATAGTTGGAATAGTAGCTGTGTTTCAAGCATATCAAAGAGTAAATAAAACAAAACAAAAAGCAAAAATGTTGTAGCACTTTAAAGACTAGCTGCTGTATTTTAATGCTTGCTTTCGTGGTCTGACAAAGTGGACTTGATCCACGAAAGCTAACATTGAAATACAGCAGCTAGTCTTTAAAGTGCCACAACGTTTTTGGTTTTGTTTACTCTCTGATATCCTCATAGTTGAGAATTAATACAATGACAAAAGCTTTTCAATTATGAATTTAACCACTAGGGCTTATTCAACAAATAGTATTTGGAGCTTTCTTTAATATAAAAGGATAGCAATAACTGATAGCAACTTTGACATTATATAGAGCTAGAATTAACTAAAAAGTATTATAGTGAATTTTGTGAATTCTGTAGATTAAGTTTGAGACAGATTCCTACTATTTCTTAAGAAAATACTTGCAATCGCTAAAATGTTTGAAAGTGACTTCTTGTGAGTTGAAAAAAGTATTGTAAAATGTAAATATTTGATTAATACTGTGGTGATTGAACATTCAATCACTCTTGACGTTTTCTGTAAAGGTATTTTCCATATATAGTAGTCACTTTATTAAGCTAGCATACATAAGTCACTTTATTAAACTAACATACATTACACAAAAGTATCAAAAACCTTTACTGTATGTGAAATTTTAGCATAAAATTTCCACTCCTCCAACAAGTTTGCAATAAACCAAAGACTCTATTATTACAATGAGACAGTTACATTGTTCCAAATATATTATTACATGATTTCAGGCCGATTTAGGGGAAAGAAGTTATATAGAATATCAAAGAAAATAATATTAGGAAAATAAAACTTGCAACTGTGATTTAACAAACAAAAAACATGGATATATCCATTTTATAGCAGAAATATTTGAAGTGGTAGCTGTGTTAGTCTGTGCAAGCATATCAGAAAGTTAATAAAACAAAACAACAAACAAACCAAAACAAAACATTGTAGCACCTTAAAGACTAACTCCTGTACTTAAATGTGAGCTTTCATGGCTTCAATTTATACTAGATGCTAAGTTATTAAACAAATGTGTAATGCCACAATGTTTGTTTTGCATCCATCCTTTGTATGTGATGCATCAGTTTGCAAGAGAAGTTTGTTTTGCAACTCAACAGGGGCAATCTTAAGAGCAGGTTTGAATAACAACCAGGGACTCTCTATTATTGCGAGTTGTAAAAAGCTACAATGTTACTTTTCTGTTAGGCTGGCCAACCATTGTGTGCTTTTGTATACACATGTGATGTGTCTAAATTGATGCCATGAGGTCTCACTCCTATGTCTGATAAAGTGAACTTGATCCACAAAAACTCACATTTAAATGCAGGAGTTAGTCTTTAAGGTGCCACAACGTTTTTTGTCTTTTGTTGTTCTTGTAGTAGTTGTTTTGTTTACTCTGATATTTTTATAGCAGAATTTCTGTAAATTTTGACATATTTCTTTAGGTGGAAGATATGAATAAATATGGATAAGATAATGGGAAGGCAAATGCAATGCTGCAAAGAGCAATATTTGATAGGAACATGGAATGTAAGATCTATGAATCAGGGCAAGCTGGAAGTGGTAAAAAATGAGATGGGAAGAATAAGCATTGACATCTTGGGAATCAGTGAACTAAAATGGACAGGGATGGGCGAATTCAGCTCTGGAGACCATCACATCTACTACTGTGGCCAAGAAAACCTTAGAAGAAATGGAGTGGCCATAATAGTCAATAAAATAGTGAGAAAAGCAGTAATGGGATACACAGTAATAACTCGGATAACACTAAAACTTGGTTCCACAAATCTTAGCGCCCAGCTGATTTCCCCCAAATCAAGCTGGGGATCACAGCGTCTGATCCTCGGCTTGATTTGGGGGAAACCGTGCGGGCTTTCCGCTTCAGGATATGGGTGGCTGGAGGTGCCTTCCACCCCCAGCCACCCCAATCTAAAAGCGGATAGTCTATGCGAGCTCTCCGCTTTTAGATCGGGCTGGCTGGAGGTGTCTTCCACCCTCACCCACCACAATATAAAAGTGGACAGCCCAGGCAGGCTGTCCGAATTAGGATTGGGCTGACTGGAGGTGCCTTCCACCCCACCCACCACAATATAAAAGCTCTCTGATTCCTGGTATGGTTTGGTGGAAAGCGGCACTCGCCCCTGGCTTCCTTCAAACCAAGTCAGGAATCAGACACTCTGGACCCAGCGGACGGGCCGGTGACAGTAGCAGAAACAGCCATGGGGGCATTGTAAAAAATGCCCCCGTGGCTGTTTCTGCCACTGTTGCTGGCCCATCTGCAGGGTCCACAGCATAGACTATCCCAACATGAAGAGTTGGGAGGACAGATCCCTTCTGTCCCTGCCATTCTGAGAAGTCCAGTCTTCGCTGTAATCGGAAAAGTTCAGTCAACTGTACGACTGAACAACAACAAAAACTATTTATATGTATTCTTTACCTAGAAACCCCTGGAAAGGTCATAATAAATCATAAATGACCTGATGGCATATCATTATCACTCCTAAGTAGTGCAGAACCAGGTATTTTTACTAGTACTGTATAATAAAATGATTTAAATTGCATTTTTTATAATAAAAAATATAAAAATTCCAATGCAATAAAACCAATTGAAAGTGACTGAATAAAGAAAAATAGCCTTGGCTTGGAACAGGAAACACTGTAAATTCAGTAGCAGTCTAAGTACCTGGTGAGATCATTTCAAAGTTGAGGAACCACTACAAACATAAAATGTACAACACAGCATAGAAACACAGTACAGTTCTCTGACTTATACTATAACTATTCAGAGCAAGCCCTCTCATCTGAGAATTCAACACACAGGCTGGATGATATAATGATGTTTTCCTTCAGCATTTGAATCCCTATGTTGTTTGGTCCTTAATATTGAACATTATAATTTCCAACAGTGCTTAAAACATACAAGCAGATATAGCTCTTTAAAAGCCGATAGAATATGGCATCAACTAGCACAACCAGTAGGAATTCTAATAACCAGATTCCAACCTAATAGAGGCTTCTGAATTTTTCCCAAAAACAAATCCATGAAGTAACAGAACCAGAATCCTACTAAATATTTATACATAAAGAAAAGCAATCAGAGATGTTGCCATGACTAATTGTTTATGTATCAGTCATATATTGGATTCCTGCTCACTTGGTTACCCAAACATGTTACCTGGCACATGCTTGGCATGCACTTAGCATCTTGTCAATAAGATGCTAACAGCTGTACTAAATTCTATGATGCCTCTTCCTCCTCCTCCTTCTTGTGCACACTGATTCCGACTATTGGCAATCCTCATGGCGATCAGTCATGAAGACTGTCCTGCAAACACAATGTTGTGACCTTTCATCTGCCTTCCGCATCGCAGCATGACACCTGTACCACTGATCCAGCTCTGCAAGTCACTTTCTGGTCCTGAGCCATTTTGGCACACAAGTCCTCCTCAGCCCCAGGCCAGTATTGATAAAGCTGCTACCCTCCATCAAGATGGATTCAAGTGGGATTTAATCCACTTGGGGAACATCACCTTTCCCTGTGGACTTTGCCAAGGCTGCTAGTCAGGGTTGCCAAGTTAGTTAACCGCTGCCTGATGCTCGGCATTGAGTCGTTGACAGTATAGTCTACTCTATTACTGTATGCAGATGATACCCAGCTGTACATCTCAGCTCGTGGGGACCCGAGTAATGCAGTTGAAGTCCTGACCAGGTGTCTGGAGGCTGTTCGGGTCTGGATGGGGGACAACAGGCTTCAGCTGAATCCTGGCAAGACTGAGTGGCTTTGGGTGCGGGGTCCCGTGTTATCCCGGGAGTTACCATCTTTGGTCGTGGCTGGGACATCTTTGCCACAGTCAGATCTGGTGCGCAATTTGGGGGTCCTCCTGGACTCGCGGCTACTGCTCAAAGAGCAGGTGGCAGCCGTGGCTAGGAGGGCCTTTGCACAGCTTCGTGTCATTTACCAACTGTGCCCGTTCCTGGACCGGGACTCCTTGCTCATGGTCACTCATGCTCTGGTCACCTCCAGATTGGATTATTGTAATGCGCTCTACATGGGGCTGCCCTTGGTGACCATTCGGAGGCTTCAGCTGGTCCAGAATGCAGCTGCCCGGGTCGTGATGGGGTGCGGGCGTTATGCTCGTGCCTCACCACTTCTCCGGGAGCTGCACTGGTTCCCGGTGTGCCTCTGGGTGCAATTCAAGGTGCTGGTTTTGACCTTTAAAGCCCTTCATGGCATTGGACCAGGTTACTTAAGAGACTGCGTCACCACAAGGAATTCAGCCCATCCTACTAGGGCAGACAGGAGGGGTTCACTGGTGGTCCCATCAGTGAAAGAAGTACATCTTATTGGGACCAGGAAAAGAGCCTTTTCCGTGTCTGCCCCAGCCCTGTGGAACCTCTTACCACCTGATTTGCGTCTCCAGACGGATCTACTCCCCTTTAGAAAGAGGCTGAAGACATGGCTCTTTCAGCAAGTTTGGGGCACGCTTGACTCTACCAGTCAGGCCCGGTGGCTGATTTAGCCTATGTGAGGCTTGGTTATTCTGTTTTAACAGGGCTAGGGTGGGTTGTTTTTAATGACGATTTGTTTGTGTTTTAATGCTGGTTTTAATTGGGGTGTTAGGTTTGTTTTTAGTTATTGTCATTGAATTGTTTTTATTGTAATTTTTATTATATTGTTAGCCGCCCTGAGTGGTGTACCCACCAGGAGGGCGGGATATAATTGTGCAAAAATAAATAAAATAAATTACCATAGCAAGATAACCAGGAGAGACTAACATAGCCTGGCCAGACTCTTACACATATGAAAATATCCAGTAAGATTTTGGCCAGTATAGCCAAGACACCTCTGTCCAGAAAAAGCATCCTTACTGAATCAGCCAAAACTAAGGAAAGCTGCTATTTGCTACAATCTTCTAGAATGTTAGATTACCCAGTATTCCCAAGAAAACCCTGAATCTCATAGCACCTCTATCTTCTCAGGATGAAACTTCAGTGTATTAATCTTCATCCAGTCCATTACTACCTCCAAGATAACAATTCAGTAACCATCACCTGAAGACAGTGGCTGAGTAAGTCCATCTGATTCTGATGACAGAAACAGAACTAAATGGCATCAGCATATAGGTGATAATTCACTCTAAATTTATCTTTTTGCAAGCTGGTGTCCTCCATATGTGCTGCTGTGGTTGACTATTAAATTGCCTCCAATTGATTATGACCATAAGGTGTAGTGACACTCAAGCTAATATTGGTTAGTAATTTTATGCAGAAGGCAATATAAATCATTTCTAAACATTTTATATTTTGTAAATCCTATGACGAGGCTCTCCTCTGGATATATTGGACCATAATTCCCAAAATCCACAGCAGAAAGGAAAGTTATTTAATTATTTAATCCAATGGCCTCAGACATATTTAAGATCATTTCATTAAATCCAATATACAATATACAGTAGTACAAATAAATTACAAAATATAATAGAGTACAAAACATCTCACAACAATATACACAATGATACAGTATACAAAAATACAATCTGCAAAAATATCACATAATAATATATACTGACACAATACAATACTATAATATGCAATATCAAAACCACATAACAAATGCCCAACAGCAAAGTCACACAGTGAGGGCAAAATGAGTCGGAAAATCACAATAGTACAGTATTAGTACAGTATATTCTTTTCACTACCAGCATACTATTTCGTAAAGCCCAGAATGAATTAAAAAATGGAGACACCTTGGTTCTGGTTATTTTGGGGGGTGGGGGCTTGGATCTATTTGGGTCCTGGGAAGAGAGAATGTATTTTTTCCATGGAGAAGGCCTGCAGTTCATTCCCATGAGAAGAAGCCTGGCTGTTATCAGTCTGGGCCAGATTGGAAAGTACACATAGGCCTCAGCCCTCCTCCACACTTCCCAAGGGCGGGGGCACATTCCTGGGGCATTAACACCAGAGGGACTGGTATTGTCTCGGGCCAGGTGACACAGACGAGGCACCTTTTTGAGGCCTTTAGATTTACGGCAGGCCTGGAATATGGTTAGCGCAGCTAAGACGGCTTTTTTCTGCTGAGACTGGCTAAACTGCCATCACGGACCTCCCGGTGCCCAGATTAAACTGTTTCATAAAATGGTGACCCCTTAATAAAACAGGTGTCAAATGGCAGGGACCTGTCCTATGCCACCTCCCAGATCTGCAGCTTGGCAGGGACCCGGTTGGCCTTCAGGGGTGTTACGTTGGTACCTTACAAGTGAAACCCAAGGTTGGACTGAAAAGGATCCTCCGTCTGGAAACGAAACCTTAGGATCTTCTTCACGCCTCCTGGTACATCCCCCGCAAGTTAAACTTTGAGAAGAAGGGTCCCTTGTTATAAGTCCTTATCTCATCCCTGCTACTTTCCTCTCCTCCTCCAGTGGAAGGAAAAACACTACGCGGCTTCTTCAAGCTAGCAGTATTTATTGTAGCAAAATTAGTAAACAGAGTATGCAGAATAATTCATCTAAAAAGTCTTCTATCCTACACTAAGTAAGATACTGGATACTAAAGTAAAGAATAAAAATCAGCATTTTAGAAATAAAACCATGATCTAAAGTGGGCATCTGTGCCCCCATGGACTCAAGAGTTTGTGTCCGCAGCATTCAAGGCATCTTGAGGGGGGGGGGGATGACGGAGTTCCCTTAGCATCGGGAAAGACCGCCGCCGAGGACTGAAAACCTGGACTTTTTATATGATTGTGGACCCTCAGCTATTGTGATGCTAAGCACCTGCTGATGGGTGGTGTGTGTGGGCATTTGGAATGTGAAAGAAAGACATAAGATCTTAGAGTACTCAAAACCTAAGTATATGCAATCAAACTACTACATAATCTAACTTAAAATAATAATACTTTTCAAAATGTAACGTCCTTTAAACGTTCCCTCTGACAGGTATAACATCTAGGGGTGGTCCCATAATTTCCATACTGTGTTTCTGATTGGCTCTAGCTTGTGATGGGTGGCCGGTCCAGCATCATGGGTAATGGAGTATCAGGAGAGGGGATAAATTACTGCGATGTTTGTGGCCGGGGCTTGCTGGAGGTTGAAGTTCTGTTCTTTTTCTGTTCTGCACTCCTTTGCTCAACTTGCCTGGGAAGCACCTTAATGTTAGACTCTTACTCTAGAAGGGGGGAGCCCTTAGGGGCCCCCTCCTCTCCTGAAAGAGAGTTTGCATGTAATCCTTTCCTTAAATACAATTTTAACCTTTCAAGAAATGACTGGAGTGTTTCCTTTGTGGCGAAAGTCCTGGGTTGTGGGAAGCAGAAGCAGCTGAGAGCAGGTAGAGGGGCTCCAGAGGGCCCAAACACCAAGGGCCGCCAGATGCTACTCTTTCATATTTTCTACTTAAACTCCTTAATAGAATACTATTGTATAAACCAGGGGTACCCAAACTTTTTGGGCCACAAGCCAGTCACGTGGTTCAGTGGACCAGTCATGTGGTTCAGCAGGCTGGTCATGTGGTTCCTCCCACCAGAAGCAAAAGTAAAAGGTGCCTTACTATCTGTTTTGCAACAGAATGAGATAGATTTTAAGTTGCCATTTTCTCTGCTTAAACCAGGGATGTCCAAACTATGGCCCGTGGGCCGTAGTTTGGGCACCCCTGGAATAAACCATTTCATTATAAAGTGTAAAGGTACTATATGCTTATGGTAGTCTATTTTAACTGCTATGGTCAGAGTTTGGTGAGGTATTCTGAATTCTTTTACCCAGTCTCAACCAACTACGGATCTATGGATTCCATACAACAGTGTCATGGCAGTTAAAGAAATACAAATGGTTATAATTATATAGCGTAAAAACAATACAAGACTCAGTTTAAAATGTCAAACTCTATTCTACACAGTATAATAGGAAAAAAGAACAAAAGACTCAGTCAAGATCAGATGGTGTTGTTTAGTATCTAATGTCAGTGGAATTTGGTGCAAAGGTAACTATGGTGTTAAATAATAGTACCCCAGGGCATCTTTTGATATCAAAATTTTGAGGGGGAAATAGACTGCCACACTAATGTTCCCCAAGACCCAGCCAAAAAGTTGAAAATAATAATAACACTAACAGAACTGAAAGACACTGAAAGTTTAAGAATAGATAGATAGATAGATAGATAGATAGATAGATAGATAGATAGATCTTTATTGTCATTGTCCTGCACAGAACAATGAGATGGGGGGTGGGGACACTTATTAACCCAACAAAACCTAAACAAAATACAACTATACAAAATAATCAACATACTCCCACCCCACATATGCACATCTAACCCCTAAAAAGCTCTAAAACTCTAAAAGCTCTAAAACCCTTAAAACTCAAAAAGTCTAAAAACTATATACAGAAGCTCCCTCATAGATTGCATTGCACTGCATTCAAAGCCAGAACCGCTTTTGGGTAGAAACTATTTCTCAAGCAGCTGGTCCTGGTCTTTGGAGATAAAGAGTGAATTGCACAATCAATAGCAACACAAATAGCATACAAATCAAATAAATCAAATCAAACCAAACCAAACACACTCACTAGTTCTATCCCTAAGCTAGTCCAGTACTCTGACTGTGTACTAGGTAAAGGTAACCCTTACTCGAAAGCCAGTCAATTTACTTAATTTCTACTCTGACTTCCTCATTGTAGAAGACTCAGATTTACCTCCTCAGATTTGTCAACCAAGGCCTCAATTCTGAAAATGCATTGATTAATATATACCATTTAGGCAGTATGGCTTAAATCTGAATACACATCAAACATTTGTAAATTTTATTACACATTTATTACTGTTTCTGATAGCCTCATAAAAATACTGTAGTTTGTTAATTTCCTCAGTTTTTCTAAATCATTCTTAACATTTCTTATTAAAATAGTTTGATAAACTTGTCAGATAAATACATCCAAGAAATCTTGTTGTGAGAGATGACTTGTTTGTCTTAATAACAGCAAGATGGATAGATAATATAACAAAACCACAAACTAAAATCTAAGTATCAGTTGCCTTATAACAATAAGAGTCACAAAGCAAAGAAGTCTGTATGAGGCTTTTGTTGTAAGAACAAATCTGCAAAGGCATCTATCAGTATTTTTATATCATTTACCCATGGCTGAGACTGTTGCAATCAAGTTGCCATGGCATTGAGTTAGGTCACATAGGCCCTATCCGATTTTTGTCAGACTATGCCCATTAGACTTGGCTAACATTGGCCCCAAAGCTTTCTTTTGATTTCCACTATCCCTCTTTCCTTTCCTTAAGGAAAACCACCCATCAATGTATAAAAAACCATCCATCAATGTACCTGCCCATAGCCTGAGGGGCATCTTCGCTTCAGAGCTTTATTGCCCTACAGGGAATGGCTCATGCTCTACTTATTCATAAATATTATTGAGAGCAGCTAATTCAATCCCCAAAACTGGGGGGCGGGGGAGGAGGCAATATCCACATCAAGTGCTTTATCTGCCATAGCTCACAACCTCAGGGGAAAATGCCAGTGGGGATTAGAACTGCTCCTACATATTAACATTTTGTGAGTTGTTAAAGACTTACCTGTATCAGCAAGCTTTTCAAGGTCTATAAGATCATAAGAATGGCACAGTGATGGCCCTGGAATCTTTTTGATTACTACCTCCTTTTACTGCTCCTGATAGTGTTTTACTGTGAATATTGTTATGGTCTTGAGATAATCTGATTCTACCGGGTTATGGCTCTTTCGGTTATTTTTTGTTATTTAGGGGATGATTATTATTATGGTTGTTTATATACATACTTCATTTTATAATGTTGTACTGAATTTTTTATATATTGTAAGCCACCTTGAGTGGTGCTTCAACCAAAAGAGAGGGGTATACATATAAATAAAATACTGTAAAAGAAATAAACAGGACTGGGAATGGTACACTATTGTAGATAATTTCACAAAGCATTGCCGATACATAGTTTCAGCAAAAAGGTAAAAGTTTCAGTAGTAAACTTGTTATGATGTATCATACTTTAAATGTATCAGCTATTCAGATAAGAGGTCCAAAATATCAGGGCCCACCATGTTGGGGAAGCAACATGCACCCTTCTTATATATTAGGGGTGCCAAAACCTTTTGCACCAGGGGCCAGACTACGCCCCCAGAACAGCTGATCAGGCCTGACCACACCCTCAAAAGTGGGCATGTGTGCGCATGCACATCAGGAACCACTTCTGGGAGTGGTTCCGGACATGTCTGCAAATGCGTCCTCACCACTCCCGGAAGTGGTTCTGGACGCACATGTGCATTGATGGGTGCATCCCCTATCCACTTCTGGGAGCAGCGAGGGCATCAGGGGGTGGATGAATTAGCATCAGGGGCCTGATATGGCCCACAGGCCATAGTTTGGGCACCCCTGTTACATATGGTCTCCTCCTAAGAAATAGGTTGGGAAGCCCACATCTTTTCTTATTAGTATTATTCACAACATTACTTGGGATTAACAGCAATTATATTGCTTTTTAGGAAATTTTTCATAGACCAATATATGAACTCTTTTGGGATTGTGTGGCTTTGCAAACATAGCTTTTAGATAAATTATGGAACCGATGGCACTGATTGTTGACCGAATGTTAGGGTATCCATGGATCCCTCCTCTTGGGCACTTATCTCGAACTGTGCTGGACTGGGCCAAGACTTGGTAAGAATATTAGCGATATAACACTGACCAATTTTGAGGAGTAAAAAGAGACCGCATGAAATTAACATTATAGCAAGTAAAAATTCCAACATACAACAGCCCATGACGGAAATACAACAGAAGGGCCATCCTTCAACTTCAATTGGGGTTTTAAGAGTTCTTTTTAATAAAATAAACTTACCATACAGTTGTTTCCACTTGACTATCATGTAACTGTCGATTGTCTAACTGAGCAAACAGAGGGAAAAGAACTTGGATTCCACCTATTGAATGAATTGCACTGTGGATCGAATGTGTCACAATTGCTTTCACATCCTACATTTTAAAAAAAAGAAATCTCAGTTTCATTTGGTTCTCCTAATACTTTACTGTTAGTAGTACTGTACTATTTCATGTCAACTCAACAGATATACTACTACTACTCTAATGCAGGAAATTCTTTAAAGAGTCTTTTGTCATTTTAAATCATGTCAATGATTTTTTTTACCAGATGTCCGCCACAATGCTCACATGTTATGGAAACATGCAACATATATAATTACTCAGTTATTCAGATTGAGCGACATGTGCGTGTAGTAAGAAGACTATCACAATTATCAGTGATACCTAGTGGAAATCAGCAACAGAATTACCAAATCTCTTATATATCTAAATTAAACGACTCACAGGACGTTGGAGTCATCCTGTCTTTTAGCACAGTCAAAACTTGTCATTAGACTGCTTCCGAATGCTGTATAGAATGCCATGTTTTCTTGGTTTTGCATGTTCCTATCAACAAGGCTGGGACTGCAGTGGCTCAAGTGGCTAAGACACTGACTGGGAGGCGGAAGGTCAGCAGTTTGATTCCCGAGTACTGCAGGACGGAATGAGCTCCCATCTTTGTCCCAGCTCCTGTCAACCTAGCAGTTCGAAAGCAAGAAATTGCATTTAGATAAATAGGGACCACTTCAGTGGGAAGGTAACAGCATTCCGTGCGCTCCAGTGTCGAGTCATGTCTGCCACATGACCATGGAAACGTCTGCAGAAGCAGACAGCGCTGGCTCTTCGGCTTTGAAACAGAGATGAGCACTGAACCTTAGAGTCAGATACGACTGGCTTTCAAGCAAGGGAAACCTTTGCCTTTACTATCAACAAGGCTATACTATTGTACAGCATAAGAGCCCATAGTTTCAAACTTATGAACATAGGATGATGAATGACAACAGCAGAACAAAAGCTTAATACTATAACACACATAAATATCTGAAAATTATAACATAATAACCATAATAACTGGTCATTTTAATGATTTTCTTTTTACAAGCATATCTGTTCTTTTTTCATGGAAGGGGGTGATCCTACTTCTTTTAGACTAGAGTGGGTGATCTTTGGCCCTCAGTGCATTATCTGATTCTATCCTCATCAGCACCAGCCAGCATGGCCAAAGGTCAAGAAAGAAAAGCTTTTTAGCTACCTCCATGTGAAGGTCCATTGGTTCTCCACCCGATTTCTTACTTACTATTCAAAATACCTAAACCCTGCCCAAATACCTAAAACATAACCACAACTAAGCCAATTAGCCCAGAGATTGTGCTAAAGAAATTGTACAAGAATGGCATACTAAAAGTTAATAGAGAAAAGGAAAACATACTGCTCAAATTACTTATTAATTATAGAAGTCATTTAAAATGTGACATATCTTAAAACTTTATGGCTCACTAATAATTTTTTCAATACAAACCTGAAGCATAAGAGCATGAGGAGAGTGTACAAAAATTGAAGGATTTTCCTTTGGTGAAGATTCAAGGCATAGTTGAGCATCTGTAGCCTTAGCATTGTACGTGAAGGCAATACTACTAGCAAGTTTCCCATCATATAGAACCTGTTTATGATGTTCAGCTAGATGAATATCACTCTCAGATTTAAATTTGAAAGTACTCTGTGGAGGAAAACAATAATTTTAACACATGCAATTAATGTACATGAGGGAACAGTAAAAATATGTTAATCAAAAACATCCATCTCAAACCAATTGCACTGATTTCTAATTTTCTCTTCAGCTCAGGCCACAATGTCTGAAAGCCTGCCTGCTCTCATATGAGCCAGGCCACAGATTATGGCAGCCTTGATGGAGTCTTGGTTGCATGACTACCCTAACTATGCTACCCTAAATGTTTTTATCATTGTGAGTTCATTTCCCAGCAGCCAATGTATTACATTATTTAAGACTGTAATTTTAAACATACAGTAAAACCCAACTTACATATGCCTCGAGTTACATAAAATTCGACTTACATAATGATTTTATGCTAAAACCATGTCCCGATTTATGCAGTTTCCTATTGGTTTGCTTCGAATTACATAAAAATTCTTTTTCCTATGGGTTTGCTTCAATTTACATACAATTTTATTTTTCCTATGGGTTTGCTTCAAGTTACAAAAAAATTCAATTTAAGCAAAAGCCTATGGAATGGACTTTTTTGTAAGTAGGGTACTGTAGGGTACTGTACTTACTTAGATCTTGATTACAATAGAATTGCACTCTTCTGTTTTTGACAATAATAGTTGTTTACTTTGTTTAATCATATCACTATAGTATTTAAATCTTTACTTTTTTATGCGACTATCTATTTGATTTACCTTAGTACTTTTATTTGTACAGTATTTGCATCTACTGTATATTTATCTACAGATACATTGCACATAGGAAAAAAGTTGGATTAAATAAAACCAAAATTATAATTTAAAGGTTCTAATTATTACTTCTAAGGGGTCCAAAAAATATTAAAATAGTTTAATGGAACATGACTTTTTCCTGAATTGAATTTTTTTTAAAAAAAACACTACCTTATATCCAGGTCCTAATTGATGTATTGCAAATATCTGTGCTGGATTCAGAGCTTCTGTGAATACGTATACTGCTCCAAGTTGACCACAAAACACTCTGTTTGCATCAGCAGTTTCAGATGATCCCAGGAAGCATTTATCATAACTCTGTATTAATAAATACATGAAAATTTAAAGCAGTGTACAAAAAAGTCCAATTAAAATGTGTATGAAAATATGAGAAATATAGATGCCTGAATCCAAATGGTAATCTCAACCAAAGTAAATCTATTGATTCAATGGGAATCATATATATGTATTGATTCACTGTTCAGCAACTGGTTTCTCTAGGTCTACTGTAGCTGGAATTAGACCAGCCTATTTAAATTATTTGCAAATTTTTAACTGTACCATTTAACCATACTATATTATTTGCCCTGGGAAAAATATTTTCTAAGAATGAGTTATGAATTCTCCACAATTAAATTTCATTTTATAAGTTAAATTAATAAACTTTTGCTTATCAATAAAAAGCTAACTAGTTTACCTACACTAGTGTAAATCAGAAAATCTTTTGAAAGACTAATGTAAATCTTCATATATTTGAACATTAAAAGATCAACATTTTTGGCATATTAATTGCAGACAGTTCTATTCTGAGTTGGAAACTACATGCAAGTTGAGAATTTATAACCAAGACATAAGGGAAAATTCTGTTGCAAAACCTATGTTGGCATAAAACAGATCCAGGTGCCACAAATTATTCAAACCCATTGAATGCTTCCAATCCACAATCCCCTTTCAGGTCTTATGTCTTCTGTTTGCTCCAGGGGAACTTTGGGAATGGGGAAAAGTCACCACCACATCCTTGTCATCAAGATCAGGGCATAGTGGTGGTGATCCAGTAGCACTTTTTGACTATTTAAACATCCCCTCCCCTTCTCAACGCTCCCAAAGGTAATGACACTGAAGATGGGAAAGAAGGTTGTAAATAGGTGAAAAGCCTCTCAGTGGCAGAACCTGAGCAATGGAATAATTTATCACCTAAATTCCTCCCTGCACATATTTAACAATCTCCTAAAGACAGGTTTATTTTTTTCTTCTTATGCCGTATTCGAATCTAGGCGATCATCATGGCAATCAGCCAAGAAGACTGACCTGAGAATATAATGTCATGGCCTTTCATCTGCCTTCCACATTGCAGCATGACAACCGTACCACTAATCCAGTTCCGCGAGTCACTTTCTGGTCCTGAGCTCTTTTGGCACACAAAGTCCTCGTCAGTCCCAGGCCAGTATTGATGAAGCTACTGCCCTCCATCAAGATGGATTCAAGTGGGATTTAATCCACTTGATGACCACCACCCTTCCCTGTGGACTTCCAACACACAAGGCTGTTAGTCCTCAGGGTTGTCAGGTTTGTTAACTGCCACCTGACATTCGGCATTGAATCGCTGGAATAATTTGAAATCAATTATTTCCAGTGCCTGGATTCAGTTTATACCAGTGTAACTATGCCAAAAAGGTTCTGACCCTGGTAGCACAATGATTAAACTGCTGTACTGCAACCAAAATCTTGTGAGTTGGATCCTGATCAGGGTTCAAGGTTGACTCAGCTTCCCATCCTTCTGAAGTCAGTAAAATGAGGACCCAGCATGTTGGGGGCAAAATACTAATTAACTTGTGAACCGCCCCAAGACAAATTTGCTGTTTTAGTAATGGATCTGACAAATGAAAGTTCCCTAGATTCATTGTTCCTATTGCTCTCGCAACTTTTTCAGTAAAGAAAACTTATTATGAATGGCACTGTGCATAAACTGAGGAATATAAGGATAAAAAACATACATCATTTGTGTTCACATGCCAAGCCATGTCTCCATAGGATACTAATTGACCATTTACATAACAGCGGATTTCACTGTTTCTCCAACGATTGTAGATGTGTACAATACTAATCATGTACCACTAGAAAGAAAAGGGAAACATATTTAACATAAAGCAACAATTTTACAAAAATAATTATGAAAATACAGTAAAATATAGCATTCTATGAAAATACAAACTATCCTGCATACAAAATGTCTTGCAATAGATAGCTGCTACAGTGAAATCTGATCAAGTTACTGCAGAAATTATATTGAAACCAAACAATCCACAACATACTTTTAATTGAGAATACATACTCATCAAGGGCATACAGTGGACCCTCACTTAACAAATTTAATGCGTTCTCTGGGACTTTTTGTACTACGAAAAATGTGCAAAGCGAATTTCCCATAGGAATGCATTGAAAACCAAAATTTGTTAACAGAAACACAGTTTCTGATAGTAATGCATTGAAAACCAATTAATCCATTCCGGGGTGAAATTGTTAACTGAGCCACTTTTTTAATGGATTTCCCTTTGTTATGCACATTTTATGTTAAGCGAAACACTTGTTAAGCGAGAGTCCACTGTACTATAAATTTCATCCATCTGTCATAAAACATAACTACAATTCCTCGCAGAAAATGACAAAACAGATTTTAAACTGAGCAGAATTTATGACAGGGCTTAGCAGCCTATGGATTTAAAGATAAGGAGTTACATGGCTCACCATGTTTAAATGGCTATTTGGAATTTACCATTGCAACAACTAGCCTGAATTACACATATCTAAATAACTTCTTTGCATGTGCATGTATTGCTTTTTGTATGCCTTGATCTTTTAAAAAAAAACACCATTTTTTTGCTGAAGCTAATATGAACTGATATTGAGCTGCTTTTTAAAATTTAATAGGATACTAGCAAGGCATACTTCCTATTCAAACATTACCAGTTTTACTTTACACACTGTGTATAATCCTTAATTCTAGAGTTTAGTCACATTCCCCAGCACTCAGCCTGAGTGCCTAATAGTTCGAATGCACGGCACAAGCATTTGATGTTCAAGTCGAATAAACAGGCAACACGATTCCCTGTTTTCTAAGGCCCATGCTTTACTTCATTCTGAAATATACATAGGAGTGCAGGAGCGAAGTACAAGCAACATTTGCATGTGTACATAATGTGTGACGTTGTATATATATAATTTTTTTATCCATACTGATTTGGCCTAATACTTGCAGCACAACCATCATGGTCAATGAATTTGTAAGTTCTCTTAGCAGTGCAAACATTTATACAGTGGTACCTCATACAACGATTTTAATCCATTCCATGGTGCTGTTGTTGTATGAAACAATTGCTATACAAGACATGCATCGTATAGTGATTTTCCTTATGGGATGCATCGTACAATGATTTTTTTGCTAAGTGGTTTTTCCCATTAAAAATTGTTGTATGATTTTTTTTTCCATAGGGAAAATTGTTATGCGGGACGCCATTTCCCCCCAAAACCTAATTGTTACGTGATTTTGTTGCCATACAGGACGATTGTTGTATGAGATTCCACTGTATGTCTGCTTTGAAGCACGTGATAGTGAAATCAATGGGACTTGCTTCCAGTAAAGTAGATATAAAATAGCAGCATAAAACATGCTGGATTTAAATCCATGTCATTCCAAAATCAAAAATACATTGTCAGACTAGGAGAATAAAAGGGACAGGCTGTGCATCTTATTGCAGCGGATATGGGTAATCAAGCCTAACCTTATTGTTTTAAAGTCATGCAATTTTCAAAGGACAAGCAGTGGTGGGCATCAGCAGGTTCGCACCAGTTTGCCAGAACTGGTAGCAGAAATTCTGGCTGGCCCCGCCATACCTGTCAAGTATGCCATTTTTCCCAGGAAACCCCCTTATTTTTACCCCTCTTCCCACCCCTCCCGTTTTATTAATTTCCACGTAATATCCCTTTTTTTTAAAAAAAAATCCTGACTGGAGCCCTCATAGGAGAAGCTGCATTATATTTTTCCTGCCACCAGAGGCCGCTGTGGCTTTTCGCTTGTGGAAGGGGAGAGAGAAAGAGAAGGTGGTGGGGGCCTTCACTTTCATTTCCCTGCCACATGGTCATGGAGGCTTCGGTTTTGCTGCTGGTGGTCGGTGCCACCATAGGACGGGAGTCTACTCTAGGTGAGCGATATTTCATATATGCAGAGGCAAATCAGCTCTTGGTCTGGGGCAGAGACTTCTCTCTCACTCTCATGGTTTATTGAGATGTTTCTGCTCTGCCTCCTGGAGGCTTTCATTTCTGTTCTAGAGTTAACTTGGGAGGGGGGGATGTTGCTTGATCACTATATGAGAGAGAGAGAGAGAGAGAGAGAGAGAGAGCTGAGGTTTATTTTGCTTGCATTTGCCTGGCTGGGTTCCTTTTACAGTAGGAAAAGCTGCTGCCGAAAGTTTCCCCGCCCTGCCCAACAGACACCCCACCTTCTAACAAACCATCTGGAGGGAGATTAACTCCTCAGCTGCTGGGAGGCTTGGAAACTACAGAGGTTGCTTTTTACTTTACTAAAAAGTTAATTAATCCCTTGCTCCTCCACCCTAATGGGTGAGGGGTGTCTAGCCATGTGCAAGGCTAGTTCATTAAAGCCAAGCTGCTTACAAGCAGTTGGTAACCCTAGGGGACTGGTTTACTATTCTGCACTTTGCTTCCCAGGAAAAAATAATAATTAAAAATGAGTAAACAAGAAAGAAAACAAAACAAAAGTCCCCCAAGAAGATGGGAAAAGGGTTCTTTGGCCCACACAGCTTTGTGCCCATTACATCTACAATACCATCTAGCCATCTTATTTTTGGCCACCCCCTTCTTTTGTCCTCCACCTTTCCCAGCATCAAAGCTTTCTCAAGTGAATCCTCTCTTCTCATTTGATGTCCAAAGTATTTTAGCATCATCTTAACTATTTGACCTTTAATGACCAGTCATGGTTGATTTCTTCTAGGATTTACCTATTTCTAACACCACATTTCAAAGGCATCTATTTTTCTGCGCTCAGCTTTCCTAATGGTTCAGCTCTCACACCCATACATTACCACCGAGAATACCGTTGCTTTGACTATGCAATTTTTTGTTTGCAAGGTGATGTCTCTACTTTTAACTATGTTCCCCAGGTTTCTCATAGCTTGTTTCCCAAGCATCAGTCGCCTTTTTATTTCATGGCTGCAATCACCATCTGCAGCGATCTTTGATCCCAAGAAAGTAAAATCTGCCAGTCGTATCCAACTCTAGGGTGCAGTGTTCATCTCCATTTACAGCCAAAGGGCCAGTGCTGTCTGTGTTTGCAGACATTTTCATGGCCATGTGGCAGGCATGACTAGAGCCCAGCAAGTCACATAGCTATATTTGGCCATGCCCACAGATTTGGCCACACCCACAGAGAGTTGTGGCCAAAATTTCCCTTATTTTCAAATCCAAAACTTGACAGGTATGGGCCCCGCCCATCCAAGTTTTGAAATAAAGTAGTCCTAATTTGGGTGCAATGCAGGGCTTTCCCCCTGGCCACGCCCACAGTGTGGTAGTCAAATCATTTGGAGCCCACCACTGAGGACAAGTATACTTTTCATAATCATCTGAAAACTCATGGCATAGATGGGAAACAGTGTTTCTAATTATATTGTCCAGGTACTAAAATTGAACATGTGAGGCAGCTAACATTTCCCTACTAACAGACTCATGGATGGTGTCTTACTTATCTTCTTGCATATTGTTTTGTTGCTGTTCAGTCGCAGTCGAGTCCGACCCTTTGCGACCCCCTGGACCACAGCACGCCAGACTCCTCTGTCATCTTTTAGCCTGTTCATACTGTCCCTGGGGTTTTCTTGGCAAGGACGCTGGAGTGAGTTGCCAATTCATTCCCCAGTGGATAGTCTGAGTTCTCTGTTATGGCATGTCTGTTTTGGGTGTCCCTACACGGCATATCCCATATTCTCATCAAACCACACAAGCCCCCTCACTACAGTAAGGTAACAATCCTTGGTTTGGTATATTATTTTACACTACTACAATTCTTATCCCATGAATATAATTCTGCATCGGAATAGAACTCCTATGTAACTCCTATCACAGCCTGGTACTGTGTTTTGCCAAGCTTCGCATGTTTCATTTGCAAAGATTAGTGTTCTGCCAGCTCTGGTAAGCAAGAAATGCCTCAGCCTTCCTTTCAACCTTGACATTGCAGAACTGAACCAGGACTGCCTTGGCAGCTGCAAAGTGACACCTGTTCCTAGTCTACAGGCTGAAAGAAAAATAGGTTTTCTTTGGCCACTGGAACATCTTTTTACTACAGCATTTTCATCATGCATCACCAAGAAGTTGTTACTACAATTATTCCTTCCTGCTCTCTTCAGCCAAACTAGGAGGGAGAGAGGGTTGATTATGATAACGATTGACATCAGCAACAATTTACCCTACAGTACATTTATTTCTCAACATGCTGTCTATTTTAAGTTAACCAACATTGTCTATTTTAAGTTAACTATTTTGCTCAATTGGAAGAAGCTAACTAAATGGTGACTGATCTTGTTTCAAGAATTTTATAAAAGCACAACAACATTCTCTGAAAATATGTTTCCCACAGGGGAAAATGCATGTAAACCTCATTACATGCTTTATATTCTTCTTATTCCTGGCATTTTGAAGCATTTTAGAATATAAAATGGAAATTTGATAATCCTATCCTGAGTGGCCTTTAACTTATTTTTACCAGCATGGTTTTTAAAATTGGAAATGTCACTGAACAGCAAATTCAGGCATACAAAGAACATAATTACTACTATTTTGTATTCTAGTGAGTAAGCATTCCTTTTTTTAGGGAAGGGGAAGCATTAAGTTGTGAAATAATTATTTTATCACTGAATTTCCATTATTGAGCAGAGATTCAAACCCAAATCTCTCAAGTCCATCCCTCTGTCCACTATACTACACTGGGTACCCTCCTCCAATTTGCTGTTCAAAGATAAAATTAATAATCAGAACAAATGAAGTATCCTTGAGAATAACACCTTTACGAATTCAAGCACAATTATACATAGTCAAACTGACTGCATGTATTTCTGATTACTTTTTGCCATGCGTTATAACAGCATTTTACGCTTACCTTACGTGGCTGAAAATCATACTTCACACAGTGTTGAAAACCTTTGCCTTTTGACTTCAATGATGTGACTATCAAGCAATTGCCAACAAAATGAGCAGAGTACCCAACACCTTTACTAGTACGAAAACTGAAACAACAAAAGGTATTTTTAAAGGGTATTTATGCCATGATTTTAAAAAGTACCTGTAAAAACTCATTTCTACATCTTCTTGAGATAGCCTAGTATTAAAACTAAAAATCTGCATATCACAATAATTTGATATCATATCGACAGAGAAAAAAACATTTTCCTTACTGAGTATGTATGCATAAATGCATAGATGCATGCAATATGCTGCAGTTCTCACAAGGGGCTCACAATCATATATAATAAATAACAAACATAATTAAAAACATGATAAGATATAATATTAGGAAACAATTAAACAAATAACAATATTTCAAATTATCATTTAAAAACATTCAGAAATATATCCACTTCAGTTCAAGTGTTATGGGTGAGGTTATGTGAATTATGTGAGTCCTCCCTTCTCCGAATTAAAAAATATGTTTATCATGATAATGTGTGGATCAGATTTTACTCTTACACTCTGAATGCAAGTTGAAATAGACCCTAAAAATTACAGGACAAAAGGTTAGTGGAGAAGAAAGACTTCAAATTCTAAAAGTGTAATGGTGAAAAAAATATTTTATTGTCACAAGACAACTTTTAAATAAAGACAATTAGTGATTTGTGAAAAGTTTTTCTTAAAATTGAAATTGTTCCATCCCAGTGGAAGTTCTAGCTAGGTTTGACTGTGGAACTGAGGGAAACTGTCATAGAATTTCATTCTTTCGACACAATTATATTAGCTCAGGAGATTAATGATGTAATGGATCTATAAGAAATATCCAAGGTTTCTATGAGCTATAGCACCAGATAACGCTTTATATATCAATTTCAGCCACTCTGATTACATATCATTTGAGGTAGTATGGAATGTTCCTTCAAGCTCCATTTTGCTCCTTTGAATGGAAGAATAAACATGTCCTCTATTCACCTCAGAAGTTGTTGCAGAAAACTAACATTCTGATATGAATTATATCTGGTCACTGGAACAATCTCACTCCAGGATATGAAGCAAAATCTCTACTTGTCAACTCATGAAGAATTGCTTCATGTCAAAGTAAAAAGAACACAAAATTAAGGACTAACGCACATACAACATCTTTCCCATACAGATGGCAAAAATTATGCAATACAGTAAAAAAAAACTTCAGGGACGCACAGATGTAGGAAATTAGCCCATGGACCAGCCAAAGTTACCAGCTCTTGGTGTATGTCTTTATTCTTTTCTCCTCATGCCAATGTAGTGAGGTTTAGACTCACTGAACTCACAGTCTTCAGAAGCAGGGTACTAATTAGTGTTTATTGAGCCATATGGTTTTCTGATGGTTCCTTGAGAATTTCTGATTGCTATGGCAGGTGGCTCAGTTGAAACAGTGGTTGACCTCTGGAATAAGGAAATGCTCTGGGCAGAACACAATTGCTCATAACCATCCGCTCTCCCACAGAATAGGGCCAAACTAACTTTTTGGATTACTAAGGAGGTGGCAGTGATGAAACAAGTGAAAGGGAGATGGCAGACAATGTAGAGCATATCTAACTAAAAACAGAGACAAAAGCTCACTGAAAGGCCATAATACAGATTCATTGCCTACCAGTAGATTTACAGGAGCAATTCAATATCCTGGTAATGCCCTATAAAGCCTTACGGGATTTGAATCCAGGCTATTTGTAAAACACTATTTCTCCATACGATCCTGTCCAGCCTTTGAGATTTGGAGGGGAAACTGTTTTCATGATGCCATTACCTTCAAAGAACTATTTGATACACACTTGAAACTTAGCTTTATCTCTGGCTACTTCCAGGCTCTGGAACTCTTTAACAAGAAAGGCTAGAATGGTACTCTCTTTGCTGTGCTTTCCCCAGCAGTCAAAAGATTTAGGCAGCTCTTCAGCAATTTTGTTGTTGTTCAGTCGCATAGTCAAGTCCAACCCTTTGTGACCCCCATGGACCACTGCACACCAGGTTCCCCTATCCTCCACCATCCTCCGCAGATCACTCAGTTCTATGCCCACTGCATCAGCAATTCCATCTAGCCATCTCATCCTCTGCAGCCCCGTCTCCTTTTGCCTTCCATCTTTCCCAGCATCAAGGCCTTCTCAGGTGAGTCCTCTCTTCTCATCTGGTGTCCAAAGTACTTTAGCGTCATCTTCAATATTTGTCCTTCGAAGGAGCTGTCAGGATTTATTTCCTTCAGGATCAACTTATTTGATCTCTTTGCTGTCCAGGGTACTCTAAAAATTCTCCTCCAGCACATTTCAAAGATGTCTATTTCTTCTGCGCTCAGCCTTCCTTATGGTCCAGCTCTCACAACCATACATTACTACTGGGAATACCATTGCTTTGACTATGCGGACTTTAGTTGACAGGGTGATGTCTCTACTTTTTATTATGTTCACTAGGTTTCTCATAGCTTCCCTCCCAAGAATTAATTGTGTTTTTATTTAATGGCTGCAGTCACCATCTGGAGTGATCTTCGACCCAAAAGAAGGTAAAGTCTGTCACTGCTTCCATTTCTTCTCCTTCCATTTGCCAGAAAGTGATAGGGCCGGATGCCATTATCTTAGGGTTTTTTTATGTTGAGTCTCAGGCCAGCTTTTGCACTCTCTTCTTTCACCCTAATCAAGAGCTTCAGCAATTAAGAGCCTTCTAACAATAGAATTTTAGTGGATGTGCAAGTTTTCTTTTCTAGATCAAGTACTATAAGTATTTTAATTCTAAAGGTTTTTAAGTGTTCTATGTTAATTATATCTGACTATAACAATGCTTTCAATCTATTTTAATATTTGTAGCCTAGTGTCTCTTAATGCTATTGTTTCTGGCAACATTGTTAGCCATCTTGGAACCCAGTTACAGGGGAAAGGCAGTATCTAAAATGAATAGATAAGAAAGCAAATGAACAAGCAAAAAAAAAAGCAATCTTTACTGCTATGATTAACATTTCTCAACAATAAAATGTTGAAGAGTGTCCAGAACACAGAAGCAAGACAAAATCAAAAGATAAAAACGGTATACTCTAGCAACCTGTCATTGTTCTAAAGCTGACTCTCAGAATGCTTCCACAGGTCAGATGCCTATATAACAGTGTGGAAATCTATAGTCACACTAGCATAGTTTGCCCGGCGATGCCGAGCTGTTTTAAATTGTGTTTTGCTTGGGGGGGGGGGTGTTTTTGAGTTTAAAATCAACAGAGGATGCTACAAATTTTTTTATTTTTTATTTAACATATGTTTGTTATTTGTGTAAATTTTTGATTTATTGTTATGTTTTTGACTTGTTTTTACTCTTTTGGCCTCTAGGTGGGGCTGTTTTTCAGCTGTTTTTACTATTCAGCCCTGCAGTTGGGGCTGTTAGTGGTTTTGTTTTCATTTCATGTGTTTTTTCTCTCCTGGCCTCTGGGTGGGGCTTCTTCCGGGAAGTAATCTTTGTTTCTTCATTTCTGTTCCGGTCATCGTGGAGGGAGGACGTGCTGGTGAGTTCTCTGGGTTTCTTTCTTCTGGGGTTTTTCTTTGTTTTGTTTTTGTGGTGGTGGGAGGGGTTTCTGTTTGTTCTTTTTTTTGGTTGAGTTCTAGGTTTTTTTAATTGGTTTGGTTATTTCTGGTTTTGTTTAATTTTGTGGTTGTGTTGTTAGAGTTAGGTATTTTCGTGTTGTAGTTAGGTGTTTTGTATGTGCTTTTGTGGTATTGTTTGTGTATTTTCTGGTTTACTTTTTTGTTTATTAATGGTTTTTTTAAATTATTGATTTATTTTTGTTTTATTATTTTTTATTAATTTTGGTGTTTGTTTTTGGTGTTTACTTTAGCGTGAAGAACAGGCAGGCTGCCTGTCGGTTCCTCTTTTCCCCATTGCTGCTTCAAATTTTGGTTTCAATGCAGCAATGGGGGAAAGGAGGAGGAGGCAGTCAGCTGGTTCTTCCCCCGGGAAGGTTCGTTAGGTAGGTCGGGGGAGAAGGAGGAGGCAGAGAAGAGCTATCTCTGCCTAATGATGGTTCTCTCCTCTCTGTCTCCTTTCTCTCCTGGCTTACCTAACCGGAGATCGGCAGGCAGTGATCTGTAAGGGATGGGGCTTTTCCTTGCAGATTGCTGGATGCTGTTTTTGTATTACCTCCATCGGAAGTACAAAGGCATCAGCCAGTCATTTGCCAGGGAGGATGCTTCCCCTGACGAACTGCTGCCTGTTTTGGGGGTTTTTTCCACCCCAGCTCAACTTTCCTTGAGGCTGGTGGTGGTCTCGCCGTGTCTTTGGTGGGGTAGCATGGATGAGAGGGAGTCCCTCTTCTCCCCGTTGCTCCAGGAAAGAAGGCCGGCAGGTGACTCGTGGTGGATTTTTGTGGCTTGTTTGTTTTGCAAGGCTGTGAGGCGCTGTTTCCACCTGCGGCGGATTTGCGCTCCCATTGCGTTTTGTAATTTTATTTTTCGCGCACCGGCTTTCTCAGCGTTCTGCGCGCTCACAGTGCACAGGACGCTGGGGCTTGTAGTTTCGCGTTTGTGGTTTCCGTTCATGCGGCAGGTTTTTTTTCTGCGGCTCGATTGTAGTTGGCCGTGCCATGTTTCCCAATGTTCTTTTTGCTCACGCCTCTCAGCCTGATTGGCTGTGGCGCGGTGCAGAGAACATTGGGAATTGAAGTTGTTTCCCTTTGTTCGCATTCGTGGGGCTCTTGCCCCACTGGTGCCTTTCTCAACCCTACGTTAACCTCCAGACTGGGTTCGGGCGAATGCAGGAGGCTCGGTACAGGATAAGATGGACGGGTACAGAAACGTATAGCAAGTTCCAATGGTTAACCCTTGGATTTATAGGTATAGATATCTTTCAATCTTAACCTATAAATCCAAGGGTTAACCATTGGAACTGGCTATAGGTTGCTATGCCTCACCCTACTTGCCTGCACTCACCCTTCCTGCACACGGCCGATCTGGGTCCGCACGTCAACGAAGGATTGAGAAAACCGGCAGTGGGGCAACAGCCCCACAAACGCGAAGAAAGGGAAACAACTTCACTTCCCAACATTCCTTGCGCCGCGCCGCGCCAGAGCCAATCAGGCTGAGAGGCTCTCGCACGGTGCAGCGTTCGGAAACGCGCTGCAGCCAATCAAAAGAAAACCATTTTTAAAAAACGCAGCACAAACACAAAGCACCAACCCATAACTACAAGCCCCAGCGTCCTGCGCGCCATGAGCGCGCAGAACGCTGAGGAAGCCGGCACCCAAAAAATAAAACAAAAACAAAAACACCGGGAGAGCAAGTCCGCCAAGCCGCGGGAACCAAAGCCCCCCTCCCCAATGGCGCCTGAAGCTCCTAATCGGAGATTTCCCTTTAATATCACTGGGTGGGGGGGTGCTGTGCTCCCCCTCTCTACTGGCTCCCCTGGGGTTGAGAGGGTTGGGGGGACCAAAGGAGCATGGATCCCCCACCCTCCTGACCCCAGGGGACCCGGCAGAGAGGGGATTCCCCTCCCCCACACTTGCCCCATATTAAAGAGAAGAAACCAAGCGGTTACTTCTCTTTAAAAAACGGAGTTGGGGGGGAATCCCCCTCTCTACTGGCTCCCCTAGGGTTGAGAGGGTTGGGGGGACCAAAGGAGTCTGTCTAAGAGGGGATCCCCCCCCCAGGACACCAAAAAACACAAAAACAAACAATCAAAAACATTCAAAAATACACAAAAACAAACAAAAATAACAACAAAAAAGTAAACAACAACAAACATTTCCAAACACACCCAGCACCCAGCCAAACACCACAAAATCCAACCACCACCACAACCCCAAATAAAGAAAAACAGCTAACTCACCACCACACAACCTCATACCACAACGACTGGAAAAGAAATGAATAAAGAAAGAGACTACTTACTGGAAGAAGCTCCACCCAGAGGCCACGAGAGAAAAAACAGTCAAAATACAAGATAACCCCTACCAGCAGCACTTGCTGCCCACAATAATAAAAAAATTCAAAAAGACACAATAGCCTCACACAAAAGGCCCCAACAGTTTTTCGAAAAAGCATATCATCCTTTATTCTTTTTTTATCCACAAAACCAAAACACCAAACAAAACTCATCACAGTTTAAAACAGGCCATCAAAATTTTTTTGTATAAATAAAAATTTTAAAAATTTCAAATATAGATTAACCTCTTCTTTACAAACATTAACAACAACAACAACAAAAACTTTCCAACACCATTGAAAACAGCCCGGCAACGCCGGGCAACCTTTACTAGTACTAAATAAAGAAGAAAAACTGTGGTTCTTAAAAATAGTTCAGACCAAAGCCCTCTTTCTCAAGAGGCTATGTCATTTACCACATTGTGACACCTATATATTTCCTGATAAATGTACATTTGTCATAACCCAGACTACTAGTAAATTACAGCAAATAACCTTACCTACATATCATGCAAGCATGAAAATTTGTTTTACATACAGGTGAACCTCGGAAAATTAGAATATCGTGGAAATGTTCATTCATTTCACTTAAAAGGTGAAACAAATATATATATGAGATAGACTCACTACATACAAAGCGAGAGATGTCATGCCTTAATTCGTTATAATTTTGATGATCATGGCATACAGCGTACATGAGATTATGTGATGATTATGGGGTACATGAGATTGGGGTTTTGGGGTTTTCATAAGATGTAAGCCATAAGCATCAATATTATAACAAAGTAAGGCTTGAACGATCTCGCTTTGCATGTAATGAGTCTATCTCATATATTTGTTTCACCTTTTAAGTTGCATTACTGAATTGAATGGACATTTGCACGATATTCTAATTTTCCAAGTTTCACCTGTATATGGTTTGGAAGTTTCCTGCTATTTTTTAAATACTTAAAGCATAAACATGGGAGAAATTCTGCAATTCTTTCAGAGGAAAAGACTTCCCTATTACTAATCACAACTTGAAAGGTGTTTATCTTGTACATTATTCCTTCAAAATCATGGAAACTGTGGAGAAACTTCCATTTTACCATTCCTTCATTAAGATTTTTCTTTCAGTACAAGAATACATGAAACTCTTAAAGTCTCTGGCCAGAAAATGTTCAGTTATATGATTGTCTGAATAAACACACACAGGCTGGAATCCTGTTGCTTAGAACAGGCCCACTAAAACAGTACAGATTTACTGTCACCTCCTCTGTAAGTTTTACTGATTCAAATGGGCCTAACTCTAGTTGTGACTTACTTTGATATAGTCACAACTAGAGTAGGTCCATTTGAATCAATAGAATTTCAGAGAGGGTGACTCATCAAATCCCCACTGATTCAGTGAGCCCACTCTAATGCAATTTACTATTCTAAGCAACATATATACAACCATTGTATTACACAGTGAGTTTATTACTTTTACGCATGTTTAGAAAGTAAGATCCAAAGAATTATACAAGCATTTTCTTTCATCAGCTTACAGTCTTTTAAAAACTTTATTTCTTATAAATAATTGTCCTTCAATTCAAGGAAGTAAGCAAATTTTTAAAAATCATTAATGAAAACCGAAACTTGAAAAGAGAACTGTGCTAAAATATGTTCATTTTACTTACCAATACAGATACGGTTTATCTTTGTCTACGTTAATATTATTCAGTGGATCCATGCGAAACCAGGTGTTAAGCGTAAACCCATTCTGATAAGGCCACTTGGCAATAGGAGGCAACGCAATCGCCTAAACAACAACAAAAAACACAAAAATTTATAGTGGAACCTCGTATAATGAATGCATCATACAACGGGAAAAACCGTACAACGAAGAGGATTTGGGGGGGGAAATGTTGCATCGTACAATGAAAATCTCTATGGGAAAAATCGTACAATGAATATTTTTCTTTGTACGATTTTTCCCATAGAGATTTTTGTTGTACGATTTTTCCTATAGAGAGTTTCGTTGTATGAAGCACCCCATAGGGATTTTTGTTGTATGATGCATGCATCGTACAATGAAAAAAATCGTATGATGAAGTGCCTTGTGGAACCAGTTATTTTCATTATACGGGGTTCCACTGTATAATGCAATATAATGCTACATTACATCTATAGAAAATAAATTATTTACAGCCTCACTGACAGAATGCTTGCAAACTAAATCACACCAGTCTGTTGCAATTCAAATATAAAGTTGGGATGCAAAAATGAATAGAATTTCAAAATCCTTCTGTTCTACCTGGATTATTGACTTCCCCCATTTTAAATCACATTCTTTTGCAAATACCATGAACATACCAAACTTTAGGAAATAATTACTAAGTTGTAAAATTGCATTAGTTCTAGACTCATGTATATTTCAATGGGAAAATATATTAAATCAGACCATATCACAGATACTGGAGGCCAGAAAATATTGGCCAAATTCCTGTTTTGCAACATTACACCAGAAAAAGAGTGGTAACATCAGTAACTGGGGAAGATTTCTAGTAATTAAAGAACGCTCTCTTCTGCCCTGGAGCCTGACCAACTCTTATGTAATCAGTCTCATTGGTCCAAATCTTCTTCCATAACACAAGTGGCATAACTTTTGGTGTTGAATTTATTCACATTAAGAACTCACTGTAGACTTTATCTGAGTTGAATAATTCAGCATACATTCAATAATGTCTATGATGAGTTCTTACCGTGAAGAAATTTGCCTCCAAAACATATAACATATGTACAAGACACGGTAACCTCAAGATGAATGAAATAATTCTTTAATTTTTGAAAATATCTCTTTTTGTGTGTGTGTGAAATCATTTCCCCATTGAGTTATATTTGACCACTGTAGTAAATACAATTCAGATAAGACATTTATAGGAACAATATCTTCAAAGCAGCACAAAATGTTTAATTAATTAATTAAGTGTTTGATTTTTACTAGAAAAAAAATTATATTAATTATAACTTACTGCAGCACTGCAGCCTGGGAAGTTGAAAAAAGTATCAGGACCGTGTCTTTGTGGCATCTGATTAAGGACTGACAGCAGCTTGACCGCATGTCTGGGCTGTTCAAAACAACACAATTGCAATTCTTTTACTATAATCATTTCTTAAACAGAAATCCTAGCAACTTAACTACTACTTGTTAATTTTTAAAAAATTACAATTAAAGCTAAAGAAGTTAACAGAGCTAGTCATTCAAATAATAAATTAACTTTTTTTCCTTTCAAACAATGCTACAAACAAATAAAGCAAAAGTTTCTTCACATTAGCTAAAGCTTACCCAGATTCCATTTTCACCACGAAGCATGCTAAACAAAAGCTTCAACTCCTTGACGGTAATGCTGTAGCTGGCAAGAACCCCCAACATATCAACGAGAAGATCTTAAAAGAAAAATAAAATTACTTTGCTGGCTTAAGTTTCTGTCAGGCAGAAACTAGATAAAGTAAAGGTAATTTTTTAAAATGCGAGATACAGTATCTCTCTATATTTACTTTTCTGTAAAATCCACAGCAACCATTACAGGCTACTAATAAAGTAATCCTTTCTCCAAATGCCTGAAAAATATGACTAAAATCCCATCCTGTAGTCATGATGGTGCAAGTGAAATGTCACTAATTGACACTAATTAATGGATTCACACTTAGAATCATGGTAGCAAGTCAAGCCACCCAAATGATGCACAATGAAGAAGCCAAGCAAGGATATGCCCATTAGCCACATTAAACTGCTGCAAGTAACCTCGTTCCCTTTCACCAGTTTACCTATAGAAGAGAATTCTGGTCACTATCTAAATGTCACCTTAACTTTTATTGACTTGTATTCTTTGCATCTAATATGTTGATCTACTGCCTTTGGGATCCTTGGGTGAAATAAACATTTAATGAGAAACAAGAGCTGGCCAAATTGTAACACATTTTAAACATTTCTCTTTCCCAACTACAGTAGGAATTATGTTGTCTCAAAATATTGTATGTATCTACTCCCTACTGCCCTTCTGAAATCTAATGTAAAAGCTTTAGTGTAGCATTAACGATTTTGCAATACCATATGGGGGCTTTTTACAAGTTTTCCCATCAAGTTATAAATTCCATGGATTTTTATTTCAAATGGATATGCTACTGACATAACTCTGAGGGAAGCTGTATGTCAGAAGGCTTTTATTATCTTATTTCAGGCAACCCAACACAGTTTTTAATAGCAAGGCATCTGAACAAGAACCTACATTTACACCATTGTATTTTGGCTGGAGTAAAGCCAGAAAGGGATGCTTGAGAGATAAAATAAATCTCTGGATGTATCTGGATGCAAAGAGTGATAAGAGACCATATATGAAAGTCATAGGTTCTGTGAGATTAGGTAAAGGTAAAGGTCGCCCTTGCTCAAAAGCCAGTCATATCCAACTCTAGGGTTCAGTGCTCATCTCTGTTTATAGCAAAAGTGCCAGTGCTGTTTGCATTTTGAAAACGTTTCTGTGGACATGCGACAGGCATGACTAAACACCGGAGTGCACGGCATGCTGTTTACCTCCCCATCAAAATGGTACCTATGTATCTACTTGCAATTTCATGCTTTTGAACTGCTAGGTTGGCAGGAGCTGGGACAGAGATGGGAGCTCACTCCATTGTGCAGCACTCAGGTCTTGAACTTCTGACCTGCTGACCTTTCAGTCATCTAATTCAGTGTCTTAAGCATTAGGGAATATAAATTGGCGTAGATAGGAGCAGCGTATGACTTCAGCCAATTACTTTCGAAGATGACCAGCTGTCTGGGCACTCCATCAAGAAAAACTAAGCATACCTCAGTATCGATGTTATATTGATGAATTTGATATGTTTTATTCACCGTAAATGATATGATTTTTTTCCTATTATTGGTATAAGCAATTGGTGCCTTAAATGCTATTTTTGGGTATTTATGAAAAGCTTATTTAAATCCATTTTCTGGTTAACCTTGTAATATTAAGAATTGCCTCAGTGCATTGCATTGAAAAAATTACAGCTTTTCTTTATTATTTACCTTAAATAATAAAGTAATCCTTTCTCCAAAAGTAACAGAATAAAATGTAACAGAATGACTTAACATATCTATATCTTTAGCAGAATACAAGGTAATTGATATATTATCAATTGCCTTGTATTTAGCTAAAGATATAGATATGTTAAGGCATTATGTTACATTTCTATTAATGTAGTACTGTATTTACTCGAGTATAAACCAATCCAAATATAAGCTAAGATACCTAATTTTGAAGTAGTTGCTTATGCCATATGTATTCACATATACTTGTGTTAAACAAATGTTTAAAAGAAATCTCTCCTTTGTTATGTTTACTGCCTCTCGAAAATTGCACACTTGCAAATACCAAGATGCTGGGAACACAACGTTTTGGAGAATTTTGGTAAAGAACCTATAATCTGTTTTTTAAGGGTAGAGGACAAGTGTCTACTGTGCTTTCTGCATATAGGGTGCTTGTTCTCATCCAGATCCAATTCTCACGATAATCAAAGCATAATTTAAAAAGAGAAAGAAAAACAAAATTTGTTGTTGTTCAGTCGCACAGTCAAGTCCGACCCTTTACGGCGCCATGGAACATCGCACGCCAGGGTCCTAGGACATGAAAAAGCCTTTTATTGCTGTCAATTCTCTATATTCTATAATATAGCATCAATATTTTTATTTACCTTGATATAGCAAAGCTTTGTTGTTTGGGGTTTGTTTTTAAGTCATGAAGCTTTTTGTTTTCAGACATGGAGATATACTCTGAAAGGTTTCAGTTTGTGGTAGGCAAACATCCACTCCAAAGGTTTAAATCAGGAAGCCCTGAATTCAACTGAATTAAACCAAATTTACATTTCTCAGTTTCTGGGTCTCTTGGTCTTTCCTCTTTCCCACCAGAAAATTAAAAGAGCTTAAATTGGCCATATTCCATTTCTTTATAATACACACAGTTTGATTAGCTGCAGGCATCTTGACATTTGCAGGGCGATAATACCAATTAGCAAACAATTTGTTAATTGCTAGTTAGGGACTGACTCCACAACTACCACTCTCCAGCAAAGCCAGATTATTTTGTCTGTGAGCAACCAATGGCTTTGCAGGCATCAGGAAAATAATAAATTATACTCTTCTATTTATGATTTATACCTGCAATCATATCATCCACAGTACTCATCTTCAGTAACACTTGTTCAATTAAACCAACTTCTGTGCTGGTCTGCAAATTGCGGACACTTTTACGAAGGATGGCGGTAAACATACTCCAAATTTCTGCTTGACATGTTACATCGCAATGTTCTAAGAGTTCTGACATGCATGTTATACTTTCCGCATCCTGGATTATAAAGTTCATCTCTAGATCGAATTCTCCACCAACAAGCTGAAAACAAACAAAGAACAAAATGTTAATTAATTTATTAGGTTTGGGCTAGATTTAGGCCAGTTGCCTGAGTCATACTTGATGCTTATTGAAGTTTGTGGCCTATGAAAGTTAACCTACTTTTAATACAAGACTGTATCAAAATCTTTCTTCTTCTACCTGCATAACAAGAATACAGAAATTAGGGGGTTTTTTCGTGTCACTGGTCTAACACTAATGAAGAGTTAACTTTTTTTTACAAAATATACATTAAGATTATATGTGCCTGCATTGCAGACTTTCAGCAAAATCTTAAAGATTTGTCAGATGTAGGGAGTTGGCGGGGGGGGGGGGGGGGGAATAGAGGCTTCTTCAGCCTGATAAAAAAAACCTTACATTGTCTTTTGCTACTGGAAATGCATTTGCACTACCAGAATCCTCATCTGTCAGCTGATTTTAGGAATCCACTAGCAGAACTGGTCTTCAAGGAAAGATCTGTCAGCAGAAAAGCCAACAAGTGATGGGGCGGGGGGGGGGGGGGATGAGATGAGTTAGGTCAGATCCAAACCTCCTCTAGCCCTTGGACACAGTCATGATAGCAGCACAAATTTAGACCTAGATGAAGGTGGTTCTAAGTAATTTCCAACATTCCAAATCTAGAAGGATTGTGATTCAGCTTGACTTCTCTAGTGTCAGCTAACCATCAGCCATGGTGGGTTTTTTTTAGGATTATAGTTCCTCTACGTTTATGATGATAAACATATGAAAACCCCTCACAACATATTGCTTAACACACAATGGTTGAAACCCTGCTGTATATCTGTATAACACATGCAAAATGGTGATGATATCCTGGGCAAGTGGCAAATTTTAGTAATTAATAATTTCTTATTTCTGTCCCATTGCTTTTCCAATTAAAGAGCAATTTATTTCATCATGTGGAAGCCATAGGGCCAGCAGGATGGAAGGAAGAAGACTTTCATTGCTAAAACTCTCCTCCTGTCAGTAATGTCACCTGGCAGTAGAAAATGTAGGTAATTAAAAACAGCTCCGACAACTTCCATGATACGAAAGGACTGTATGGGAGTCAGAAAAGCCAGGAGACAGTAGCTTTCTTTGCTAATAACTTATGTTGTACAGTAAAACCCTAATTTACGTATGCTTCAACATATGTAAAAATCGACTTACGTAATGATTTTTGTTTGCGTAAATCATGTCCTGATTTACGCAAATAAATTGATTTGCATAAGGGGTTCCCTTGCATCTTGTAATTCTAAAATGGCACCACCACCATTTTAAATTCTAAAATCGTGCCCCTGGGGCCATTTTAGAATTTAAAATTCCACCCCATGCCACAGACTCCCACCACCAGGAGTTGAAAGACATCACTTACCATGGCAGCAGTGAAGGCAGCGGTAGAGGCAGCAGCGGAGGAGGCGATTGCTGCAGTTTTACTGCATTTTTCAGAGTCCCCACTGCTTTTACTATGACTGAGACAGTGTCCCCCGCATATCCGCTCTGTTCAGTTCTTCGTCCAAGGCTTGTCCAGGGCACGCTTTACCTGGGAACATGCGTCGGACGAAAACCACTCCATTTCACTCTTTGTCCAAGGACTGCCTGTGGCACGCTTTAGCTGGGAACGAGCATCAGACAAAGAGTGGAATGGAGTGTTTTTCATCCAACATGCGTTCCCAGCTAAAGCGCGCCCAGGAGAAGCTTTGGAAGAAAAGTGCAACCGAATGGACACGCAGGGGGAACTCTCCCAGTCCCAGCAGAAGCAGCAGGGACTCCAGAAAACATGGCAGCGCTGGTGGCGGTGGCAATTCCCACTCCCTCAATGGCCAGACAAACAGCTCAGGAGGAAGCAGCAGCAGGGGAAAGGTAGGGAGATCGCTTCGTTTATATTCCCTTTGTGCTGATTTTTCATTATTATTATTATTATTATTATTATTATTATTATTGGTTTGGTCAGGATCTTTTTTTTTCAATGCATCCCCATGGGGATGTATTGATTTACGTAAAAATGATTTACGTAAAAAGCTACGGAACTGACGTTTTACATAAATTGGGGTTTTACTGTATATTTGTCTAATGATTCCTTTATTATAAAGGCATTAACTCTGGACATAGACCTGAGTGGGCTACAAAAATGGCAAAGGACAGGGGAGCCTGGTGTATAGTGATCCATGGGGACAAAACTGGACAAGGTGTGACCATTACTCTACAATAGGGGTTTGCAAACTACGGTCAGCTGAAAATGAGGAGTAAATGCACCCACAGCTGTCGTAAATGAAGGGAAAACCACATGTCCAACCCACTCAGCTGTCTGAGGGGGCAAGGTCTAGCCCATAGTGTGAAAACATTGAGAACCTCTGCTCTGCAAGAAACTGAAATTTCACAATCCAACAGATGCAAAAATCAAACATACCCAGGACAATCCCTACCAGATAGTTGAGTCAGTGGTCTCAAAAGACAGACTTTAGATCAAGGGTTGCTGCCGCCACCTTTGACAAAAACCAAAGACCGTTTGAGGCACTGTAAAAATATTTACTTCCAGAGTAACCTTCTGATCGTTTTATTATAACAAATGTATAAGTCACTGATCGTCTCTTAAATAACTTGCAATAGACCAATACATTCAACAATAAGTTTTCACTCTTGTTAACTTCACAGAGGATAAGGATAATATATAAAGTCTGTCAACTAGGAAAACAAAATAAGTATCTAACAAAATAAAAGTGGATAATGTAAGTGTATCAGCATGAAAAATCTAGTATCTTGTTAGCTTCTCAAAAATATTGCATATATAGCCCAACTCACAAAATCTTGAATCTTGTTTGCTACTCAAAAATATTGCATATATAGAACAACTCAAATATTGCATATATAGAACAACTCAAAATATGATCCGGTATTCAATTTTTCAATGATAATCTTCCGCAGGAGTAACAAATATATTTCTGAAAAATGACAAACATAATTCTAAAACACAAAGAATATAAAAAATAACTTTTACATGTAATAATTTATCAACACTATTCAAAGATCCTTAAACCCGTTGCTTACCATAGAACCACGTCCTGGTGGCCTCTCTAGCTTATTCTCTTTGTGTGCCTATGGACGTTACAGTGTACTGAAAGGACCTACTCAAAAAGGTGACCTGATTATCAAATAGGTAACAGTTGTGTTACCATACTACAAAAAGGGATCTGATTCTGTGAGGCAATAGAAAGACCACTGAAAGCTTGAATAGCAGGTAAGTAAAAATGACCAGTTCTGACTGAGGGGAAAACTTTACTTGATTGTAATATCGGAGAGGAAAAAATAACGGAACATTGCCCTGAAAAGAACGTAGTTGAATGCCGATCTTGGCTTGCAACTCAGCTAATTTACAGAAAGCATCTGAGATCGAATTCTTGGTTGAGTCCTGTGGGAGCCATGGTCTTAAGTAAATGTATGTAGTGTGCCTCCCATTTTAAAAGAAGTTTATCCAGATCCGTCTTGGTATATGCTAAATATAAAAATATAGCAGTTAGTCTTTAAAGTGTTGCAGTGTTTTTATTTTATTTTTACCTGATTTGCCTGAATCACAGACTAACACAGCTACTATTTTTAAAAATGCAGTGATCTTGGATCCTAAGAATATAAAGTCTGTCACTGCTTCTACTTCTTCCCCATCTATTTTCCAGGGACTGATAGGCCTGTTGCCATCATCTTGGTTTTCTTGATTGATGTTGAGTCTTAAGCCAGCTTTTGCACTCTCTTCTTTCAACCTAAGCAGAAGCTTCTTTAGGTCTTCCTCACTTTCTGCCATTAGGGTAGTATCATCTGCATATCTTAAGTTGTTGATGTTTCTCCCAGCAATTTTGATCCCAACTTGTGATTCGTCCAACCCTTCATTGCACATTATGTGCTCTGGGTGACAAACTGCAGCCTTGTCACTCCTTTTCCTATTCCAAACCACTCTGTCATTCCGTATTCTGTCCTAACTGTTGCTTCTTAACTCTTGTACATATTTCTCATGAGGCATATAAGGTGTTCTGGTATTCCCATCTCTTTAATTACTGGCCACATTTTGTTGTGGTCCACACAGTCAAAGGCCTTGGTGTTGTCAATGAAACAGAAGTAGACTTATTTCTGATATTCCTTCATTTTGGCAATGGGGTCTCTAGTTACCTGCCTCTTCGGAACCCAGCTTGCACCTCTGGTAATTCTCTCTCCACGTTCTGCTGAAGTCTATCCTGTATTATCTTGAGTGTGGGGTGAGTGCATTTGTTCGATAATTTGAACATTCTTTGGCATTACCCTTTATTGGGATTGCAACATATACTAATCTTTTCCAATCCTGTGGCCATTGTTGTGATTTTCAAATCTGCTGGCATATAGTATGCAATAAATTGATTCCATCATTTTTTAGGGCTTTGAAAAATTCAGCTGAGATTCCATCATCTCCCCTGGCTTTGTTGTTTGCAGTGCTTTTTAGGGTCTTTCTGACTTCACTCTCTAGGATGTCTGACTCAAGTTCAATGTTCTCATCATTGTGATTATCAGGGGTGTTGAGGTCCTTTTTGTATAATTCTTCTGTGTACTCTTGCCATCTTTTCTTTATCTCTTCTGCATCAGCTAAATTCTTGCCATTTTTGTCGCTTATCATCGTCATTTTTGTTTTCAATGTTCCCTTGATTTTCCCAATTTTTGTAAAAGATCTCTAGTCCTACCCCTTATGTTGTTTTCCTCCATTTCTTTGCATTGTTCCTTTCGGTAGGTTTCCTTATCTCTCCTTGCTTTTCTTTGAAATTCTGTATTCAATTCGTTAAATTTTTTCCTTTCTCCTTTGCCTTTTGCATTCCTTCTTTCCTCTGCTATTTTAAGAGCCTCATCAGACAAACACTTTCCTTTCTTACGCTTCTTTTCTTTTGGCATGGTTTTCCTTGCTGCCTCCTGTAAGATGTCCCGTGCCTCTGTCCATAATTCTTTTGGTACTCTGTCTATCATGTCCAAGTCATTAAATCTGTTTCACACCTCCACTGTGTATTGCTTAGGATGTTGTCTAGGTCATAGCTGTCTGGCCTAATTGTTTTCCCTATTTTCTTTAGTGTAAGCCTCAATTTTGCAATCAGTAGATTATGATTTATGGACCATGAAATCCAACATGTTTTACAGTAATAGAAAAATCATCAACAGTAACTGCTCATTTTTAAAAGCAGAATATATTCAACTAGCATATTTTGCCCGGCAGTGCCGGGATCTTTAAAATGGTTTTGGAAGGTTTTTGTTTTTTGTTTATGGAAATGAGGTTAGTTTTTAATTGTGGTTTTTAAAATTTTTATTTTTACGCATGGGCTGTTATAAACTGTGATTTTTTTAGTTTTTGTTTTTGTTTCTTGGTTTTTAAAAAGCGGAAAGGGTGATATAATTTTTTATAATTATTGTATTTAACCAAATAATGTGTTACTACGTGAATTTTTTAAAATAGTTGTACCTTGGATAATAATTTTTAAAATGTGTAAGAATATGTTTTTTAAAAAAATCAATGTTTCTATACTGTGTTTAGATGTTTTGTTTTGTTTTTTTGAGTGAAAACTTATTTCTTTTTTTACTTATTTGTGATTATTGTGAATATTTTTGAATGTTTTGATAACTTATTTCATTAATTTGGGAATTATTTGTAATTATTTTGAATATTTTTGAATTTTTTTTCTCATGTGGCCTCTGGGTGGGGCTGGTGAGCTTTTCTTGTATTTTATTATTTTTCTCTACTGTCCTCTGGGTGTTGCTTCTTCCGGTAAGTAGTCTCTTTCTTTCCTCAGTTTAGTTCCAGTCGTCATGGAGTGAGGATGTCTCCTGGTAAGGTCTCTGGTTTAAATTTTTTTTGGGGGGGTGTTTTGGGTTGGGGGGGTTGTGTGTGGTTTTTCTTGTTTGTTTTTGGATGTTTTTGTGTTTCCTTTTTCTGTTTTTTTATTTTTGGTTTTGACTATTTTTGACTGTTTTTGGTTTGTGTTGGGGGTGGGGGTATTTCCGTGGGCCAGTCTCGGGGGCTGGACCGCGGAAATACCATCGCCGCTTGATGCGACGTTGGAGTGGTGGTATTTCCGTGGTCCGGCCTGGGTGGCTGGACCATGGAAATTGCATCGCCGCTTCATGCGGCATTAGGGTGAGGTTTTTTCCCCTGGGCCAGCCTTGGTGGCTGGACCACAGGAATCCCATCGCCGCTTGATGTGGCGTGGGGGGGAGGTATTTCCGTGGTCCGGCCTGGGTGGCCGGACCACAGAAATTGCATCGCCACTTCATGCGGCATTGAGGTGGGGTTTTTTTTTGTTGTCCGGCCTGGGTGGCCGGACCACGGGAATTCACATTGCCGCTTGATGCGGCATTGGGGTGGGGGTATTTCCGTAGGCTGGGCTGGGTGGCCGGACCACGGGAATCCCATCGCCGCTGTATGCGGCGGTGGGGGGTGGGGGTTTCACGGCCTGCCTTTTTATTTTTATTTTTCGTGCGCCGGCTACCTCAGCGTTCTGCGCGCTCATGCCGTGCGGGACGCTGGGGCTTGTAGTTTGGCGTGTGCGATTACAGTTTGTGCAGCGGGTTTTTCCTGCGGCTTCCTTTTGATTGGCCGCGGTGCGTTTCCGAACGTTCCTTTTGCTCACTCCACTCAGCCTGATAGGCTCTGGTGCGGCACGGCGCAAGGAACATTGGGAATTGAAGTTCCCTTTTTTTGTTTGCGTCCAGGGGGCTCCTGCCCCACTGGCACAAAATTCAACCCGACAGTTACCTGCGAACCGGCTTCGGGTGAGTGAACGGAGGCTCATTACAGGCTAATAGGGCCTGGCTAAACATCCTTTGTCACATTCCAACAGTTAACGCACCATTTTATAGGTATAGATAACTGTTGATCTTCCAGCAAATATGACTCTCTTTAAAACTGACCTTTGAAACAGCTTTGATAAGCATGAGTTCTGAATTCTACCCTTACTAAATTGAGACATTTCTCTCTCAGGTTATTTAGGATACAATCATAGCAATACTTAATTATTGGTGAAAGTTACAATTTGAAAGAAAAAGAAAACAAAGAAACAAAAAGAAAAAAGTCCAGAGTCTAATACTGTGGTTCCCAATGTTGGGCCCACCCCCACCGGGGGACTTCAATTCCCAGAAGCCTAAGTCAAAGGTTGGGAAACACTAGTCTAACACATATAGCAGCAGCAAGCCCAACTGTCTTCTACAATTGGGGTGTCCTTCCCATATTCCTTTAAAACAGTGGTTCCCATCCTTTTTATGGCCATGCCCCACCCAAGCATCTCTAAAATCCTGAATGTGCTATGACATATAATTCCTATTATTCAAAAAGTGAACTCCTATTCACATAGAGGAAGCCTAAAAGGCCATTCACTGTTAATAAATCATTCTTGAATTGCCCCCATTAAAAATCAAATTGCCCCCCCTGTGGGGCATGTGCCCCACATTGGGAACCATGACTCTAAGACCTGAACTAGTTCAGAACACAGCAGTTATTACACCGGTCCTCAAATTATTTCACCATTCCATTTCTAAGAATAACTCAGGTAAGAGGTGTTAATACTTTTTAAGCCTCTACATAGGGGTTTGTGGAAATCTTCACCAGAAGCCTCGATTTGCAAACTTCAGATTTTTAGCACATTAATAACTGTAAAGGGAGTCAGAGCTTTTTAAAGGAAAAAACAATACAGTAAAACCTCATATAAAGAGCACCTCGCTTAGAGACTAACTCACTTAAAGAGCAGAATTTTCTCTCAATGGTCGCCTCGCTTAACAACTAAAACCAACCAAAAACTCACTTATCAACTAAATCGGGGTTCACAATCTCCCCTCCCCCACCAGAAATCCCAATTGGTCACTTACAATGGTGTTTCACTTAAAGAGCAAACTCACTTAAAGAGCAATCCCGTGAAACGCATTATGCTCTTTAAGTGAGGTGTCACTGTACATCTTTTCAAACAGTAATTGCTTCCATTATGCTGCAGCATATATCACTTTCTGCTTAGTGGAAATACTAATAAAAACAAGCAGATGCACCCCAGTCAACTACTAAATATGTCCTATGAAAGGGGTGATCATAATTCAGTTGGTGATCACAGAAACCTCCCAAAAAGTAAATATGATCACACATTTCATAGTACAGTGGTACCTCGGATAAAGTTCAATTCGGATAAAGTCCGATTTGGATAAAGTCGCGGTTTTCATGCACACGTGATGCATTGCATAAAGTCCAAAACCACTAAAAATGGACGTTATCCGAGGTATTTGTTATAGGAACCTCGGATAAAGTCCATTCTTTGGACGTTATCCGATGCATCGCCCATTTGATTCGGATAAAGTCCAAAATCAGATCAAGTCCAAACTTGTGGAACTGTAGATGCATAAGGAGACCTGATGTACCTTATCTCCAAGTAGAAAATATTGTTATGTTGCATGACCAAAACCTATCAGGCAAAGCAGCATACCAGCCGCATTGTATCATCCTTCCATTGGCACTGACACATGTAAGGTATCCTTCTGAGGTGACAACCTCCACTATCCATAGAAACTCTTTTATTTTAAACCCTATTATAGGGGTAAATTTTCCAGAAATCTTGAAGCCATGAGAAGAAGAAGAAATCTTGTTCTTGTATACATGAAATCTGAGGACTCAATGAATTGCAAGTAGCACATTTTAACTGTCCTTCACAGATACAAAATCACAATTACAAGGATGATCTGCTCTTCAGGCTTATTCAGGCCCCTGATACCACACCATCATTTCTTCATCTCACACAAGTAGATGAACATCTTGGACTATTTTCCTTGCCATTATTCAACTAAGCAATATATCAGAGTAACCTCCCCACAGACACTAAACAAATGCTATTTTCAGCAACAGAGTCTTGCGAGGCCCTCTTCTGCATCTAAGTGAGCACACAGCCTGCTACCTAGATAAAACTCTGAACACAGGGAGAGTGGAAATTGGGAAATGACTGGCAACAGATGTACTAGGCAACTTTATTAATTCCTGTGGTACCCATATATCCAAACAGGAGCCTATTAGGGTAAAAACTATTAATATTCCTAGGAACACATCAGTATTGTTACAACTTCCATATTCACCCACCATCCACCCTATACATCATTACATTTTGCATTTTTGTAAATTTATTTTCACTGAACTATTCCTGTTTAAGAATCTGCTTCTAGATCAGGACCAAGCACCTATTTCTACAGCAAAGTGGTGCTAAAGGTCTCAACAAATTGAGGAATATAATACACTAGCTGATTGCTCGGCCTTGCCGGGGGGGCGGGGGGCGGGGGTGTTTAATTTTTTTTTAATTGTGGGAAGGTATGTCCCTTGTTATGAAATGTTTATCTGGTTATTGTGTCTCTCTGTGTGTGTCTATTTGGGATGCAGATGCAGACAGATTTTTGTTGTCATAGACAGTTTTACATGTGCTCAGGTGTCTAGTCATGCCTGTCACATGACCACAGAAACGTCTGCAGAAGCAGACAGATTTGTGTGTTGATGGAGGCTTACTGGGATGTGGAAGGTGAGCAGTTCGATTCTTGATTATTGCAGGGCGGAATGAGCTCCCGTCTTTCTCCCAGCTCCTGTCAACCTAGTAGTTCGAAAGCAAGGAATTGCAAGTAGATAAAGAGGGACCACGTTGTTGGGAAGGTAAAAGGTGTTACGTGTGCTCCAGTGTCTAGTCATGCCTGTCACATGACCACGGAAACGTCTACAGAAGCAGACAGATTTTTGTTGTCATAGAGAGTTTTACTTGTGCTCCGGTGTCTAGTCATGCCTGCCACATGACCTTGGAAACGTCTGCAGAAGCAGACAGATTTGTGTGGTGATGGAGGCTTACTGGGATGTGGAAGGAGAGCAGTTTGATTCTTGAGTATTGCAGGACGGAATGAGCTCCTGTCTTTCTCCCAGCTCCTGTGTGTTTACATTTTGCAAGGTTAATGTTTTTTCTAGTTGGAGTATGCTTTCCTGGGTGTTTGTTTTGATTATAGGAGTTGTATATCTGTGATGACTTTGGTTTTGTGTGTTTTTAGTGCGAACTGGGTGTGGCAACAGCAGTTTTTGCTGTCCTGTCGGTGACTCTTTTGTGAGTCCTTAGCTGCGCCGCCGTTCCGTCCTGGGCTGAGGTGTTTCCCCCCAATGTGTGATTGCGGATTGGGCTTATTGTGTGTGTGTGTTTGGAGTGTTTGCTAGTCGGAGTTGTGAGTGCGAACTGTGTGTGGTGTGTTTGTGGAGTGTGCGTTTTTATCTGCTTTTAATTTAATCTCGCTCCTTGGTTCATCCGAGTGCTCGTCAGCTGTTGGCTGTTTCGCCTTCCCTCAGCATTTTGGGCATGCGCAGAACAGAGTGCGTGCGCAGTTGCGTCCGTTGCTGTGCGCGCATTCTCTCTCTCTTGTGTGTGAGGAGCAAAGGACGTGCGCATGGACATTTTTTTGTCCACCGCCGCGTGGATCAATGGATCTTTGCATTGACATTCCCCCTCGTGTTGTATGTGCGCAGTTGTGTTGTCAGCTTTTGTGGGGCGAAGGCCCCACTCTTGGCCTCCGGACCCTCGCGGCGCTAATCTCAGTGACATAAGGTAGGTGTACACAGTGCATCACGGGATAGGCTCCACGGTGTGGAAACACATTCCGCACACATGCACAGCCACACCCCTTTTTTAGAGGTATAGATTATCTCTTTTCTTAGTCATCTACCTCTTATACTTCAGAGTTTCAACTTGCAGTCTGAAACACCTCACTCAAAAATACTAAGCTAACATAGAGCTTGGATATATCCACCAATAGCCCTGCCCTGACATTTTACATCCTTCATTATTTACGGAACTTTTTTCTTAAGATAATATTTATGCAAGTGTAAAAAGTACAAATATGGATTCAATAGTCCCATTCAAACATTAGCAGTTTCAATTATTTCTTGTGTTGAGCTGCTAAATTAATAATCAATGGATTAACAAGAGGCAAACATAGTTTTTGAAGCTGTGTATCAGAAGAACATGATATAAACAAAACAGATTCTAGAAATTATACTTCATGACTGAATTTTAAATTGTTACAACTACGTAGTAAACTATATCTGCAGCTATTCGTAATTATTACTACATTCTAGTAGCCAACATTTTTAAAATGCATATATAACATGGGCATGAGGACCCCAGTGGTGGACGGAGCCTCTCAAAAGATAACAAAGTTGTTCTCTGTCCCCCTGAGGGCATAAAGGAATATTTGAGCATCCAATAACCTTTTCAAAATGTTTTATGATCTAGAGCAGGGGTGGCCAACCTTTTCACATCACGGGCCTGACCACGACCCCAGAAGTGGGTACATTTACACCTGTCATAAGTGTGCCCACTTCCACATTTACAACTGCCATGGGTGCATTTGCACATGCGTGGGCATGTTTTACGGCTGACATAAACATGCCCACTTCCACTTCCAGAGGCGATGAGGTGCAATGGGTCGGATGGAATGGCATCGTGGGCTGGGCCATGGACCATAGTATGAGAACTCCTGATCTTGAGGGCTAGATGCCAGAGGCTACATTTGGGGTTCACAGCCTACGTTCTGCCTACAACTAGGTAAAACAGCAACAGTTCTTCAGAGAACTAATGAACAGTAATTAAGCTAATGAGATGGCTATCAGATGATGTTCCAAGCTACTTGTGAAGTCTTCAGCAGGCCACACAATCCCAGGGCACAAGCAAAAAAGAGAGAATGGTAAACCATTCATGAATAGTTTGTGTATAAGAAATGCTTTTTTTTCCTATTCTAATAATCCTTTATTTTATTTATCACGAAACTCTTATCATAATACAATAAAATCATTCACATAAAAGGTACAAAAATCTGAAATGGCAGAAAAAATATTTGATTGTTTACATTTTTTTTCTTTTGAAACAAGTCCTGATGAAAAATCTGACATTGCATGTTAACTTTCTGCCACTCAAGCCTTTATACCAGTGGTTCCCAACGTGGGCCCCACGCCCCACAGGGGGACTTCAATTCCCAGAAGCTTGTCAGTACACTGGCTGATCAGTGATGATCAGTGCTGCAGTGGCTCAGTGGTTAAGAAGCTCGCCTTGTTAGCTGGAAGGCCGGCACGTCGGCAGTTTGAGACCTAGGTATTGCATGACGATTTGAGTGCCCGTCTCTGTCCTAGCTCCTGCCAACCTAGCAGTTCAAAAGCAAGAAATTGCAAGTAGATAAATGGGAATCACTTCAGAGGGGAAAGATCTTGGGGACATGAAAGGAGCCTCATTTGGGCGTTCCCTGAGCAGAGTTTCTCCAGAAAAAAAATCCTTTCAACCCAGAACAATTTCTGACATGAAATTATCAGTGATTTGGGGAACTGATTTAAGGTTATGGAAGTTGAAGTCCAAACAGCAAAGTTTGGGAAATAGTGCTCTATACAGTATGCAAGAGACACTTAAAGACATCGGACAATGCTACCTCTGCATGCCTATCAGCATTCTAGACTCTGTAAAGATTGAAAGGGGTTCCATAATCCAATTTGGTTGAATATGCTTGCAAAGCTCCACAGGTCCCATGACCAGGAAACCTGATAAGATTCATAATCACAGAAGCTCTGTACTATTACTGAGCTCAATAGAATTACAGAGCTTTCTTCAGACCAATGCCTTCAATCTATGAAGCAAACCTACGTCTCCAAACCCATTTAACCCATCTCATATTCAGGTATACTGGACTAGTATCTAGTATCTATACCAAGCATTCACAACCCCAGGCCCGTGGCCCTAATCCGGCCCATGCATCTCATTAATCCTGCCCGCGGTGGTTACCCGACAACCTCTAGGACCACCCACCCACCCACCCACCCACCACCCACTGCTGGAAGTCACGATACATCACTTACCACGGTGGTGGCAGCATTCACGCTTTTTTCCTGCGGTATTGGACAGGCTTCAGCTGTTACCAGGGCAGTGGAAGCCTTTGTGGAGTATGATCACTGAGTTTTTAAAAATTTACACTGCTTCCCCGCTTTGTTGTAGCAAGTAATCCGCGGCACTGGGAGAGTTCCCTTGGTGTGCAGCCTTGGCGCCAGCCTTGACGCATGGTTCTGGTAGAGTTCCCTTGGTGTGTGGCACTGATATCAGTGCTGTGCGCCAAGAGAACTCTCCCAGCACCGGGGATTAATTGCTACGACAAAGCGGGGAAGCAGCATTGTGGGAATGTATCTGGTTTCTGTCTCCCTGTCTCCTACACATTTTGTAAACAAAGGCCTCTTTGTATACATGAGAGACAACGCTTGATTTTGGGCATGCGTAGAATAGTGAGAAGAATTCTCCTTATTTCTCCTTATTTGGTTCTGACATTCTGATTGGCTGTGTGTGCCTTAGTTTTGTTTCTGATATACTCTGTTTGAATAAAGAGACGCCATGATTATTCCTTTGTTCAGCCAAGACTGCAGTCGTGTGTATGCTTTCTCTCTATCTCTGTTTCTTCCTTACTCTGCCTAATGAAGCTGGACTCCATTAGACTTCTTAACTCTTCCTTTGTTTATCTGGGGCTATAAACTGCTCCTTATGAGGCTGATTAAATCTTTACATGGATCGAATTTCTACAAAGCATAAACTTTTTTAAATGGAGTGATCATACTCCACAAAGGCTTCCGCTGGCCTAAGAACCATCGGAGTCTGTCTAATACCGCAGGTAAAGTGTGTATGCTGCCGGGGCCAATGATGACGGACACATAAGTCCAGGATGGGCACGCACACTGTCTCCCCAGCACACTTTGTCCCGCCCCTCTGTTTGGGTACTCAGTCTCTAAAAGGTTCGCCATCACTAACTTATAGCAATCATATGAATAAGTGATCTCCAAAATGTCTGATCCGCAACAATCCTGTTCAGCTCTTGTAAACATTAATCAGATGTCCTTGTTATTAAGATCCAAGTGTGTGTTTTCCGATTTCAATAATCTAATGAAAATCTTCATAATCACAGACTGCAATTGTACACTATTTCAAGTTTTTAAAACATCTTCATTAAGATTTAGGCATGTCTGCTATTTTTGCTTCTATTCATTTGTATAGATCGCATGCTCATGATCATCAAAATCTGTAGATTTTGATCCCTGGGTTTGACAACATTGTCAGTCCCCAATTCTTTTAAAATATTAAATAAACGAAACACACTTCTCAACAACATTAAGAATTCAACTACTACTTTAAGCAATATGCAAGACAGACATGCTTCTTTAAAGAGAATCAAGTTACCTACATCAGCTGAAAACTAAGAGGGAATTTGTATAGACAAAATAATTACACAAATGGGAATTCATCAAGGACACCCATGTAACCATTAGTGATGCTGAAAAGTATCTTGAGATTTAATTAGCACAAATGTTTTAAAGGGGGAGGAGGAGAATGCCTCCTTTAGGGCCTTTCCACATATTATGAGAAAGCTATAAGAGTAACAACAGAAGCTTGGCAGATTAGAAACTCAGAAGACTGCCCATCTATACCTATAAAATGGTGCGTTAACCGTTGGAATGTGACAAAGGATGTTGCACCAGGCCCCACTAGCCCCTTCCGAGCCTTCGTGCACTTGCTCGAACGGGGTTCGCAGGTAACTGTCGGGTTGAAATTTTCGGCCCGGGGGCAGGAGCCCCCCCGGACGCAAACAAAAAAAGGGGGACTTCCATTCCCAACGTTCCTTGCGCCGCGCCGCACCAGAGCCAATCAGGCTGAGCGGCACAGCAAAAGGAACGTTCAGAAATGCGCCGCGGCCAATCAAAAAAAAGCTGCAGGAAAAAAACCGCTGCAGTAACCAAACACACGCAGCCAAAACTACAAGCCCCAGCGTCCTGCGCGCCATGAGCGTGCAGAACGCTGAGGCAGCCAGCGCAGAAAAAGTTAAAGAATTTTAAAAAACCGCCGCCGCTGCACTTCGTTCCCACGGGCCACCCAGCATGGCCCATGGAAACGAAAGGCACCCCCGCCGCCGCTGTGCTTCGTTCCCACGGGCCACCCAGCATGGCCCGTGAAAATGAAAGACACCCCCGCCGCCGCTGCGCTTCGTTCCCATGGACCACCCAGCATGGCCCAGGGAAATGAAAGGCACCCCCACCGCTGCTGCGCTTCGTTCCCACGGGCCACCCAGCATGGCCCATGGAAACAAAAGGCACCCCCGCTGCCGCTGCGCTTCGTTCCCATGGGCCACCCAGCATGGCCCGTGAAAACGAAAGGCCCCCCCCCCAAAAAAGTAAGCACAAAAACACAAACCAAAACACTCAAAAACACAAAGCAAAAATAGAAAAAGCAAACACAACAACAGCCAAAAACAAACAAGAAAAAACAGACAGACCCCCCCCCCAAAAAAAACAACAACAACAGATCCTACCACAAGACGTCTTGACTTCATGATGACCGGAACTCAAATGAGCAAAGAAAGGAAACACTTACCGGAAGCGACACCCAGAGGACAGAAGAGAAGAATTATAGAGAGGAAGCAAAGCTCACCACCCCCACCCAGAGGCCACAAGAGAAAAAACATTCAAAAAAATTTAAAATAAAAAGATTAATTCCCAAACAAATCAAATAAGTTAGCAAAACATTCAAAAATATTCACACTAATCTCAAAAATACCAAAAAAAACAGAAATTACTTTTCACTCAAAAAACCAAAACACCAAAACAAAAAATAAAAAATGCATAAAAATAAAGATTTAAAAAAACAAAATTAAATTTTAAATTAAAAAATTAATTTAAATTAAATAAATAAAAATAAAATTTGCATAAACCAAAATTAAATTTTAAATTAAAAAAAATAATTTAAATTAAATAAATTAAATAAAATTTGCATCAACAAAAAACAAAAACTTTCAAAAATCAATTTAAAGAGCCCGGCACTGAGGAAGCCGGCGCACAAAAAATAAAAATAAAACACACACTGGGAGCGCAAGTCCGCCACAGGCGGACGCAGCGCCTCGAAGCCACAAAAATCACAAAACCTTTCAACACCATTTAAAACAGCCCAGCACCATTTGTACAAGAAAAAAAATGAAACCCTTTACTATCCAACATAATTTAAAACAGCCCGGCACCGCCGGGCAAAATATGCTAGTGTATTATAAATTAAGTTAAGTTTTATCAAGGTTCTATTATTTCCACTTTACCCCTTTTCTAAAAACCTTAGGAAACAAACATTTTTCTAATTAACTGTACTAGTAATTTATATGAATAATCATTTAATTTTATTATAAGCTTTAGTTCTCCAACAGTATCTATCATCAAAAAAGAGGTTGGTCTATAATCAAATGTCAGTTGTCTTTTAGTTTAAGATCCCCATTAGCAATCAGAATCTACCTGTATTAAATGTTCCATAAACAAATTTCACTCTCACTTCTCCTAGGTCTCTCACGCCTCTGCTACAGCAGCAAGGAAAATGGAAGTCTGGCTCTATTCTTCTCACTGCTGAATGTATCATTACTGTTGATCTGTCCTTCCATTTGAACATAGAAGATAAAGTGACTACTGTACTTGAAGTTTCAAAGTGGAAGGCTTTAAGTCCTGGTCCCAACTATTCTGGAAAAAGGCTAGAACCACAGAGGTGCCCAAACTACTGCCCACCGGCCGGATCCGGCCTGCGGCACCAATTAATCCACTCTATGCATGTGCAAATGCTGCCATAAATGACCCGCGGGGTGTCGTAAATGTGTTTATGACAGCTGCAGGTAATTTACAGCAGTGTTCTGCACATGTGAGGTCGCGTTCTGAACATGCACACGTGTTCTACTTCCACTTCTTTACAACCACATGACCGGCCCATGGCCCAAAAAGTTTGGCCACCCCTGGGCTAGGGTAACACCTACATCAGAAGAGTAGGGACTAAGATCATTCTTCTGACTCCAGCAACAGAAAGTGTGCCATGTAAATGTTTAATTACGCTTAGTGGACTTGTGTCTTATATCACAGTGTTAAAGAAGGCGTATAAATGCTCTTAGCTTGTACCACAGTGGATTTTACAGTATCAGGAGAAAACTAGTCATGAAATAGTAAAGGTAAAAGCCACCCTTGCTTGAAAGCCAATTGTATCCGACTCTAGAGTTTGGTGCTTATCTACGTTTACAGCCAAAGAGCCAGCATTGACTGTGTCTGCAGATGTTTCTGTGGTCATATGGAAGGCATGACTAGACACTGGAGCACACGGAACATTGTTACCTTCACACCGAAGCAGTACCTATTTATCTACTTGCAATTTCTTGCTTTTCAACTGCTAGGTTGGCAGGAGCTTCTCAACAAGGATTGAACCCTCTTAGCTTATTCTTTCCTGAGTTATTTATGGATGAGTCATCAAATACCGCATCCATAAATAACTCAGGAAAGAGTACACTAAGAGGGTTCAATCTCTGTTGAGAAGAGATTTCCAGAGCTATTAAATTCAACTCAGCATCAGTATTCTATGCCTCCTTGGCAGATTTTTTTTTTTTTTTAGCCTTCCTCAAAGTGCTGGGAAATCCTCCACAGCAGAAGATGTTAAATTACATGTTTCCTGGGGGACATCTCCTTCATCAGAGGACCAGTCACTTCCTATCGTCCTCCACCTCTGACTGTCAATCATGAGAGGAAGCCAATGAATGGCTTCTGAAGGCAGAACACTTATAAGCACAAGTCTTAAAATGCTTATGAAGGGAAGAAATGGTCTCAAGATGGTGGGTTTTTTCATGCCTTTTTTCCCTCTCAAAATGGCCCAAAATGTCATCATCTGACACTTACAGTTCTGTTTGCTTTGAAAAACGTTCTGCTCTGCTATTTTAACCCAAGGAATATCTTGGCCTGCAACACTCACTTCTTATAGCCATTTTAACCCCTGGTTGTGGAGAACCTGTGCTCTGTTCACCCAAGCAGGCAGCTGTGGTGCTGGTAGCTCCAGCGGACTGAAGGAAACACTCTCTTTGCCTGCCACCATAGTCAGACAGATCTTTCAACAAGTCCAAGGACAACTTTGGGCTGCCTTGCAAACTTATTTCTCTCAGGAGACAGCAAGGTTAAGTCAAATCAGCAGAATAAGTAGAGCATTCGGGAAAAACTGCAATCCAGAACTAAGGCGAGAACTGAACTGGGAAAGGCCTCTCCAAAGATAAGTGAGATATCATCCTGCTCCTGGAGCAAGTGGGAGGAACCTACTTATTCAAGACTACCCTTCTCCATTGCAGGAAAAACAGTACTTCAACAAATGTCCACTGCCTACAGCTCCTGCTGATTCTGCAAAGTAGGTGGTCAGCAACAATCCCTCGACACCCTCTGAACAGATATGAGCCTCAAGTCCATCGGCTGAGATACAGAATGAACTTTATGGCAAGAACAAACATTCTTGAGGGTACACAAGAGCAAAACCAAATTAGAAGATGGAGGAAGGTGCTCATTTGGAAAGGAACAACCTTAAAAAAGGATATAGCTGAAGATCTCAATCTTCCCTACGTCACTTGGAGGACCCTGAATAGGCTGAGGGTTTGAGTCCCTAAATGCAAGACCAAAATGCTCAAGTGGGGGTTGCTAGTGGACAACAACACACAGTGTGAATGTGGAGAGACACAGAGTCTGGTCCATTTACTGATCTGCTGATTGCTGCCAGAGACATGCACCAATGAGGACTTGGGTTTGGGCAACGACAAAGCAAAAAACATGGCTTCATTTTGGCAGTCCAGTGTTTGATTAGGAGATGAAGGAAGAAGCAACAATCCCATGCATCCCTATCCCCAAAGCTGAGCAACAAAAGTTAGAAAATCCCATAGATGGGCAGGGTATGTATAAATGAATGAATGAATACAAGAGCAACACCTGGGAGCCAATGCAGTGGGACTAGTGGGACTTTTCGCTGCACAATCAGTGAGCAAGATATAAGTGCCGATCCTCTCACCTATCCATCCATTAAATTCCTGAGTACTTTTGTTGTGAGCTCTTCTTTGTTTGTTTTTGAAACTGGTTTTCAACTCTTGTTTATTTACAGTGTTTCTTGTTCTTCTCTCTCCAATTTCTCCCTACTCAAATATCTCATTTTTTCTTCTTTACCCAGAACATGCTGTAAGAACATAGTCTCAGAGCTCCTTTTATTTTCTCATAGACAGTAATATACCCACAGTGTGATGGGGAGGAGGACAGACTGAAAATTCCATTGGGAACCTTTTGAATTTTCTTCTTGGATTTTATTGCATGTAGACTAATAATATTCATAAATTGCAAATACTCTTAAATCTTTCCTGTTCATCTTTTTTTTCCTTTACTTCCAAAAATCTAATCTAACCCAAAGCAAGACTAGCTATGGCACAATTCTTTAACTATATAACAGAAGGCTGGATCAGTCATCTGTCTTACTTTTGAGCAGGAGATCATAATTTCAACCTATACTTTATGCAAAGGGATAGTTCTCTATATGAAATATTCATGCCCATCTGTTAGAATGTCAGATGGTCTCCCAGTAGGCTCATTCTAAATAGATTTTTTTTAAAAAAAATAAAGGTGCTAAAACAATATTAAAAGCTATTTTACATACTAAGGTTTGACCATGTCCACTAAAGCTTTAAAGTTTTCTCTCTGAATAGCACCCTTTCGGACATTTTCTAAAAAAAAAATTTTTTTTAATTATTTTTAAAGGTTTGCCCCAATGTTTGACCCTAACAAAGGCACTGAAAGCATTGTACAATTTAAATTAAAAATTAACAAATAAGATAAAATTTGAAATAATTTACAGAAGTAATAAAAGCACTAAAATAGGAGTTAGCATATTCAACTAACAACTCAACAGGGCAAAAAGTTCAACATAGGTGCAAAACACAGCTAAATAAAATGATTTTAAAATGTCTGAATATTGTAAGAAAATATCAAACAAACAAAGAAGAAGAAGAAAGTACCACGGGCTAGATGTACTATCAAGAGGAAGAGACCATTCTTTTGTTGCCACCAATTCGGGATACCAGAGGTGTACCTAGCAGGTTATCTCCCCTCACCCCACGATCCTCAGTGAACTCAATGGAGACCCTGGAGGCTGAGCATCAGCTGGGTACAGAAAGGGAGTTGGAGGCTTCAGGTGCAAGGAAAGAGCTCAGAATAGATAAGCCACACTAGGTGAAGGGGGGCAGAGACCAGGCCCAGTGGGTGGGAGCTTGGTTTAATAGAGGGGGAAGGGGAAGAAGAGTTTGAGGCAGAGAAGTAGTGGGAGGTGATGAATGATCTGGACCCCATTTTTGTGTCCTGGGGAAAGACACGTCAATGTCACTAAAGGACAAGCACATGGGTGAGATGTGACAAACTTCAAATTGTCATCATCACTAACCGCATAACAGACCCCCACAAAGGCCATGATGATCAGATACGCACCTAAGTCCCACCACATCCCAGTTAAGGCACTGGAGGAGGAAGCACCAAAATGAGTGCATGTGACAATGGCAGGAAAGACTAGGAGAAATAACAAGCTGTGGGTGCTAGCAATGTTAGTCAACTTTACATTATATGTAGCAACAGCAGCTAGTGAAGAAGTTCCGGTTAGCACTGATAGGGTCACGCAGAGTAGGAAGAAACCAACAATGTTTGTAGCACCCCAAAGAGTAGTACTATCCGTTATATTCTAGAGTTTCTCACCCCTGCAACAACAGGGTAAGCTTTCTGGGACACTGTCTTGACAAGCATAGCAGGGGGTTATCCTCTAAAGACATCACCCCAGAGGAAGAACGTGACAAGACATACCAGTATACACACAGGAGCTCTGCAAACAAAAATAGAACAATCTCTTCTCTTACTGGGCTGAAAAGCAGTCTGTTTGTTGAGATCTGGCTAAGGCGGCAGTGAGACTGCTATCTTGCTCATTATCTAGCATACCCAATGAGAGAGTATTCTGTCAAGCAGGGAACACACTGTCAGTATACACTGCTTATACCTAGAACCTGGCTGGAGCTGTAGAAAAACATATTTTTGTTAAGGGCAACCTATCATTGCTGGGTTTTCCGCAAATCCCCTTTAAGTAATAGAGAATGGTACAATTAGCTCACAGTTCTAGGTATGCCATTTTAAGTCTGCCGCCCCTTTCTTCTGCCTCTTTCAATCTTCCAATTGCTACTCCAAGGTTGTGCTCGCCCACGCTACTGTGCTGTGTCCCATGCTGTTCACAGTTCCCACCCACCATAAGCTATCTGCTGCTCCAATTTGCCTGCCCAGGGTCTGTGCCACTTGCCAGAACAACCTGTCCCCCCAATGCTGCTCGTACCTCCTGCTGGCATTCCTAAGCATTGCTAGCTGTTGGTGTATACTCTTTTTGTTTGCAATAATTACTTTATTTATTTATCCGAGTCTGAAGCACTAAAGTTTAAAACCAACATAATTTTAAAAAAAACACTAATCATTTTAAATGTATGCATAAATAAACTAAATACAGTAAAACCTCAGTTTACAACGGAGGTCCGTTCCAACAGCCTCTGTCGTAACATGAAAAAATCATAACCCAAAGCACGTTTTCCCATAGGAATGCACTGGAAATTTTTTAAAAGTCCCAATTTTAAAAAATATTTAAAAATCACCCAAAAAACCCAAAAAAATGCCAGGCATGATTATCTCCCACCCTCACAAAAGCAACAAACCGATCCCCCTACCTTTTCCATGCAATTTCGGGACCTTATCCACTCCATTCCATTCCCGTTGAGCCCATTTTTCACTCCTGCAGGCACAGAGAGAGTCTGGGGACCTTGTCTGCTCGGTTCCCACCTTCCACCGAGCCCCCTGAGCCATGCGACAGGCAAAAACATGCACCTCCCCCAGGCATTGGGACTTCAGGCGGATGGGACGGCAGCCATTTTAAAATAAAAAATGGCAGCAGCAGCCATTTTAAACTCCAAAATGGAGGGGGCAGCCATTTTAGAGTTTAAAATAGCACATTTTTTGGTCGTAAACCAAAAAACAGTCACAACCCAGGGAATTTTTTAAATTATTATTAAATGTGTGGTCGTAACCCATGGCAAACATAACCCAGGCAGTCATATGCCGTGGTTTTACTGTATTTATATACTGTATCTATACTCTACTTTTTCAATATTCATCAGTTTGAATAGCCCTGTCATTTGCTTCAAACAAATCCTGTTCAGGCAAGTTGCCACAGATTAGCAGATGTTCAAAATATTCTCTCTCACCACATTCACATTACTTGTCAATATAGCCCCACCACTTTATGTTTATTTTGCATCTTGTCAACCCAGTTCTCAGCCTATTCAGCGTCTTCCATGTCTCACATTGAACATGACAATCAGTGACTGGCTTCTCCTTCATCACCCATAACCTTCCAGGTGATATTATTTTTGACAGTTTGATAAGCCTCAGTTGTAATTGGAATTGGTACTATAGTTTTTAGGAAGCTCCTCCTTGACTTCAACCTTGATGGATAATATTGAAATCCAAACATTGGATACCTTGGGTCTGTTTCTTGCTTTTTCTTCTCAACTTCTGTTGCTACTTGTCTTCTTACATTTGGAGGTGCTATACCCATGAGTGAGAAGATTTTATTAATAGGTGTTAGTCATAAACAGCCTGTAACTATACTGCCAGAGTCATAAAGGGCCACGTTGACATGACTAACATGGGCAGAGTTTCTCGAGATTGGGGCAGAAACACAGGGCAAGGGCAGATGTACATAGAAAATTAGGCTGTTCTCCCCATGTGGCATTCATACATTTTCAGATGATATAGCTTCTGGCACATATCTTCTCCTTAATATCCTGACAATGATGTTAGAAGTAAAATCATCATCCACTTTTACCACCAGGTATTTAGGATTGTCACCATGGTTTAATTTGTGGCCTCCCCAGGTTATGTTCAGCTTCTTTCTTGCCTCTCTATGGAATGCACATATTTTGTGGTTTTGCCAGATTAGGTTTCAAGAGATTGTTGACATAATAGACAGCTAGTTCTTCAACAGCAGATGCCAACTTAGTGTCTACTTCCTCAAAACTTTGTTCCCTGACCAGTAATTGTTGTGTCATCTGCAATAATCACTGGGAAAGTATCAGAGGGCATAAGAAAATCATTTTAAAATATTTGCTTGTTTGTGCCTTTTTAAAAGAGAAAATAATGTCTATATGCTGTAGTATTCATATTGACTGGCCAGACATAGAGCCTGGCTGGACATCCTGCTACAGTAATGGAGTAGACCGTATAGCCAGCACTGAGTGTTGGGTGGCGATAAATAACCTGACTCCCTAAAGGGGCCAATGGCTATGGACAGATGAGCACCTTTAGATAGAGTGATGGTCCACCTCAGTGGAGAAAATGCCCCTGGAAACCATCATACTGAGCCCAACGGCAAAATTAGCGGAGGAGGAAGCACTTCACTATTCTGATTCCCAATGGTCATGGAGGCCAAAAAAGGCCATGCCAGATGGACTGGCTGTGAAGGCACACCTAGTCAATATCCTCAAGACTCTGGCAATCCATTGCAGTCTCGGTGTCAAATCCTGCATGTCTCATTCATATGTGCTGCAGGAGATGGTTCCATGATCATAGTGTGTAGGTCACTTCATGGCAAGCTGGGATCCACCACAAATTCATCCCAATGGCATTCTTCCTATTTGTCATTCTTTTCTCACACTTCCATCAACTGTGAAACTGATTTTTGGAAAAATATGTATTCTTGGACACGAGTAGCAGCCGACGATAATTGACTATAAAAGAGTTCAAGATATCTGGAAATTCCAAATCTAAAGGGCTTATTTCTGATTTCTGAATCCAACTACTGAATCTGAATCTGGCTGTTACTACACACCAGTAATCAACAGTACCATTCAACAGGAGACACAATTTTTAAAAACCTTATTAGCAGAAGTTCAACAAAAGATCGGATAAAATTTTATTGACCATTTGCCCAGTCCCAGAGGGCTACAACCAGTCTGTCGAGGCAGTGGAAACATCATCCTAATTGTCTATTTCCTAAGTATTTAGAACCAAGTACCTCATGTTTTTCAAATCAATAATTATAATTATTGTTCACAGTTTAAACAAAATCCTTCCAGCAAATAAACTATTTCTGCTGAGCAGTAATTAATTTCTTTAGTGTCAGAAACTAAAAGAGATGATTTGATAAAAGTAATAGAAGAAAGAAATATTCCAAGAAACGTCAAAATGTCTGGACATAATTAAACTGGTATAACAACCATCCAACTAAAGGCACTAATCATGCAAACATTCCAGCAAATGAAATTGCCCATTAAGTCCTTATTAATGGTAGGTCTTGGTATTACTACAGAAAATCAGAATGTAAATTTAAAAGAAACAAACCACTGGAAATGAATGACCTTACAAATCTATTCAGTTTAAGCAAACTGGAAAGTTATTTGTAGCTGCAACAATGGCAAGTCAGCAGGCCTTAATCCCACCTGCGTAAAACAAATAAAAATACTTTGGCATAATTAACCAAAACAAAGATCTTTAATGTCATAGAATCATAGAATAATTGAGTTGGAAGAGGCCATCAAATCCAATCCCCTATTCAATGCAGGAATCCAAATCAAAGCAGATCTGATAGATGGTTGTTCATTTTTCTCTTAAATGCCTCCAGCATTGGAATGCACACCACCTCACGGGGACATAAGTTCCATTGTCATACTATTCTAACAGATAAGAACATTTTCCCCCTGATATTCAGCCTATAACTTGAGCCCAATATGATGTGTCCTACACTCCCGGATGATTGAGAAAAGATGTCACCCCTCCTCTTTAAGGCTATCAAGTATTTGAAAATGTTATCATATTCCCTCAGTTTCCTTTTCTCAAGACTAAGCATACCCAGTTCCTTTACTCTTTCCTCATAGGGTTTAGTTTCCAGTCCCGATTATCCTTGTTGGCATTCTCTGAGCTTGTTCAGTTTATTGGCATCCTTCTTAAGGTGCAGTGTCCAGAAGAATTAGACACAGTACTCTAGATGAGGCCTAACTAGTGCCAAATATAGGGAGACTAATACCTCATGGGTCTGGAGACAATATTTCTGTTAATGATGTCTAAAATAACATATGTCCTTTTTTTGCAATTTTTAAAGTACAGTGGAACCCTGGCATACAAATGGTCCAACTTACAAAAAAATTCGACAAACAAACAGAAATCCTGGCTAAAAAAAATCAACATACACATTTTTAATAGGAAAATTTTGACATACAAAAAAAAATACAGTGACATCTAGTGGCCTCTTCTGGTAATGCAAAGTGTTTTCGACATACAAAATTTTCAACATACAAATAACCTCGTGGAACATGAAAAATCATATGTAGAGATTTTACTGTAATTGTCTTGGCTCTCTCACAATCCCCCAAATTTCAGGGAATCATTAATACTTCTTTATTTATTCATATCAGAGCACTGCACCTTAAATAGCTATTTATTCAGCCATTTACTTAGGAATTCATTTGTAAATGTAGTGGGGCATAAATTGCATGCACGTAAATGCTACATTAACTGAATTTCTCCATGTTCATAGAAAATCTGTCCTGTATCCAAGTAGCTCCATTTTACTTAATTATTCTTTCATCTTCTTACTATACTTCAGTCTATTATGTGAATTCTAGATAGTCCAGCCAGAAATTTGTCCTGGTGGGAGACACTCCTTGGCATTCATCCATTCAGCAGGGTGGGTTGTTTTAGCTCTCCATAATTTTAGTCTAGCCTTTTCTGATTTAGTATTTAGGGCTTCATCAATTTTCACCATCATCTAGGAGTTAGTGTCCATGAAGTAGTTAGGTTTGGTACTGTATTATCTTATTTTGTTCATTATTTTCTAGTGTCTCTTGTTGTAATTCCAGAGGGGCAATGCCAGCCAAATAATAGACTTTTTTAGTGGGGATAGCTTTCAGGCAGTCAGTAATAATGAGCCCTCGTGGCACAATGGGTAAATTGCAGGACTGCAGCCAGAACTCTGCTGATGATTTGAATTTTACTCTGACAGGCTCAAGGTTGACTCAGCCTTCCATCCTTCCAAGGTTGAAAAACTGAGTATCCAGCTCATTGGGGACAAAATGCTAATTACCTGTGAACTGCCCAGAAAAATCCCTAAGCACTATGGAACAGTATATAAGCATAATTGATTTTGCTAATAATCTTGCATGATTCATTAAGAGTCACCTTCACTTGTGTTGTGTATGCTGATGTATACCATACAGCACTAGCATATTCTGCTGTGCAGTAGTGCAGGGACAAATCTGAACCAGCCATATTCTTAAATATATTATTTCTGATGGTATACTGATGGTAACTTTTTCTCTGGTGGTTAGACAATAACAAATTCTCTTTCAACTATGAAATATAATCTAGGTTTTGGGCATGTTTTCTGGAATGAGAATATTCCAAAATATAGTTCCCTGGTTGAGGGGCAAACAGAAGCACAGTTGTGTCTAGAATTGTTGTAAACTTTTCCGTTGTCTTTTTTTTTAATTATACTTCCTATGGAAAGGTATAGGCTGACATCAGATAGATGAATAGATCCAACATAGAATCGGTCTATGCTGAGTGTTTGAGATTGGATCGCCTACACTCGCAATGCACTATTGAGCTGAAGGCAGGCTCACTAAAAAAATTAGATCTGGATTGTAGCCTCTCTACCAAACTACTGTTAAATGAACTGGTTTCCATAGGCTTATGTAATAAGGTACATTGAATGAGATTCCACACATTTTATACTGGCTTTGCCATTTTCATCATCCGATTCAAATGTTGCTGGAAAAAATAATTCTCAACAGCGTAATGGAGATACACCAACAATGAACAACCACTTCCATGAGGCACCAGAGGTTTTACTTATGCTGATGATCTCACACTTGTTGCTCAGTTAGACAATTTTCAGATGGTAGAACATCTCTTAACAGAGGGAGCAATAGAAGGCGACACATGTTATAATAGAAACCAATTTAAACTCAACCCTGTTAAGAATCAAAGAAAAAAACAGGCATCTCTGAAACCTGGGAGGGTGTCAAGCTAGATCGTTCTCTTGCCCTCAGATACCAAGTTTGAACCTTATGCTGGCCTGCAAGAAACATTAATAAAAAAGCAAAAGCAAAAGGTATCTGCAAAGTCAGCCGTGTAATCCATGTATAAAACATACACAAAAGTAGAAGGTTATACATTTTCTGGATCACTAAATAAAAAATTCATTGCGAGCTTTCGTGATTCATGATCACTTCTTCAGGCATGTATTTAAATGTTCATGGCATGGTGGTCTGCCAGGCTTTGTTCTTAAAAGTAGCATTTTATTTGATGCTCCGCCCCAGAGGCCTGGTTTCCTGTTTTTGAAAAATGGGGCAGAGCATCAAATAAACTGCTGCTTTTAAGAACAGAGCATGGCAGACCACCATGCCATGAACATTTCAATCCAGGTTAAAATAAAAACAATGTACTGTACTATACTGTAAGTTTAATATTATAACATAGTACAAACACAGTCTATTTTGGATGTATGACATTCTACTCTGGACTCTGTTCTAACACCCAACTTAGGTGGCTGGAAGAAAACTCTGTTGCAGATGTCCTTTGAAGGCAATCCCTGATCTGTCCTTAACTGTTTGGCATCCGTATTCTTCTACCAAACAAGATGTGAAGGACCACACATCAAAGGCACCTCTTCTTCTGCTAAAAGTCTGAAATCTCTTTCTTGATTGCTGCTGTTCTACACTGTTAACCAAGAGTGTATCAGGAAAAGTGAGTGCCTGTGCTTAGTCCAGTAAAGCGATACTATCTTTCAAGCTGTTTCCCTTAAATTGTATGCCACTCATCCTGGATTAAGTAATGCTCTTCTGAAGAGTAAAACACTCACGCATTTATGTTGATGGTAACCCACCCTGATTTTTGTTTAAATCTATAAACAAACAAAAGCATTCTTCTTCTTCCATGTCTAGGCCAGACACGAAACTGCCAAAATGAAGCCAACTTTTGGTGAGTCCATTCTGTAGTTGCTTTGGCCTGACCTAGTGTGTGAAAGATTAGCCAGCAACCCATTACCAGGGTACGCTCAATTGTGGTTCAAAAATAACACAATCTTCAAAGAGGCTCTTTCTGTGTACCTGTACAATGAAGGCTGTCCTGAGAATATAATGCAGTGGCCCTTCATCTGCCTCCTGCATCTCAGCATATCACTTATACCACTGATCCAGTTCCACAAGTCACTTCTTGGTCCTGAGCCCTTTTGGTACACAAAGACCTCCTCAGCCCCAGACCAGTATTGATGAAGCTGCTGCCCTCCATCAAGATGGATTCAAGTGGGATTTAATCCACTTGGGGACCATCATCCTTCCCTGTGGACTTCGGCACCCAAGGACATTAGTCCTCAGGATTGTCAGGTTAATTAACTGCCGCCTGACACTCGCCATTGAGTCGCTGGTAGTATGGTCTACTCTATTAACATAGCAGGATAACCTGGCCAACAGCATTAGACTGCTGTGTTTTATTTCCTCTATTATTTTAGTATACTCTTTCCTACTACTCCTGTGTTTGGTCCCCATCCATATTTTTAAAATAGAGATAATACTCCCGAAAACACCTCCTTGGATATCCTTGTAAAACAAGGATGTGAAATCTCAATCACATTATTTCTTAATGTTACTACATTTACTATTCTTTGATTTACATAAAATAGGAACCTATAGTTGGCAGGTTGGCGACATAAGAACAGCAGGAAGGACAAAATAATGTTACACTTTAAAGATTAACAGATTTCTATCAATGTGAAAACAATATGAAGCGCTATTATGTGAAATTTAATCTCCAAAATACCACCTGCACACTCATGCTGATGGTATCCCACAAGCTATTGCAGAAAGTATTATATTGCTGAGCATGACACAATATTGTGCATGGTGCTATGCAAAGGTGACTTTTGTTTCCACAAGATCACCAACAAGCTTTTTCTCATGTAAACACATTTTCCACAATCCATCAACCTTGTTTTGTTGACTTTTAGACACATTTTAATATTTCACTTTCCTACTAAGTCAGTTTAAGCCTTAAACATCTGGTTCACTTTTAGAAGAAAAAACCCAAGTACTTCAAGCTAATTTTGAAAATACTGTCAAAAGAATGTACTGTATATACTTGAGTATAAGTTGGGGTTTTTAGCTCCCAAAATGAGGTCCAAAAATGGGACTCGACTTGTACTCGGATCAATGTAAACACTCAAAAACATACCCACACAAATGTCTAGATTAATTAATTTTACTGTATTTTCATATATTTTAATTATTGGTGGTATGTAACTTGTATTCGTAAAGGCAAGATAAAATCAAAGGAATAAGGAAAATGCTTCCAGATTACAACTTGACTGTCATAGAATATGTCTGCAGGACATAGAAATAACAACCCTTGAAATTCTGGTTGTATGTTGCTATTGTATAAATAATCTGGTGTTCATGATTTTGTGATAGTTTTATTAGGTTGCCTCACTTGTGTCAAGCAGCTTGATTTTGTGATATTGTAACACTGGCCTTGGGCTGTAATAAAGAATTTGTTGTTGTTAATTATTGAAACTCACTAGCAGCTGCTGCATTTTCCACCCCCGACTTATACTTGGGTCAGCCTATTTTCCTAGTTTTAGAGGTCCAAATTCAGTACCTTGACTTATATTCGGAACGACTTATAGTTCAGTATATACGGTATATTTTGTGCATATACACTCAGTACATCATATGAGCTTTGTCACTTCTTATACATGTTCTGTGGCTCAGATGTCAGTCAAATCTATCATGTTAAGCATCTATCTGGGAAAATGAACTTAACAAATAAACAAAATCACAAAGTCCTTGAGCACTTCTCTGCTCAAGCTTCTATTCCTTAAATAAAATTACTCTTAAATTAGTAAAACAATTATGAATGTTCATTGTTTTTAAAACTGTCTAGACACTGACTGGGAGGCGGAAGGTCAACAGTTCGATTCCCAAGTACTGCAGGATGGAATGAGCTCCCATCTTTGTCCCAGCTCCTGCCAACCAAGCAGTTTGATAGCAAGAAATTGCAAGTAGATAAATAGGGGCCACTTCAGTGGGAAGGTAACAGCATTCCATGCGCTCCAGGGTCTAGTCATGCCTGCCACATGACCACAGAAAATGTCTGCAGAAGCAGACAGTGCTGGCTCTTCAGCTTTGAAACAGAGATGAGCACTGACCCCTAGAGTCAGATACGACTGGCTTTCAAGCAAGGGAAACCTTTACTAGAATTCTGCTTAATGTGAAATACAGTATTTCTTTTGAAGTACAGCCCAACTCAACAAGATTGATACAACACCACACATCAAGGTAGATTGAGCTTTATCAGTACAAGGAGGAGGAGCATATTCACAGTGATAAATTTACAACTTCTTATTAATGATAAATGTAAAGCAAAACAATCCCACTTCTATACCGCCTGATAGCACTTAGTGCACTCTCTAGGCGGTTCACAAGTTAATTAGCATTTTGCCCCAAACACGCTAGGTACTCATTTTACCGGGATGGAAGACTGAGTCAACCTTGAGCCCTGGTCAGGATCAAACTCACAATCTTTTCATTGCAGTACAGTAGGTTGCACCACCAGGGTTCTTGTATTAGTCTGGCATACTATTTGTTCTTAGAACACACTTCCTTTTTGGATACATGTGAACTAATTAAAAATATCCGGGTGAAATAAATGAAGACATTAAGCAAAAGAATGAAGATACAAAATAAAACAGAAATAAAACTTCCAAAAATATAAAAAGATGACACTCTCTACATCTTGGACAGCATGGTCAGATCATGAAAAATAGCACAGGTCAGGCTCCAAGAGAGAGAGAGAGAAACAAAAGATGGTACTCAAGACACGTCATTTCTAATTATACCATTCATAGCTGCACATAGGTTAAGAAATAAATCTTCCACACCGATGGAAAACAGTAACAAGCAACTTTCTTGTAAACTACCTTTTCTTTAAGCAAAAGATACACGATGTGTTACAGCCTTTAGAAGAGAAGCTATTTCTAATTTATTATTTATTTATTTATTAGTCAAATTTGTATATGCCGCCCGCTCAGGCAGAACCCGACTCAGGGCGGCATCACAACAATTCACAAAAGACATAAAAACAATTATAAAAAATAATTATAAAAAACCCCCCCAACCCACCCCCTTTAAAAACCCCCATGTCCCACCCACCCATCCCATCCACTGTACAAAGGAGGAAGAGAAAGTTCTTATACAAGCCAGCAGGCGGGCACCATAGTCCCATTCGGGCCCCACACCTGCCCTGCCAGCCAGGTCTTCACTCCTTTCCTGAAGGGCAGCAGTTCACTTTGGAGTCTTAGGTCTATTGGCAGGAGGTTCCAGAGAGTTGGTGCGGACACGGAGAAGGCCCTCCTTCGGGTGCTAGACAAGTGTGCATCCCTAGTGGGTGGCACCACTAGAGAACCCCTCCTGTCCGCTCTGGTTGGACGGGCAGACACTCTTGGGACGATGCGGTCTCTAAGGTATCCCGGCCCCCTGCCATGTAGGGCTTTAAAGGTCAAAACCAGCACCTTAAATTGCACCCGGAGACAAACTGGTAACCAGTGCAGCTCCCGAAGTAGGGGAGAGACATGGGCATATCGCCCACACCCCATCACCACCCGGGCCGCCGCATTCTGGACCAGCTGCAGCCTCCGAATGGTCGTCAAGGGCAGCCCCATGTAGAGCGCATTACAATAGTCTAGTCGGGAAGTAACCAGAGCATGGGTGACCATAAGCAAGGAGCCCCGGTCCAGGAGTGTGCGCAATTGGCGAATCACCCGAAGTTGGGCAAAAGCCCTCCTGGCCACAGCCGCCACTTGTTCTTCCAGCAGCAGCCGCGAGTCCAGAAGAACCCCCAAGTTGCGCACTGGGTCTGTCTGGGGCAGAACAGCCCCATCCAGTACCAAAGATGGTAACTCCCTGGATAACGCGGGGCCCCTTATCCACAGCCACTCTGTCTTGCTGGGATTCAGCCGAAGCCCATTGGCCCCCATCCAGACCCCAATGGCCTCTAGGCATCCGGATAGGATTTCAACAGCATCACTGGGGTCCCCACGGGCCGAGATGTACAACTGTGTATCATCCGCGTACTGATGGTACCGCACCCCGTGGGAACGAATGATCTCACCCAGCGGCTTCATGTAGATGTTAAATAAGAGAGGAGAGAGCACAGAGCCCTGAGGCACCCCATATTTGAGGGGCCTAGGGCTGGACCTCTCACTCTCTAACCATACCGACTGGGTACGGCCCTCCAGAAATGAGGAAAACCAGGACAACACAGTGCCCTGGATCCCCAGTCCTTCGAGCCGTTCCAGAAGGATACCGTGGTCGACGGTATCAAAAGCCGCTGAGAGGTCAAGAAGAGCAAGGACGGATGGACAACCCCCGTCCCGCTCCCGCCAGAGATCATCCATCAGTGCGACCAATGCCGTCTCCGTTCCATATCCGGGCCTGAACCCTGATTGAAAGGGGTCTAGATAATCCGCTTCCTCCAGGACACTCTGCAGCTGACGCGCCACCGCCTTTTCCAAAACCTTACCCAAAAAGGGCAGGTTGGAAACTGGCCTGTAGTTGTTAAGGACAGCTGGGTCGAGGGACATTTTCTTCAGGAGGGGGCGCACCAAAGCATGTTTTAGCTGTGCAGGAAATACCCCCTCCCGTAAAGAGGCATTTATTATCCCCCCTATCCAGCCACCTGTTACCTCCTTGGAGGCTTTCACCAACCAAGTAGGACAGGGATCCAAAGGACATGTAGTGGCACGAACAGCTGCAAGGAGCCTGTCCACTTCATCAGGGACAACAGGATCGAACTGATCCCAGATCGTACAGCAAGACAATGCTCCGGCACCTCCCCGACCCTCCCCATCCACGCCAGGATTCAATCCTGAACGAATCCGATCGATTTTCTCCACCAGATGGTCAGCAAAGTCCTCAGCCGAACCCTGCCAACCGGGCACCGATCCCCCCCTACCAAGGAGGGACCTGGTTACCCGGAACAGGGCGGCTGGGCGATTATCAGCGGAGGCAATAAGGGTGGTGAAGTATTGCCGCCTCACCACCCCTATCGCTGCCGCCTCACCACCCCTATCGCCACTAGATAGGCCCTAATAGCAGCTCTAGCTAGTGTCCAATCGGAGTCATCCTGGGTCTTCACCCAGCGGCGCTCTAGGCGTCTCTTTGCCCGCTTGAGTTCACGCAGTTCATCTGTGAACCACGGAGATGACCTAGTCCCCCGGGCGTGGAGAGGCCGCAGTGGCACGATTTCATCCAAGGCTACTGTTGTCGACCTATTCCACAGGTCGACGAGTGCCTCGGGTGAATCGTGTAGCCGATCCAGAGGAACATCCCCCAGTTCCCTCTGGAATCCATCTGGATCCATTAGTCGCCGAGGGCGGGCCATTTTAATCGGCCCAGCCTCCCTACGATGAAGTGTCGCCCCCAGGAAGTCAAGAGTCACCAGATAGTGATCAGACCATGGCACAGGTGAGATGACTAAATCCTGTAATCTTAGATCACTCTGCCACTGCTCCGACAAGAAGACTAGGTCTGGCATGTGACCACTGCCCCTGGTCGGGCCCCGGACTACCTGAGTCAGGCCCATGGCTGCCATGGAAGCCATGAACTCCCTTGCCACCTCAGAGGCCATCCCCAGCGATGGCAAATTGAAGTCCCCCAGAACCATAAGTCTCGGGAACTCCAACGCCAGCATCGAGGTGGCCTCGAGGAGCTCAGGCAGGGCATCCCTTACCCTGCAAGGGGGCAGGTACAGGAGCAAGATCCCCAACTGACCCTTGGGGCCCAGCCGTAGAAGCAGGGCCTCACAACCAGACACTTGTGGAGCAGTGGCCCTAGCAACTCCCAAAGACTCCCTGGCAACAATGGCGACACCACCGCCCCTCCCCTCACCTCTAGGCTGGTGCCAAATACCGAACCCAGCTGGACATATGTCCGAGAGAGGTACTCCATCTTCAGGAGTCAACCAGGTTTCGGTGATGCATGCCAGGTCGGCCCGCCCATCCTGGATGGCATCTTGAATCAGGGGGGCCTTATTGCAAACCGACCTGGCATTCACCAGCAGCAGCCTAAGGGCGGGGTCACACCGGATCTGCTGCTCAGGACCCAGAGATGTACCTGCAGGGCTGGAATGAGGGACCGCAGTTAAACATCGGACCCGCATTCCCCGAGTGCGGCCCGCCCCACGGTACCCGCCATACCGCCCCATGCCCGTCACAACACCTATATTGTTCTAATGTTGAAAGAAAAAAATACACACAACAAGATTATGTTGAAGTTACCCTATTTGCTGGTGTATAAGACCCACTTTTCTCCCTCTAAAATACACTGGAAAATGGAGTGTATCTTGTACTGTACATAGTGGTTTATAGTGGGCTATTTTGGTAATAACAGGGTGTGTCTTATATGCAGATGCATCTTATATGCTGACAAATATGGTATTTAATAAGCAATTGAGTGAACATGGCAAAATCAGGGTAAACTTTAGTTTACACTGATGCAGTCTTTTTGGAGTGTGGAGAGGAATAGCAACCTCACGTTTTGTGCCTTTCAACAGGTACTATGGAAGACAATGTAAACTGCCCCAAATGCACTTGATGTTAGCCATTTTTGTGTGAAAACTATCTGATATATTTATTAATTATAATGCAAGAATTCTGACATGAAGAAAGAAAGATCGACAAAGAATCATTAGAACAGGGGTTCCCAACCAAAGACCCATGGGCTGGATCTGGCCCATGGTACCATTTCATGTGGCCCCCCACCCCTCCAAGGGCATTCGTGAAACAAAATGGCCACCCCCTTTGAAGCTGTTGGGACAAAATGGCCACCCCCATCGTGCAGGCAGGGCAAAACGGCCATCTGGACCTCGAAGCTGAATGAGAGAACATGACCCTGCCCCTGGCTTGATAAGGTTGGGAACCCCTGTATTAGAATATTATTATTATTATAGAGTTTATTTCTATACCGTTTTTCTCGTCCCAATGGGAGACTCAAAGCGGTTTACAACATTTAAAGTAACAAGCAAAGATACAATGTAAATACAAATAAATTACTATTACAATAGAAATCTCCACATCATGGCAAACTCTCTATTAAAGGGTACATTAAATACAAAACATAATATAACAATAAAGAGCCCACAAGCTTACACCCTCTACCCAGACAAGTCCACCGATGAAAAGTAACAGTCACAAAAGTCCTAACCGTGGCAGCACCTGAGGTACCAGGAACACCGGCAGGTGGTGGGTTGGCTCAGCGTCCTCCGTCACGGGGGTCTCCCTGCCCCACCGGGAAAGCCGGGGCAGTGGGGAAACAGTTCAGCCACCTCACGGCTTTTGAAAGGAGGATATCCTCCAACAGGATAACCAAACAGGTTTCTTTTGTATCAGAAGCTATTTTAACAGCAATGCTAAACTCCAAAAACCCAATGCCAATATACTGAAGATACAAAGCTATGGTCAGACAGTCTAAGAGTAAAGCTCAATATGTTTAGGTTGGCTCAGGGCTCAGATATTATTTTCTCCTACTACAAATGCCATCCCTTTTCTAAGTCAGGTGTCACATGCCATCAGTCTTTCAAGAAAATCAGAATCTGCTTCAAGTCTTCTTACCATCA